>CM056579.1:90695646-91295646 GCA_029721435.1 Gymnothorax reevesii
AGTTTGTGGGATGCATATTTGAAACAATGTTACTGAGCTGAGAAAGAGAGATGGGCTGGAACTGGCTAAAAGAGCAGGATGGGGCAGTTAGTGCAGATGGGTCATCACCAGAGGGAGAGATCTGAGAACGTATGTGATAGATGTTGTCTGTGAAAAACTTTAAAAAGACATTGCAAGTGTTGGAAGTTGCATCTGCAAAAAAAGGGTGAAGAGGGATTGGTGAGTTAATTTATTGTACTAAACAGTACTTTTGGCTTATGTGAGTTCCTAGCAATAATATCAGGGAAAAAGCTAATTTTGTGAGGTTTTACAAAATGAACCAAGAGCAAACACCAGTAAAATGCAAAAAGGAGGCTTTATTTCTGAAGGGGGAAACCCCCCAACAGAGCTGGCAACAGTACAATGTCCGCAATCCAAAATCAGAGTCCAAGGGGCAAAATCCAGAGTCATACACAGGGCACCAATCACAAAAATCGTAGTCAGACAAAAGAGGTCAAAAAACAAGAATGCGGCAAAAGTACAGGGAATAGGCAAAACTCAGTGTCAAGGACGGTCCAGTCAGAAAGATAAATCACAATGAATCAAGGCAAGAAAACCATAGCACAGGAGACAAGGAAGAACGATTTGACAACAAAGTGAACCAAACAGACATCTTATATACACATCCAGGAGAACACATGATCAGGGAGAACAGGTGCAATCAATGGTAACAATAAGCAGGGAGTGACACATTAGGAATAAACTAATTACATGAATTTGGCTGTTGCCAAAACGCAGACAGGGATCACAAGACAAACCTATGAACAGAACAGCTCCGGTCAAGGAGTACTAAAGTGTATAGATTAGAGAAAGGAAAGCACAAAGTCTTTGTGGAGATCCACAGAAAACTGCAGCAGAGATAATAGGGAAAGGCAAGGAGGCGGAGACTAGAATAGACTGCTGAGAGATCATTAGTCAATCAGTAAGTGCAGCTATACAATCCTGAGTGCTTGTTAGTAAATTAGTCAAAATATAAAAAGTTAGTGTGGGTTAGTAATTAGCAAAAAACAATAAACTGTTAGTCTGTGTTGGTAAGATAGTGAAAGAAAAAGGAAGGAAGAACGCAAGATGAAAGAAGATTGAAACCCAGAAACCAATAAATCACCCGAATGAGTGGCACGCAAGACAAGGGACCGTGAGCAAAGATACACACATGACAAGAAGGGGAGATGAAGTGCCAGGCATGGAAATGAAAACATGGCATGATAACTAATAAACTAAAACATGAAAAATAACACAAATCCTAAATACCAAAAACACAATACACAATCCTACAAGAGGTCAGACATAAGCAATAGTCAAGGAATGCATGGGTCAATAAATCATGGCACAAGGCCAGGCACAGAACTTGAACATGGCATGGCAAAAAACATGGAGCATGGCATGGCAGGAACGGAATCACAACATATTTTAGCTGATTTAACAGCATACTGGTACGATTTTAAATTATTAATTAAAATTTGATAGGAAACTTGAAGCTAGTCTTTTTTCCATTTGCGTTCTGCTTTTGTGTCACCTGCCTGAGTGCGCGAGTAGTGCTGTTTAACCAAGGCTGAGTTTGAGGTTTAGGTTTCCTAGGCTTCAGAGGAGCAACCTTTTTCAGAATATTAGCACATAATGTGTTAAACTGGCCAGCAAGCTCATCAGAGGTAGTACAGGGAGAAGTAGTAGTTTTATGGTCATTATATATATCAAGGTAGGTATTGGAAAAGAACTTGGCCTTAGAAGAATTGATGGAGCGAGTGAGATAAAAACAGATGGAAGCGTGCAGAACAAGGCAAGAAAAGATGGAGTCAAACAGAACAGGTTTGTGATCAGAAATAGCAGCATTAACAACCATAACATTGTCTACAGGAAAACCTAATGAGACCACCAGATCAAGAGTATGACCATGTTCATGCGTAGGGACCAATACAGACTGTGTTAAATTAGAAGAGTCAACAAGAATCAAAAAGTCTTTCACCAGAGGCTTTGATTTACAGCAAATGTGAACGTTAAAATCCCGGATGATAAAAATCTTATCATAACGAGGCGCAGTGAAATAAAGGAAATCAGAGAATCAGAGTTGTGTTGTGCCTCTTATATTTAGACACTACTTCTTTTAATGTGCAAACACACAAGTCTGGGCCATGCCCATTTTCAAAACCAAATTGGTTTTCAGAAGTTATTATGCATTCTTGGAGTATGTCTGATAAAATCTGCCCTAACATTTTAGATAATATACTTGCTTGGGCAATGGGTCTGTAATTATCTATACTTGATGCTTTGCATGTTTTATCTTTAATAACTGGCACTAAAATTACAGAGAGTTTGGAGTCAGGCAATATGCCATGTGATAAGAAGCCTGAAAAACAAATAGCGAGCAGCTCAAGTGGTCTGTCGCTTGCGTACTTCAGATGTTCAGCGGTTATCGAATCAGAACCACACAATTCTTTCACTGCCAATTTCCCAATAGCGCTGCACACTTCATCTGGTTTAATCACCACACCATTATTAGCATCAATTTTACAAATATTGAAATCAGCACTCGGAACACAGTTGAAAAGCTTGCTGTGATGCTTTCCCCATAACTCAGCAATGTTTTTATCTCCAGAAATCCCATCAATATTAGATGACAGGGGTATTTTACTGTTGTTGATTATTTTAACTTCTTTCCAGAAAGCATTAACATCATTCTGTTGCGGTTTCCTTGCCATAGAGTTTGCTCTCATCATCTGTTCATTCTTTTTAATAAAGCGTAGAGTGTACTTATACTTAGCATTTGGTTTTTTCTTATTTTCAAATTCTGGCCCATGTCTTACTTTACCAGCTAATACCCATTTTTGAGAGGCATCTTTAGCTTCTGAAAATTAGTCAGACACATGTTCACTCCAACCAGGCATGGTCTTATGCTTCTCAAGACGTCATTAAGTAGACTTTTCACTATTCTTTCATACATGTTAAGTATAGCACTGCGATGCTCCTGTCTCTTACAGTTTATGTCATCACATATCATAGCTTCGCATGGGATATCAACATTACTGAGGGTTATATATATATATATATATATATATATATATATATATATATATATATATATATACGTACATGTGCATATACATTGATCCAGCTATGATGATGTATGCCTTGCTTCACTAATATATGTAAAGCTATCAGCTGGTGAAAGGCTTTTACTTGAGAGAGTTAACTTGCTATTACAACAGAACTCCTTCAAATGTTGCCCAAACAAGGATTTATCATCTGATACATCAGCATTTACAGTATATCACCCAATTCAAAGATGCATGCGTATTAATAAAAGAACCAATAAAAGCTAGTCTATTGAGAAATTCACTTTCATTCTGATAGGATTTATAAGGAGTATAGACATTTAAAAAAATGAAAGTATTCCTTTCATGTGTAAATTTAATATTTTATATATATTTGAAAACTGTTTATATTAAAGTTTTGCTGACTAAAATTATGTTAATATCTTTTAAAAATAATATCTTTTATGCATTACCTATTTGTGGAAGTGCTACAAACACTTGTCACACATTGTTAGAACGAAAACTATTGTTTTTAACCCTGGAGAACCCATGGGGTCAAATTTTACCTCACCTAATTAGCCCCTACCCTACATTACCAGATGTCAATTTTTATGCCAAGTTAATATTTTTCTTGAGGAAAAAAGATGTCTTGGGTTCTCCAGGGTTGAAAAATGTTAACATACTTAGTGCTGGTTCACCAAAATGTGAACGGAAGTATTTGTAGGTTTCTTTTTTCAAATGTGCTATGACAAAGAAGAATTACATGGGGGAATATAACCTCAATTTATGTTATTCTCAATCCTTTTTTATCTAAGACCGCAACTTGCAACTGGAAATAGTTTTCAGGGTGATGAAACAGTGAGTCTCTCACTCAGTGCATTTACTTGAGTAAGGTGCATTTAGTAACTTACCCCTTTTACATTTTCACTTGGTTTTCTATTCATAATCATACCTGCCTACACAATTTCTAAACATTGAGAACTACAAAAAATTTGGTCTATGGCGAGACGTTAGATTACACCAAACTTACTCTAGAAAACTCTCCTGAACTAAAGGACCCATTCAATCTCAGCATAACCATCTGCATAGGTAGATACCACCTGAGGAAAGTGGGGAGAATGTAATTTCATCTTTGGCTGAACTTCCATTTTTAAGCATGAGAATGAAAATTCCCAAAATAACTGGAAAATTTATTGAATGTTACCATGAAGGTCCCCTATCTTGTCACCAAGTGTACAGCCAATTAGCAACTACAAGTTATTTCAGAATCTATCCTTTGTGACCTTACAAGGGGGAAGGACAACTCAGAATAATGAATGAACTGATTAAGTGGTTTGCAGCAGTTGATCAGTCCCTCTTGCCTCTAGGCGGTCACTTCACCATGTAATGTCAAGAAGGAACAGATTTTGAAACGGCTTGTATTGGATAATTGGCTGTGCACCTGGTGACATGATATGGGACCTTTAAAAAAATCCCTCCCTTTGCAACTGTACTCAAGCCAAAATCTAGGAGACACCCCAGGATGTGGGAAACTTGATATATCTGTTATCCTCCAGGCTGAAGAGGGGCTTTAACTCAATGGCGGTTTCCTTCCAAGGTGATTAATGATATTTTCCAAAAGATAAACTGTGTAGGAATACAAACGATTTCTAATTTTCAGCCTGGAAAGAGTGGGGTGATTAATGCGCTATCTTCTGTTGCGTGGTCAGGTAATCAACCCTTCCTTCCCACTGGGATTAGACACTTCACTGCATCAGAGCTGCTGTGGATTCAGACCACAAATTCATATGGACAGGGCACTGCAATCTCGCAACCTCCCGCAGGTGCGTGTTTCGCGTGTATGAGGTCAGCCCTCAAAAGAAACTTTTATGATTCTGTATGGCAGTACAGGTGACCGGGGGAAAAGCATTTACCTGGGCAAAGTCTTCACTAAGTTCTGTTCACTTTCCAGACATTGTGTAAAAGTGTAGGGACCTGAAGAATGTACACTCTACGTAAATTACTCCTGTTCATCTAAAAAAAAGTAAGCCCAGGCCTTGAAGCTTTTTGTGCAAAAAAAATTGTATCATTTTCTCTAAAAATAATTCAATAAATAAAGTAAATTTTGAAAGAGTTAAAAGTTTGCTCATTGCTTGGGACAAAATCTCTCTCAGACAAAGTCTAATATATCTGATATATACTGTCTCAAAACATAAGAATTCACTGACGACTTTGAGATGGCACAAAGTCTACCATCTGAAATTATGTTTACTCATTTTTTTAACAAGTAAGAAAGAAAGGGTAAGGTTAGCTATTTGTTCCTCAGTGGTGAGTGTTCCTCTCCCATAGGAAATCAGAAACTCACTCACCTTGCTCTTTTCCCTAACGGAACATATAGCTCGAGCTGTGTTCCACTTAGTTTCAAGGATCACTGAGGACAGGGGGTTTTTGGTCACTGGCTGCTAGCGGAGCACTGTGTGAGTGTGTGGATACCTTTGTCTTGGGCTGTCACATGATGCCACCTCAAAATTTGATGTTGTGAGGTGAGTATGTCACAACTTCAGGACTGATTTGGTGTTGCAAATATGAATTTCAGCCAGGTCTGGGGTGCCTCTTCTTGCCTGAACAGCCCTCACTTTCTATCCCAGTCAGACATTAAACTCAGCAGCCATACCACTATTCGATCTGCTCCAGCCATGTGACTGAAGCTAAGCTAGTGTTGGCTTGGTTAGTACTTCGAAGGGAGACCACTTTGGAAAACCAAGTTGCTGCTGTACGAGGTGTTGGTGGGCGATCTTGGTAGGTTGCAATCTTCCCTCTGGTGGAATAATGCCCTGATGCCCCAATGCAGTGATGGGGACCCTGTACTGAGGGAGATGGCGTCTTTCGGATGAGATGTTAAACTGAGGTTCTGACTTACTGTGGTCATTAAAGATCCTATGACACCCTTCGAGAAAAGTAGGGGGTTCCCCAGTGTCATTGTTAAACTCACACTCAAGCTACTTTCTAATTCTAAAAAATTGAGTCCTGTTGACTAATTCCTGCCCACTTGCCTTTAACTTAACATCATGAGGTTAAGGAAAGGCATAAAGAGAAATCATAACAGCTTTGGAAGACAACCACACCAAAAAGAGAATCCGAATGCACTCACACTAAGCGATGCGTTGTGCGTTTCTTGTCCGCCGTGTTTGATTGTTTTCAAGATTGGCTGTATGGATGGTCATTCCTTTAAATATTGCTGCCACATGGAATTGTGGGATGGCATTATCGCCTTTCTTTTTGTAGAGGAAGGCTCAGTGAACCCTATACTAAAGGAAATACCTCAGGAATCAGTGAAGCACCTTACCTTAACATTTAGAGAATTCGAACAAACTTATTACGGCTGATATGTCAACACCTCTGGGTTAATTTCAAGGAGTTAGGAACTTTCCTTCACAAAGCTGCGTTCAAATAGTTAAAAATTATATCCTATCGTGAAAGGCCTGACAACTTTTTTTAACCTTGACGGCAAACGTCATGAAGTTGAGGTGTAATGGAGAATTCATAAAGACTAAGGAAGACAATCGTGCTAATAAGAGAATCCGAATGCACTGGGTGCCGTGATCATGCATCTCTCGCCCGTCATGTTCATTTGTTTTCATGATTGGCAAGACGGATGGTTGTCGCTTTAAATATTGCTGCTGCATGGTATTGTGGGGTGGTGTAATATCCTTTCTTTTCATAAAGGATGGTTATAAATGCTGAAGGTTATTAGTTAGGAAGCATTAAAGCACCTTTCCTTTATATTCAAACACACTCATCATGGCAGCCACATAAATACTTCAAGGTCATTTACTTGGAGTTTTGAACTTTCCAAGGCAAAAAAGACCATTCGAACACAGCCTATGATAAGGATGATGCTGAAAACAATAGCAGGAGTCAAAGATCAGGACCAGCTTCAATTTCACAGAATATAAGTTCCTTTGGCGTAAACACCCAACAAAGGTAGGATGAGTTAAGGGTGACTCCTAAGAGAAGTTTCTGACTAACAGAGGCATTATATTCAGTCCGCGGCCTTTGGACCAGTGGTTCCCAAACTCGGTTCGGGGAACTCCCTTGTGTGTTTGTTTTTATTCCAACAACAACTGTAGCTCCTAAATTTTAACAGGCAGTTTTTTTTCCTAGTCTGGTGATTTTAGCTGAAATAGTTAAGAGTTGACTAGATTAAAATGGGCGGTTGAAAATGAGTTCATTTCATTTGTGACTCTTTTCTTGAAATTCAACAGAATGTAGATTTGCCTCATCATTTATTCACAGTGAAGATTTTCGGATTTGTTTTCTCATTGAATCCTCCTTATCTTCCAAATGATTCGTTTTCGTGGCCAGGTGTTCACAATTTAACCAATTAGGAGTTTTGGCCTCAATCTTAAAATTGATCAGGTATGAATAATTCACCTCTTTTCTTGCAATTCTGCGCGCATGGAAATGTATTCATTGTTTACTTGTACACGAATGAACATTACATGCTCCAAGAATACTTATTTTGCAAGCCATGCGTAGTTCTTCTTGAGCAAATGTGATACAAGAGTTTTATGCTTTCCCAATCGCACTGCCAAGTCCCAGTCAGATATGACCAGCGAGAAAGGTTATCAAATTTTATATAATTACATTCCTAATTACATCTGATTACTTTGTGTTATACATCAAAAGAAAGCTGGGAATCTGCTCTTTCCGATAATACTCAAATATTGAAAAGTTCAGCTATCGTCAGAATAGTTTGGCTCCTTAAAGCACAGCACCATTTCTAGAAACATCCTTTGTTTATGATTGTTGACACACGGTGAATGTTGCGTGTGCACCTCGACAAGTTTGGTTTTTGCTCAATATTCTACAGTGAATGATTTTTTGGGGCGGTTTTTTCAGTAGCCTTTTTGTCGTCATGCAGGCCACTTGAGAAAGAGCTATATAATCCCTCATTAAAGGATCACAGTTTAGAAAAAAATAATAGTTATGGAATTCTAGGATCCTCTCTGTGATTGAAACACAAACCAGCTTTCACAGGGTTCCCCCAAAACTGTGTTTGAGAACCACTGGTTTAAGGCACTGAGGAGAAACAGGCTCGCATCTGGATTTCCTCAGTTTGATATATTCTGGAATAGGTGAGAAGAGCCTATACAGTGGTAGGTTACAATGCAAATCATGGAGTCATTGTGGATGAAGTCAGGGGCTCGTACCATGAGGCAGATTTTGTGTTTGCTCAATAGCTACACTTAACAAAATCGATAAGTTTTTACCTTGGTAAAGGTTCTAGATTGAAGAGTATTTTGGATTTAGGAATGTGTAGTTATTATGCTAATCCTCTTCTGTGAAACATGCCTTTGGCAGTGGAGATGCACTGCAAACACTGTGGTCCCCAAACTCGGTCTGAGGTACTGAGGGTTCATTGGACCAATTCCAATAAAATAATCCTGACAAGTTGTGAGTTTTTTCTTGAGTGAGTTTTTTTGATGTGTATAGAAATGACTTATCTCCTTTATGAGAAATTACTTATCTTCTTTATGCATAAAACTATGCTAGACATGGCAGTAGAATGCCAAAAGCAATACTTATAATTCCCAGGTATATGTTGAGCTTATGTTGAGCAACTTTGTGGTTGAACGAATTTAATGTAATCAATAATTTTTCTTCCATATATATCAGAAGAATGCAGGATTGCCTCTTTAACTTTTATTTAGGATTAGTGGCCTGGAGTCAGTACATTCTCGGTATGGAAGCCGCGCCATTCAGCTCAGAGTTTAATGTGATCTCTAGGAGATACTTTTATCTGTCTTATGTAACCTCACACTTGCAATATAGCCCAATAGGGATTGTATATCCACATAAATTTTGTTCCATGTCATACAATTCTATGAAATGTTTTTAGGCACGCTAGATTTTTTTAATTCAAATATGACCTTAGATGTTTATTATTTGTTTTCCTCATTCATGTTTCTGTTGATAGAAAGCGCATTATATATGAAGTATTTACGTGGTTAACAGCAAAGGCCAATTAAAGAAATCATTCAAAAATGTTTGTATTTCACTAATTACAGGTTGATACAGATAAAGTAGCCCTGATAGAGCCCTTATCTCATCATCACATGAGCTGTCTGGGATTACCTGGAGAAACAGACACAAGTGAGACTGTGAGACTGCAGAAGAACTGCAGCAAACAGCCAGTTATCATATAAAAATATAAAACTGCCAGACAATATCCCTAATTTTAAGGCTAAGGTTAGTCACAACAAATGTTGATTTGAATTAGTTTTTAACAGTTCACAGATCTTCATGGTAAATTTTTCAAAATTCAGAAACTTTCATGTTCATGATTTTTGGAAGCATTGTCGCCTCACAGAATTGAGGTGTGCTTAAAACTCATGCAACATACTCTATATTTCTTTATCTCACTTAATACAATTGAGTCAAAGCAATCTAGCAGAAAAAGAGTCTAGCTGAGGAAAATGAATAATATGTTGAAATCATTTTATTGCCATTGTGGTTTGATTCAAAACAAGCATACACAAGGGGCCTGCAGGGCCAAGTTTGGGAGCTAATGTGCCGACAGAAGGCAAAATTCATGTCAGCATACACTGCCAGTTGCGTTCTGCTTTAGCCTCAGTTTTACAAACAGCTGGCTTTCTGGCTTGAAAAGTACGACAGTACAATATGATAAAGTGCATCTGAGTATCATAAATGATCCGTGTTTATTGGCTGTAAATTTAGAGGTGGATTGTTGGAAGGCACGCAGTAGCTGATGAAAGAGGAAGAGGATTTATATAAATGTGCTTGCCTCCCAGTGGACTGAGGAAATAAATAAGAGGCGATCTACCATCACGAACATCCATTTATAAACTAATTTGTCATTTTTAATGCTGACACTATCTTGTTGCAACACCTTGCTCATTCTTATTTTCCATCTTGTCCTTAAAGCCAATGTATTAGGGCTGCCCAACCTTGTTCACAGAGTTATATACTGTCCAGTAGATTTTCACTCCAGCCCTAATAAACCACACCTCTTTCAACAGCGAGAGCTGGGCTGTCCAAACCTCTTCTAGAAGAACTACTGTCCTGCGGGTTTCCATTTCTGCTCTAACAAAGCACAACTCATTCATCATCCAGAGATCTCATTGAGCTGCTATTTAGAAAACAAACAAACAAAAAAAATCAGCAGCAAGGTAGCATTTTGATGAAAATTTTCACGGTGGCAGGTATCCAATAGAAGGGCTGGACTGCCCTGCTTTCGATTTTAATTATGAAAAAGAAAAAAAGTTGGGAGTAAATGAATCATTTTTGGCTTTAAAATGTGTTGCTCTGGACCTCTCCTTACTGTCAGGTTGACAAATGGGCATAAGCCGATAACAGCAGATGGTCATCGGCGCGAACGCATCAAACATGTTAGCAGCCAACCCGTGTAGATTGCAGCGGGATTAAAACAAACAGGCCAGTTCCTGGGAAAATTCAAGATGCTGTCTGTCAGCAGTGCCGGGAAGAGCGATGGCTTCGTCCAACCCTGCTGGAGAGAGTCGCTCGCAAATCACAACCCACTCTAAATTAGCCTGGCTCCTGTGCTATAAATAACTTGGAGCGAAAAGGACAATAATATTACGTCATATTGGCTTCTGCGTGGATTGTTGCAGCCCCCCGCCCCCTTTTCTGACATCACCGACCCTGGTGAATAGATGGTTCCACCACACTATCATGTTCCTTTTACACTATCAAACAAATGCGTTTGTGTTGTGTTCACCTCATGGTCATGAATTAAGTTATCATAATTAGGTTTTTAAAGAATCCCCTTCTTGTGTTTGCGCATATAAACATACCCATTTCAGAAACCTGGATAAGCCCCTTTTCTAGCTTTAACCCTTTCATGCATGGTGGTCACTACAGTGTACAGCTGTTTAAAAGTGTTTTTCTGTATATATGCCTGTAATTTTGGGCACTGCTGCATATAGTCCACTCTAGTGGGAAGCTACTGCATCATCCCATACAAAAAAAATCCATTGGCAGGCCATTGCAATGGGAAAAAGTGGTTTTGTAGAAAAAAGATATAATTTTTTTTTCTTCAAAACTTTTCTGCTTAGTGTCTTCTCAGCACAGGTTCTGGACATGCATACATATGTGTAATCTCCTGGCTCACTCTGACCAATTAGAAGGGGTAAAACCTCGCTGAAATACTGGGTTTTCTCAGAGAACTGCTGGTGCATGTACTTCTCTCAGTAAATCATGTGTTAAAGCCAAAATTTAATTAAACTCTCTGTGTAGAACTGGATTATTCCTCGAAAAACATGAAGAATTATGAGGAAAGTTGCTGTGATGCTAAAGCAGAAAACCAATTTCAGGGACTTGATTACATACTTTGCACAAAAATCAAAATTTGAAATAAAGGAGTGGTGTGTGAAGAAATTGGAGTGCCGCCAACGAAAGGAATGAGACGCTTTAGAGGAGGCCGCTCAACAACGTCCTGGAAAGGCCAGCGTGGATGCAGGCTTTCACTCCAACAAACTAGTTATATACCTTATTGTCCCCTGCCGCGCGGAACGGGCGAAGCGGCGGGACATAGTATTCACGACCGACCGTCCGTCCGTCCGTTCCGAATCCTTGTCAGCGAGATATTTCAAGAACGAATTGATGGATTGAAGGTCACACCAATTGAAGGTCACACCAAGAGATTGCTCATTTTGACACGATTTCCCATCTTGTGGCGGGGGACAAAGACACGTTGGTGGCAAGTACTTGTTCAACTAATTAAAAGTCTTTAGCAACTCTGAGGCCATGTTACCTCAGAAGAAGCCTAAAGGATGGATTGCAATCCACAAATCACATGATTGTAGGGGTTTACCAGGATTTTTCCGCCACTGATATGGAATCAGTTGACACCAGATGCGGGAAAAGGGAATGAGGATTTTATTATAACAAAACAAAACAGGCACGAGGGCCAACAAAAAACTTGGCCCAAAGGGTTGCAAAAAACAAAAGTACGCTACACAGAGCTATAAACAATAAATGCAAAAAGGCAAAAAACAAAAGGCACTGGAAACTCCAGGCAAGATACTCCAGAAAAATAAATAACAATACTAAATATATATAAACACAAGACGAGAGGCTAAGACAAATACTAGGGAACTTGACAAGAACTTGGCTAAACGAGACGCGACTAGAAACAAACTTGCACATGCGAGACGCGAGACACTGTCTGCCAGCCAACTTCCACCGCATCCAGATAAAGGCTTGGAAATCATGACATGAGGGGTAACACCTGGAGAGAGAGAAACAAGAGGCATGGCAAGATCAAGACATGGACTGAGATTGGATGACATGACCTGCTCATTAAGAGAATGAGCGTGCTCAGCTTAAGTACCAATTAAGTATGCAGTTTGGAAGCAAGCATGAATGTTAAGAACAGAAAAGCACAGCAAGATCTTGAAATAGCAAAGCAAGAATCATGACAATAAACTCCCTGTCTAAATTAGTAATATTAGTAATGTGCCTATCTAAGAATTACACCACCCAGTGAGTGTTAGTAAATGTTAGTAACTTAAAAACAGTTAATTGCCAATTAAGCTTAGAGAGCCCCGAATCAGCACAGCACAGAAGGAAGGGGGAAACCACAAAGCCAACCAGAGCTCTGAAATGTGCAACAACGAAGGCACGGGGCGGAACGCAGACAAGCGGTGGAGTGGCATGGCAGACCTGGCATGAACAAAAACATGGACATGGAATGTAAAATCCTGAAACAAGAAACTGTTAAAACTATGACTATGAACATGAAACTATGAAACTATGAACTATGAAATCTTGAACATGAAACTGTTAAAACCATTGATAATACTGTTCTGGCCAAAGGCCAGAACCCTGAAACACAACAGTACCCCCCCCTTACAAAAGCGGCACCTGACGCGGACACAAAACACCAATAACTAAAATACATGAAGCCGCACACAACTAAATACAAATCCCACAAGACAAAACCAACTAAATACTAAGGACAAAAACTCTAAGACACAAAACACCTAACCTAGAAACAGTACAACAAGAAACATTAAACATAAACAAGATTACTTGGGGTCTCCAGCAAGCTGGGGCTAAGGCTTGGGCTATGGGAATGGGGTGATGGTTATGGCTTGAGGCTATGGTTATGGGCTATGGCTATGGCTATGGGGCTGTGGCTATGGCTTGGGCTTGGACTTGGGACTATGGCTTGGAACTATGGCTTGGGGTGTGACTGGTGGTAGTCACGGATGAGGGATTTGTCTAAGATGTGCCTGGCCGGGACCCAGGAACGCTCCTCTGGGCCGTACCCCTCCCAATCCACGAGGTACTGGAGGCCCCGGCCCCTCCGTCGGCAATCCAGTAGAGCTTTGACTGTGTAGGCCTCCCCTCCGTCGATGAGCCGAGGAGGAGGCGGAGGCTCAGGTGGGGGCATGAGGGGGGAGGTGGCAACAGGCCTCAGGCGTGAGACGTGGAACACAGGGTGGAGCCGTCGCATGGTGGATGGGAGCTTGAGCCGGACAGCAGTGGGGCTGATGATCCTTTGGATGGGAAAAGGACCCAGGAAGCGAGGAGCCAGCTTGCGGCTTTCCACCCGGAGTGGAATGTCCTGCGCCGCTAACCAGACCTTCTGGCCGACCCGATAGTGAGGGGCTGGGCGCCGACGCTTGTCTGCCGTGGTCTTCATCGTCTTACCCGCCCGAACCAAGGCGCGGCGAGCAGACAGCCACACACGGCGACACCGCCGGATGAATGCCCCGGCTGAAGGCACCCCGACTTCCTCCTCCTGGCTGGGGAACAATGGAGGCTGGTAGCCCATACAGCACTCGAAGGGGGAGAGGCCGGAGGCAGAGGCGGCGTGGGAGTTTACGGCGTACTCGACCCAGGGTAGCATGGTAGACCAGGATCTTGGGTTGGTCGAGCACACGCATCGGAGGACCGTCTCCAGGGTTTGGTTGGCCCGCTCAGTCTGTCCATTGGTCTGTGGGTGGTAACCGGAACTGAGGCTGAAGGAGGTGCCAAGGGATGTGCAGAATGCTTTCCAGAACTGGGAGGTGAATTGGGGACCACGATCTGACACAATATCCACAGGAATGCCATGGGGACGGACAACATGCTGGATTAGTAGGTCAGCTGTGGTTTTAGCAGAGGGGAGCTTGGGAAGGGGCACGAAGTGGGCAGATTTGGAGAACCGGTCAACTATGGTGAGGACAGTGGTGTTTCCATGGGAGACGGGCAGGCCAGTGACGAAGTCCAGAGCTATGTGGGACCAGGGACGGTGAGGAATGGGCAGTGGTTGGAGCAGACCAGAGGGAGGTGCGTGGGAGGACTTGGCGCGGGAACAGACTGAGCAGGCAGAAACGAACCCCCGGACCTCTGCTGCCATCTTGGGCCACCAGAAACGGCGCTGAATGAACCGCAGGGTCCGGCCGACCCCAGGATGGCATGACAGGTTGGAGGAGTGGCCCCACTGGAGAACGTCAGACCGGGCAGCTGCAGGGACGTACAGGCAGTTGGCAGGGCAGGCACTGGGCGTAGCTGCGCCGTTCTGAGCGTTGCGGACCAGCTCCTCGATCCGGAGGCACACGTTGTTCACGAAGCAGGTACTTGGCAGGATGGAGCTGGGCTCTCCCTTGGACGAGGAAGCGTCGAAACGCCTGGAGAGCGCGTCAGCCTTGGTATTCTTGGACCCCGGCCTGTAGGCCAGGGAGAAGTTGAACCGGTCGAAAAAGAGGGCCCATCTGGCTTGTCTGGGTGTCAACCTCTTGGCAGAACGGAGGTACTCTAGGTTTTTATGGTCCGTCCAGACCAGGAACGGAACCCTTGCCCCCTCAAGCCAGTGCCTCCATTCCTCCAGGGCCAGTTTTACCGCCAGCAGCTCCCGGTTCCCGACGTCGTAGTTGGACTCCGCAGGCGTCAGCCGGTGGGAGTAGAACGCGCACGGGTGTACCTTCTGATCATTGCTGGATCTTTGAGATAGCACCGCACCAACCCCGACATTGGAGGCATCCACCTCCACAATGAACTGCTTGGCGGGGTCGGGGGTGGTGAGGATGGGCGCGGTGGTGAAGCGCCTCTTCAGCTCACAGAAGGTCACCTCGGCTTGCGGAGTCCAACGGAATGGCACCTTGATGGAGGTAAGGGCCGTTAGGGGAGCTGCCACGGTGCTGTAGTTCCTGACGAATCGCCTATAGAAATTGGCAAATCCCAGGAAGCTCTGTAGGGCCTTGCGGTCCTTGGGTGCGGGCCAGTCCACCACAGCCTTGACCTTCTCCTCGTCCATGCCCAGGTGGTTAGGGGAGATGACGTGCCCCAGGAAGGAGGTAGTGGTGGTGCTGAACTCGCATTTCTCAGCCTTGACAAAGAGGCGGTTCTCGAGGAGGCGGCGGAGCACCTGGCGAACATGGTTTGTGTGCTCCGTCTTGTCCCGGGAGAAGATCAGGATGTCGTCAAGGTAGACATAGACGAACCTCCCGATCATGTCGCCGAGCACATCATTCACCAAGTTCTGGAACACTGCGGGCGCGTTGGTCAGGCCGAATGGAACCACCAGGTACTCCCAGTGGCCGCTAGGGGTGTTGAAAGCGGTCTTCCATTCGTCGCCCTCCCTGATGCGCAGGAGGTGGTAGGCATTCCGCAGGTCCAGCTTGGTGAATATGGCCGCCCCCTGGATGACATCAAACGCCGAGGACATCAGTGGAAGCGGGTAGCGGTTCCTGACCGTGATCTTATTGAGCCCTCGGTAATCGATGCAGGGGCGCAGGGAGCCATCCTTCTTCTTGACAAAGAAGAAGCCTGCCCCCGCGGGAGAGGAGGATGGACGGATGATGCCAGCTGCAAGGGACTCCCGGATGTACTTGTCCATGGCCCCCCTCTCTGGCTCAGACAAGGCGAAGACACGCCCCCTAGGGGGTGCTGTACCAGGCTGGAGGTCAATAGCACAGTCATAAGGGCGGTGCGGGGGCAGAGACACCGCACGGGACTTGCTAAAGACAGCCGCCAGGTCATGGTATTCAGGGGGCACTCTGGAGACGTCTGGCTTCCCCTCGGAAGCTGGTCCACCCGCCGAACAGGAGGGTCGGGAGTCGAGGAGGCAGCTGGCCGAACAGGAGGGACTCCACTCCCGCACCTCATGGCGGGCCCAGTCGATCACCGGCCCATGTAACGCCAACCACGGATGACCCAGGACAATGGGAGAGCGGGGTGTCTCGGTCACGAACAGCCGGACCTGTTCGTGGTGATTGCCTGACGCCAGCAGCTGGATGGCAATGGTCTGGTAGCACACCTTAGCAAGGGGTTGCCCACCCAGCCCTGAGATGGACAATGGGCTGGGAAGTTGGGAGAGGGGAACCCCCCACTCGGCGGCAGCTCTGGCGTCAATGAAGCTCTCCTCAGCTCCTGAGTCAATGAGGGCGGTGGTCTTGCGGGAGCAGCCCTCCCAGGTCAGGGTCACCGGGATGCAGGTCCGGCGGTAGGAGGAGGTTTCCTTGGCTGAAGCACCCACTAGTACTCCTCCAGACGCTAGTGGGCGTTGTCTTGGACAGCCTCGGACCGCATGACCCTGCTGGCCGCAGTAAAAACACGCCCCCGACCTCCTTCTCCGTTGGCGCTCCTCCTGGGTGAGCCGGGACCTCCCGATCTCCAGGGGAGATGCCTCTCCAGGAGAGAGTGTGGTGGCGTCCCCCCTCGGCTGGTCCTGAGGCGACGCGCGATCAGGGCACGGGGGTTGGATCTGGCCAGAGGGGGTAGAGCGTCGGCCAGGGCCAAGGGTGAGCGCCCTCTCCTCCAGGCGGCTGTCGATGCGCAGGGCCAGGTCTATAAGGGCCTCTGGAGACTCAGGGATCTCACAGAAGAGCAGTCGGTCTCTGACTGGTTCGGACAGCCCCTGGAGGAACACGTCACACAGCGCCTCCCTGCTCCAGCCCGACGTGGCTGCCACCGTCTGAAAATCGATGGCGTAGTCCGCCACCGATCTCCTCCCCTGCCTCATCCTCAGCAGCTCCCGTCCTGCGGCTCTCCCCTGCCTGGAGCGGTCGAAGACACGCAGTAGCTCCTCCGCCAAGGCCCGGTAGGTGGTAGTGCAGGGCTGCCGAGCCTGCCATGCGGCAGTTCCCCACAAGCGAGCCCGCCCCGTCAGCTGGGAGAGGACGAAGGCGACTCGGGCCGGCTCTGAGGCGAAGGTGGAGGGCTGCAGAGCGAAACACATCTCACAGGAGGTGAGAAAAGCCCTGCAGAACCCTGGTTCCCCACCGTACCTTTCGGGCGGCGGAAGGCAGGGCTCAGGACCAGGGTGGACAGCTGGCTGCAGCTGAGGTGCTTCTGCGCCGGGCTGGCGCACAGGGGTGATGGGTGGCTGGTGTGCTGCAGGAGCCCGGGGCTGGACAGCTGGCATGATGGGGCCCTGGCTGGGACCTGCCCGGGGAAGGCTGGCCTTCAGTGTGGCCAGCGCAGCTGTCAGCTCCTGGATCTGCTGCCGTTGATGCAGCAGCTCAGCCTCTCGCTGGGCGATCCTGCACTCCATCCCGCTGGTGTCAGGGAGACAGTGTCTACTGATATGGAATCAGTTGACACCAGATGCGGGAAAAGGGAATGAGGATTTTATTATAACAAAACAAAACAGGCACGAGGGCCAACAAAAAACTTGGCCCAAAGGGTTGCAAAAAACAAACTAAAGTACGCTACACAGAGCTATAAACAATAAATGCAAAAAGGCAAAAAACAAAAGGCACTGGAAACTCCAGGCAAGATACTCCAGAAAAATAAATAACAATACTAAATATATATAAACACAAGACGAGAGGCTAAGACAAATACTAGGGAACTTGACAAGAACTTGGCTAAACGAGACGCGACTAGAAACAAACTTGCACATGCGAGACGCAAGACACTGTCTGCCAGCCAACTTCCACCGCATCCAGATAAAGGCTTGGAAATCATGACATGAGGGGTAACACCTGGAGAGAGAGAAACAAGAGGCATGGCAAGATCAAGACATGGACTGAGATTGGATGACATGACCTGCTCATTAAGAGAATGAGCGTGCTCAGCTTAAGTACCAATTAAGTATGCAGTTTGGAAGCAAGCATGAATGTTAAGAACAGAAAAGCACAGCAAGATCTTGAAATAGCAAAGCAAGAATCATGACAATAAACTCCCTGTCTAAATTAGTAATATTAGTAATGTGCCTATCTAAGAATTACACCACCCAGTGAGTGTTAGTAAATGTTAGTAACTTAAAAACAGTTAATTGCCAATTAAGCTTAGAGAGCCCCGAATCAGCACAGCACAGAAGGAAGGGGGAAACCACAAAGCCAACCAGAGCTCTGAAATGTGCAACAACGAAGGCACGGGGCGGAACGCAGACAAGCGGTGGAGTGGCATGGCAGACCTGGCATGAACAAAAACATGGACATGGAATGTAAAATCCTGAAACAAGAAACTGTTAAAACTATGACTATGAACATGAAACTATGAAACTATGAACTATGAAATCTTGAACATGAAACTGTTAAAACCATGAATAATACTGTTCTGGCCAAAGGCCAGAACCCTGGAACACAACAGCCACTAGTTCACAGCCAAGCGTACAGCATTGCTCCTCTTGACCATGGAGATCTTAGCTGCTATTTGCTAAAACCTCCAACTATAAGACGGGGTTACAGCAAAGTCACAGATGGTAACTGCATGTTATTTAAAGAACCAAAAAAGTTCAGTCTATGTTTCTGTTTTTTTTTTGTATTTAGTTTTATAAACAGATGAGTCTACAAGTTGAGTTGTAGTCCAGCTTATTTTCTGACCACCTGTATATTCCCTGCAATAGCACACTAATATGGCGATAATGGAAGTTTCTGAATGAGTGAGTGATCCTTTCATACACAATATCTCAGGAATGGTATTGCCCATAACTGTCTCACTTTGCACATTAACAGATATAGTGTAGCAGGTGAGCTGATCAAAATTTGGTTGAATCTATGAAGTTGTATTATGCTAAATTAATATGCAAAAATGCCCCAACAATAGAACTGCAGGTTGCTTCTGTCAGTTGACTTGCTAACCAAGCTAGCTGGAGTGTTCATAAAATGTTTTGCAATTCAGTCTAAGCCTGATAAAGGCTGAATTTTGCCAGTAGTTATGCTAGTGATGTTTGTTTTGTGTTTCTGGCTCAGTTGAAGTGTACTGCACTAACATTACTTGCGCATGCCTTAATTTTACATCTACAGTAGCCAGCTAGCTATCTACGAAACTGCATGAAAACCGTGACATTGAGCTGCCCGTTTTTGATGTAGCTCTGTGACCATCTAGCTGACTGCTGTAGACATCAAATTCTGCCAGCTGGGTAGGAATAACTTAGGCATTACCTTTACTAGCGAGTGACATTCTCTGAGCAGATCCTGAATTTGCAAGTGGTACTTCAGCCTCATGTTGTAACATCGGCTTTTCTGTTTTCCTCTTCTATTGACCTACACACTGTGATGACAATCAAATATGACCTCATTTGCTAATTCTTTTTTCCACCTAGTATGTGTACCTTCATTTGCTCCAGTAATATTACAGTTACTTTGAAAACTGTCCACGAGGACATTGTGATATCTCAGGTGAAGGTAACATTTAAGTTAGCAAGCCAATCGCCATTGTCTTCAGGCATTATGAAATACCTGCAGCCAGTTAACAAGCTGACGCTATATCTCTGAAGTTAAGCAGGTGAAAAACTCTATGCAACTCCAAACTGTGCCATTAAACACCCCATTTTCATGTACCTCTGTTGCTAGTTAGCTGGCTACTGTACATTATATAGGCTGGGTATGAATAACATAAGCCATCACGTTTACAAACTAAATACATTCCTAGACAGATCCTAGGTTCACAAGTGGCACTAGAAGACTGATGGTAGGCTGTAACGTTGGCATTTTGGTTGTCCTTTTTAATTGATTGCCACAAATATCAATTTCATTCAGAGTAAATGTGCTATGAATCTGTGAAGTTGGGTCGTACTTAATTAATTAGCAAAAACGCACCAAATCACAGGGTCCTCTACAATTCAGTCAGATTGTACATTGCTTGTTTATACAGTTTTAGGCAACACTTTACCAGTTTAAATTCATGCATTTATTCAACACACATCACCTTCGTTCATCCGGATGGTTCCCACCCTCTCTGCTGATTTAATCCCTAGATACACACCTGACAGCAGATTCTGATTGGGTGGTTGAATCAGATGATTGAGAGTGTTCTTATTTCAGGGAGAGGCCGTTAAAATCTGTGAGTCTTCTCAGAATCTGCAAGCATTGTTAAATGAGAACAGGGTGTAGCACAGCCATGTTCTCTCTCACGAAAGCATGTGAATTCTGACCGGCATCCTACTGTATGGGTGTATGTGGGCAGGTGTCAGATTAGAAACCATAAGCCTTCTTAAATGAGAACTGGACATAATTGCCGTTTAGTATTATCAGGTGTGTACCTGCATGTGTAGGCTGAAATCCTTTCTGGTTAAAGCTGAATACCCCTGCTTTAGCATCAGAAGATTCACCCTGGAAAAGTCAGAGCCAGAGCTTACGTTTTACACGCAAGAGGAAAACCCAATAAATGACTACACTTGACAGTACTTTAGAGTGATTTAAAGTTGATGATGCCCCTGGGTATGAGAAATGCACTTGAGCCTGGTACATTTGTACAGGGGAGCCTTATCTCCCACTGCAGGTCAGAACCTCTCTGGGTGGGTGGAAGGCAGTGTTGGGGGGAGGGGGGTCGCTGGGTGTTCGAGGATCACTAGAGATAACCACCGGAGGAAATGAGGAGAGGACCCAGAGAGAAGAGGTATGGCAGGAGATAAGGCTCGGGGCAGGAGCGCAGGGTTTTATAGGCAGGTTAACCCAAGACGAGGAAGAGGTTTTGCAGGAGGAGCGCTGCAGACTCTTTTGATGGGATATTACATGAAGGGAGGTATTTTCATTGAGATTTCATGAAGCATGATGGTCAGGTGCTTGACTTGACTGGTGCACCAGGTGGGTGATGGGTCGAGCTTTGCTGTAGCCGCAATAAGATCAATGCAGCCTTTGGGCCCTTGAGCAAGGTCATTCACGCCACACTGTTCCGGGGATGATTTGCCCTTGCTCAATCTGATCAACTGTATGTCATTTGAACAGAAAGCGTTCAGCTAAATAACTTCAATTTCTTGAGTTAGCTGCAAAACCCCATTGAGTAAAACCTGGAACAACTTCAGTCCATGCTTCAGACGAGAGGATTCTAGGATTTATGTAATGCCGTTATCCAGCTAAGTTAATAATCCTACTTATTGAAACAGGACCCAGGTCATTGAACACCCCATGTGCTGAATGGAGAAGAAAAAAAATGCTGGTCTTGAGTATGATATCTTCCTGGCTTTCTACCAAATCCTGACCATGAGGACATCCACGGAACAGCGGAACGCCACACATTAAAGAATATAACAAGGTCATCAGGATTTATGATGTCTGTTAACATGAAAGAGTCTTTTGAAAATAAATCCATAAATAAGATGATAAACCGCTGGGGCCCTGAATGGCCAATATTACGTTCTCATGCCGATATTTGCATATCACTGGGGAGCTTGATTAGTAAAGCATCTTTTAATTGATTTTTTTTTTTGCTCCTGTTTTTACTTTTATTGCTGGCAAAGCCTGATTGTTCATAGGACATTAACCACAAGGATATAAACCTTTTTATGGATTTTTTTTTTTTGCACTTAAAAAGGCATCAAATCCTATTGCACATTTTAACAACCTTTGAATAATGTTTAATCCATAATGTACGTGCCCAATGAGATTCTCTTTGAAGCAGTTTTTGATTTTTGACTATTTTTGAGTGTTTTCCTGAGGCATCTTTGAAGCCGTCTGAAACCATGATTCTAACCATTCTTCCTTTGCCATTTCAATGGGACTGTATTTTTCAAGTTATTGCATGCTTGTTTTTGAGAATTTTTGAAGAGGCCCCACAAGTGCCTAAATATATTTGTTCTCAAGGGCAAATAAACACTGAAACAACACTGAGATACTTCAGCACTTGTATTGTATAATGTTTACTTGGAACAAGACTGCCGGAATCACGGTCCTCAAAGGCTGAATACAGCTGGTTTTCCACCCTCCCTTTACCTGGGAGTCGGGTTTGATGACAGTCTGGGCAATGAGTGGCAGTAATTGTTCACCAAATTGCCTGGAAGGTGAGAAAACCTGGGCTGGAATCGGATTCGAGGGCCAGATTTGGGATGCCCTGACTTAGATGGCCACAAGCTGACTTGGTCCAAGGAAGTATTTTAATACTTTAGATGCCAGTAAAATTTCCCCTGATTCACTATAACTTTGTAAGAAGTCATTTCAAAACCAACCTGAAGAAATTGAATTATTTGCTTTTTTAAATGAAGGTGTAAAAGGTGTAAAAATTTGTATTTTTGGTTTGCATCAGGTTTCTCAAGGATTTACAGGTCACAGGTGTATTTTTCTATACAGTAGATTAACGGAGGATATCATCAGTAGATAGGAATCATTGTCAAACCAGTTTGATGTTTCCCTATGGATTTGTTAGAGCTTGTTTACTCTTTCATTATAGCTTGCTCCTATGTTGCTGCTCTTTTGATTCCCTTGACAATTTTCTTGAATTTTCAAGCTCTGTTTTCGAAGGAAAAATTTTGAAGACCTGCACTGTCTGTCAGGCACAGAGTTTTTCATTCTGATTGGTTCGATTTTGATGTTGAATTAAATGCTTTCAAGTGGCAGCTTCATTGCTCTATTTAAGTGCAAGACCTTGTCTTGAAAGACAAGTTAAGAGCAGCCTGCCAGCATATCCTGCTGCCCACTCATACCTGTCTGTGCCACTATGGCAGCTACATACAATGAAGTGCTTTCAGTCTGTTCCTTATTTTTAATGCAGCTGGCTGTGTCTGTTAAAATCTTTTTCAAACCTTGTCTTGTTACTTTTCCATTCACTTGAGATGTGATATTAAAATTGTCATTGTCAGTTACACCACAGGGGTGCACATACTTTCTGTTCCAAAAAGGAGAAATTCAAATGGTATTGTATGAAAGTAGCTGGTAACTGAACTTGTCAGTGCTGTGGTTCACACGATAATTAATTCCATAACTATAGACAGAGCTGACAGGTGTCAGATATTTTTGCTTTGTAAAGCTAGTGGTAACTAACCCTCTTCATCATTGTGTAGGGATGAAAGCAACCTGCTGTCGCCACAGTTATTTCCACAGTTGTTCTAAAGTCAGCATTTTCACTCCTATAGATTTCACATTTGGTGTTAACCTTGCTTGCAGTATGATGACAGGGAAATACTTAGTACTTTTGGAGGAAAAAATGCTTATTTAATAACACTATTAAAGACTATGCAATTTTATATCTGCTGTGTTTACTTTTGTCATATGAGTGCAAATAATTCCAGAAGTACTTAGATAAACCTGCAGTTATAGGTGACAGACTTTTACAGTTTCAGTTCTGTTTTGAAACACAAGACTGTTGATTAGCACTTGTATAAATGCTGCTGTTGATTGAGATTTGCTTCATTAGGGTTAGAGTAAAAATCAACTGGATGGTAGATCTCTACAAACATGGTTGGACTGTCAGTTATCAGGTATCGTTTGCAACCTGTTTCTGCTTTGTAGTGGGTAACATGTCCTGGGTTAATTCAGCTTTTAACTTTGATAAGACCACGATTGATCCCTGTTGGACTTGTATAATAGTTAGAGCTGATGGAAGACTCTGTATTTCACTGGAAATTGCATCTTTAGGTAGAAACGAGGTAGATGAATACGAGAGACCCGAAAGCCCTTGTGGATTCCTATTGACTGCCAGTGTCCCTATGTGCCCTAATTAAGCTTAAGCGGAATTAAAGTGATTTGTACCGTGTGTGTCGCTGTTAATCAGCCTCATTGTGAAATAAAATAAATCGATGTGTTTGTTCGGGGTGGTTCGGTAAGACGACGTCTCAGAGGCCTCGTCCGGTGAAAGCTCAAAGTCAATATTTCACGCCGCAAATCTGATCAGAACCGGCTGGGGGGGAAAAGACTGTGTTTATTTATGCTGAGTTTTGTGATTTGTGTTGAGGCGTGTGTCAAAGTCTTTAAACACCCCCCCCGATGGTTGGCGGACGGCCCCTAGCGCCAGTCCAGAGCAGCTTATTGACACTGAAAGCCTGCTCTCCCTCCTCCTGGGTTAGCGTTGGGCGTAAAGAAATAAAGAAGTAGGAAGCCAGCTGCTGTTTACCTCCTTCATGCTCCCTACGCTCCCCACTAGTAATGCAAGTTCCATTATCGAATGTCGTAATGTGGATCCTGGGGCCTAGTGAGGGGCGTACTCCTCTCACCGACAGGCGTGTCCAGACATGCCTGTGCCAGGCCAGGGTGGATGCAGGTGTTTTTCTGTTTTTGATCGAACTGCCTCTGTGACTGCATGTCTTCAGTCAAGGCTCTGAGCTGAATTGGGCACATTGGGAAAGACTAGCACCTTCTCTTCCTGCACAAGATTAGACCTCCCTGCTCTAGCAGGCAGAGGAATTGTATTGCTAATACTGCTCTATGGGAGGGGGAAATTTACAGTGAAGATGCGGGTGGGGTGGGGGGGGTGTCACAGATGAGGCATGAAGAAGAGGAGCACACTGTCCCTGGGGCTTCTGAGATCCCGAACAGCAGGACTCCTCGTTTTCCTGCCTCTCGGAGATTAGCGCTGGAGAAATCCTCATCTTCATCGCCATATCCTCATCCCCTGCCTGCTGACGCCGCTTACTTCACTGGCTGCCTACTCATCCGCCAACACTGGCAATCATCAGCTCCTCCGCTCTGAGTCGCCAGCGTTCCTGTCTGGATACAGGTCTCCGTGTCACAGTAAAATACTGGCCGGTCGTGCTTGTGTACGTGCGATGAAACGTTTCATCGTGTGAAATCTCAAATGCGATTGGAGCTCTCCAACTCTGGAACAAACTAACTGAAAACAGTTAAGTTCTTGAGTTTAATGATTATCTATCAATGAACGGGTTAGAGTTGGAAATTAAGAACTATGTTTTAAAAGTCCATAATGCATTAAATTTCTGATCCTTTGCAAAAATCACTGGGCTGTGTTAAAAAAAATCACAAGGCAAGGATGTAAGCGTAAATAATGTTTGATCTCTGTTTACCAGCATCGTTTATAACACAGATCGACCCCTAAATCCCCTCAAAGAGCTTTTCTGTGCCTTTTGGATGTGTGGAGGTATTATAGAAATGGGCTTAAGATTTTTATTTTGCTGAGGGAAAGAAAATTTCTCTGAGTGCAGAGACAGGTGTGTGTGTGTGTGTGTGTGTGTGTGTGTGCGTGTGCGCGCGCGCGTGTGTGTGTGTGTGTGTGTGTGTGAGGCAGTTGTATGCGCGTGTCCTTTGTCAAGTATTTTTCTTTCATGCACATGTCAGGTATTTCTTTTATTACCACCAATTAAATTAAATTCTGCGTGAAGGGAGGTGATCATTTCCTGTATATTTTTTAAACCAAAGATGAGGAAAAAAGTCCTTCAGATGTTGAGTGTAGAAGAAAGCGAGCGAGAAAACCCTTTCAGTCGCTTTATATTAAAAAAGAGAATTCTTTTGACCTACTTAATTGCATATTCATGACTAAAAAATAAATAAAAAAAACACGGTTTCAAATGAGGTAGGTTTTCATGCTTTTCCAAGGCTCTTTCAAGAGACTCCCTCGAAACGAAAATACTCTGCCTTAAAATCCTAGAGATTAGACTGTAAATGCCTTAAATATTGTTTTTAAGGATTGTTTTACCGCAGGGCAGGGGAACCGCGTGGTTTGGGCTTATTATTCGTCTTGCTTGCATCTCTCAAATTGTATCCCCAAGTCAGCTCTCCCTCTGTCCTTCTCTTCACTGTTTTAAGCACACAGATATGCACTCGAAAGGCCAGACCTCCTCCTCTGTGTATTTCCCCTGAGAGAGTGCTGTTCTCCAACAACAGCTGAAGACTCCATCCTCCCAGGCATCTCTATGAATAACTTGCTCTTCATCCTTTTGTAATTATTTCTCTCAAAACCTCTGCTTGTGATCGGTTGCAGGAGAGATGTTGTTTTTGTTGAGAATAATGCGTAAAGTACACGGGGTTCCCTGTAGTGCTGTGAAGCTTCAGGCTTGTGATTTGTTTTGGATAAAACAGCCAGATCCCACAGGTGAGGAAGGGAAGTTCTCAAGTTCAGACGGCCTCAGAAATAGCGCTAAGTTTAGTCACGGGAGCTCGGCACTAACGCCGTGAAATTCTGTCTTTGTGCTGTTGCGCTGATTCATTGCAAAGGAATTGTGGATGTCAGTTTTGAATGCTAGCGGTTAGCATGTGGGGTATGCAGGAATTACAAGTTTTCTGGTGTCTTGCGCAGCTACCTTCACTAATTTGTCCTACCTCCTCGCTGAAGTATGAGACTAATTAGTGAATGCAAATGGTCAGAATAAAACACTGGGGAAGGCTTTTACTCTCTGTTGCTGGATTTTACACCTCTGGTAAGTGATTACCCCGGAGGTGTTGCTAGGCGAGATTGATAAAGGCGTGTGGTTTGTGAGACTGACATTGAGGTCTCGCCCATAGCGTCACTGAATAGAATGATGGAGAAGGTGCTGTCGGTGGTTATACAAATGCTCCTGTAGCGCAGTCCTTCATCCCGAGTGACTTGCAAAAGTGCAGTTATCAGTGTCACCAGGAAAGGCTGTCATTACATCAACTCAAAGCATAATTTTTGGATGGAACGATAGGTCGGAAGATACACTTTCTGAGCCAATGATGCGTTCGATGGTACGGTTAATGGTAGCGTAAGTAAAGAGGGCACTCGACCCAGAGCGAGCGGGTCGCGGCTCAGGGCATGTTTGAACTGAGATGCGGTTTTCGGTTCCCATGGCGACGGAGAAGGATGAGAGTGATGGAGAGGCACTGTCAGTGGTTCCCATGGCGATGGATCATAAGGCTCACTGCGGAAAGGTGGGAGGTGGGAATGGATTTGGTTGGGGGGGGGGAGTGTTGTAGTGTGTTGTAGTGTGCTACACATCATACTGAATTATGCTTTTCTGTTTGTCCAGCTCTCACTGTCTGACACCAGGGATCTCAAGCTGGAAGCCATGAGGGCTGCTGTATCTCTTCAGTTTATGATGTGCTCATGCACTTGAATGCTTACTTTAAGTCCATGATTGGCTAAAGAGTCACACCGTGCTCACCATGAGGAAGTCTGTAATAAGCTGCTGATTGAATGGAGATACCAAAACCTCCAGCTGGCGGCCGGCTCTGAAGCCCTCCTGGACTGCGATTGGAGATGCCTGCTCTAAGGCCTTTCCTGATCCCCCCTCCTAATCTCTCACTGATCTCTGCCCCGCATACTCAGGGACAGAAAGGGCAATGACCATCAATCTTGGCTGCAGTCTTTGTAGTGCTTCTGCTAGGCTTCCGATATTTGAATCTTTCGTTCCCTGATTTTTTTTTTTTGGGGGGGGAGGGGGACGGTGTGTGTGTGTAGATGTGCGAAGGTGAACTATTGATTATTCTTCGAAATGAGCCAAAAGCTGTATAATAATATTATCACATGATGTAGGAAATTTTAAGTGCCTAAGCGTTGCAACAGAGCATTCGAACCACGCTGTTCACGTACTGAATACGCACATACTGCTCGGAAGTGGGTGCGTGTGTGCCTTGACAGCCTGAACCTCCCACAGTGAAAGCTGATAGTGATGACTGCGTCTTATCTGAGCGGACAGCCAATGAGGTGTGAGAACCTCTTTGGCCCTGCCTGTCTTGACCTCTCTCCCAGCATGCCTGTGAAAAAGTGTTGAAACCCAGCTCCGCCCTACTCCTGGCTCCCTGATGAAGCCCAATCCTCACCTCTGACCCACCCACCCCTCGCCCCCCGCACATACACACAAAAACACACTCTCAATGTCACTGTGGAGCTTCATTTCTCATATAAGACCGCACCTAGAAACTCCCCTCCCAGAGAGACAGGTAAAAGAGTGAGACATCATCCACAAGGATCAATTGCTTTCATAAAGCACATCTATTGGCTGGATGTCTTGATCTCAAACCTGAAACTATCCCAAATTAGGAAAGTGGATTGAAGAAGAAAAAAGAGAGAGCCTTTCCAGTTTTTCAATCCAGAGTTATCCTGATACCTCTTGCTTTGTGAAATGCACTCCAGGGCTGATATTCTCATAGCAGGGCAGTAAAGAGGAGGATTTGGATTGTAGCACTGGGTTTGTTTCCGTAGTGGGAATTCTTCTTGGGAAATTGGAGTGAGAATGTGATAATGTGCTTGATGGTGGAACATTTATGGAATAGTAAACTGCAGGGATCTCAGGCAACATTTTTTTTTTCACCAGGAGTGCATATCCTCCTAATTTGAAATACTTAGCACACTAATGCATCCCAATGAATAGATGTGCTTGTAAATTATTTTGCCAGTTGGTTTGCTTCGCGCTGTGGGAGCAGATGATCCGTAGAACTGCCTAGCCCTGGTCTAATGATGGGAGTGTGTGTGGTGTGGAATGCTGAAGTGGAACACAAGCTTTGAGATTGGGCGTGGGGGGCTGTGTGGATTAGGATATGGGGAATGGCCGACTCCAATGACATAGTCAAAAAAAAAACATAAAATGGAGTTTAGTGGAGAGGAACACTAGAAGATTTCTCCTGGGAGGTCTGAGTGAAGGTGTGTGTTTGCGTGTGTGTGTGTGTGTGCCTGCCTGAGGAACATGTGTATGGAGGGTGGGTGTACTTTTGTGAGAAGTACATATTTGTGTGTGTATGCTTGTGTGTGTGTGTAGACGTGTGAATGAGATGTATAATATGCCTGAGTTTATATGCGTCATGCATGTGTGTATGACTGCATGAATGGGGCGTGTGGGTACGCGTGTCAGAGTTTAAATATGTGTCCGTGTGTGTGCGTGTGTGTGTCTGTGTGAGCATGAGTGTATGTCTGTGCGCATGCAATGGGTGGTCGGGACCGGTAGATTTAGATGCCCATTGCGGTAGAAGATTCTGGAATTACGTCCTGTACATTCCCCACACTGGCTTCTTCTCCTTCTCAGTACTCAGATGGCCGCAGACGGAGCTGATGCCTTGGGGCTGGTTTCTGCTCCCACCTTTATGCCTCCCTTCATACAGGAGAAAAATATCACATCTCTCTTCCGCAGCTGCTACCTCTCTAATTCCTGCTACACATTTTAACGTGAGCCATTTACAGGAGATAACTCAATAATCACTCTGGATTGTGCACCGCAGTGTAGAGGAAAATTACGCTGTCCGTCTTAGTCTTTGTTTTTGTTTCTCTGCGCTGTCCTAAATGGTCTGTCTTGCAACTCGGTTTTAATAGCCTCTATTTATAAAAGTCATCCTTGCCCTGGGGAAGAGATTCGATCTGTGCTTTTTTTTTTTTTTTACATGTTTTTGATCAGAGTCATCACAGTCAAGATGGATATTTGAATTATAAAACATAGTAATTATGGAGCCACTAGAAAATTTTGGTCTTGAGAGAGAAATGACAGTCCTTAACTGTTTGTTAATCCTTGAATTGTGACCAACAGTCAGTGTGCTTGTAGAGTTTGAGGCTTTAAGGTAAAAATAAAAAAAATCACTTGTTTCTGTTGAGGAGCCAGGAAGCTGTCACAAATACACAGACAGAAAAATCATGTAAATTACCGGAATTGCGGGTTTCGATGATAAGCCATTGGATGCAAATTGAAGTGGCTTTAGAAGCTGTAAATACCTCTTGCACAACTCCTTATCAGACTACTCCTGTACGTATAGTGCAGAGATTTAACAGAGAACACTGTCAAGTTTCTGCTCCCTAAACCTGCGGGGCAATCTCTCAATGTGGAGCGCATTAGCTGCGGATTTGTAAACAGAATGCTTTTGAAGGACAGCCCCAGGTGACAGGTGGCGAACTGAGCAAACAGTTGTCAACGAGAATCATGAATATTTAATGTCACGTATAGGCTTGTTGGGCATAGAATTTGAGAGTGAAGTCAGTTCAGTGGATGCACAACAATAAGTCAATCTCAACAAGTATTGTATCTGTATTTGTCTTATATTTACTACCTCATTTCCAGAAGAATTGGACTATGTGTAAAATGTGAATAAAAACAGCAAGCAGTAATTTTCAAATCCCTTCTAATCTACATTTATTGTAAAAAAGAAAAGAAGAGTGAAGACAGACTGAGTAATGCTTTAACTTATGACTTCATCGTTTTTAGAAATAATAGCCATCTCAAAAAAAAGATGACTGCAACACACTCTAGTGAAGTTGAGGCAGGTGCATGATCATCACTGTATAACATCACCTGATTCATCACAGCTTTTAATAACACTTAGTAGTCATTTTGGAAAAGATGACACTAATGAAGACTTGTCGTAGGTTCTGATTGGCCATGGAGTCAAGCTTGCCAACGGAGGAGCAGCTCTACCTGCTAGGGAGTCACCTGAGTGCACATGACTGTCATCTGACCTAGCTGCCTGATGATTGCTTGGCTGGTGATATGCTACCTTACTTAAGCTCTCCATTGGGAAGCTGCTGCTCTGTGCACTCGCTCAACAATGCCATGGCGCGGCGATATGTTGCTGATACTTCACTAGTATTTTCCCTATGTCAGCCAGCTAGCTTGTGCATTGGTCATCTGCCCATTATTTCATTCAAAATTGCTTTGCTTCTGCCTGCTCAGAATACACTATAGCCTTTAAGAGTGCTAGTTAGTTAACCAAAAGCCATAAAGACCACATGGTCTCTGGCTGTAAAGGCATGCTGTTATTAACTTCTGGTCTTTGGGTTATGCCCGTTATTAGCTTCAGGCCTTTGGTTTATGCCGGCATCATTGGTTTTGTTTGGGAGGGATTCTAGCAGCTTTCAGATTCATGAATGATCTTCATATTTTGCAATCATGGTAATTCATTTTTATATCAACTTTGAGTACACAACATTATTTCATGGTATATCCCCAGCACTACTTCCACCTCGTGCTCTCCACTAATTGCCTGGTTTGTGTTCCCTCCGTGTCTACAGTGGGGCCCTGCCCTGAGCATGCTGCTGGTGGTCTTGGCCATCAGACCCTCTGCCAAGTGCTGCCCAGTCTCCACCATCAGAACAGTCTGGTCCATGGAGTATATCCAGCGAACTGCATCGGTTTCTCATGGAAGTCGAGAGACCCATCTCTCAGTCCTGGTTCGCTGCACGACTTCGCCTACTTTGCCAGCTCTGTGGCCTCTCCCCTCATCTTGACACTCCCTGCTCCTTCCGTATTGGAGCAGCCACAACCACCGCTTCCATTGCGTCTGTCCAGTCACTGAGGGCCGTAGGACATTTGTCATCCTCGGCGTATAATCAATACCTTCGCCCTGGATTCAAGGTCTTTATGGAGGTGCAGAAATGAATGAGCAAAATGTTGTAAGATATGTCTAGTAATTAACTGTTGCAATGTTTGCATGTCCAAAACACTATACACTAATCTTCACTCCTACGCACATTTCGTTGTCTAGAATTTCTTCCAGTCACATAGTCAGGGTATAAGCGTCACAACACTATTCTACGCCATCTCATTCATCACCACTCTCGCCTTCATTTATATATATATATATATATATATATATATATATATATATATATATATATATATACAAAACCCAAAACCAGTGAAGTTGGCATGTTATGTAAATCGTAGATAAAAACAGAATACAATGATTTGCAAATCCTTTTCAACTTATATTCAATTGAATACACTGCAAAGACAAGATGTTTAATGTTCAAACAGAGAAACTTTATTTTTTTGCAAATAATCATTAACTTAGAATTTAAAGGCATCAACACATTGCAAAAAAGTTGGCACAGCGGCCTTTTTACCACTGTGTTATATCGCCTTTCCTTTTAACGACACTCAGAAAACATTTGGGAACTGAGGAGACCAATTTTTGAAGCTTTTCAGGTGGAACTCTTTCCCATTCTTGCTTGATGTACAGCTTAAGTTGTTCAACAGTCCGGGGTCTCCGTTGTCGTATTTTACGCTTCATAATGCACCACACATTTTCAATGGGAGACAGGTCTGGACTACAGGCAGGCCAGTCTAGAACCCGCACTCTTTTACTATGGAGCCATGCTGTTGTAACACGTGCAGAATGTGGCTTGGCATTGTCTTGCTGAAATAAGCAGGGGCGTCCATGAAAAAGACGTTGCTTGGATGGCAACATATGTTGCTCCAAAACCTGTATGTACCTTTCAGCATTAATGGTGCCTTCACATATGTGTAAGTTGCCCATGCCTTGGGCACTAATACACCCCCATACCATCACAGATGCTGGCTTTTGAACTTTGCGCCTATAACAGTCCGGATGGTTCTTTTCCTCTTTGGTCCGGAGGACACGACGTCCACAGTTTCCAAAAAGAATTTGAAATGTGGACTCGTCAGACCAGAGAACACTTTTCCACTTTGCATCAGTCAATCTTAGATGAGCTTGGGCCCAGCAAAGCCGGCGGCGTTTCTGGGTGCTGTTGATAAATGGCTTTCGCTTTGCATTGTAGAGTTTTAACTTGCACTTGCAGATGTAGCGACAAACTGTAGTTACTGACAGTGGTGTTCTGAAGTGTTCCTGAGCCCTTGTGGTGATGTCCTTTACACACTGATGTCGGTTTTTGATGCGGTACCGCCTGAGAAATCGAAGGTCACGGGCATTCAATGTTCGTTTTCGGCCTTGTCACTTACATGCAGTGATTTCTCCAGATTCTCTGAACCCTTTGACGATATTACGGACCGTAGATGATGAAATCCCTAAATTTCTTGCAATAGCTCGTTGAGGAATGTTGTTTTTAAACTGTTCGACAATCAGCTCACGCATTTGTTCACTAAATGGTGACCCTTGCCCCATCCTTATTTGTCAATGACTGAGCATTTCAGGGAAGCTGCTTTTATACCCAATCATGGCACCCGCCTGTTCCCAATTAGCCCGTTCACCTGTGGGATGTTCCAAATAAGTGTTTGATGAGCATTCCTCAACTCTCTGTCTTTTTTGCCACTTGTGCCAGCTTTTTTGAAATATGTTGCAGGCATCAAATTCCAAATGAGCTAATATTTGCAAAAAATTACAAAGTTTACCTGTTCGAACATTAAGTACTTTGTCTTTGCAGTGTATTCAATTGAATATAGGTTGAAAAGGATTTGCAAATCATTGTATTCTGTTTTTATTTACGATTTCCACGACGTGCCAATTTCACTGGTTTCGGGTTTTGTATATATATATATATATATATATATATATATGTATGTATGTATATATATACACATATAAATGGCTTAGCTCATTTTATCATACTTGTACCAGCTTGCTGACACGCTAAATCATATTGTAGCATATTTCTCTTGAAATGGCTTCAAGAGAAATTGAGGTAGCCATCAGGCTATCTCTACACATAGTATACTTCATATAGTATATTTCTCTTGTATTGGCATCAAGAGAAATGAGTACCAGCTGCCGGGCTGTCACTCTTAGAACATTCATATAGAATATTTCTCTTGTATCGGCATCAAGAGAAATTGTACCAGCCGCCGGGCTGTCATGACACATTGTACTATCAAATAGTATATTTCTCTTGTATCGGCATCAAGAGAAATCATGGCATCTGCCGGGCGACCACTATGAATCTATTTTTCTGCATTTTAGCTGGCTTGCTGCCACGGTTCTGTTTGGGTGGTTAGTAGCAGCTTTCTGCCTTCGGTTCTTCGTTTGGACGGGCAGGGACCTCTCACAACAGAGTCATGTCACCAAACTCAATGTATGATTGTATGCCTGTATGCTGCAACAAATATTTTCTTTTTTGACGAAGTGGTCCTATCAGAAATGAAGACTTGTTGTAAGTTCTGACAAGCTATGGAGTCAAGCCTGTTAACAGAGGAGCAGCTCTACCTGCTGGGGAGTCATCTGAGTACACATGACTGTCATCTAACCAAGCTGCCTGATGATTGCTTGGCTGGTAATATGCTACCTTACTCAAGCTTACCATCGGGAAGCTGCTGCTCTGTGCTCTCGCTCAACAACCCTCCTCCACCCCAGCTCCACTGATCTATTGTATTCATTAACTCAACTCTCTTTTTCTAAATTTTCGTTCTGTAGCAATGTCTATTTCATTAGGTCATTCTTGCTGTTGGCTCTGTTCCTTGGAGGGGGTTTAGTAGCAGCTCCCTGCCTTTGGTTTCTTGTGCGGATGGGCAGGGATCTCTCATAACAGAGCCGTGTCACCAAACTCAATGTATGATTGTATGCCTGTATGCTGCAATAAATATTTTCTTTTTTGACGAAGTGGTCCTATCAGAAATGATCAGAGTTTTGAAATTGGATTGATGTCTGGTATATGACTTCAGTTGGTCAACAGTCCAAGCTCTTTATTATCATATTTTGTGCTTCATAATGTGCCACATCTTCAATAGGAGATTGGTCTGCACGCCGGCAGACCAGTCTAGTACCCAGAATCTCATGACAAAGCCACATTGATGTAATTTGTGCAGATTGTGACTTGGCATTATCCTGTATATGTTCCAAAAATACATGTGTACCCCTCTGCATCAATGATGCCTTCACAGATGTGCAAGCACCCTGTGTGAAGTGCATTATTTCAGCCCAAGGCCATGACAGGTGCAGGCTTTCACTTGTAACAGTCAAGATCATTCTTCACTGCCCAGAGAGCAAGTTGCTCATCTTTTCTGAGTGCCGTTCAAAAACTTGTGCACCTCACTGCGTTACATTGGTCTGCAATGCTGTTACAGGAGAGCTGCAACATATGCTGGGTCTTCCTTTTGGTATCTGACAATAATATTTTAACTGACCAATCAGAGGCATTAATTCTGAGTTCACTTGCATTACCCGTTTCTTAAAGCAGTTGTATTGAAAACTGCACCGAAGGCTTCATATTTTAATCTATACTGTTTATTCGCACTGTGCTCCTGCCTTGTGCATTAGGGCTCCCAGTTCTGAAGTGGCTGTTGTTTTGAAGATGAAAACTGGTGGCTCAGTGAAACCAGAATTATCCTCCTGAGCTACATGAATCCAGCGTGTGTTAGATACATGCAACCTATTGTACAGCATTGCAGTGTTTTCTGGGATTATTATGGCATCAGAGACCATTACGGGTTCATTAAATAGTCATCTCACATTTCAGACCTAAAGAAAAGTTCCTGGTCTAACATACCTACGTCATGCCCTCCAATCTCTTGCCACTAGGACAGTGCCTGAACGGAAAACAGTCTGATACCAGTATCTGGCATGAACACAAAGGGTTATAAAGGCTATTGATTAGGATTTTAAAAAAAATTAATGACCTTTCGGGCACTGCTAGAAATGAAGATTTCACCTTTTGATTAATTTCTGCTGCAATATTGAATGAAGAATGGCTCTTTTAGAAAAAAAATTACAACTTTATGAATAATCTTAATGTTTATTCAAGTGCAGTTGTTCTAATACTCTGAATACCTTACAGTTTCTTATTTTTTTTGTCATGTAACAGAGGAAAAATGACCTGCTCCTGAGCACTCATAGATGAGTGGCAAACGTTTCCTTTTTCAGGTGTAATCAGAAAGGAACTTGGTATGTTTCACCTGCTGCGAGCATATTAACGATAAAAAGCAGAGAAATCAAACAGACATCCAAATACACACTTATGGTACCGAACAGAGATTACATGAGCCATATCTTCTGCCACCTGGCACATATCATGTCATTTCTGTCTGTTATGATTGGTGTGAAAACCTACAGGTGGGTAGATGTGCAGGAACAGGAATGGGCAGCCCTGACTTTCAGAATAGCCTGCTTTGAGAAGAAGTGAGTGTTTGTTTGATATGACTGTGGTCGTAATTGAAATAAGGATTGGTGCTGTCAAATGCAAATGCAGAAATGGCTCTCCTTTGTGTTATTGTGGCTCCGCCGAGCGCCTCCCAATTCTTCTTCACATCCCTGCAGATTTGCAATTTGCTACATCACTGACCTGAATACAATCAGCAGCTCTCCTGCTCTGAAAATCGGAGAAAAAGCACTTTTATACCTTCGAACAAAACAAAAACTATAATTTCGGACTTCGTTTTTTGTCATTGTTGAACTCAGCAAAGTTTGCAAAAGGGAAAAACTAATTACATTTATAACTCTGAATCAAAGTTTGAGTCAATTGTTTGCTTTTTCCAGTTGGTGTTTGCATATATTGAGAGTGTTCAGAGTAATTTACTCACAGAATCATCTCTCAGATCTAAGAGTGTATGTGCGAAGACAATATTTAACACAATAGATACTTTAAATTTCCAGAAGTTAGCAATTTATTTTATTTACCTTTGTAGGCCTGCTTAAGAATAGATGTGGTAAGCTGCTGACCCATGTACAGCACAGGGCTGTTATAATCGCATTGTTTCTCATTGTAAACACCCATCATTTTGCTATTTTTGGAGCTGGGGTGGTGGTGGTCATGGGGGTGGTAGTGGGAGGTTAAACTTCCTTTTAAGTACAGGAAACAACAAGTATAAAAGTACCTGCATCATGGCTTGTTATGGTCTTGACTCAAAGTGTCACTGTGGGTTGATGCATCATTACGGGGACTGAATACTGTAGACTAGCGAAATTCAAGCTGCAGCACTGAACTTCAGGCTTTTGATTAGAAGGCCCACAACAGCATGTGGGCCTACAACCTGGCAAAACTGGAGAAAAGTGCATGTGACGCAACTGTAGGGGACAATGGAGGCGTTCAACTGCACTCTGACTTTGATTCGGCTTCCAAACAAATTGGCTCTGCTAGCAGAACATTTATAAACGTCAAACTTCATGTCCCTTACTTTTCTCTGACCTTTATTATCCATTGATTCTCTGCTGTATTTGTTTAGGTTCTTTTGTTTGAATCTTGGCCGTGATTTGTCGCAGATAGACTGATTTTGTGGTAATCAGCTCAATGATTTATGAAGGAGGCAGTTCTGCGAATCAATTTGTTTCATAGGAGTGTCCAAGATATTCCTTTACATAAATAGGACATGGCCCAACAATCTGAAGCAAATCCATTAAAAACAGTTCAAAACTGTTCCAATGTTGTACATTTAAAAACATAATTTCCCTGCCAATGTCCATCTTCAATAGTAATTCATCATAGCCCACAACCTTAATCATTCTTTGTTTGGGTCTAACATTCCACTGTGATAAAAGTTTGCAGTCTTATTATTAGTTGGTGTGAGGTGCAATTAGGAGATGTAATTACTCTCTCTGTAATAAATGAGGAACAATCCATTTCTGTCATCCACAAAGCCAGTGACAAGGTGAAGGTGAAAGTGTTTGAACAGAGATTGAGAGAGAGGGCAGTTGACAACAAATTGCATCGATGAACCGACTCCAAACACAAGCTCAGAACGTGCTTACTTGACTAATATTTGTTTGGGCTTGCAATTCACTGTTAGGTCACCAATTAAATTAATATACACAGCAATAAAAGCATTCAGAAAGAACTGATGATGAAAAATATCTCCTTTTGATGTCGGAATCTTGTGGCTATTACGCTCTTCATCATATTAAAGTGAAAGCTTAATTACCACGGGGGATATTACGATTTCAGCAAAAGTGTTGCGATAAGCACACAGCATGGATATACAGTATAGTGGTAACCTTGTTTTTTCTATTACCGCAATAAATCAAAAATGAATTAACTACTTTGCGCACACAGCATTCCTACGATGATCTCACAATAAATATGAATAGTCATTATTTAATAAGCTCCCATTTCGTTTGAACTTCCATCAGCTTTATTGCCCTCCCATGACCTTCGAGGTGCTACTTTGTGTGCATGCGCATGCATGTGTGTGTGTGTGTGTGTGTGTGTGTGTGTGTTTACAGGCATTTGTGGGTGTGTGTGTAGACAAGGGGTTCCTGCAGTCATGAGTCCTCCTTTTCCCAATGATTATCTTACTATTTCCCCCACATTGGTCATTAACTGTCATATCTGTCCATATTTTATGGGGGATGCAAGTGGAATTTAAGGCACAAGAGGGGCTTTTTAATGGGGCTTTTTAATGCTAATCCTAATTAACATGCACATTTAATTGATGAAGTCATGAATAGCCCTGGCCATTGTGAGACTGGTTCCGCTGAATCCCTATGAGGGTGACAAAGAGATTTGGTTTCGAGCTGGCTTAACCAGAGCATTAAGGAAATACGTTGGGTGTGCTATTTAAACACAGTGAGTTATAGTATGTTTTCACAGAAGAGTTTCACTTTAGTCAAGAGCTCTGTGAGCACCATGACAACATTGTTGAACTGGAATATGAGCTAGAATAGAATATGGAGTAGTTTCCTCTGTCCACCATTTTGATTTTGCATTTTATGACACCAGAGCCCATAATTGTCATGTGACTCTCGAGAAACACTTGCCTGCTGTAACAGGGCCTTGAACTAAATTCAATCAACTGCTGACTTTAAATGTTACTCAGTTTACACATATTTCATTTTGTTCATTCGCAAAAAATAATTTGCCAAATTGTGCATGAAGGAGGAAATTAAAATAGCAATTTAGTCCAATTTTTCATCCCTCCTCGATAAATTTGAGAGGCGTTGAGTGCAGTTTTCAACTGGTAGTTTATTGACCCCTAGGGACTCTTGCAGATACTGTGGGAGGTTTCGATTCAGACTTGATATACAATGACTATGTGTAGACATTGGAAAATAGCTATGTTTAAAATTCAATAGCGTTTTCCTCTGTCCAATTATGGGGACCTCGTAAATGTCTTTTATGTTTGAATTAGGTTCACCAGGATCAGTCTGGATCGAAACTTTTGTAATGGAGCTTTTTATCTGCAGCACTAATGTGGTAAATCTGTGTGCAGGTACTCAAGTCAAGTTTTAGTGGAGGAGTCTGCTTTCCTGAGATGATTCCTCTATGGCGACTCTGATGCTCGTCTGTGTGTGAGAGCTGGATCTTCCTTCTGTCTTGCGACATGGCAATATCTGCGAAAATCAATTTAATACCTCAGAAGATTCAAGGTAATATTGTACACAACCCCTGAGTGTTCTCCTGTAGTTTAGAGCTGTGGCTCCCAAAACTTGGTCCCGGTGCCCTCCTGCGTATGCTGTTTTTTTGTTTGAACTACATTTGCAATCATCAGACTGTAATAAACTTCATTGTCTTTATTAGGTGCTTTTCCTTTTTAAAGCAGTTATTTACCATCTTCAGCTACTTTTTGACAGAAATATCTAAGTGTGCCATGAAGAATGAAAGACGCTTCAACAACATTTTTTAAAATGTTTTTTTATGCAGCTTTTTCTTATATATTACAATGTGCATACAATTTTTTTTCTTCTTCTGGACATGTATAGATATCTAATAAAATGTAGCTTGAAGGATAAATAACTGCTCAATACATAAATTCACGTCATTAAAACAAATTAACACCTTGTTAAAATCCAATTATTACAATTACGGTATGATTACAATCGTGGTTTGAACAAAAATCAGCATACACAGGGGTGCCCTGGAATTTACTGCCACTCCTGCCAGGAACACACAGTTTTGTCACTTTGAGAGCAGTCATTTTCATTCTAATGGATTTCATTAGGCACCAAGGCCAAATCAGAGGACCAAAAAAGTCTAATTCAGTACTATGACTTGCATTGAGGGGGTAAAAAGCTTTGAGCAGCTGTGGGAAGGTTTTGACCTTGTGAGCCACAAGGCCAGCTGGTTTCAAGTTCAATGTTAAAAATCAGTTTAGACCCGAGAAACCAGGTGGGAAAGTTTACCGTGAAATCAGACCCGGCAGCAGAAACAAATTCCTGGACGGGCACAAAATATACCTGGGGGGGCATGATGATTTTTCAACATTATGAGCAAAATCATAGTGGAAAGCTGTGTTATTTTATTTTATTTTATTTTATTATTTTTCTTTACTTTTTGAAGCATATCAAACAAATAAAGCTTAATTTCATTCATTGCCAGTAGCGGAATTATAATATCACAAGAGTTCTTGGCATTGTCAGCAGCGCTGAACTGGAAGACGGCTGAAATCCTATGCAGAAAGGCAACTGAAAGACTAATTTCTCTCACTCCTTAAAAACACTGACTCGCACAAATAAAAAAACTGAAACGGATATATCTTCGGAGGGTCTCTCTCCAATTATGTGAATCTACTGAACGACGTAGGCAACAACATCCGCGCAGCAGAGAAAACACTTAAAATTGGAAGAAGGGGCCGGCCGATGGCAGCAGCCTACTGCACACCGTAAGTTACCACTAGCTATGTGATCCATTCACATAAAGTACGCAATAGAGCAGCAGTATCAAACCACAAACCTAACCTATATGCTCCTCACAAAACATTGAAACAAACCACTCTTCTATATTTAAGAACTGGATAGCTGATGACGTCATGATTTTGAAGTAACCATGCCGCCATATTGGTGTGCCCAACTATAATCTCTCCGAACATTACTCACGTTGAACACGTTGCAGCCAGCGATATAATTATTTGAGAAGATATCTTTTCACAGACACGGAAGAGGCGGTATTTTATGTTTCCTCCTCAGATCGACCTGACTGTACGAAAAATGCCTCAAGGACCGCAGATTTAACTACAGTAGTGAGCAGTTGGTGCCTTTAACATTTTCAATGTACAACATCAGCATTTGACAATATGCACATACCGATGAGTGCGATCCATAGGAATTCTATTCGGATTTTTTTACCTCTCGCTTGTGTGGGGCAGTGGTAAAACGAAATTGAAGTCCAAAGGCATTGACACTGAAAAAGACAAGACGTCAATCCTGCACAGTGGTATCCTGCACGTATTATTCTGCGTGGGGGAATTTAAAAACTTCATGAAACAAGCTGTGTTCGTGGAACACTGATGCCCCCGGCGGCAGGTCAAAGTATTGCAGGTTAAAGTTTTTTTTTCAGCTGCAGACAAACAGACGGACGGACAGACAGACAGACAGGTGAAAAACTATATGCCCCTGAATCTTCGATTCCGGGGGCATAAAAATAAATTAGTCGTAAGCTTGCATCTTAAAATCATAGAATACAATAGAACGGTTGCTTATTACCGGGCGTAGTAAAATGGCCGCTTGACCTCTTCTGCTTGCTTCGACCTCCCAACGCAGGTCTCCATCACATCAGCAATCTAGTTATTCTACATAGATCAGTGAAACAAATACAAAAATATACTCAAAATAATTAGGCTTAGCCTACTCCATGCTTTGACATTTGCAGTAATACAAAAGCCTACATTATGGCCAATCGAATCATGTTTTGCACCCCCAAGCAACATTGTAATTAAACAATTCAGTTCATTTGAACACTGTAAAATTCAAGATTACAGACTACAGGCTAGGCCTGTATGTAGGCTAACAGTAAGGCTACCAAACTACTTTTCTTGACTCGGACAGACAGGCAGAGGAATGGGGGCACAGTGAGGTTAAGTTTCTAATGTTTTACGATACCTACCTAAAAAATAAATAAAGTAGCCAAATGGCGACTTACCGCTAGTAGCGTGGTAGGCGACGTTTTTCGACCAAGTGAAATCTTCTTAAAACATTGTCCTTCCACTCATCCCTGAACTTTTTCGTTAAATCCTTTGGCTTAACATGTCTAACTTAGCAATGCAATATTTTTTTCATTTTTCCCCACCAGAATTCAAGGGAAGACACACTTCTACTCTGCCTCTAATTGATTAAACCTAAGACTGAGTGTAACCTCAACTTCAATCAGCCTCATCACCGAAAATGACAAGGAGCACTTTAGACTAGTCAGTGGACAATGCCTCTCTTGCTCTCTTGTTTTCTCTTTCTCCCAGGGCGTCTTATGGCCTTACTGTTCATTTTACATATATACTAGGCATAATTATTTATTTGACATGTTTAATTCAAATTAATCCCCCCCCCCTCATGTACGGGACTCTCGTCAGGGCAGGCTCAGGTGACTCAGTGGGCGGGCCCGGAGCCCCAATGCCTCCCCTTGTGTGTGTGAAATCGAATTCCTTAATTGGTCGACTATGAGCCCAGTGCCAACAAAAAATAGCTGACCCTGTGGCTCACCTGGACTAGGGCTGGACACCACTGCTCGAGAGAATTTCTTTAATGAGTTCCGTCTGAAAACTTTCTATTTCCCATCTTCAAGGGCAAAAAAGTCATAAAGATTGTCAGGCGGCACAAATGACCAAGCGGAAAGTTGTAGGCACCTATCATGGATTCCGGGTTAAAATGCTGAATTCCCTGTGGCAGGCACAGCCTTAAATATCATAAGAGCAAAATGTTTTGAGGTGTCTACCTTAAAGGTTAGGGCATTGCTATGAGAAAAACAGATGTCATTGTCCAATGTCATATTAAAAAATATTTAATTTTCTTTTCCAGCATCGTGACACTTTTTCTACAGTACCATCATGAATATTGTGAAGTACACTACCGTGATTAGTATTGCTTTAAAAACCTTTAGCCTGTTGGATGCAAGAAATGCACATCATAACTGATACATGCTGCCAGCTTTGTTATGGATTGTGAGAATTTAGCAGACATTCAGGGAGAGATTTGACCAAAGATAAAATTTTATTGACGCCGTATGGTAGCTGTATCCCTGAAATTATGCAGTCATGTGACCGCCATCAATTGTAAGTATAGGTTCCACTTCAGAATGAAACTTTCATTGCATCAATGAAAGTGTTTTAAGATGTTTAGGAGGCACACGTCTTCAACCACTTTTCTATTTACTAGAATTGTCAGGTCGCCGAAAAAGCCTGTCATTTTATCAGTTGTAAACATGCAGGTAATGGTCTGCCTGCAGGTTACTGAAATGACCTGAAGTTAAAAGCAGCCAGAGGAGAAGGAAAAGGGGGCCATTTTGTGAGGTGCAGTGACAGGTTCCAGTTGGCATAAAGCCGGCCTCTAAGGGCAAGGCCACAAGCAGCCTTGTCAAGGTGTCAAAACTGCTCATAAACAATTCTGAGTCAAGCTGCACTGTCATAACCTGAAGGAGATGGAGGACATGCTTGTTTCAGCTACGGGAGTTGGGTTTTTGAACAGTATTAATGGGTAAATTCAACGATGACTATATTAATTTTAAAAAGCCAAAAAATGTACCTGAAGGAAAACCAGGACATTTCCATGTTAATGCTGTTTTGGATTCACTACAGCATTTTGATAGCAGTATAAAAAGGTGTTCATGCAATTTAAATAATCTGCCTCACCACGGCATTCTTACAGGATGGTTACCGTGCATTCGATTTCTGAGTTTGACACAGATAAATTATGTTGAGCACTCGTCCCCCTCAAAAAAAATAAATAAATAAAAAAGCTGTGTGACTTTGGTGGGGTGACGGCCTCAGTTTTATGTATAATTCAGCAGTGTGAAAATTAGCCGTTTTGTATACAGACACTAGCCTGGGTCAACATGGAGGTCTGGTTGATGGGCGCATTTGATTTGGTAGTGCTGCTAACAAGCGTAGCGTGAGGCACTGGTAACTGACAACGCTCAAAGCCCTCGCAGAGCAAATCAGCATTGTAGGAAGGCTGGTTTCAGAAGCTAGAGCACGAGAGGCATTTGGTAATGGAAACAATGAATTTATCTTGGTACCATCGCTTTTACAGATGGCATGCCAGACCCCTATATTGATGAGGGGGGAGTTACTGAATTTAACCTTCATTGCTGGTGTCCAAAACCTGGTCCTGGAGAGGTGGAACAGGAATTATCAATATTGTTTTGAGGTGTTCCGAAGTTAATTGGGTTTTCATTGGCAGGGTATTTGGGAATACAAGAACTTTTGTCACTGAGGCATATGACGATTATTATTCAAAACATGCTTGTTTGTCATTGTCTCATTTTTTGGCAAAATTCATTAAAGTAAATAAAACCGCTCGGATGAACTATCGCTGAAATAGTTCACAAATGTAATAATCTATGGCTTGACAAAAAAAGAGTTTAATGCGGAATCAGTGTGTTGGGAACTGCCGATCACAGTCAGAGAGTGACTAGGTTTTCAATTAACAGTGTGGAGATTCATCAGCCGGGAGGACAGATTACTCGGTCTATGGGTTGCCCTGCCTTGGGCCTCGTCTGCATTATATTTCAATCAGGTTTCTTTAACTTTCCTTGATTTTTGCCCCAAGTGTCTGACGCCCCCTCTCATCTATTTGCATTCAATTCGATCAATCCTATACCCCAACAAGAGTGTTTGAGAAACAGGGGGAAAAAATCAATATGGCGCAATAAAGTAGATCCGAGCGTAAATTGACACACCGGGGAGTGCGATGTTTGCCCTGGTTTCTCCTAGTTCTGCAAATTGATTGTTTCCTCCGGGCTAACGGGGATTCAATGACTTAATCCTTAGAGTCCACCAAGCTGCAGGTATTGTGAAATTAAAATAAGAAGAATGTTTTTTTTTTATCTGCAGCCAGTTCTATATTATTAAAACTATTTTTAAAAATTTTGTCCATTGCCATTTTCTCCACATGAATCTAACATTCATTCACCGCAAATTGGCACAAATGTGTGCTTGGGATTTTTTTTTTTTTAATGGTCTGCTGCTGATATGAAATGAATGGATATTTTTAATGGTGCTGTTGGTGCTACATTGTTAAACATTTGCTGGCAATTCGTTTTTTTCATTTCAGCTCTCTTCTAGCTACACCATGCACTTGTGCAAATGCATAGTGGCGCTCGTATATAGTCAGCGGAATAGAAGGAAAATGACCCTTAATGGAGCCGCATATATCTCTGTGGGCGCCTGTTGTAAATAAACAACTGGGATGCATTCAGTGTTAAACTGGCAGGACAAATGGTTTTCCCACCACTATGAGTGAAATAAATGTTTACACGCGTATTATAAATTCAGCACAAGCATACTGCTCATGGTGTATGACAAACATTGCATCCATATTTCATGTGCACACAGCTGTCAGATATTTGACTGTTTTTACAATGGCATTTTTCATTCCTGGTTTTCAATTGTCATTCCCTACATTCTTCATACACTGATGTGGCTTTCCCGAGACCACCTGGAGAAGTCCTTGTTCTAGGGAAAGGCTCCAGAGGGAATTCCCAACTGGCAACAGCACTCCTGGGTCACAGGTAAATGGTCCTACAGGAAAGGCCAAATGGCTTGGGTACTTGGCCAGGGCTGAAACAATTGGTGGTTTAAGCTTTGGTGTAGCCTTGTTCATCTTCGCAGAAGAAGTTTAGAATACATGATCTACCTATGGTGGCCGACGAGGGCAAAAACGCTGCAATGGCCCTCAACATCTCCAATTGGAGAAAAGTTGCAGTTTTGAATGTTTGTATTCACTGCCTAAATAGCGCATTTATCCTTGTCAGCCACTGTGGCTAGGTCAGTGTCTTCCACGAAGATAAACAGGGCCCCTAGCAAAGTGGTTACATTGGAGATTTGGGCCAAAAAAATGGTGAAAAGACGTCTTGGAGTCAAATTTGAATGTCGGCGCTGACAGACACTTGGTTTATGCCACACAAGCAGGCATTTTGTGTTTTTTAAATGTTGTTTTTTTAATGCCTGAAAGAATGGCCACAATTGACTTCAGTTCATTTAGATTTGTCTTAAGTGCTATTTCCCTTTCTAACTCCAAAAGTATTTTGAGGACAAAATAAATATATGGACCCTTCGGTTAGCCTTGGGGCGAGTAGATGATGAGTGAACTTTGATGTTTGGGTGATCTGTTCCTTTAAGAATAAGGTTTCTCAATGTAAAATTGTGAAGAATGAAATATTCAGAGAATCTGGAGTAATCTCTGTATGCAAGTGACAGACCCTCAGGTGGCACTGCATCATAAACAGACAGAATTTGCTAGTGGAAATCACTGCATGGACTCAGGAACACTTCTGAAAATCATCGTTAGTGAACACAGTTTGTCATTGCATCAATAAATGCAAGTTTAAATTCTACCATGGAAAGTTAAAACCATATATAAACAAGATCCAGAAATGCTGCCCCTTTCTCTGGACCCTCCAGGCTAAAGAGGAGGGGACCCATCCAGCTTATCATCAGCATGCAGTTCAAAAGCCAGCATCCATGATGGTATGGATGCATTAGTGCTTTTGTGCACCTGCCATGGGCAACTTGCACATCTATGCAGACACCATCAATGCTGATATATAAAGGTTTTGGAGCAACATTTAGCGTTATCCATATGTCTCACAGGGATTTCAGCAAGACAATGCCAAACCACATTCTGCCAGTATTACGACAATATGACTCCAGAGTAAAAGAGTCTGGGTGCTAAATTGGCCTGCCTGCAGTCCAGACCTGTAACCCACTGAAGATATTTGGTGCATTAGGAAACTACTAATATGACAAAGGAGGCTGCCAAAGTGTTGAGCAGCTGAAATCCTTTGTACATCAAGTAAGAATGGGCAAATATTTTGCTTTCAAAACTACAGCAGTTGGTCTCCTCAGTTCCCAAATACACAAAGAGCGTTGATAAAAGAAAATGTAATGCAACACAGTGGTAAACATGCCCCTGTACTAACTTTTTTTGGAAAGATTTGCTGGCATCAAATTCAAAATGAGCATATGTTTTTCAAAGAACAATCAAATTTCTCAGTTTCAACATCTGATATGTTGTCTTTGTACCATTTTCAATTGAATATAGCATTTAAATGATTTGCAAATTATTGCATTCTCTTTTTTATTTATTTTTTTAAATTTGGCATCTCCAATCCCACCCGAATCTGGAATGCCCAATTAGTGAACTATGTACAAAGCTTGCTCGTATGCGACCCCTTGCTGCCAACTCAGGATAGTGAAGACAGCTCACGGCTCTCCTCCGAAGCACGTGTCCGTCAGCCACTGATTCTAATACACTCATTGGTCGAATCCTCGTAAGTTCCGAACGAGGGCGGAGGATACCCGGACGTGAACAAACCCAGAGTCTTCCTGACGAGCGCCCGTCTGGCCAACAGGAGGCGCTGGAGCAACGAACAAAGCTGTTATTCTTAACCCAAATTCGGCAGTCCCTTCCCAATTTGAAACCCTGTAGCGCGATCGCCAATTGTGCGCTACTCTGAAAAAGCTGCCGACCCCTGCTGGTGGGTACGTGCATTCTCTTTTTATTATTATTTTTTTCTTTGCAGTTGGGTTTGCATAGAAACCATTAACAACACCTCAAATAATACAACAAGTTCAAATGAACCATGTCCTCAGGACAATGGCGTGTAGTTAGTGAGTTCTTGTGCAGGGTGGACGCACATGCCTCCTATGCCTTTTTGCTAAATTGGGCTCAGTTATTGCCTGCATACTAACAAGTAGAATACATCTGTCAAGGTTCAGGATGATGTATTAAGTAATAATGGAGGAGAAGCACTTCAAAGTTAGAGTCCACACCAAGAAAAAGAAGAAGAAGAAGAAACTGTGTGAGTTTTAGGTCCCTCATCCTCAGGACAAAAACCAATGACCAGTATGGAAACCATTGAACAACACCTCTATATAAACCTCATGAACAACATGAATGGAACTGCGGTAAAATGACAAAATTCTCTTTCAAAAAAAAAAAAAGAATAATAAAAAAAGTTGAGTGATGCAACCAACAGCAAGAGGATGAAAATGGAGGGGTATTTGTATGGCAAGACATAAACTTTAGACCCCGTGGCCTTACCATATATCAAACAGATATAAATTATTGGTACATAAATCACACACGCAACTTTCAACCTTTGATCTTGGATCCATTCAATTTTTTTTGGAATATTACAATATAAAAGTATTGAAGGTCATAGCCTAAAGGCCAAAGGTCAAATATGGAATACAACCAGACAATTCACATGTCCAACCAATGCACTTTTCATGTGGCCAGTTTCAAATTGCTGCTATCACTAATTGTTGAGAAACAGCCTGTGCAAAATTTCTAAGTCCAATGTCACTGCATCTGAGGTCAAATCCCAATAAACATGGGTTGTTACACATTTACAGCCCAAGGTCCTTATATGTGATAAATATGAGATGTTATGAATATGAATATCTACTGAGTACAGGCCTGCTCAAAAAAGTGGGAAAGACAGACAGACACAAAGCCAGATGTACAAACAGCATCTTGATTTTTATCAGCCATGATGGCTGAGGGGTAATAAAAGGAATACATCACAGGCCTTCCTCTGCTCTTTGATGTGTGATGCTGGCAAACTCCGGAATTGAAAATCTCCTTTAGCATAACTCCTGGGTCCAACGGACAGAAGATATTTACTCCATGCAATTACACTCTTGAACTGCTCTCCTTAATACAAACTGTACTGCTATCTCATTATTGCGTGAGAGACATTATGAGACATTCATTAAAGTAAAGTGATGTATGTAGTTGTCCAGGGTTTCTTGATGATTCGATTGCCTCATTTTGGTTATCCGTTTGCGAGATTCAGTCCATTGTCATTGCTGTATGAATTAAGCACTTAAGAAACTGCAGTTTAAAGTGTAGCTTATCAAATATTTAAAGTGGTCAATGCAATGTGTAATTTCCGCATGATATTGGCCTATACATATAGGCTTCAAGTTCTTTGTGGAATTATTTATATTACCATCAGATAAGGCCATAAATCTTTTTTGTGTTCACAGCACTCATTCTCTAACCTAGCAATGTTTTGAGCTGCATTTAATGAGGATGCTCGTTCAGCTATAAGGCGGAAAAGGTTGCCAAAGTGTCCTCAGATGACATCTTGGCCTATTTCAGGTGAAGTTCAGAAGTCTTGTCAGCTTTTCCAGTAGAGATAGTTAGAGGATAGCTGTTAGGAGGCTCCAAACTCTGCAGAGAAAGTCCAAAACCACTCTTCCAGTGAGCACTGATAGCAGAATTAGCAAGAGGCTGCTTTTCAAAGTTTGAGCCAAAAAACTCTTTTTTTTCCCTTTCTATTCTAAACATTTTCTCACATTGAAAAACTCCTCTGAAGTCAGCCTGGGGTTTCATCAGAAAAGGCTTGAGTCTGGCATACTCTTAAAAGCCAAACAGAAACGCAAGGCACTTCACTCATTCTGATTGTTCTGTGAAGCTGAGCCCTGGGAGAGAGGCTGACACAGCACCCAATTCATGAATAGAAAATGAAGGGGAAAAAACTTTGATTTTTCCATTAGCGGGAGTTCATTTGTAAACAGTTTTGTTGTCAGTTGGCGCATCACATGCTATGAATTTGAATTATATTACTTTTTACCTGTTCTCCCCAAGAGTCTGAAGCAAAACAGGTGTGGGCTCGGTTATTACTTGGATGAAAAACCACCTGGTAAAACTGGGTTGCTGCTGGAAGCGTGTTGGATAGATCTCACCGCCCAAGTGCTATGACATCATCGCCTGTATGAGACTTTGAACCAAGGTTCATTGGTAACACTTTACAATAAGGGTACAACAATTAACATTAATAAACATTAGTTTATTGTCAGTTAATGTCAGTTAATTAGCAGGTAACTAATGCGTTAGATATCTGAATAAGCATTACGTAACCATAAATGAACTTTTATTAATTCTCTGTGTATCCCGCATTTTGAAGTTGAAAACATCCCTTGAGTATCCCCTAGGTAGCACTTCAAACTATAAAACCATAATTTATAAATTAATACCTTAGTTCATGTGAACATCATTTGTAAATGATTACCAGGTGCATTAGTTAAATGTGAATTACCTGTTAGTAAATGCTTACAACTGCATTAACTAATGTTCATTGTTGTACCCTTCTTGTAAAGTGTTACCGGTTCATTTTCATCCTGTCAATTGATATGCCATGATGGACATCGTAAAGAGTTGTATTTCCTTGATGTTTGAATTTACTGTCTGATGCTTTCAACCAGCCGCCTAATCATGTCTAGCTCAGCTACCAACTCGAGAGGGATCTGACGTTCTGGCCACCGCGCATCGCGAATGTGGCTGATACTTGAGGTGAGGTTCCCCTCGTTAATATAAAGCACATTAAGTGTGAAAAAACACAATATAAATTTGACGGTCTGTCAGTCCATCCATTTTGGGCCACGGAATAATACAAAAAAGAGCGACTTATAATTACTGTAAAGTTCACAGTTTGAAAGGTCCCCTGGCCCTAGACACCCATGTCCAAAGGTGCTTGTTACACAGATGTTATAAGGTGCCCATTATAGATATTCTACCCTGACAGACAGCTATTTCTATGTTTGAGATAATATAGCAAAGGGTCAGCCCCAGAGAACGCTGAGGCCATTTTCACATAACTGCTATTATCGCTCTCGCCTCAGCCATAAAAATAGCTACCGGACAGTCTTTAGAGAGGCATTCAAAATAACGATGCATTTCCCTCTCCCTCTGAAACCAAAGACCCCACGCTTCAATGCAAGGATTGCCAAGAAAAGATTTTATAAATCTGTCGTCCTCCTGGACCATTGTTAGAGTTGAGAGCGTGTGTATCATTTGGAAGAGCCATTGCGCCCGTAATCCATGCGGTCTCCTTGCAAATGAGGAAACATTCCTTGCCCCTTCTGATCACGCATCGACAATAAAGCATGCATAAAGGATAATGATGAGGGTACAATCTGAGGTGCTAGTTAGGCCTGCTATTTTCCGGGCGCTTTAATCGTTTATGTCTCTGTAACGTGCGAGTGTTTAAGCTATCGTGCTCTTTACAAAATAAGCCTGATTCAACACAAGGCAGTAATGTGCTTCAGCACTTTAGTATTTAATTAGTATGGATCCTCCACTGAAAAAAAAAAAAGAAAACACTTCAGAGCGTAAAACACTGCCCGAGAAGTGACAGTTTGATTTGTTTCAGGATTTGTGGAAAGGAAAGACCATTTCACCTGTCAAAATAAATTGGAACTTAAAAAACCTAATGAGAGGGAAACAAGATGGGGGAAAAAGTCAAGTTTGCAGTCCTCATACTAGATTCAAGCACAGAAGCGTAAACTTTTTTTGCTGTGTATTTTTGTAAAATAAAAAATGTCTTGAAGTTGAGTGACTCTGGATATATACTGATCAGCCTGAGCAGTAAAACCAGTGACGGTTGAAGGCAACAACACTGATGTTTCAATAGTCTCTGTCACAGGGTGGAATATTCGGCAGCAATTGAACAGTCAGTTCTTGAAGTTGATGAGTTGGCAGCGAAAAAATGAGCTTAGGGAGCTGAATGATTTCAATAAGGGCCAAATTGTGATGGCTAGATGACTGGGTCTAAGCATTTTCAAAAGAGCAGGTATTGTGAGGTATTCCTGGGCTGCGGTGGTCAGCGCCTACCAAGGGTCACCCAAGTAGGAATGAACAATGAACTAGTTACAGGGCTCACAGATGTGCCTGGGGAGCAAAGGCTTGCCTGTATGGTCCGATCCCACAGAAAAGCTGTAGCCCAAATTGCTGAAGAATTCAATGCTGGCTATGACACAGAGGTGTCAGAGCACACAGTGCATCACAGTGTTATGGCCCCAATTTGTTATTACATTTACAACACAACAGCAACAGCAAGGGATGACAGATACAGTTTTAAAAACTTAAACACATTTAATGAACAAACAAAGACTTTTAACTAAACTACTATCTACACTACAGACCAAGATTGATTAACAAGACAAACAGAAATATTTACAGTCCCTTTTGGTTGGGGTGGCTTGGTGATGTCTTGGGTGAGGAAAATGCTCTAACACAGGCAAAAATCCACAAAAGAAACTTCACAGGTCTTGAACAGAATGACAGGTCTGGTCACATGTATCCTTCTTCTTGCAATTTCTCCTACCTCTTTACTGTCTCAATTCTCCCCTTTATATACTCTTTTGCAGACCCCTCCCACCTTTTAGACTTTTTTTTTCTTTTCTCTGGGACATGTTTCAGACATGCCCGAAACATGCCCAAACCTAGCTCCAGTCTGAGCTTAACAAAAAAAGGTAAATACTGCCATCCAGTGGCCTATATTCACATTACAATAGCTTGCTGTGTATGGAGCTGCATAGCCACAGACTGGTTACAATGCCCATGCTAACCCCCTGTCCACCACCAAGAGCGCCTACAATGGGCACATGAGCATCAAACTGGACCATGGAGCAATGGAAGAAGGTGGCCTGGTCAGCTGAATCTTGTTTTTCACATCATGTGGATGGCTGGGTGCATTTCCGTCACTTACCTGGGGAAGACATGGCACCAGCAGAGGCAATGTGATGCTCTGGGCAATGTTCTGCTGCACTCTCAGAAGAAAAAGTACTTAGTTGCACCTTTAGGGGTAAAAGGATTGTCACTGGGGCAGTACCCTCAAAGGCACTGCTATTATACCCTCAAAAGTGGGTACTTATTTGCTTTGGAACATAAAAATACCTTTTATACCCTAAAAAGGTTCACACAGGTACCTTGAGGTCTTATAATTAGCCCTAGGGGGTTCATGAGTGCTGAATGTACCTTGGGGAACAGAAATGGACTCCGGCTATACTCATATTTCTGAGAGTGTGGGAAAACTTCAGTCCTGGCATTCGTATGGATGTTAGTTCCACACATACCACCAACTTAAATATTGTTATAGACTAAGTACCCCTCTTCTTGGCAATGGTATTCCACGACACAAGTGACCTCTTTCAGCAAGATAACTCTAGCCACTCTACAAATATTGCCCAGGAATGGTTTGAGCAACATGACGAAGAGTTCAAGGAGTTGAATTTGCCACCAAATTCCCCAGATCTCAGTCCAATCAAGCATTTCTGGGATGTGCAGGAAGAACAAGCCTGATCCATTGAGATCCATCATACAACCTACGTTGTAAAAAATTTCAAGGATTTGCTGCTAATAACTCAGTGCCTGATATCATAGGAAACCTTCAGAGGTCTCGCAGAGTTCCTGCATCAATGAGTCAGTGATGTTTTGGTGACATGAGGGGGACATATGCAATAGTAGGCTGGTGTTTATGTTGTGGCTGATCGGTGTAAAATAACACGTTTTTCTCCTTTCCGAAACAAGTGCAGTTCTGCATGGCATCAGAAGTCGTGATTCGACCGTGAGTATTTGTCAAGGTGTTTGGATACCATCCGCCTGCCGCGTGCATCAAACTCCCAGCCAGAACCATTCATCATGAATGCGACAGCTGTCAGATTCACTGGAAGGAAAAAAAAAACAAAACAATTAAGGGTTGCGCGCACAGGTCGAGACAACCTGACAGTCAGTTGGACAAATCCTGCGAGAGGTTGGTTTTTAATTAGACATGTGGGGCCAGAGGCCTCCTGTGTATTTGTCTGCCTGCAGATATATTTACTGTTGTCTTGACGTGGACTGAAGAAAAAATCTTACATCCAAGGAAGGCTCTGGTATTGAGAATTAGCGGGGATGGGGGGGTGTGAGGGGTGGGGCGACAAGGGGAAGTTGGGGATGTTTCTGCTTACTGATGTCAGTTTGATGTGGACCAATAAACTGGCGGAAACTTGTTGTGATGGGCCTGAGAGCAAGAATCATTTTCGGCCCCCACAAACCCATCATTCAAAAAATACATGCCTGATCCAATCCTGTTTCTGCATATTGACCCACACACTAACAGTAATATAACGTTACCGCCTGAATAAAAAGTTATCACATGAGTTTGTGTATTAGGAGAGGCACAATGTGCATAATGTCTTTGATTTTGTGTCTCTGCTGTAGGTAAGATCAATTGCTCAATGTAATATAAGCCGCGTTTCCATTGAGGTACTTTTGGTATAGTACCCTTGGAACAGTACTTTCAGGACCAAACCCCTATATCTGTTTTGCATTTCCACTGCAGACAGTACCCTTAAATGTAGGCGGTTTTTTAAATTTATTTTTTTAACCAGATGGTAAAATGCAATGAAAACACGCAAATACACGCGAAACGCAATGACTTTGAATGTAATCTGTCATGCGACAAATTCGTTTCGCGTCCAGTGTAAAAACGGCTTTAGCTAGCAACCTTTTTATTCGGCGCATTTTAATGTCAGCTAGCGAGCTAAATGCACGCGGTGCAACTCCAACCAAATTAGTTTGCATAATAACGGCTATACGCATTTTAAATTCACTAAATTTAAATGCATGAAATATACATCTGCACCTCATTGCTCCATGGCGCGTTGTTGCGAACAGACATTTCCAAAAATGTTTTTCACAAAACGGTAGTGAGACGGGTGTTTTCCTGCCGTTTCCGTATGGAAGTCATGCTAGAGTGACGATTCTATTGGCCGATCAACAGGTGGCAGTGATGAGTCCCGACCAATACAGAAGGAGTGTTTTAGCTTCGCCTCATTAGTTTCGGATGATAACCGTTGGTACCCCAACCGGAGGGGTGACGAAAAATGGGAACGGTTGGGAATGGTTCTAAAGGTACCATCCACAACTTTTGTAATAGAAACGCTCTGAAATGTGACACGACCCGTACCGAACCGAACCGTTCCATTTGATGGAAAGGCGGCAATGGATCTATAGCTTTTCAAAATCTTTAGTTACAGATTTGCAGGCCAGCTATCTCATAAAACCAAATACAAGTTAACAAATGTTGCTCATTTAATCATAAACCAGAACAATTTGAAACAAATGATTAATCATTTCGTTGGGTATTATTTGATTACACAATAACATGTTTCATTATTAGTCAATGTTACTATCATTATCAGTTTTTCATAAGTTAGCTAGCCAGGTACTCCTGCAGCATTTTCAAACCCATACTTTTTCATCTTTCAACTTATTTTTGTCGGACTAAAATCTGATTCAGTGTCCACTTGAACTTTGCACCGTGACTGGTTGCTTATTAGACACCTAATGTTACATATAACAAAGTGGTTGAGCTGGGAAGAATAAACCAGCAGCATCTAAATAACAAAGTCCAATGCTGGCAGTTACTCTTGGAAGCCAGTTCACTAGTTAGCTAGACAGCAGCATCATGGCTAGCTACAGTAAACATTAGCTTACCAACAGGCACTCGCCATCCCTTGCTGAAGCATGTTTTCCTCTGCGGCTCTTGCTAGAACCATTTGCCTCCTGATTGAACAGTTTGACTTCCACTGATTGGAATGTCAGTGGCCAACGTGTTGATTCGCTGGTCAGTGGGCAATGTCCTGATTGACCAGTTTGCATCAGGAGTCAGATTTGGGTCATGATTCGTGCTTGTGATTTGTAATTTGTGAACATGAGACTTCAGTGTCTCATTTGCACATCGCAAATTTATGTTGATATCAAAGACTTCAAGAAACCTCACTGTTAAAAATATTCCTACAAAAATTTTAAGTACATTTGCACAATGTATTTCTTTTACGACTTCAAAAAATTTTTACTTGAGCAAATTAAATCTGTGAGCACTAAACTTTTTCACGCATGTGTAAAATATTTCTACAAATTCCAAACTTTTTCACTCGCTCAAAATATTAATGACCCTCTTTTCAATTTAATTTATAACCAGCCTAATTTTTTTTTAACTACATTGAGACATCTTGATATTCGTGTGATTGCATTAAATTGCAAAGGGTCATAGTGCTTACAGTCAGACAGCAAAAAAACTCGCACAGAAAGAAAAAAAATATGGGGTTTATGTTGGGAAAACCGAAGGAAAATGGGAAATGATTACAGGTGTGCAGGGAGCTGAGAACACGACTAGAGGCATGGCTAAAAACAAGTAAATGAACAAGACAACACCCAGAATGGGGAGGGGGGAGTGCCGGACTGAGTGAAAAAACAAAAGCATGTAAAGAACTGAATGGGGTTTTAGAATATAAAGGGAAAATACAAGAAATAACAGAAATGGCAATGAATACATTAAATTAAATCTGAAACAGTGACAGTTTGTAATCTCAGCCTTTCCCTATATGGCTGTGTATTGCTATTACTGATGTTATATATGCTTTTTTGTGTAAAACAGATGCACGCTTGTGTAATATCACAATGACTTTAAGCTTTGTATGAAATGATAGACCTCAATTTGATTGTGACCTCAAAATGATTCTTTATTCATACTGCATATAAACCCTTTAAGTTAAAATTTTTCAATAACAAAAAAATTTATGAGCAAGTTTCATCTCTCAATTTGTGACAGCTACGTAAACTCTAATTTTACCTTATTTGTGCTTGCTTATCTTCTGATTTCTGCCCTGTGTTCCCCAATCTTTTGAGTTAATAGCAGTCATTGGTATAAATATAGTTGTAAATATATCCAAGGGAAAAGTGGTGCTTGTACAGTGCAACTGCTGGATTAGGGTCCTGGAACCTTTTTTGGTCCAGTTCACGCACTGGATGAGATAAGGGTATTTTGCCTAAACTATCTCTTCTGAATTCTATTATCTATCTGTGGTAATGTGTTGGAACAAAGTGTGAAAACCAAGGTCTCTTTACATGAAAGATTACTACCCCCTCAAGAACAAGATTTAAATTAAAGCAATGCACCATTTGAAAGGAAATGTAGTGTCCAATTGGATTAAATAGCTGTAAATCTTTCCAGAACCATGAGAAAGATGTAAAGGGACAAGAAGTGCTCAGAGAGAGAATTTTCATGTTGGGCTCTGTTTTCTAACTTAGACATTTTTTTTCCTGGAGGGCTCATGCATGATGTAAAACATGAATGCTGAATTTTGAAAGGGATCTTTCTGCGTGCTAGCAGCAGTAACATTCTGTATTTACATTAAAATGAAATGGGGACTTTGATAGTTGACTGACAACTCAGGAATTTATCCTGTACATTTTGTAATTCCCCAAGCAGTGATTCGGTGCTGAATTTATGTTCTTTGGAATGTGTATATCATTATTTTGTTGATATGAGGTTACAAAAATTTTGAATCATTAAAATAAGTACATTCTGAAGTACTTCCTAGTAGCTTCCGCAGCCAGGTATGTCTGATCAGTAAATGGAGAGATATGTTTCTTGCATCATCTACAGTGCTGTTTCAGGATTTGGAATTCCTTTCTTTTGAACAGTACTTTGGCACTGAAGCTAAGCAGGTGTGGGCTTGATCAGTACTTGGATGGGAGACCACCTGGGAAAGCTCGCCGCTGGAAGAGGTGTTGGTGGGCCAGTAGGTTTAGATCTTTCCTCCGGTGGTATAATCCCCAGTGCAGTAATGGGGACACTGTACAGCAGGAGATGCCGTCTTTTGGAGACATTAAACCGAGAGCCTGACTTACAGTGGTCATTAAAGATCCTATGACACCCTTTGATAAGAATCGGGGGTTCCCTGGTGTCATGGCTAAATTCCCCACCTGGCTCTTTCAACCTGCCACCTAATCATAACTTGATCTAATTGGCTATGCAACTAGTCCTCTCCCTCTCCCCCTCAACCCCCAGGGCTCCCTCGAAAAAGAGATTTCAATCTCAACGGGACTTACCTGGTTAATTAAAGGTTAAATTTGGAGGCCTGCATGAAAGATTACTGCTTATCTGGGGAAAAGATTTAAAATAACCATAATAGTCACCTGAATCATGTTGTCTAAAAAAGAGATGTGTGAAGTCAATTTGCTCTGAGTAATAAAACCATCCATGCACCTTTTCATCAATGCAACAAGCAGACCTCATCTGTTAATGCCGTGTGAGCCAGAAGGAAACAACACCGCCATCTAGTGACGCGCTATTCCCGTAATTGGAGTGCACCCAAAATGAGAAACACGCGGAAGTACAGCACCATATCGGTTAACCTCATAGCATAATTGCCTATCTTACTTTAGAGAATAGAATTTTTTTTGGATTTTGAGGGAAAAATAGGGGGGGGGGGGGGGGGGGGGGTTATTTTTATTTTTTTGATAGTGCAAAAGAACAGGCAGCTCTAAGGCAATTATGCTATGAGGCTAACGATACACAAAAATATGCAAACTAAACTATTGAAACATTGAGTAGATCAGGTGTTTTCAGTGAAGGGATCAGTTATACATATCTGCCAATGTAAAAATATATTTCCCATGGACTAAAGAGTCTGTGGCCACACAAGCCTTACCAGATGTATAAAATTGTCTCTGGGAAGACCTGTTTGATGTGACCGATTCACAAGAAATGGACTGTTCCCCTCTTGGGTGTAATTACTGCATGACTGAGTATAGCTGAGTGGTTGGTACCACAAGTCAGTCTATTTTTATTATCATAATTGTTACTGTTGTTTGGAGTGTAGAGGGTGTTTGAGTAATAGTTAGTTATTGTTGTAAGTGGAAGCTGATGGCAGCACATAGTGGTTGTGGAAGTACCTTATGGTAGTAGGCAGTAGGCAGTAGCTCATGGTAGTATTAGTGATAGGGTGGTAGTTATTGTGGTAGTAACTTTTTGTTATTATGTTTCACCAGAAGAAGCTTTCCCTCTGATGACTCAGTGAGCCTTGTGGTAATACAATGATAAAGGTGATGAGAAGTATTGGAGCTTTCAGTAAGCAGGTTATGATGATACTCATGGCTCTGAGTTTTGGTGCTGAATAATACCCCTCTTGTGACAAAGCCCACCAGGGGGGCAATAAAAGAAATGCATTTTGGTTATATGAGGACCTTCCACTGTCAATAGAGGGCAGAGATATGATTGGTCTTTAGCACAACTTCACTTTATTACTCACTCTCCTGTTTCCCTGCAAGTTTTCTTATAAAGAGTACCTTAGTGTGACAAAAGAATGTAAATATCAGGGTGGAGGAATGGGATGACAGAGAACTATCTGCTTTGTGACATGCTATGACAAAGGAGCTTGACTGAGGCTGAACAGATAGTGGTTAAAGCCCAATAGTAACCTTAGGCCCCTTTAGGTTGATGTTTAAGTCAATCCTCTGAGAATATTGGACCTCTCTTGGCCTAATCAGCTACAAGTCCCCATGGATGTAAATGTCAGTAAAATGCATCAAATGTCTGACACTGATGAAGGAAAACACTCTTGCATGCAGAAATACATATACACATCCATGTCCACAAGCGCTCTCAATTTCTCTCTCTCTCTCTCTCTCTCTCTCTCTCACACACACACACTCACACACTCTTTGACCTGATTGCATACATGCAGACACACAAATACAGGGCACTGAAGCTTGTCTGATTTTTTTTACCAGCTGTCTCCCCTCTTCTTGACCAAAGGCTCTAGGTGTTGGGTATTCCAGAAGAATCCTATTACGTCTCACATGGGTAAAGAACAATAAATCACTGCCATTATTTATTGCTATATTAACGCCATTTGGGTGAAATACAATTAAGAAGTGAGCCAATATTGAATTCCGAATTGCATTGTGCCCTAATGCCACTTGGGCAAACCATTGATTCAGTCCAATAGTCTGTTAGCCTGTGGCTGTTTTGGTGGTGCATTGGGGTGGTATTTAATAAGTGCTGGGGGAAAAAAAGGTCAATTGAAATGATTGATTACATCTTTTATGTAGGGTAATAGACAGTGTGTTACTCGCACATTTTGTATGATGAATCAGGCTGACATTTGGTACAATTGAGCCATAAAATTCTCGTCTTGATGCGAGACTCTTCTGAGTTATGTTCCCTGTCCTTTTATTATTATTTTTTTTTTGTTGGAATTTTTTGCACGGGTGTAAAATATCCGACCCATCTACTGTCATCCGTGAAATGACAGGGACGGATTAAGCCCCAAGGGGCGATGTTGGCGCTCTCTCTCGGTTACAGTTTACGAGCGGTCCGACCCAATGAAGAGACAGCAGGATCCCTCGGGGTGTTCATTTATGGATTATTTGCTGTAACATTGATCTGCAGAAAGTCCTGACCGTAAATCCATCTCTCCTCAGGTCTTTGTGGAATAAATTAAGGAAGAACATTCACACTGGGAATGACATTGCTGAAAAAAGATACTGTCACTTAAATGAAAAATGGAAGCTATTGTGATTTTCAGAAATCGATTTGTGAGTGATATGCAGGCCTGAAGATTTTAAGGAAAAAAAGGCACTGACCATGCCTTAGCAAGGTGCCAAGTGGATCATTGAAGGATTCACCGCAAAATGGCTGGCATCAATTCAACTCTAAAAGAAGACTTCATCTACAGTTCAAGACATAATTAACACTGCACGTATTCATGGAACTCTGAACATTTTATTATGTGGTGATGAACGTCATTCCTGCTGAGAGTTTGTGCTTGCAACCTTCACAACGGTGTATAATCCTTGGTATTTTGTGATTACAGAGGGTGTATCCTGCTGAAACATAGTCAAAGTGGGATTCTAAGATGGATTAAAATTTGTTATGGATACTTCCAACTGGTCTGTTGGGGGCCATTGATTGGTGGCTGGTCATTGCTGGAAAAGCTGGTAGACTAAGTGGGTGGGCAGAATGGTGCACTGGTTCACTTTGGTATGCTCAACTGGTGGTCTGCTAGAAAACCAGTTAAATCAGCTAGAGAGTAGATCCTGTCTTTGTCCAGTTTAGACTATTTTATTTTGGCCACAGCAGGATTATTCCACCATTGTGGATTTAATGCTCAGTCCACAGTTGTGAGATTTCATGCACAGCTGGTGAATTGGACCCAAAGACTTACTTTAATTGTTTTGTCTAGACACAATTGTTTAGTCTCTCACAGTTGTACTTGTTCCAGCACTGGGAACAAATGCATTATTGATACCAGGACTCCTGTGAAGCCCTCATCGAACAGAACTGCTTTCGTTCAATCCAGATGGGAGGGGGGATCCAGGATAATACAAGAAAAAGCAGAATCATTTATACCTCCAGCAGTGTTTCTGTGGCATTCCTCCTTGCTTGTTGGGATTTTTTGTGTCCCGTTTGCCACATAAAGCCGATAGAATGTGTCAGTGGGTGCATATGTGGGTGCGTGAATGTGTATGCGCGTGTATTAGTGTGTGATTGTCTGTACATGCAAGTATGCACTTGCGTTTGCTTGTGTTCAACAGAGGGCAAGTTGAATTCCAAGGTGGTTTAAGATGTTTTCAGCATTTCCAGTGGCTAGTTTGTAGCTGGCCAAAGCCTCCTAAAACTGGATAAGCTGATATGGTGCGCTGGTGACCAAACTAGTGGCTACAGGATGATCAGCTGTAGACAGGTGGTGATGAGGGTAGTCTTTGCTGTTGGTCGAGTGGGACAACAAAAGTAGCGTTCATTCCTCCTTTACCGTGAATTCGAACCTTTACTGTGTGTCATTTAGTCAAAACAAAAAGCAAATCTGCTGGGGACCTGCAGATTCATTTGATCTGCTTGAAGAACACAGATGAGTCGCTGTAGAAGAGGCTCTGAAATATACTACCTATTTAAAATTGTCCATCTGTTTTGAAGACTTCCATCCACATATCCACCCCTTTTTCATTGTCAATGGCCCACTTGGAATGGTAACTGAGCGTCACTGTGGCAGATTGAAGCTGACTGGCTGATTTGTGGCTGCTTCAGTTCAGCAACTCATCAGCCAAGCAGATAATTTCAATATATTTTTTAAAGAAATTTTGGACTGTGTTGGTCACTCAATTTTACAATGTCTATTGACTGCAGCTGTTGACAAGTGTGTGAATATAGGGAATGTTTACTCAAGGAAACGATGAAAAGGTTTACTGCATTTGGCCCATTATCCAGTGATTCCTTTGATTTGACAACTGGCCTATATTCCAGTGATTCGTTTGATTTGACAACTTTTATTTAAATTAAGACACTGATAGTGTAACTTAACATTCTTGTTTTGTCTGATTTGGTAGGTTGGAACTGAATTTTGAGAGCTTCTTTTTTTGGGAATATTGAACACTGAATACAAAGTTGGTGCTCTAGATCTCCATTGCTCTCGAATGCCAGTGGAGATTGTTACATCATCATTAAAATGTTCATTTAATGACATTCTCATCATATTATTTGCTATTCACATCAAAGGGTTAAATACGAATAAATTTGTAGTTTTGGGTCAGAAGAGGTGCCCTCCTCAGAGGAGTCGCTTTGCATTCAGGGATGTAAATATGTGAGCAATAGCACAATTTTAAATGGCTGTTCATTTGATATTTGATACACGCGTACCTGCTGTCATCTGAGTGACAGTTAATGCTATAACGTGAGGGTATTTATATCAGTATCAAGTGAAGCATTAAGGAATCAAAGCTCTGTAAAATTGTGTCACAACTTGTACCAGTATCCTTCTGATGTCCCAGAACTTTGGAAAACTCCAGGCAGAATGTTCCAGAAGCCCGCATGCTGTCTACCAATGAGTTTTTTCCCAACCATCCACTCCATTACTTCAGCCTGCAGCCACGAGGAAACCCATCATCAGAGGAAGTCACTTTCCATTTAGATTTTTCCGCCTCTTTTCATGCCGTGCTCGAAGTTGCCACCTGAAGGCTCCCTCTACTGTGACACACCTGCTATCTTTTACTTAATAACCTCAAAGGCTGTCAGCCCTGCTCCGTTTACCACCCATTCACTTAATGTCTCCTCTCCCTCAGCTGTTACCAAACAAGGCGCGGGGGGAGTGAGTGAGCAGGGAAATTAATAACCCACGGGCAGTTCACCACAGACCCACTGTGGCCCCTCAACCCTGCATCACAACAGCAGCAAAAATATAAAAAACCCAGCGACAAAAACATTATTCCTCGGTGAAGCTCTACGCACAAACTGGGGGAAACGACATTTATCTTGCTTAAGACCTCTTTTTAATTTCTTCGAGGAATATTCAGATGATTCCAATTTAGCCCTCCTTCCCACTGCGGGAATGTAATCACCGCAGACCTGTGATGAATGGACCTGTTAGCGAAGCCGCTGACTGGCTAGCAGCCGTAATGGAGCCAGCTCCCTCCCCCCCCCATTGCCTTTTAGGACAATACAGTAGATTTAAAAAAAAATAAAAACTATAATTGCACTCTGGCTTTGGTGTTGTCAAGGCACTATAATAAAACTGGAAAGCCAGTATCATTAATAAGCCCACGAATATAGCTTCTCCCACGCTAAACCTAGTGTAGAGTGCGGTTTCATTTATTATTTTTCTAATGTGGAGATGTGGCAGTAACCAGCTGAAGGAAATGAGTGGTTTGAGTGCTCTTGCCTCCATTTGTCCCATTTCTGACATCCTTTTTTTTGGTTATTAAGTGAAGACATGCTCAGAGGCCTACCTTTCACAAAGATGGGCCTGAGTGCTGATGAGAGAACTCTTATCTGGAGCTCAATGATGTAATTAGTGGTGCTAAGGTAGTTTGGGCAGCTCGTATTTGACTGCTTGGCCAATAAATGGAAAGTGATGACCCACAGTCCTTCTCCCAACGAAAATAAGTGCATACTTACACAGACAAACCATTGTCGGTACATCAAGATGAACGACCTGACATCTCCCCAAAAGTGAGGCCAAAAAATCTTGATCAACATCTAGTGGCTGGCAATAGTGCAGGTCATGAGCCTGCCCCCTCGATATTAGTGGATGGGAATTGGAAATAATTAAAGTGTGTATCAAGTATTTTTATTTTTTTTCTGAAAATGGTTTATCATTTTAAGCAGTACTTACCATGCTAATGTATTTTCAAATGATCAATTTTTTTGGATAAGTTCGGTTATTTGATGCTATAAAAAGTGGGTGTAAAGTCATGATTGACAGTAGTGACTGACAGACACTTTGAAAGTAGTCGCCTGCTGATTTATTTACGGGAATTGTACGAAGCTAGAGTGCAACCGTCAAAAATGGATATAGCGTTCACATTACACATGCAGTAGCTACCCAGTGATTTTTAGAGTCTGACAAAAAATGACAGCAGAAGGGTCTTTGCTCTGAACATAGTATCATGTAATATTAACAGTGGTGCAATTGCTGAAAAGTAAAACCAGTTAGTGAGCAAGCCAGCTAGTTCAGCAAGATGGCAGAAAGAAATGTGTATTTGTTTCCTCTGAAACATTCCAGCTTTACAAAATGTTGGTCAAGTTGTAGGGTTTACATGACCTTCAAAGGTTTTGTTAGTTTGACAACCTAAAAAAATCATACATTTAAAGGGGACCTAACATGCTGATCCTTGTTTTAATACACATTAGTAAAGTTATAATGTTGGATGTCCATGCTCAACCTCTGAAAATTTTCTAAACATAAGATACAGGGATTTTGCCGTAATCCAAGAACGTGATTTTGTGAGCATGATTTCCTCTCTGAACAGTTTCTCCTGAGATTTTCAAGAGATCTGGGTAAAACCTAACGTCAGGTTGTGCCGTCCAATTAGTGCAGACCTAGCCAGAGCAAACCACTGCGCTGGACCTGCCCACACCGGAAACTATTCTAGCAGATCATACTATGCCTTAGTAGCGTCTACACTTTTGGAAATACAAAAGAAGAAACGCAGATCATTTGAGGTGCAATTTTGTCAGTATCTCTCCCAAAGCTACTTGTCCGTTTACTTTTGGACATGAAAAAAAAACAAATATTTCTCTTCCTAAAGACGATGCCACCAATCAGTGGGTAGCTTTTTTTCTTTGCTGGCAGCAAACAGCCATGGCCAACGGGAACGTTAGCTGTTTGTGCTCAGCATTTCACAAAAAACAGACTTGTCAAAGAAGGATAATCCGACACAGGATAAGCATTTCAGCTGCTTCTCAAACCTGATGCAGCTGCATCAATCAAGCGCTTGGAGCCACAAGCTGTAAGTAACCATATAACAGCAAATAATGTAAGTGAAGCTAACATGTTACGGGTGGCTGGCAGGACCGCTAGCAATAGTTAGTACTAACAACTGGCCTCAAATGCAGGCAGTGTCATACAAACTCACATACAAAGAAACTGTAAGTTGCTATTACTGCGAGCGGCCGGATAGCTCACTCGGTTAAGGCACTGCAGAGGTGACTATCACGTCGCGGGTTCGAGCCCCGATCGTACCAACCGGCAGCTTTTTCAGAGTAGTGCACAATTGGCCAACGCGCTACAGGGTTTCAAGTTGGGAAGGGACTGCCGGGTATGGGATGCAAACAGCTTTGTTAAGTGCTCAAGCGCCTCCCGTTGGCCAGACGGGCGCTCGTCAGGAAGATTCTGGGTTTGTTCATGTCCGGGTATCCTCCGCCCTCGTTCTGAACTTGCGAAGATTCAACCAATGAGTGTATAAGAAGCAGTGGCTGACAGGCGCGTGCTTCGGAGGAGAGCCGTGAACTGTCCTCACTATCCTGAGTTGGCAGCAAGAGGTCGCATACGAGCAAGCTTTGTACATAGTTCACCAATTGGGCATTCCAGATTCGGGTGGGATTGGAGATGCCAAATTTACATTTAGCCAACCTGACATGATAGCCAGTTGATTGTGGCTAACGTAGCCAAGTTACTGTTACTGTTGCTAATGTTTGTGTCCTAATTATGCAAGAGTGATATCAGAGGAAATTCTACAGGTGGTTTGTGAACATAAACCTCATTCGAAGCTAACTTTTAATACTTTTTTGTAATTTGGATGCTTGGTACAACTGTTCACAGTACAGAACTTTCTGTCTGTAAAACCTGTATTGCAAGGGCTTGTCTCTGTGGTAATGACCACTCGGTTACTAGCTACTGCATGTTAGTTTGCCTGTCGTGCTAATTAAAAATGCTCCTGTGTTAACTTATATGCAGTAATTCTGATCAGTATGCTTGAGTTACTTTGGTAAGCATCAATGTGGCAGTTTCATCATACCGTTGCCCGATTGTAGCCACTACAGTAAGTGATCGCTTCACTTATCCATGACTGGGATCAGCCGGATACTTCACAGATGTCTGAGCAAGCTCTGTGGTGCTCTCATGAAAGCAACGCGAAAGGCAGAAGCTCTGCCGGTTTACAAATGATTTCTCTGCACTGCCTTGACATAATGTCATCCCCTTTAGAAATTGTTGTGGCTAATAAAAAGCCGAAAAAGGCGGAGATTAAATAGGTGCTTCTTGTTAGCAACTTGTCCGCGCTAACGGAACTCGCGGTTTGCAAAACCTGTATTATGTTCATAACATAACCGAGCTCTCTCTAGCTGTCGCATACTATCCATAAAGCTGCTTTCACATCAGACACAAAATGAATTTTTCCCAGGACAGATTAGCTACATTCAAAGTCAATGCAAAGACGTGAATAAAGGCATTATAGGCGCGTTAAGCAGCTTTCACACCGGACGCGAAAAAATTTTTTGCGCGACAGATTGCAATCAAAGTCATGACCGCTTATCAGCTACTGCATGTTAGTTCGCATGCTCTGCTAATTAAAAATGCTCCTGGTTAACCTATATGCAGCAATTATGATCGGTATTCTTGCGTTACTTCGGTAAGCATCAATGTAGCAGTTTCATCATAACGTTGCCTGATTGTAGCCATTACAGTTGGGCTGCAGTTAGACCAGACATAGATTTCGCAGAGCTTGGGCTGCGTTTTTGGGTGCTTATGAAATGATCACTTCACTATCCATGACCGGGGTAAGCCTGATACATCTCCAGTGGTTGGGCAAGCTCTCTGATACTACCGGTGAAAGCAACAGGGAAGCGAGCAGGCTAAAGTGTTTGGTATAACCAACGCTGCATTGCCATCGATTGAATATTAAATTATTTCCTGTAAAAGTGATCGATTCGCTAGCTCCACATAAGCAACGGTTCACGCAGATGGAACTTACAGTCCGTAAAACCTGAATTATGTTCATGACATAATCGGAGCTCTGTCTAGCTCTTGCACGCTATCCATAATGCGCCCATTTTCCGCGAGGAAAAGCCGGTGATTCCGAAGCAAGAAGTAAACCATTACCACTGGCAATTTCCGAAAAGGCCGTTAAGTTTGGAGCTTTCACCCCTCCATCATATACCAGCGTGGAAGCTGTTCGTTTCTCCACACTAACAACACACCACAGCTATGCACACGAACCAGCAGGTCCTAATACACACCGAAGCAGTCCATAAGCTATTGGTACACTTTTAGCTGCCCCTCACTGTCCATGTTTCCCTCTAAACTAAGCTATGCTATGGAGAAGAAAAACCACTGTTCTCACCAACTGTTGCCGTAGCAAACTGTAACCGATAGCAAATTCGTGCTTGAGCTGCCAGACTTTCGCACTGCATCCTCCACTTTCGCTGTTGCGTTTATTAGAACAAGTTAATTTCATTAGATCTATACACATGTATTGTGTTTTATAGCAGAATTTCCCCTCTGATTCCTTAGCTCAGATGCAGACGCCTCACGTTTCACTGTGACACTGCATCGTCCTGCCTAGGTCCGCCCTCCACAGAGCAGGCCAGTCAGAAGAAAGTGGGCACACGGGGAGTGGGGTCAATAGCGGAAGAGCCACCCCAATGAGGCGTTTCAGGCAGAGACTACTATGGACTACAAATGACGTTTTCTGAGGATGGCAGTACGAGTGAAATAAGTACCATTTTTTTTACTTCGCGCAATCAGGAGTACTCTAGGGGAGTCAAAGACTAAAATACAAACTTGCAAAAACATTATGTCCCCTATAAACAGTCATTTTTAATGCTAGGTTGCAAAGCTTTTTTACTTAATGATTGGCTGAAGTCTAGATTGTGCAGATCCCAACAGACACTGCTTTTCTTCTGTGTTGATGCCCTGTCCGGCCTACCATGCAGCTGACTTCAGTTCTTGATTGTTCTTGGGGCACTTTGCCCACATTTTTTCCTTCAGCAAGTGAAATGTATTCTCGTTTGAAATCAGGGCAGGCGATTCACTTGACGAAAGCAGAAAATTCCACTTCACAGCAGTAAAAGGTCTGGGGTTGCTTTTCTAGTGTGCTTCCGGTCATGGTCCATTAGCACTTTGAAGTGCCAACCACTGATTTCTGAAGCAGTTGACAGAAACTCAGATCATGTAGCCCAGTACAATTCAGAATTTATCCTGCAGCTTTAGTCAGCAGTCACAACAATGAAGACAAGGAAACAAGTTCCATTGGCAGCCATATGTGCTGACACATGACCATGCTTCACAGATGAAGTGGTATCCTTCAGATCAGGATCAGTTCCTTCCCTCTAAACACACTTCTCATCATTTAGTTTTGATCTCTATTGTTGTTTCATTCCATCTTTGGCCATAGGTTGGTATTCCAGAACTCATGGTCTATTCCGATGTTTATTGGCAAACTCTTTTCTAGTCTTTCTGTTTTTAAGGCTCACTAGTGGTTTATAACTTGTGGTAAATTCCCCTCTATTTACCTCGGAGAAGTCTTCCCTACACTGTTTAGTTTGATGCAGATAAGCCTGGAGAGCATTCTTGATTTAGCCAACTGCTGACAAGGGGTCTTTCATGGTCCTCTGAGCCTTTTTCTGTTCCTGGGCTTACCCAGTTTATTTTTTCTTCTGGAAAAATGTGTTATACATTTGATTTGGCCACACCGAATGCTCTTCCATCTCTCTGTGGGGTTCGTTATTCCTCCACCCGACACATTGGCTGGTGGCTTTGTTTTCCATTCTTCTTCTGTCCATCTCACATTTGTCTGCACAATATCTACTAAAGAAGGTGACGGATTTTGATCAAATCACACATGGTTTTCTATTTCCAATAGCTGAACTGATTAGGTTTTGGAGGTCATCAGGTCATTATGAATTTTAATTCCACAGATGTTAGCCCAGACGCTTTTTGTCTACCAGGCGTAGCCTTAGCTAGGCTAATTCGAGTCACTGAACTTAACCTCAAGGTTGCGTTTGTGGAGTTGGTGACGCTGGGGGGAAAATATTGTCTTAGTGTGCAGTTAATTGTGTGAAGGGAAAATGAGGAATTTGTGCTCCATTATTTTCAGCAAGTGAAATTTTGGTATTATTACATTTAGCTCTGTACACTGCCCGGCCAAAAAAAGACACAATCTCAAATATTTAATTGGACCGCTTTTAGCTTTGATTGCTGCACGCATTCGCCGTAGTATTGTTTTGATGAGCTTATGCAATGACACAACATTTGTTTCTGTCTGGAATTGAATTCATTGTTCGCCAAGATCTTGTTTTGATGATGGGAGAGTTGGCCTGCTGGCTTAAGTCTTCTCCAGCACATCCCAAAAAATTCTGGATGGGGTTAAGGTCTGTACGCTGTGGTGGCCAATCCATGTGTGAAAATGATGTCTGGACTATTCTTTCACAATTTGAGCCCCGATAAATCCAACCACTGTCATCTTGGAATATGCCCACACCATCAGGGAAGGGAAAAAAAGTCCATTGATGGAAAAACCAGATCATTTAATACACTCAGGTAGTCAGCTGACCTCATAAGTTGGGCACGTACTGTTGCTGAAGGTAGACCTGACCAAATGAAGCAACCATAAAACCTCCTCCACCGGGTAGGAGGCACTACAGCACTAGTATGGTAGGCATTATGCATGATGGGTGCATTACTTCTTCCACCTCTCTTCTTACCTTGATGCATCCATCACTCTGGAACAGTTTCTGTGTTTGTATCTTCATAGATGTATGCCTGTAACTTTTATAATGCTTTTATTAGTAAGTATTCGTGTTTTCATGGAAAATTGTAAAAACCAATTAAAGCCAAAAGCCAATTTTCTGGAACAGGGTAGTAAGTCTGGACTCATCAGACCACATGACCCCTTTCCACTGCTCCAGAGTCCAATGTTTAGGCTCCAAAGGAAATCTTTTTTTTTCCTGATTAGACTCACTGATAAGTGGTTTTCTTAAAACTAAACAGCTGTCAAGTACCAATACCTCGAGTTTTCTTCACATTGTGAGTGCATAAATGCTCTTACTTTCACAATTGAACACGACTATGTTCAATTCTATGTTCAACTGTTGATTTTTTACGAACTGATATCACCAAACGTTCAAGTGATCTGCCATCGCAGTCATTCAGGATATTTTTTTCTAAGCATTTCTTCCTCGGAGATGCTGGTTCACCATTACCCTTCCACATTGTAACTAGTTAATACGTGTAAGAATTTTGGGTGATAACTAATACTTTTGAAAGAAAGCCTGGAAAATAGTCAGTTTTCTGCTGGGTAGCAACGGCATCCGGCTCAAGGCAGCACGCTATCAGAAGATAACGAGCCAACCAGAGACACAAACAATCTCTGCCGCCGTCCTCCTCACATGTCCTCTTTTGTTGTCCCCATAATTTGGCAGAGAACCCATGAAGAAAATCGGAAAAGACGAAACAACCGTAATCATCTCCTCTTCCATATATTTACGGGGATCTTGCGATAAGCAGAACCGATATTCGTAGTCTCAGTGGCCTGGAACACAAAGTACACACCGTCTGCAATCACTATTGGACATTCGCCTCGCATTTGCTGCATTCATTACCATAAACCGGAGCTCCCCCTGCTTCTTCAACGAGCAACGAGTACAAAATTTGACAAACCGCTACCATCATGCATTGCACCGCTGCTTCAGATGCTCCTGCCTCTCGGCAAAGAAAATTAATGGGAGGCGTGGGCATCAGGTAACGTGCCACAGCAGTGTAAACACACTTTTTGCTGCTTCGCTGAGGCTCCAACGCTTTGCCCTTTTTAGGATTGACCGGGAGTTAGGCAGAATCTGGCACAGCTAAGATGGCCTCAGCTGGGAGTAGTGGGGAGTAACAAATGCACGTCATTTTGGCTTTTCAGAAGTCGGTGGGTGACGTCATTGAGATTACGTCCACAGTTTTATACAGTCTCTGGTATTTACACATACCCAATTATCTCAGATGTACAGCCACGGTTACTAATACTGTAACTCCAAATACCAACACATAAGAAAACAAGCATAAAATAAAATACTCAGATCCCCTGCCATGAGAAGGCTGATATCTGTCCAGGAAAGTTAATGTGACGAAGGGACAGAAGTATGAAAAGGCACATCTGCACAATAAGATGTACAACCTTTGATATACATTTAAATTTTGTTGAGAAATATCGAGCGGTTCAGGAGTCCTAGCTCCAAAAAGAAAGGGGTGGCTGATACCTGACCAGGAAAAAAACTGTGGCGGAGGGATGGATAGATGGACAGGAGGATGGATTCCCCACTTTGTGGAAGGGAATAATAAACTTGGAAAAAACCCAAGCTAGTTGCATTCACAAGTGAAATGCTAGTCTGAGCCAGATTGAAACAGAAATTACAAAGCCATTGTTCATTTGGGCAGAATATGCATATTTACACATGCACAAGTATCAGAAGTATACAGAAGGTTACTTTTGAGTGGGCAGTTTTTCTTATTCATCATTTCTCAATAATTAGAGAAATGGAATTGATTCATTGGTATTGATAATTTTATAACGTGTGACTGTTGATCACGGAAGTGAAAACAGGAACTGGTTTTAGAAAAAAAATATGCAGTGTTACCACTAAACGTCGCCATGCTCCCCGCAAGTTGACAGAAATCGACTGGGGTCGGCATATCACACAAATACACATTGAAGCCAAAGATGAATAAAATCGGTCAAAGCATTCTTAAGATATCACGTTCACAACAAATGGGACGACGGACGAACGGACAGATGGACGGAGCTGAATACCATGTTCCCCGCCCTTAACACACTTTGACATCAAAGATGAATGGAATCGGTCAAACCGTTCTTAAGATATCGCGTTCACAACAAATGGGACGTGATGGACGAACGGAGAGATGGATGGAGCTGAATACCATGTTCCCCACCCTTAATACACCTTGACACCAAAGATGAATGGAATCGGTCCAACCGTTCTTGAGATGTCATGTTGACAAGGTATTTGTAAGTGGTCAAATGGTCATAATGACATAGGCAATAATGCCAAGGGTATGTAAATCGAGTGGGCTGCGAGCACCTCCCAATATACCTTGAAACCAAAGATGAATGGAATCGGTCAAACCGTTCTTGAGATATTGCGTTCACAACAAACGGGACATGACAGACGAACGGACAGATGGACGGAGCTGAATGCTATGTTCCCTGCCCGAAATACACCTTGACACTGTGGTAGGAGGAGGCTCTCTTCTCCTTTCCCCTACCCATCATTCTGTCTGTACCTGGCTATTCAACCAATCCAGTCCCATTGGTATCTTTTGAATGTCCCTCCACCCCCCCTCTTGATCATTCATTGGTTTTCTCTGCCATTTGTCCTTTTGTATCCAATCAGTTCAATCCTAACTGTAAAGAACAGCCTACCTTGTTTCAGTATAAATCTCTAGCTCTCCATCTTTACGGTCTCTTTCTATGCTGGTACCAGACAGAGCCACAGACTTCAGCAGTTGGTTTTCATTGGTATGATTCACCATTTGTTCACAATTGTAACAGTACAAAAAACTTGTTAAAAGACCATTTGTCGTAATCTCTCGGTTCTACGACAACACCAAAGATGAATGGAATCGGTCAAACCGTTCCTGAGATATCATGTTGACAAGGTATTTGTAAGTGGTCAAATAGTCGCAATGACCTTGAGAATAATGCCAAGGTCACAGAAATCAACTGGGGTCAGCATATCACACCAATACACCTTCACATCAAAGATGAATGGAATCGGTCAAACTGTTCTTGAGATATTCCATTCAGAACAAACTGGACGTGACGGACGGAACGGATACCATTTCCCCCGCTCCGCTAGCTACCGCGGCGGCGGGGGATAAAAAGGCGAGGTTATGGTTTGCCTTTCATAAATTTGATGCCACATCAGTGAGCTACAAATGGACATACACAAACGTGCACTCACATATGGATTCTCACATAAACAAACACAAAGACACACAAATGAAAACATTTATACCTCTAGCCATCTCAATCTGCCAGACAGGCAAAACGTTATGTTAATTTACAGCAAACGCCTACAGCGGCGAGAAACCTTTGGCCGGTCATGATTATTTCTCCATTTAAAAAAAATGTTCTGTATAGTTTCAAGTCTTTGTAAATCTACTCTAGCCAAGCCAGAAGAAACCACAATGACAGAATTGACAAAAATGATACGCGTCATCTGCTTTAAACTTCAGTGACTGAATTGGTCACTTTATTTTACAGAACAGCCTTTAGCATATGCTCCACAAAAGTATTAAAGTACAAACATTTAAAATAATCTAAAATGTTCACTTTACATTATAAAAATAGTTTTTCATAAGATGATTACACTTAATTTTCTGTAACCAATGTAAATCGTATGTCTGTGCGTCGAGGTATCACAGTTGCAGCACAACAGATTTGTAATCAAATGGTGGAAATGACATTTTTTAGATAAGTGATTGCATAATTCTCTCCCCCCGTGGATACCATAATAATCGGAATTCGGTAAGTACAACAGAACGTGCAAAACACTCTTTTGGCATTAGCTATGCATCAAAAACATTGTCCCTAAAAGATAAAAGAAAGAAACATCTTACATTCATAACCTCATTATAAATTTCCATCAATGCAATACACCCATCGACTATTCACAAAATAAAACATTACAGCAACACTCACATCAGCAGACAAAAAGGTTGATTGCATCCATTCGAACACAACAAATTTGAAATGTTATCAAACGATATTTCCAACAATACTTTGAACAATGTCTATATCCATACTGTCATCTTATATATACTTATTTAGATTTTTGTTTAGTGCAAAAGAGACCAATGTACTACCTCTAGTGTTATCAGTCACCCTGTCAGTAAACATTTAAAATAAACTGTCACACAAAACTCCGATATGGCCATAATGGTGCCAGTACTTGACCAAAATAATTAAAATTAAAAGTTACCATTTATAAATACAATCATCGATTCAGTTTGGTGATTGTTAAAATAATAATTTAAAAAAAATCTCTTAAAGTATACATCTCTTAATTTTCTTATTCATATGTAATGGATCTAAACCCATGGACACCCAAGTGACAGGAGAGTAGTGATATTCATAAAAATTCAGAAACCTCTTCATTCTCTCCGAACTGAAAAATCAGCGGTTCTCAATTCAGGAATGAATTTACTTGGACTGATTCTACAGGGAGACAAAAAGGCCATCATAGGCTAATAACGCGCGTGTGTGTGTGTGCGTACACACACACACACACACACACACACACACACACACACACACACAACCAATAATCATTTTCTCAAAAACCAAATATGTATTGATTGCTTTTCATAGGTGGGAAACTATGCAGTTTTACCTCAACTTTAACCTATTAAATCATCAATTATCTTTTGCAGCAATGGTTGATTCAAAGAGGGCGGTTAGAGACAGGGATATAGCCAATCGGATCCATGAGAGCAGACCAAGCACTTAACCAGATGACACACACACAAGCACTCTCTCTCTCACACACAAACACTCTCACAAACTCTCTCTCTCTCTCTCTCTGACACACAAAAGGAATTCCAGAACTGCAGGGATTCCAGTTTACCGATTTTCTTTTTTTCCCTTTATTTTCCCTGAACTGACCCAGCAATGGTCCTGGTGTTCCAGTCTAACTTTTAAGGCATGGGAATGGATGATTGTCATTTCCCCGCTCCAGAATACAGCTCTGTGGTTTCTGTGCATTCGTCCACTGAGCAATCACAGTGACTAACCAATCAGATCAAGGGGGCAGGGCCTCTAGGCGATTACAACCCCACTTCCTACTGCCCTCCTCCCGGCTCTGAGACTCAGGTGAATAGAGCAGGCACCTGCTGCTCAAATGTCTGCAATTCCAAGTGTTTGTCTACCTTTTAAGTTCTGTGTCTTGGTCTTAACCTGTAACTGTGAATGATGTCTGTAGCTACAAGTCCTTGCGTTTCTGAACCTTAGGTTGTCAGCCTGTAGTCATGAGGCTCAGTTATTGTCCGCATTTTTAAGTTTTCAGTAGCTCTAAAACTCAGTGTTCAAGTCTCTCACACTGCCAATCAGTGTTTGTTGCTCGAAGCTTCAGTCACGGTCTGTAGCTGCAACTAATAGTGTCAACGTCTGTCAAGAAATTCAGTCAATGTCTAGAGCTTAAAGCCTCATCCAGTGTCAATAGTTTTAAGATACAGTCAGTCCTTCTGTAGGTGTAATCTGTATGTTCTGGCACGGTCACTAACTGCAGGTCCACCAGTTTGTATTAGTGTCAAGCTGCCAATTATTGCATAAGCCTTAAAGCAAGAGATCGTCGTGGTGTGAAAGTTCAGATACCGTTACTGTCAGTAGCTGTAAGCCCTACTGTCAGTAACTGCCAGATTCTGAGTCTGTGGGTCTAAGGCTCAGTCAGTTAGCAGTTCTATGATTCAACCAGTCTGTCTGTAACTGTGAGATGCCGTCAAGCCAGTCGGTAGGTCAAGTCTTTGTAAATGTTTAAGTCTTTAAGACTGAAGAGCCAGTTAGCGTCCATAGCTGCAGAGGCCCTGACATAGCGATTGTCGCCCCACGGCTCCAAGGGTCTGTAGCTCCGTGTATCCGAAGCTCTGCGGTTCGTATGATCACCTCCCCGTGGCGGTCTGGCGGCTGACGCTGCTCAGGTCGGAGATGCTGCGCTGCAGGCGTTTGGTGAGAATGTGTCGGGCTCGGCCGCAGTACGTGTGCGTGGTGCCTGCCAGTCGCTCCTCCAGGGGCAACAGCAGGGTCTTCAAGGGGTCTGCTCCGAAGGAGTACTGAAAACACAGAGTGTGTGCTGTTATGTACACTCTGACACACACGTAAGCACATACACACACAGGGTCTGCTCCGAGAGAGTACAGAAAAAGTGAGTTTCCCGCGATACACATTCTGCCTCGCGCACGTGCACACCAGCGCACATGCGTACACACACACACGAACACACAAATACATGCACGCACACTGACACAGAGGGTCTGCTCCAAAGAGTACAAAAACATGTGGCGTGTAACACCCACACACACAAGCACAGGATTCACAAACTAATACTGAAAAACAGTCTGCTGATATGAAAAACAAATACACTCTCAGTCTGCTGTTACATGCTTACAGTGTCTGCTGTCATATATAAACACACAAATGCACAAACGCATCACTACACAAAAAGACATATACTCATTCATGCACACCCAGCTGCACCAACATCCCCATTAACTGCCAATAGTTTTTTTGAAAAGAGATTAAAAAAAAGCCTGTTGTGTTCGCTCAGCAGAGCTGACTGACGTGAATAGTGTGCCAATTTCGTTAGAGGCCCAATATAAAATTTTATTTTGCGCATTTCATCATGCATTTTTCATTAAATAGCGCAAACTTAGCAAATCCGCCGGGAGCACAGATAGCGTTTCCGAGCTACGGGAAGCCTTGCGGTCGCTTTTTCGTGCCGCTCGCGTTAAAAACGTTTCTGAGAAGTGTTTACAAACTAAAAAGCAACAGAGCGCAGCGACTGTTTTCACACGGCACCACTTCCGTCATCTCCGGGGATCCTCCAGCTGCCAAAGAGCCGTCGGCGAGAATTCGAGCGAACGCCGGGCATCAAGTGGCAGTAAATCAGGGGCAGAAGGCCCGGCCCTTTCTCACTCCTGTTCATGAATAAAGGATCAGCGTCTCTCTTTTCCCGCAGACAATGAAAGCCTTTTACAGCGCTCGTAGGAAATCCACAGAAAATTACAATTTTACGAGCATTCATTTGCTCAAGTTTGTTCGGGCATTAGGGTTTTTTTTTTTTTTTTTAAACAGTGCCGAGAACGTCACCCGGCGCAAACTCTCTACCCCCTTGTTATCGGACGTTATTGATTTTCGGCAGATGATGGCACTCCGTCCCCAGCAGTATCCGCTCTGCTAAGTGTACCGCCGGCAGTTAAAGTTTTACGGCCTCTTACCGCTACCGAGGTGGCGTAATGGCGGATGCTGCACACTTTATAGTGGCGGTAACGTATGTGTTTGAGTGTGGGTACGTTGGGCGGGGGGTTGTAGATTTGAAGCCTACTGCTTGGGGATGTTCCCGGCAACCTTGTGCCATCATCCCCCCCACCTTCTCCTGGTGGACCGGGTGATGGACGGTTGGGGATGGACAGGAGGAGGTGACGTTATTAGCCTCCTCCGAGCTGCCCAGTAAGGGTGTTGCTTCACAAACCCTCGTCAACTCACACACTCCATTATGTCGCTGGCTCACTCATCGTAATCTCCACAATAACACAAACAGCCATATATATCCATAACTCACTTGACTACTGCCAACTTAAAAAGGAAGAAAGTACTGGACAGCATTGGTGGAAATCTTTTCTGTGGTTGAATATAACAAAGGGCAGTGCAAGCATGCGCGCCCTTTTCGGACGCCAAAATAACTGGCTTGAACTTCAACCAGCACAGAACAATCCCAAATCCAATGAAACGATACTAGCATGTGTTACGCAAGAAGGTCCAAAGGCCAAGTCACGCCGTTTGGTTAACACTATCCATACCAAATACACGCGTTCAATTTGCCATGCGGCAAAATCCCACTGCTGCATATATGCGCTGCTAGCTGAAAAGGTAGAATGCCACTGCCGCATAAAAATGCACGTCTTCTGCCATTATGGGAAACCTCAGTGACGCATATATGCATGAATCCAGGGACTGTCAAACAACTTACTATTGGTTCATACATGAGTAATCCTGTTAAAGAATGAGGAATCAACAAATCAGAAGGCATGTCACAGGGACTATCAAACAAAGAACTTTGCCAATATAACGATTTATACCAACAGCAGCCCTAGACCCCTGAACAGCCTGAAAATGCTCTGGTATGAAGCCTACAAACTACCTGCAGTATGAGACTGGGGCCATCGCTGTGGTAGGCAGCCCACAGTCTATTGATAGTACTATGGATGGTGTTAAAAAACAAAAAATTACTGCGGCCGATGGCCAACTCTCACACACAAACACTTTAGCTGGGCCAGGACATTTGCAGCCGAAATTTTTGTTTGTGGAGGTGGTGGTAGCGGAGGGGGGGGGTTGTTATTTGTTGTCAAGGCAAATAGATGCAGCAGGATTTCTGAAGTCAGTCTGTCAGACTGATTTGTGCCTGTTGCAGTTTTAAGGGCTCCTCTAGTCCACTGCCAGGCCTTGTCAAATGAAGCCAGCTTATTAGCTTAATGGCCGAGAGCTCTGGCCAGCCTGAGGCTAATTAGCTTGGAGAGGCTGTAATGGACTTTTGAGCCATTAATGAAATGTTCACCCCAGATCATAGCAGCAGGATATCAGCAGGAGAAAGGCTGTCCATGCAGACAGAAGCAGGGAATTCAAAGAGAGGACATTGTCTGTACAGACCAACGACGACTTTCTTCAGGTTACGGGAAAAGTATTCTCGCACAACAAAGTTTAGTTTTCAAGCACCACCATGTTGCACAATTCGAAGGCAAAGTCAACGACCAGTGGATCAATGTCCTCCACCAAGCAAGTTAAATGGAGTGACACAGCCTGCTCCTGATTGCTCAGAAATGTCTCGATCGTCCACATAGCACAATAGCTTAACAAACAGCACACGGAGACTGTTACACGAAGAAAAAGACGTATATAGTGAGATTTTGGCTGTTGCCCCTTACAAGCAGGGCGAAACATTTGGGTGATTGATACTCTTGTTGACACAGACAGAAGAAAAGGGCAAAGATTTCTAGGAGATGAGGTTGATCGCCACAAAATAAACAAAACAAAACATTCTGGAAACCAAGGTTGTCTGTGCAGGCACAATGCAGCAAAGCATCCTGGGGAAAAAAGGCCATTAACGCAAGTAAACGGCAGATTTGCAGCCAGCTGATGACTGGTGCTGGTTGGTAGGCTAGTTAGGGGATTAACTGGCTCCTGTCACACCGTTGTGAAGCCAAATGAGAGCAGCTGACTTAGCCCTTTCTCCCAGACAAATGGACTTGTTTAGTAGAGAAGCGACAATCTGGCAAGGATGGGTTAAAGATGCGATTACACTAATGTTCCTCCTACTATTGGTTTCATTAAAATGGCGGCAATTAGAAAACCAAACAGGCCAATATTAGAATCACACATCTCCTGAGGACCAGGAGGAGTTTGTGTAGCTTAGGCAAATTAGCCAGCAATTCACAAAGCTCTAATCTGTGTTTCTTAATATGTATACCACCTCCACTACCTAAATGATGTTCTACTGGAGACTAATATTTCAACCCTTGAAAAATTATTTCCAACATAATATGATTGTTTTAATGTCATGTCATATGATAGCAGAAGGGATGCACAGTAAAAAAAAATAAGAGTTGTCAGAAAGACAACAAAGCTCGCCGGGGGGCAACCATCATTATTTACTGTTTTACTACCTGTGCTTTAAAAAGGATACTACTTCGTATGGAATATTGTAAAGTTGATTTTTTTTTTAGTTATGACATAGATGCATTCCAGACTCAGTTTTTGATTACTGAGATTGTAATTCAAATTTATTTTCAAACTATCAGAAAAGTCAAAAAAGAAAAAAACAAGGCAAAAGAACTGTTAGGTGAAAAGACAAATTTCACCCATAATTATTGCTGTATAGAGTGTCTGGAAAACAACATGTGTTTTGTTAGTTAAAACTCTTTTCATGCAGAATCTGCTGAGAAATGCAGTATCTTTGCTTATTCAACTGTAAAAAAGGTCAGGTAAAGGTCATGGTCAAGGTCACCAGGTCAAAATTTCAGCATCAGTACGTAGGTCTTGCACCAAGGAGTATACATGCAAAGTATGAAAGCCCTATCTCTCACGATTTAAAAGTTATAGACAAGGTTAAAGTTTTTGTTATGGGCAAGGTTAAAGTTTTTTAAAGGTCGGGTAAAAGGTCAAGGTCAAGGTCATCAGGTCAAACTTCGGCATCAGTAGGTAGGTCTTGCACCAAGGAGTACACATGCAAAGTATAAAAGCCCCGTCTCTCACGGTTCAAAAGTTATGGGCAAGGTTAAAGTTTTCTAAAGGTCAGTCAAAGGTCAAGGACAAGGTCAGAAATTTTGGCATCGGTAGGTAGGTCTGGCATCAAGGAGTACACATGCAAAGTATGAAAGCCCTATCTCTCACGGTTCAAAAGTTATAGGCAAGGTTAAAGTTTTCTAAAGGTCAGTCAAAGGTCAAGGTCAAGGTCACGAGGTCAGACATTTTGCCATCGGTAGGTAGGTCTGGCATCAAGGAGTACACATGCAAAGTATGAAAGCCCTATCTCTCACGGTTCAAAAGTTATAGGCAAGGTTAAAGTTTTCTAAAGGTCAGTCAAAGGTCAAGGTCACGAGGTCAGAAATTTTTCCATCGGTAGGTAGGTCTGGCATCAAGGAGTACACATGCAAAGTATGAAAGCCCTATCTCTCACGGTTCAAAAGTTATGGGCAAGGTTAAAGTTTTCTAAAGGTCAGTCAAAGGTCAAGGTCAAGGTCACGAGGTCAGAAATTTTGCCATCGGTAGGTAGGTCTGGCATCAAGGAGTACACATGCAAAGTATGAAAGCCCTATCTCTCACGGTTCAAAAGTTATAGGCAAGGTTAAAGTTTTCTAAAGGTCAGTCAAAGGTCAAGGTCACGAGGTCAGAAATTTTTCCATCGGTAGGTAGGTCTGGCATCAAGGAGTACACATGCAAAGTATGAAAGCCCTATCTCTCACGGTTCAAAAGTTATGGGCAAGGTTAAAGTTTTCTAAAGGTCAGTCAAAGGTCAAGGTCAAGGTCACGAGGTCAGAAATTTTGCCATCGGTAGGTAGGTCTGGCATCAAGGAGTACACATGCAAAGTATGAAAGCCCTCTCTCTCACGGTTCAAAAGTTATGGGCAAGGTTAAAGTTTTCTAAAGGTCAGTCAAAGGTCAAGGTCACGAGGTCAGAAATTTTGGCATCGGTAGGTAGGTCTGGCATCAAGGAGTACACATGCAAAGTATGAAAGCCCTATCTCTCACGGTTCAAAAGTTATAGGCAAGGTTAAAGTTTTCTAAAGGTCAGTCAAAGGTCAAGGTCAAGGTCACGAGGTCAGAAATTTTTCCATCGGTAGGTAGGCCTGGCATCAAGGAGTACACATGCAAAGTATGAAAGCCCTGTCTCTCACGGTTCAAAAGTTATGGGCAAGGTTAAAGTTTTCTAAAGGTCAGTCAAAGGTCAAGGTCAAGGTCACGAGGTCAGAAATTTTGCCATCGGTAGGTAGGTCTGGCATCAAGGAGTACACATGCAAAGTATGAAAGCCCTATCTCTCACGGTTCAAAAGTTATAGGCAAGGTTAAAGTTTTCTAAAGGTCAGTCAAAGGTCAAGGTCAAGGTCACAAGGTCAGAAATTTTTCCATTGGTAGGTAGGTCTAGGATCAAGGAGTACACATGCAAAGTATGAAAGCCCTATCTCTCACGGTTCAAAAGTTATGGGCAAGGTTATCGTTTTCTAAAGGTCGGTCAAAGGTCAAGGTCAAGGTCACGAGGTCAGAAATTTTGGCATCGGTATGTAGGTCTGGTATCAAGGAGTACACATGCAAATTATGCAAGCCCTATCTCTCACGGTTCAAAAGTTATAGGCAAGGTTAAAGTTTTTCTGCACGCGGACGGACGCGGACGCCCGGGGTACGACAATAGCTCTCCGGACATTCGTCCCGGCGAGCTAAAAAAACATGTAGCCTATGACAATTCTCAGTCCGGAGATGTACTGAATCACAAATACAGGGAGGCAAACAGTTGGTAGAGGCCATGGAAAGCATCTCCACCAATCATCACCAATAACAATGCAGGGTAAATTTTAACAGAGCCAATCGGACCGCAGGGAACACACACTTTAATTGTGCAAAAAGGCAGGATAGCCAAGTTAATGGTTTCAAATAGCCAACAGTCTTGTCCAATCTATACAGCTAGCCATAGAAGGCGGATCCAAAATGTTTGGGGGGAGAAATTTACTAACTTTTTTATTCTTGATATGGTGATCAACTCCACCTAGAAATGTAGGGGGCATGTTTAAAGAGTGATGCAGCGATTCCTACTCGGTGAAATTAAACGTTAGCCCTCGCCTTTTTATGGCTATTAATAGTCCCGATACAGTGATAGGGTTAAGGTTTATGGTGTTAACGGTTTTCTACCTGGCTCTCAGGCAGTTAGGAGTCTGGGCACAGCATTACCTTGTTAATGGCTTCATACACAGCCCGAAACGCCGGCTGTTTCTCGTCATGGTAAACACCCCGGTTACCATGGAGAATAAAGACTCCTTCCTCCTCCGCCGGGATGCAGTTGCTCCCGTAGATACAGTGATCTGGCCGGAAGTTCCACTGGCATGGGAATACGAACAGGGATTCTGGGGAGAGGAGAGGAGACGAGAGACAGAGAGTGAGGAGGGAAAGAGGGAGAGAGAGAGTGTCAAGAGGACAGAGGGAGAGACCGAGAGAGAGAAGATAAGTCCCAGGGAATCGGAGGAGATGAAGAACGAGAAATACAGAGAGAGTGGGATAGAGTTGACAGAGAAGGAGAAACAAGGGAAAAAGATTCAACATCTCAATAAAACTGCACAAGAACAATAATTCAACAATGCAACACCCACACAGAGCATAGTCCATGAGTATTTGGGCAGACAATGTGCAAGAAGGGTTGTCGTTATAACACATTTCACACAATACAGGTGGAAATACATGTATATTCAAACTTACAGTCTCTATTTTAATCTTCAATTTGTCATTTTCAAATTTAATGTGCGGGATATTAGAGTGAAACTGCATCACTATACAAATAATTACAGACTACACAGTGAGTCATACTCTGCTTTGAACTGGATTAGTAGAGTGAACAACCTTCATTTGTGACCGACATTAATTGTCAGTTATTTTGATGTTGTTGTTGTTAATAACATTTTAATCATCAGACAGAGAGTATAAATCAGTTTTTTTACTGTGGTAATTATATTAAATGGAGCAGATGTGGAGGCTGAACGAACAGACGGATGACCTTCCAGAAACTTCTGTTCCCTTCTCTGTGCCACACTGTACGGCAGTAAAATATAAATACACAGGTGGCGGGTTTTAGGCAGCCAAGTTTGGATTTGCATTTCAGTAGCAGAAGGTTTAAAAATTGGCTTCAAGGTTTCAGTTGCGATTTTATAAAACTAATTGCTGCACTGCATTTCAATACAGAAAAGTATGGCTTTGTGTTTCACTCGTGGAGTTGTACCATGAAGTTTAATTTTGTGTTGCAGTAGGGGGTTTGTAAAGCAAAGATATGGTTTGTGCTTCAGAGATAGGTCTGAGCAGTATAGTTGAGCTTTGGTTTCAGTAGTGGGATTTTCCTGTGGTTTTGATTCATATTTGAGTGGCAGGTTTGTTCAGCTAAGTTTGTCTTTTGTTCTGTTTTGTTAGAGGGTATCTGAAGTGAACTTAGGCATTCAGTGGCCACAGGATGATGTCTAGTGCTGTGAAAAAGTATTTCCCCCTTCTAGATTTCCCCCCTTTTTGCTGGTCATATTTAAACAATTCTCATCATCCAAATAATTTAAAAAAATGTGAGCAAGAACAAAATACAGCTTTTAAAAAATCATTTCCTTATTCAAAGTTTTTAAAATCCAGTATCATTCACATGAGAAAACTGGTTGTGCTACCCGTGGGGGTAATAATTGCACTCAAAATGATTGCAATAACTGGCAATGAGTCTTTTACATCACTAGGGGAATTTTGGCCCACTCTTTGCCGAATTTTAATTCAGCCTCATAGAAGGGTTTGAGAATGAACTGCCAGTTTAAGGTCTTGCCGAAGCATCTAAATTAAATTCAAGTCAAGGCTGACTAGGCCACAATAAAAATCTGTCATTTTGTTTCTTTAGAGCCTCTCATAAGTGGACTTGTTCCCTGTTCCAATTCATAACCCAACTACACTGAGCTTTAGGTCACAAAATGATGGCTGGAAATAGTCTTTCAGGATTTTCTGGAGGAGAGCAGAATTCATGATTCCATCAATTACAAGAAATCACCCAAGTCCTGAAATAGCAAAGCAGCCCCAGACCAACACACTGCCACATCCATGTTTGACTGTTGGTATGATATTCTTAGTGTGGAATTTTGTGTTAGGTTTACACCAGATGTACAGGTACCCATGTCTTAAGTTCCACTTTTGACGCATCAATCCACAGAATATAATCCCAATGGTCTTCAGGCTCATAAAGACTTATTGTTGGCAAATAAGAGACAAGCTGTTGTTGCCCAATCTCTTTCGTATTGTGGCATCATGAAAATTGGCCTAAAATGTAGCATGTGTGGCATACAGTTCTTTAGTATTAGTCTGAGATCTTTCCTGACCTTCAGGATGAGTTGTCAATGAGCTCCTGAAGGAAGATTGGAAGAACAGCTACTCCTGGGAATGTTCACCACTGTTCCCAGCTCTCTCCATTTGGGGAGATATGTGGTTAGCTAGAGTCCCAGAGCCTTTGAAATGGTTTTGTATCCCTTTTCAGACTGATAGACGTCAACAATTTTGTCTCTCATCCGTTCTTAAATTTCTTCATGTCATGCTTTATACCCTGTTCACGTGGTCAGAAAGATTCTATTTGCATGATGTTTAGATTCAACAGTGCTGGCAGTAATCAGGCCTGGATGAGCCTAGTGAAATTAAACCCAATTACCTATTAAATTTGTTTAATCTGTAGTTTAAATAACTACAGGGGAAATTACTCCTTCACATAGGGCCAGGTAGGGTCGGGTGGCTGTTTTCTTTCAATTAATGATATCGTCATTTAAATACAGCATTTTTGTTTACTTGGGTAATCTATGAACTATCATAACCAGTCTGATGATGAGAAACATTTAAGTGCAACAAATATACAAAGATAGAATAAATCAGGAAGGGGGCAAACACTTTCTCACACTACTGTAAAGTCCACAAAAACTCAGGATTGACACAGACTGTTGAATATTTTTCTGTAAGAGCTCAAGTTTGACAGGCTGAGTATCAGTCGTGCATCTAGAGGCTGACCTACAGTGTTGGTATGTATGGAGGCCTTGCGTATATAGCGAGGTGGTGCCATAACTTACCTGGGTTGTGGTGGAAGATGATGTTCAACAGATCCTGGTCTCCCCAGGTGATGTTCAGCTTGTATTTCTGAAGAAGCGGCATCAGTAGGTCCTCCCATGACAAAGACACAGCGGTCATATCATTCTGTGCAAACACACACACACCCACACACACCCACACACACCCACACACACACCCACACACACACAAAGACAGTCAATCGCAGCCTTCTGTGAGTTGCTCACCTGACTGCTAATAGCATTTATATGAGCAAATCCACTTCCAAACAATGTCACTAATATTCTGGAAAATCTGTAACGAACTGTCTCCTCAACCAGAAACATTTGCATACCATTATTTTTCTAGTTTTACAGCCATCTGGAATAACCTTGCAGCCTTCAATTCAAGAGACCAAATCGGTGACCCAAGCAAACGCGCGCAACACAAACCAGGATGGAAAATGTTCTACTTCCATACAACCGAATGACATCCATGCCCCCTACTGGCCAACAAAGGCATTGCTACATGCTTGGTGAAAATGGCCTTTAGCATTGTTGGAAGCTAATTAGCAAACTTCATATTCTGCTGTAGCCCACAGATGTGCGCTGATAATTGCTTTGCATGGAATACATTAAAGAAGCGTTATTCAACTGATGGCCAAGAGGACAATGTGCCTCCACATCAATAATTTTCTCACTTTGATCATTTGGAAGGAAAATGATATTCAAATAAAGCATAAAAAAAGAAGAAATATCAGGCATTCATCTGCTACGTCTGCACACCACTCACTAGCGAAGAATAACAAATGAAAGTCATGCATTTTTCAGCGCATCTGCTTTACGAGTATACATTTTACAGTTACATCTGTCATTTTGGAATTTTTTCAGTGCTCGGAACTTCATTCAGATTACCAGTAGCGATAGCGACATCAGCATTAGAATTTTCAGTCATAAGCATTCAATTCACATGTGTGACCATTAAATTCCCACTGGCTAGTGCATAAGGGGTGGGCAATATGTCAGTTTATTACACAGCATTGTCAACTGCTCAATCCTGATTGGTGAATTATAACATTCTAAGGTGTAGTTCCAACTGTAGAAACGAGCAGACTATTTTTTTCAAGCAGCGGACTATTTTTTCAAGCGAAAAAAATGAAAACTTTTGGAAATCAATAAAATCCTATTTAGATCAACATTTTGTGTCAAATTTTTGATTTCTTTAGTGAGTAGCCGTGTAATAAGCGGGATAATGTAGAGCGAGCAGGTCACTATAGAGAAATAAACCCCTTTCAGGTAATTTAGGACAGAACCCTCCGCTTTGTGCCGGGGTCCTATATCACCCTGTCGGGGTTTATTTCTCTATAGTGACCGGCTCGCTCTACATTATCCCTTACTTAACAGATATACCTGTAGTAACCCATCCCGCAAAATGAATTTGGCTGCGTCATGTACCACAACCCATAGAAAAAGGCTTCTGATCTGTATTATCGAGAATCAATACACAAATTCAGGTCAGAAAACCTGGACAATGGGGAGCTTCCAGTTGATCGGGGTCACCATATCATTGTTTCCGACCAGTTGATTGGTGTGTAATTTACCCAATCCTGCCGATACCCCCCCAAATCTAATCTGATTCTTGAACTACTTTAAAAACGCGTTCTGTACCAACTAAGATATAAAAATATACACCATGATACTCATTGCAACCTTCAAACATAAAAACATTCTGAGATTTAAGGGTTTAATCATTCTCTCAAGAGAGAAGGTGGGGAGAGATCACCTTGAAGAGCTTCGCCCGGATACGGGTCATGTTCATTAGCATAACACCGGAGTTGATGCCCGTCCTGCCGTGGTAAGGGTGGCGGGCGAAGCGGCTGTACCAAGCAATTCGTGGGTCCTCATGTTCAGGCGCCATGGCTGCCATCTGGGAGGAGTTGAACTGGGCCAGGAATGCCCACACGTCCTCCACAGGCCGCAGGAACAGGATGTCCGTGTCCACGTACAGGAGGGAGTCCACTTCCTTTAAGATGATCTGAGTGACGGTCAGCGGAGCTTATTAAAAGCGAGTATTTGCTTCACACTTAAAGTCCGTTGGAAATTTCATGCCGTGAAGTCCCAGAGGCCTGATCTGAGTTTGCGTCAATGCATGGACTATATGTGCATATGTGTGCACGTGTGTACACCTGAGAGTGTGTATGCAGGGTCGTTACAGAATTTCACTGTTTGAAATAGTTTCTGGGATATGCAGGGTGTGCATGTGCGCGAGCATTTGTATACTCCATGTTTGTACACAGGTTAGTATGATCTCATCGGTAAGAGCAAACACTCTAAACACTCAGACTGTAGACGTGCATTTATGCGTGTATGAATGTCTGCATGCGCCTGTATGCTAGCAGAATGTGCAGGATATTCACATGACATGGGTGGAAAGAACCTCTAAGCCTAAAGAGACAGCCAGTGTGTGGTGCGTGCATGTGTGTGTCTGTGCGAGAGCTTGTATGTGTGTATGACTGCGCGCGCATGCATGCCCGAGGACGTCATCAGCAGGAATAGCCTCTGAGATCCAAAGGTGTGTGCTTGTGTGGGCCGATGTGTACATCTACGAGAACACGTTGGAGGATTGATTTGGCCTATGAAGGAATGAGATCTGTGCGTGTGTTTGTGTGTGTGTGTGTTAGGGGATCTCACCGGTAAAAATAACCTCTGGGAAGCGCAGGGCTTGAACAGCCTCTTCCACTCGCCGGCGTTCTCCGTAGGGAAGGTGATTGGGTAGATCGTGTAGTTAAACCTGGAGCGATATGGCTCAGCCCATGCCTCCAGCTGAAAAGCCACACCCACATAGAGAGACATCATTGAACACCACATTCACACCATGTACACATCAGTCACTCAGCCCTGTCAGTCAGGGTTATGCAGATGAAAAACCAAGCTAAGCTGAAGCTCCTTTTACCAAGCTGTCAATCTAGAATTGTTTCATATAAAAAAAAATTACTATTAGGCTTCCTGTGACAGCATTTTTGTAACAATATCAATTCCATGAATGTGCAACTTTAACTCTCCTTTGTACTCTCTTTCTGTGCCTATTCTTGTGATTCCCAAAAAGTTGTTCAAGGTAGCACACAAACAATGGATTGTGTATCGGCAGCATCTAGGGTGCAGCCATAATATCCCCGTATGCCAAGGTCTGACAAATGTACTGAATGAGGCACAACTAATACAAAAGCATGAGCATGTAAAATACAAAAAGTCTTTGAAATTATGCAACTTGATATTTACGGCATCAGACATTGTCAGTCATCCATAGGCCTTCTACTTTCTCCAGATATGCCACTTTTTCTTCAACAATAAATATTTACAGCCATAACATAGCATAGTCCAAAGACATTTTTCAGGGATTCGGTGTGTGACAACAAAATTGTGACGAGCAGTGACGACAGGACCATGTCACCAGTTCTCCAAAACCAAAGAACTCAGGACAGACACTTAAACTTAGAGAGGATTCAGAGCAGAGGTGGAAATCGACGGTCATGTGTGTCCCTCGCCTTCACTCCAACTTTTCGCCTTTAATTACTTAATGTGTCGAACAATATATGAAGGCAAATTTCAGTTGCATTTCCTAAAATGCTCATGAATTAACACCAAAGTCTTTTCCTGTGTCCCAAAATGAGACATTTTACCGCAATCAAATCCATAAACAAACCCATTTTCGTGTGTGCAGCCAATTAGCTCATTTAGCCACAGTAATTAGCAGAAACATACACTCGCAAACAAACTGGCCCTGGTGGACCAGAATTTCCAACCCCTGATTATGAGTAAACTTGTGCTCAACTGACAGCCTCTCTGAAGCCCAGGTGCAGCTGGTCTTCGGCAAAGATGTGGTAGTGTAGTGGACGTCTCCCAAAAAGCACAGCACTCTTCAGCATGGTCAGCGTCTCCTCCAGCCGCTGTCCGCACGAGACCACGCCTAGATGCACCCGCTGGTCTTGCACTATGCTCGCCGCGCCGTTCGTGGAGTCCTGCCTCCTCATGATGTACCTGTGAAGGTCAAGGGGAACTCAGGTGAGAAATACCACCATCTGCCCAGTGTGCCACAGAGCAGTGGTTCTCAAACTTCTCATCTCAAGATATTCGTTCTGTTCCACATTATCCATGAATTTGCTTCTGACAGGTGTACTTCAGGCAAATACTGTACCTCCCGGGTATGAAATTAACTTAATTGTTGTCCCCAGACAAAGTCATGCGGCTACTATGGATTCATGCTCGTCGTCTCCGCCGCCACCACATCCGTGTCCGGAGACACTTCCTTGTGGACGCTGTACAGGCTGTAATTTTTCACTGATTACTTTCATATTTGGCATGAACATGAGTTATACTTAAGTAATACCATGTATAGATTTTGGTTGCCATGGCAACAAAATTGGCCGAATAATACGCATATTTGCGCTGAAACATGGAGATTTCCTAGTGGACGCAGTACAAGCTGGAGCAGCGGGCTTTTAGGCGCTACACCCATGTGGTCATTGGCAACCGGACTGTCTAGTTATCCACTGGCCAAATGGCAAGCGAAAGTTCAAATTTTGTGAGCCACTCAATAGATTACTTTTGTTTTTTTTTTGATTGGTGAGTTTAGCTAATCTACCAGCCACTTACATATTTTTCCAGCATATGACCGCTACCAATTTTGTGCCCTGTACCTGGATTTGGCTGGTGTGCCCCAAAAAGAGATTCAGGAGTCGGGACCAAGAGATACACAAGAACTTGATGCAGTATAAAAATAAGTCAAAATATAATTTTAGCAATTTGAAGCCACAAGACAATCAGCCCGCAAGATCAGTTTGATCACAAATATGTAATTTCGGCAAAGTCCGTGCATCGCCAGATGTTACTCCGAGTGAGTTGAAATATACACAAGAACTGTGGATGAACTGCCCCTTTTATTCAGAAAATCTTGATTTATGATATTAAATCCAAAATCTTGAGGTGGGTACCCATCACGAACTCACAAATTGTGAAATTTCAGTGGATGAAAGAATCTTCCAGAGTAAAGCCACTTAATCAAGGAAAGGACCTTACTGAAAAGTATGAGGTCTCTTATTGACCAGATGATTTTAAACTGGTTTCAACAAAGCACAGTGGCCAGGCTCTTAAAACCTTGGGGTCCAGAGAGACCTTGGGGTCCAAATTCTCTCTGGACCCTCATGGCCAGAAAATGAAATCAAATGTTCAGACTACTAAGTGATACAGACAAATGAATGTCTGGGTGCTTTTCAACAATAAACTTCCCATTTGCTTATGATTAGGGTGGTAATGGACAAAATTCCATAACTGTTGTTACTAGTCAGACATAGTGCAAACCAACCAATCACCATGCAAGGGACAATAACAAATATTACATACCAATCATAATCAAGTTGGTAACCTCCAGCGCATACCAATGAAATAGCTCCAACAGGGACTGGACTACAATGGATTTGTAGATGCCATCTAAATTCACAAGTGGATTAATTTGAAAGTGGTACTGTGATAACCCCCACAATAAGAAGCTCATCTCAAAGGGAAAAAAATAAACCACCAGGTATCCTAGTAGTCAAGGTGCAGGCAAAGCTTTGCAGCATATACTGACTGCGATCAGAATTTTAACTTTCTTGATAAGACTTCTTCAGGAGCACCTCATGCCATTAAATTTTAGGAGGAGCCAGCGTAACACCTCTGAATAAATTACTCCATTAGTCTGTATTTAAATCTGGCTTTAAACCTGTCATGTTATTGGGAAGAAACGAGCATTTAAAACGAGGTATTAGTGGATATTAAACCGTTTAATCCCAAATTTCTCCTTGCAATGTAAGTGCATGCATTTTACTCCTTAGACCGCCCTCACACTGTATGCATTTTTTGATTTCATGATGGTTACATTTGAAGTTTTTCTGCCCAAAGCCAACAACAACATATTTAGTTTCCAGAAGTTAAAAAAGTCACAATTGTCACCAGTGGAATTATATGGGTTTAATGTCTGGCGCAAACAAAAATTAAAATAAAATGGACCAATACAAGGTGTGATCAAAAGGTAAAATGAGTTCATGTGTTAAAAGCATCAGTAATAATGAAAAGCGCGACAAAGACGCGTTCAAATTACAAACGCAATCTGCGCATAAGACAAGGCATTTCTCCACAATATACAGCATAGCTGTATTTCAAATGAACTTTCCATGAAAGGCTCATCTCCACTACTCCCTACCTAATAAAAATGGAGGGAAAAGGACAGCAGTGCCCAAGTGCACCAAGAGGACACAGAGAATTGCCATGACAACGCGCAGTCTATTGTGTCTGATCAAGAATGTTTGGGGGAAAATAAATAAATAACACTCCACTGACCACCATCACATCCCAAATTTGCGATGCATAATGTCTTTCTGTTACCATAAAATCTAAATTCATTGAGAGAGAAAGGAATTAGAACAAATAACCTGGTCAAGTATCTCTAAGAATTCCAGTACTGGAATCAGCAGTAAAATATTACTTTAAACGAGGCAGCATATAACTCTGATATACAAGTACAATATTTCTCAAAATAAGTGAAATCCTCCTCATTTTTTACATCATCTTGTAGAACAAACTGCAGGACAGGACATCCAAACAAACAGAATCCCGCTTGGACATCAATGAGAGCTTTAATTTCCCTGCAGAAACGTCAGATTTTTACACCAAAAACCTTCTGTATGAAAGGAGCTTGTCTATTTAACCCTTAAATGCTCCTTGTGAGAAATTTGTCACACGATTTTGGGGGTTGTCAAAACTACTGACCCCACATAAATTTTGAAACCTAATGCCCATAGTGAAATATTTAAACCAGGGGTCCCCAATCTTTCCCAGAAAGGGCCGGTGCGGGTGCAGGCTTTCATTGCAGCTAAGCAGCAGCTACACACCTCATGTTACTAATCAAGCTTATAGGCAAAGAGTCCAGGGGTTGATAAGTAGTATCAGGTGTGTAATTGCTTGGTAGCAATGAAAGCCTGCAACCACACCGGCCCTTTCGGGGAAAGATTGGGAACCCCTGATTTAGACCATCAGTGCTGCCATCTGATGCATAAAAGTGGAACTGACACTACACTGGCTGCACCAGCTAGCCTTTCCAACATGGCCGCATCCATGGTAGAATCCACACGATAGATCAGCATCCATTTATCACTGGATAAAGTAGACAAACTGGTAAGCTGATGAAAAATAAGCTATGCCGAATACTTCAGCTATATGTCAACTACCAAAACAATGATGGACAAAAGTTCTCTATATGTCCTATAAACTTAGTGACATATATGGCCCCAAACTAAAATGAGGTCAAAGGTCACCAAAAATACAAAATTGCTTTTGGGTTGTTATTAGCCCCTCCCCAGGACATATTAACAGGATACATAGATTATTCTTTCAACTTTTACTGTACTTGGACATTTAAGGGTTAAGCAGGATACACACATAAAGATAATCTGACTGATTTTGCCTCGATTTTCCCCCTCCAAACCAACGACGACAATCGGAAGATTATCTTATGTCTGTGGTCTGAGGTGAGTTAGGAGTGAATTTGTCCCGATAATCGGGTCCGAAACGGGTCGGCCTGACTATCGTAAATATTAAACTTGTTCAATATTTACGACAAAAAATCTTCACGTGTGTGGTGAAAGCCGACGACTCAGAGTCATGACTCTGTGAATTGTGACGTGAAAGAATTGAAGCCAATCAAGAAGTAAGCTGACCACCATCATTCCCTCCTCTCATGTGTCCTCTTCCATGTTGTGTCCAAGGGGGTAGGAATACACCCAGAAGTTGAAGCTTTACTGAATGCTCTAGTCTAGAAGATAGCAGATGATCAACTAGCGGTAGCTTCTCCATTCACCCCCATTCAATTTGTCTGACTTTTGACATCAAATAACTTTACATTAATAACATTATGAGCCTTCATGTCAGCTAATAATATTTTATATATATATATATATATATATATATATATATATATATATATATATATATATATATATATATATATATATAAATAATATTTTCTACAGAGCAACTACATTTTGTAGCAGACGTCTTTACTTCGTATGTAGCGTTATGGTCTAATAGTAAGCATTTTTAGCCGATGGCACCAGGCTAGGCTAAAAGTGACGTGACGTCTGTCGCACAGGATGTAAATAACCATACTGTTTAGACCAGAAGCCCATAGACGAATCATAGACAGAAGACGATTGAGCCACATCGCTAATAAAGTGAAGTACCTGTGAAGTAATAATTAGCAAAACATATCATCGAACGGAATCAGACTATACTGACAGACGCAATCGCTTGCTCGCTGGGAATTATGTGTAGGATACATCTACCAGACAAGTTAGCGCTTCTCAGGACATTGGTTTACGTCAGTGAGCTGACTTCGATGATGCACAGTAGGCGTGGTGCCCAGCTGAAAACTCGTACAATTGAGCTTCACACTCTCCCATTGAAAATAGCGCTATTCCGCTGTCCACTCCTTTTACTGTCTATGGTTGCGTCTTGTGTTTGTTATGTTTCTTCTTCTATGCTTTGATCAGATCACGTTTGATCACGCCAGATTTATGTCTTGTAGGACTAGATTCTAGATCAGTGGTGGAATAGAATCGTTATGATTGTGGTGTGCTGTGTTGAGATAATCGGAGCACACCACACACAGTACGATCAAAACTGTTCAGTGCCTGATTATTTATCCTCATGTGTGGGGTCTGTAGCAGATAAAAAATCTCTTCAGATTAAAAAAATCCTTGGGTGTACCCCGCCTTACGCATGTAGTTCAAAGAGGAGCCAACGGAAAGTTCCCGGGGACTCCCTGGCAACTGAAAGCACTGAGGCAGATCACTAAATGAGCAGTTACTACTGTGAGTCTTGCAAGCAGTCCTTGCAGTCCAAACTATTCAACTTCCCAAAAAGTAACTGCAATAAAATTGTATTCGAAAATACTTTTAATATTAAATTTTATTTCCACGTTCTACTTTCTAATTGCCTGCATCATGAAACGTATCTTTACAGCTTTCTGAGTCCTAGGCTGCGTCCGAATAGTCTTTTTGGCCCAGGAAAGTTCCTAACTCCTAGAAAACGACCCGGAAGTATTTACGTGGAAGTCATGATACGGGTATTCAGATTCTTAAAATGTAAAGGAAAGGTGCTACAATGCTTCCTAATTTATCACCTTTAGCACAGGGTACACTGAACCATATTTTTTAAGGAAAGGAGGACGCGCTATCCCGCAATTCCGAAATTAATGTCCATCCGGCCAATCACGAAAACAAACAAACATGAAGGGCAGGAGGCGGGTGATCACTGTGCCTAGCTAAGTGCATTCGGGTTCTCTTATTAGCGCGGTTCTCTTCCCAAGCTGTAAAAGAGTCCCCTTTACACCTTTCCTTTACATCAATACGTTTTATACAGAGGTTAAAGAAAAGTGGTAAGGAATTAGACGATAGGACGTAATTTTTAACTATTCGGACGCAGCCCCAGTCTTGGCACCCTGCTCCCATGGTGTGCGTGCATCGGTTTAGCCAAGCCTACCTAAAGGCGGAATCCATAAAGCAGTTCAATCCACAAACACCAGGGGGCAGTCTCCAATAGGGATTCCAGAAAGTCACTGACAAATTCTCACACCTGACGAAACGAGAAAAACATGCTCTTAGGTAAGTAAAGGCACGTTATCATCAATAGAATAAACCCAACTAATTAAGTCAGCCCTTATTGTGCACAATTTAAATAGCTTGTCTAGCAGGTGAGCTCATCTCTGAATTAGATGGGAGGCGCCCTAAACCGCCAAGCAAATTTACACCCAAGAAAACCGAATACAAAATTATCATACTTGCCGGTTTAACTCGAAGAACAAGTGAGTGAGCTATGGTGCCATGACGGAGAATTCGAGTGAACCTGGTATAAATTTAATAGTGTTTAATAGCAATATAAACACAGAGATAAAATACCTTATCAAAACCAAGGTCTATTGCGGACCAGGTGTAAAATCTCTATAAGAACGTTATTCAGTTTTCGCTGCACACATTTGAAAGAGCCACAAACAGGCATGCCGTGGTAGGGGAAAAAGTATTAATTTCAGGAATCTTCCCGATTGTTTCTTCAAGAGGAGATTGCCGTTTTTAAAAGTGATGTTGCTGGCGCATACAGTAATCAACTTTACGATCAACTCTACATCGTGTTATGATGGGATTTCTAAGCTGCCACACATGCCATTATTGCATGCACTCAAAGCCACTGATCCGCTAACATCTCCTTCCTCACTTAAATCCCAGGGCACACGGCAGGGGGTTCCTGAAAACATTTTTACTGGAGGCCAGAGGAGGGAAAAATCCCAGCCCAAGTAAATTATGCGTATCATATGCCCTTCATTTAAGTCACACATAAGCGATAAGTAAAAGAGCAAGTACGATCGGAAGAAATATGCACTCAACGCAACATTCGCAAATGGCATTTCAAAGTCAAAACGTTCGACAACTAGGTTAAACGTTCCCCCCTGATGATATTACGACTAAATGCATCGAATTTGCAGTCCAATTAACTTCGCTGAGGAAAACCAAGTGGATGCAAACTATTTGGCATTAGTTTAATCAGTATCGCCGGACTGAAAAAATAACTATTGCGAACTATCAGGCCAAATTAATAATAATAATAATAATAATAATAATAATAATAATAATAATAATAATAATAATAATAATAAACGTAGCAAATATAGCTAGCCTTTCCTTGTTCTAACGTTCGTCTGAACTTCTTAACCCGATGAATTAGAGCTCCTGCTGTTTAACCCATTCAAGAAGACGGGACTACTGAGTAGAGCTAACGTATAGCTAGCCAACGGCGTTTAAGATGTAATGAGCTATGCATGTGGAAGATGGGTTGCTGACTTGTTTTATACAATATATGATCGCTGATTAGCAAGCTAGTAGCACGAGAATGTGAAGTAGGTGACGTCATTCAAATTCCACTCCATCTACAATCCCGCAGTCATGGACCTTCTAAGCTGGCCAACGCAAGCTACATCACACATTGTTTACGCACTTTATCAATTACATGCAAGCACACAATTTACACCGTGCGTCATAATGTGGAAAAAAAACTGAAATTCTTTTAAGAGTTAATTGCGATACAAGATGTAACGTCAGCTGACATACGCTAGAATAAGGTCTAGTAAAAGTTAGCTAGCTAGATAGCGAACAGAAAGTTAGCCTAATGAATGGTGTTCGACTTGAAACTGGCCATTTGCTCAAGTTTGAGTTACAATCGCTCCAGTTATCAATTTGCCATACTTCCACCTATAAGCTATCAAACTGGTTGACTTGAAGGCTTGCTTGAGTTACCTGTTGTACCAGTGCTGATTCCCCGGGCCTTCATTTCCCGGCTCTTTCCTGACTCGGTGTCCCGGGTTCCTCGGCTGAAAGGAGGCTTTTGGGCGAGCAGCGCTCCCAGAACCTCCGCTTGACGTTTCAAGGGACGAGGCGAGTTGGCTGAACACGTACAGAATCGAGAAGAACGCAAGAATCGTGCAAACTAGAAGTATACGGAGATAGCGCCTCATTTTTTAAAAAATGTCTAAATATACAATGTGCCGATCTGTCGGCTAGCTAATGCTTTATCTGTGGAAATAAAATATAAGGCATGACTGGGCTGAGTCGATCGTTTCCCCCCACTCTCGGATCTCGTAGGAGGACGTGCGCCAGACATCACAACTATTTGTTAATACTAAACGCCGCTTCTACCCCCACCCTCCAGCACTGTCAAGACGGCCAGATTACGAGCACTGTAGGTCTATAGTGTCGTGAGATTGAATAAACCTCGTATTTCCCAGATAGCTTAATGTCGCAATTTGCATGCAAGTCATAGAACTGAATCCGTCAGTGACTGTTTCATCCATATTTGTTTTTTCACCCTCTGGCGATCTCATATTTCACAGCGATTTAGATTCGCTGCCATACAATTTAAATGCATCGGTCCACTTAAGCGGGCATGTGACATCATGACCTTAGCCTCCCTTCTTTAGTAATAAAATTACCATTATTGAGATTTTGTTTGTCGAGAAGAACAAAAAACGAATGTAAATAGTGGCGGTATTGTTGAAACTGGTGAAGTTCCCTTTTGGGAGGTCAGTTCGGTTCAAGCCTGGGTCATTGCTTGCCGCCCATTCGCTGATCTTGTTTGTTGACCGTAACGCTCGAATGGAAGCAAGTATTTATTGACTTTGTACTGAAAATTCGACTGGTGTGATTTCCTAACTTCAGCTCACGACCATTGACTACTTAGCTTTTTGAAAACGTGTATTAACTGTCACCTAGACACACCCTGGAGTAAGAGTATTCTAAGCCCGCAGTGATCTGCAAGTAATTTTCGGTTAAGCCTCCAGGTGAATTCTACTTTCTACTCTACCATTGTAGGCCTACAGTTTAGCTGTGTATACCTGGATTAATTCACCATGCTGGAGACTACCAAGTACCATCTGATACATAATAAAGTTGTGGACGCTGTCTTAGACGAGTGTGCCGCTAACACATCTGAGAATTTGATGCATACGACGGTCTGAAACTGATACACTGGGGAGTGTTTGTAACCAGTTACGCAAATTGAGTCTGACAGTTTGCATTTGCAAAGTCAGCTAATTATCTGGCCACAAAAATTGGCTTGCATGTCAAGTATAACCTTTAAAAAGTTTATTTTACAGTCAAGAATGGCGAGGGGAGCAGAACGACTCGTATTATCAATTTAAAATCTCCACGCTCTGATTCAATCGACTTCTCATTCATTACGCCAAATAGCCAGGATTTCAGAGAACGGCAAGTGTAAAGTAGGTGGCAATGCATGCTCACAGCGAACTTGCTTCCTGGCGAGCATTCAGGTGTGCAGCCAGATTTATATGCACAACATGCGCAATTTATCCGTCGAATAGAAATTTCCCATCTTCTCTATACTGTTGGCAGCGTTTTGCAAATGACCCCTGATTTTGATATAAAGGGTAAGGAAGTGGCTATTTGCCCCGCAGCGGGGTGAATTGGGGGAAAGAGATCAGCTATCTGCCCCGCAACGGGCAGAAGCAATTCTCTAGAACTAGAGAAGCACCGCGGTGGGACGGATAAGCGAAGCACTTCTGCTATTTGCCCCGCAGTTGGGCCAATAAGAGATTTCATTTCATAATCCGCCCCGCTCTTAGATCTTTGGCGCTGAACCGCCGTGAGGCGGATAGCCTCTTCCGAAGGGTAAATCAAGGCAATAGGAATGTATAGTCTCTCCCGTTATAAAGAACTACTTCCAACCAGCTTACCGTGGCAGTCAGAAGATGATAACATACTGCCGCTGGAAAAAATGATGGAATCACCACACATAGAGGATGTTCATTTTTTTCTTTTTTTAAACCTCATGGAGAACAAACAAATCGCAGATACGTCATAAAAGTTTTGTTAAACATTCAGGCTTCATGAGACACACCTCAAACAACTAAAATTAGATTATTTGAATGCATATTTTTAAATAATTAAGTACAGGAAAAAATGTGTAATCACTCAACGGTGAGGAAAAAATGTCATTGGCTTTTCTAAAAGAGATACCAACACAAATCTGAATATGCAAATTGGCCAGCAGTTAGGAGAGTGCTTGCAGACCTTAATGTAGTGTTGAACTTGGGTAATTGCAAGGAAACCCGTCACCAGCAAGAAAGCTGGCAATAGAAACAAAGGAAAGGATTTAAAAAAAAAACTGCTCCCAGAAGAAAATTCAACAAGGAGAGTGAAAAATGATGTTGACTGTGCCCAGTCAGCAACGTCTGAAATTTGGTTCAAGTATAAACAAAATGGGACGGTTTTAAAAGGTTAATGTACTAATCGACCACGGAAGACGTCAAAGTGCAGGGCGGATCCAGGAATTGCTGAAAGGGGGGGCGCAGCGAGGAGGGTCTGGGGAACCTCCCCCAGGAAAATTTGAAAAATGAATGTGCTTAAAACACGTTTTCCTGGTATTTTGAGAGAAAAATCTTGGCTATTTTTTTAATGATTTTCCTCCCAAGGTTCCAAAAATGAGGCAAAAAAAACTTATAACGCAGTTTTACATTAACTGACAACTTGAACCTTTACCTAAGACTTTCACTTTACTGTCAAAGTTTGTGACCTTAACCCTTTCACTGCTGTTTATACTCGGTCAAAATATCAAAGAGGAGAAAATCTTTCGAAATCCTCCAAACCCTACAGTGTTGGCATTCATTGCAAAGTGCGTGATGAGAGCTTTCCAGTAAATACCAATGTGCTATGGTTCGAGAGATTTTCAAAGGTTTTGATGTTTCAGAAATGTTGACAAAATCACCACAAGCAGAGAAAGAGTTTGGCCATATTTCTCACAAAACATTGATATTATTAGTTTTTGAGTTTATATAACACAAAATAGCCTCTAACAAAATAATTGTAGTGTATATCTAACATGCAAACCCAGTGGCTATACGCATCTGCGATTTTAGCAGATGTTAACAGATCACCAAATCCTCCCTATGTCCCCCCCCCCAAGTCCCTAAACCAGGTTTAGTAAAAGATACCACACTCAACAGCTTGTAAAAAGTAATTACAATGCTGTGATCGCCTTTTTTTCAAAGTGATTCTAAAAGATGAGGCTTTATTGCTTCCAAAACACTCCCAAGTGTTGTGAGAGTAGGAAGTGTTGTCATACACATAATCCGAGTCACTATTAAATTGAATATCCTGCACGTGAATGAATTTACACATTTGGGGGGCAGTGGTTTGGTCAGTAATGTCCAAAACCAAGCTATCTTATTTATATTAAAGATCCTATTTATCCTAAAGTTGTCCTGATATAATTTTAATTCAAATGATGCTGTCCATTATTAAAACATAACATTGTCGACATATGAACAATTTTTACGGAAATAGTATTATTATTATTATTATTATTATTATTATTATTATTACCTGGCCCCCTTCTAGGGGGAGCCAGGTTAAGCAATGATCATGTCTGTGTGTGTGTGTGTGTGTGTGTGTGTCTCTGTCACTCTGTCTGTCAGCCCGTGGCTGGGGCCAGATCTGCTATCTCTGATTTCCTTGTTATTATTATTATTATATTTACATGACTGAATGTGAAAAAGAAATGTGACTTTAGGGCCATTTAGAATTTTTCACATTGAACTATTTGGATTGACTCATGCTTAACCTTTTTAAAATAATGTTACATATCTTACTTACAGACTCTAAAAGGCATAGAATAGCACAAGCTTCAGAACCTCAGTACTCGCTGGTTACAAGTTTAATAACGGGTGATTCTGAGCGTCAAGGCGGGGTTTTGGAATGGAAAATTTAGAAAGTCTTCTGGTATTCCAGGACAAATTTTCTTTGGCACCGTAAAACGACGAATCAATATACATCAAATAGTGGGCTATGTCTATGAACAACTGGTCCATCTGTGGGGGCCTTTTGTAAGCTCAAGCAAATTTTAACGGAACTCATACTTGCGATAGCGTATTAATTTAATGTCAGTCTTACCGCTTCCATGTCCCTCAGCAAATGAAAACTGCTTGCTGCGAGGATCATCATGGCCAAACAGCAGGCCATTTTTTGCATTTGAAAGGCTGACTCAAATGTTGGTTTACTTTATTCTCTAAGCTTTTCTGATTTCCAGTGCATTCTGACATTTTTGTCGGAAGTAGTGGTTGAAACGCGTTTTTAGACTGTTACCGCAACTGGGGACAAGCCAGGCAGCAAGCCAGCCTTATTTAACTTTAGGACGAGAACAACAAAATTAAATAAATTGTACATAGCTTAAGTCTATGTATAATTTTTTATTTGCAAGAAAAGAGTTTCTCGGTCATTCCTATCGCATAAAGCAAATACATACGACTGCATCCAACTTAATTCGTCATGTCGCAAGGAAACTGGAATAATGAAGTTGAACCATAAAACGTGGTTTCTAAACCATGAAGATTACTTCCGCATTCATGGTTTCAGAGTAGGATATTATCAGAAACAAACTTGACCGCAATCACACTCACGTACGTAATTCATGTGGGCTCACTCGAGAAATTCCGCGAGAAATTGCCATTCAGTGCGCAGTTGACCCCCCTGGAATTGAATGAAATTTGGCACATAGGTAGATTTGGGTGTCTCACAGAAAAAGCCAAATTTTTAGGTCCGTATTTCACTTTGCCTGCTGATAGCGCCACCTGGAAGCCACTTAAGTGGTTCAGTTTTGCTGTTGACACCACGTTTTACCTCAACTATCATGACTTAAGGGGACACCGTACCAAATATGTTATAATTCTATCATGACCTGTGACACCAAGTCCGGTTAGACTTCAGCACCACATCAGCGCCAAGCTGGGTAACTACAATATCGAGCCAGAATTATTTGAGAAATAAGAATAAAAATTAAAAATGGGAATAAAATAATACCCCAGACATATACCAAACTCGAATGCTTTATTATGCGTTTACACACAACAAGAATATCATTTTCAGTGAATAGTACTTTGGTATCTTGCTGTGTTTGTGCAATGGATGGCCAGAAAGATGATTGAAATTCATTCACTGGTGCACGTTTTTACGGTATATTTTCTCTGTAACCCAGATTTGTACTGTGAGGGTAAATGCTGTTTGTTGTGCTCTTGGAACTCTATTTTCAGGAATGCCAAGCATTTCTTTGGTAGTGTCCACACTTTCAAGCTAGACGGAGCCAAAGTTGGGGAAAAACTCAAAATGGTCAATTTCATTGCAGATCGTGCCTTTGTTTAAGTGGCATTACCCAGAAAGATAGAGATCTGAAATTCTCTGGATAAGTAGTACCTTTTGGATACATTACAGCATTATTAAAATCTCAATGGTAGTATTTTCAGTGTAGATGATTTTAAACATCAAATATCAGAAAAATTTACCTCCAGGGGGCACTGTACGTTGGATGCAAGTACTGGCCATCCCCAGCGAAGTACCAAGGAAATTGTTTTTGAATTGTGATGCACACTGCTAGTTTTCTCTGAATATGAAGAGTTTAGCTTGGTACTATGCTGGGTAGATAGCCATCTGAGCAAAGGTGGTGCTCTAAAGAAATAATGTTCTTCCAACCTAACATTCCATATTTCCAGACATATACCAAAGTTCTGTCTTTTGACATTATATATATATATATATATATATATATAAGTACATGCACAGTTATACATAAAATTTGTAATCTCTTTGGTATAAAGCTGGGTTGGTTGTAAATTGGAAAAGAATGTTGGTGGTGATTATAGCATTGTGTCAACATGCAAGACTTTTACTAGTATTCAGTACAGTGTAAAGTTTTGTAGAGTTGGTGAGTTTCAGAAAATAACAAATTTTCTGCATTATTGCATTACTATTAGAATCGGAGAGCAGGTACAGGTATCAGTAGAAATTCCAGGATTGCCCCATGGTATGGTGCCTGGGTATGAAAAAGGGCACAGCAGTCGCGTCTAGCTAGTGGTTGTCTTGATAAAGGGCACAGAGGTCCTAGCAAGCAAGCAGCACCCTGCCAAGAAAAGGGCAGTTCATTTGTAGTCGTAACTTGCATGCCTACATTCCTAACACCTGCCCATGATATCTATCATACGAGATGCCCGATGGTTGGGAGGGCAGGGTTTTTTTTTTTTTTTTCAGACTTCCCATTTCCGTGCACACCAAGCAATGGGTGTTGACGCAACTATTGCGCCATATAGGTTGCAGCCTGCTACAAAACCCAAAACCAGTGAAGTTGTGTAAAACGTTGTGTAAATCGTAAATAAAAACAGAATACAATGATTTGCAAATCCTTTTCAACCTATATTCAATTGAATACACTGCAAAGACAAGTTACTTAATGTTCGAACAGGTAAACTTTTGGTAATTTTTTACAAATATTAGCTCATTTGGAATTTGATGCCAGCAACATGTTTCAAAAAAGCTTGCACAAGTGGCAAAAAAGACTGAGAGAGTTGAGGAATGCTCATCAAACACTTACTTGGAACATCCCACAGGTGAACGGGCTAATTGGGAACAGGTGGGTGCCATGATTGGGTATAAAAGCAGCTTCCCTGAAATGCTCAGTCATTCACGAACAAGGATGGGGCGAGGGTCACCACTTAGTGAACAAGAAAGCCGTTGCTGCGGCGAACCCTCCGTCGCATCTTTCTGAACTTTAAAGTCACATGCACCTGCATACTCCACTGATTCAGTAGAATTACAATTTAATACTTCATGCATGCCCCCTATCAGTTTGACAAATGTCCAAGGAGAAGGACTAGCTGCTGTAAAGATTTCAGCCACCTAACTTCATCACTCAGCTAACAATGGCCATAAATGTGATTTTTGCACTTATTAACCCCATGACCTAATTATTATGCAAATTAGGTCAAGGTCACCATGATCACCCTTCCCCCACCCCAAAGTATTATGGTACCAAGTTTGGTTGGATTCGGCCCAGGAGCTTCCGAGATATAGTGCAAAATGTTTGGACGGACGGACGTACATACGTACGCAGATCACCACTAGACCCCCCTTTCGGGGCCTGTCGGCCCACGACGGGGGGTAACAAATGCGTGAGCTGATTGTCGAACAGTTTAAAAACAACACTCCTCAACGAGCTATTGCAAGAAATTTAGGGATTTCATCATCTACGGTCCGTAATATCGTCAAAAGTTTCAGAGAATCTGGAGAAATCACTGCACGTAAGCGACAAGGCCGAAAACCAACATTGAATGCCCGTGACCTTCGATCCCTCAGGCGGTACTGCCTCAAAAACCGACATCAGTGTGTAAAGGACATCACCACATGGGCTCAGGAACACTTCAGAAAACCACGGTCAGTGACTACAGTTTGTCGCTACATCTGCAAGGGCAATGCAAAGCGAAAACCATCTATCAACAGCACCCAGAAACGCCGTCGGCTTCGCTGGGCCCAAGCTCATCTAAGATGGACTGATGCGAAGTGGAAAAGTGTTCTGTGGTCTGACGCGTCCACATTTCAAATTGTTTTTGGAAGCAATGGACGTCGTGTCCTCCGGACCAAAAAGGAAAAGAACCATCCGGACTGTTATAGGCGCAAAGTTCAAAAGCCAGCATCTGTGATGGTATGGGGGTGTATTAGTGCCCAAGGCATGGGCAACTTACACATATGTGAAGGCATCATTAATGCTGAAAGGTACATACAGGTTTTGGAGCAACATATGTTGCCATCCAAGCAACGTCTTTTTCATGGACGCCCCTGCTTATTTCAGCAAGACAATGCCAAGCCACATTCTGCACGTGTTACAACAGCATGGCTCCATAGTAAAAGAGTGCGAGTACTAGACTGGCCTGCCTGAAGTCCAGACCTGTCTCCCATTGAAAATGTGTGGCGCATTATGAAGCGTAAAATACGACAACGGAGACCCCGGACTATTGATCAACTTAAGCTGTACATCAAGCAAGAATGGGAAAGAGTTCCACCTGAAAAGCTTCAAAAATTGGTCTCCTCAGTTCCCAAACGTTTACTGAGTGTCGTTAAAAGGAAAGGCGATGTAACACAGTGGTAAAAAGGCCCCTGTGCCAACTTTTTTGCAATGTGTTGCTGCCTTTAAATTCTAAGTTAATGATTATTTGCAAAAAAAATAATAAAGTTTCTCAGTTTGAACATTAAACATCTTGTCTTTGCAGTGTATTCAATTGAATATAAGTTGAAAAGGATTTCCAAATCATTGTATTCTGATTTTATCTACGATTTACATAACGTGCCAACTTCTTTGGTTTTGGGTTTTGTATTTAATTCAGAGACAGACAAGCTCACCATCAATAGCCTTCTAAGCAGCCCTGTAGAGACCCAGAATGCACTCTAGAAGGGCTTGCCTCGGACTCGACTGGCTTTGTGGGTAACAGCGACCCGGATCCAAAGGCGGCCATGGATGGATGCTCAAGGCCAAGGAGCACCTCTGGTGCCACCAACTCCGAATCGAATTCCAGAAACAGATTGACAGATAGAGGTAGTCGCATGCTGTGTTGACATCATTTCGCTTTGGATACCATGAAAAGTATAAAATAGTTTTAACTTTTGTACTCGAAATTCTGTCTTCATGTACACAGTTGTGTGACGAAGATTTTTTTCAGAGTTCAAATTATGGACTTTTATTTTATGCAAGTGTACGCATACTGTTGGCGCATGTCTGCATACTACGGTGGTACGCCTTTTACATTAGTTTTTATTGGCATTTAAAAATTTTGGACTGGTCATGATTTGCAACGTACTGTATGTCTGACTGCGCTGTACCCGTACTTGGTAATAGTCCATGTATTGTGCGTTTGATAATGCTCACAGCCACCACCAGTTTACAACCAAACAAGCATTATGCCACAGGGATTACAAATTTTATGTATAACTATGCATGTTCTTCGTATATTTCAAAAGACAGAACTTTGGTATATGTCTTGGAATATGGAATGTTAGGTCGGTGGAACATTAGCTCCTTAGAGTGGCACCTTCATTCAGAAAGCGATCTACCCAGCATAGTACCAAACCAAGCTCTTCACTTTGAGAAAACTAGCTGTGTATATCACAATTCAAAAAAATTTCTTTGGTACATTGCTGGGGATGGCCAGTACTTGCACCCAGCCTGAAGTGCCCCCTGGAGGCAAATTTTTCTGACTTTTGATGTTTAAAATAATCTACACTAAAAATACTACCATTGAGATTTTACTAATGCTGTAATATACCCCAAAGGGACTATGTATCTAGAGAATTTCAGATCTCCATCTAGCTGGATAAATAAAATAATGCCACCTAAACATAGGCACAATCTGCTATGAAATGGTCCATTTAGAGTTCTCCTGCAATTTTGGCTCCGTCTAGCTCGAAAGTGTAGATACTACCAAAGAAATTCTTGATATTCCTGAAAACAGAGCTCCAAAATCACAACAAACAGCATTTATCATCATGGAACATATCTGGGTTACTGAGAAAATATGCCGCAAACATGCACCAAAATCAATTTTCACCATCTTTCCGGCCATCCATTGCACTAACGCAGCAAGATACCAAGGGAATATTAACTGAAAATTATAATTTTGTTGTGAGTAAACACACAATAAAGCATTCTTGATTGGCATGTGTCCAGGATATTTTATTCCCATTTTCACTTTTTACCGTGATTTCTCAAATAATTCCGGGTCAGTAACCATTACCCAGCTTGGCGCTGCTGTGGTGCTAATGTCTATCCAGACTTGAAGTGTCAAAGGTCATGATAAAAGTATAACACATCTGGTACTGTGTAACCTTAAGTCATAATAATTGATGTAAAATATGGTGTCAAAATCACTGAGCCACTTCAGTGGCTTCCAGGTCGCCCCACCAGCGGACTTCTTGAGATACAGACCTATAAATGTGGCTTTTTCTGAGAGTCTACCATATGTACCCATCTGCCTAGTTTCATTCAATTCCAGGGGGGTCAATTCCTCAACTTCTTCAAAAGGTGCCATTTTCTCATGGAATGACTCTTAAAACAACGAATTGAGCCTCAGCGCAATCTATTAAAAAAATGCCAGGTCATGTTGGTTTTCACATCACATAAGATGCAGTTTACAATGGGGTCTAGAACATATATTTTATTTTGTGATCATTTCCTGTCAGAAATCACCATTAATTATAAGCTAGCATCTATAAAATGAATGAAGAACAGGTCAGACCTCTTTGACAACAACTTCATAATTTCATTCTTTTACAAATAAATTTGTTTTGGACAGTAAAACAAATGCAATTAACGTAGATCATACACATACAGTATTAACAGCACGGCTTGGTATGTCCATAAACATGATAGCACGCATGATCAATAGCGTGCTGTAAACCGTTGGCAAAAAAAAAAAAAAAAGACATAATACAAACTTTTTTCCATCAAAGAATATTTTCTCATGAAACCACACCAAGTACCAGCTGGTGTGATAATTCATGAGGAAAAGCTCTGTCATCATCACAGTTCAATTAATCAATGCTATTGTACACAGAGATGGACACTTCGACAGATCCCATGTAATGCATATCTCAACTTAATTATTTAACTCTGGTCGATTTCATGCCACAATAAAGTTCTGAAAGGGGTAGAAATGCATGGAGACTTTGTTGACAATATAACACTGATTTCATGTAAAATGCAACCACATTCAAATGGTGTTGTGAAGAATAAGTGGTATCATTAAGGGGAATGGAGCATATATATATTTTTTTGCTTTTGAGTAAGTTATCATAAATGGGAAGGGGAATATTTTACAATATCGACCTTAAAAATGATCTTCATGGCTAACATTTATCACAAAAGGAGGGACTGACCAGGTACAGAGAACATTCTGGAAGACCTCCAAAATGCCAACCACTAGGCCTGTGAAGTGCAGAGAATACATGTGGTGGTTCCCTTCAAAGATGACAAGTCCAGTGATTAGAAAATACAACTCCTGCCATGCATTTCATCTTCTCATGAACTCAGCCGAAAGACTTGGCTTGTAGATTTATCTCCCAGCAGACGAGTTGAGTGAATTCGCAAATCCAATTAGGAAGAATACTGAGGCAGATTTTTACTTTCTGAAACTGGATTTTCCACCTCTGGTTATCTTGCCCCCCCATGACCGAGACCTGTGGAATAAACTGGCATTGGATTCTACAACTTGTGCATGTTCAGCAGTGACTATTTTTGACAGCGTTTGAGGAAGGGGGAAGAGGGTTTGGGGTTGTGGCTCTCAATGGGATTCTCCATTAATTGACGAACCCTCCACCCTGGGCGAGGAGGACCGGGAGACGCCCCTTTCAGTGTTGTCAGAACTTGATCCGCTTTGGCTGTGCTGGTCCGTGGAGGCGGAGCTCGACGTGGAAGTGGGCGCAGCCTTGGTTTTCTCTTTAAAGTCCGTGATAATAACAGTCAGGTCACCCACAGTGACCTCTAGGTGCTGAGCACTGCTCCGGTCCACGTTTTTCAACCTCGGCCTGTGGGATAAAGAATGGACAGGAAGTCAGTTGAACAAGAGTACGGATTTGGTTTCCATCCCAAATAAGCCTGAGAGAGCCACCTGGCCCCGTCATCTGCGCCATCTGACATCTTAGCCGCAATTGTTTACACCCAACAGAAAAATCAAAGACATGATTAGCCAAGGGTCTAAAAAAAAACCAAACGATCCCAGCCAAAAGGTAGCCAGTCTAACTCCAGGATGCAATTTTTAATTAAGCAGCAGATTTTAATGGGCAGCTTAATTACCAAGGAACTCAGAACTCTCAATGTTCCAGGAACACAAACCCCTGGGTTTCTATAAAGCCCCCTCAAAAGCAGAACCATTGATCTCAGACCAGTGGCCCACCTCCACACCATACCCACAAGTGAGCAGAAAACCCTAAATTAATCCCAATTTTGCACCCGCACTCTGAAAATTCTGGTGAATAGGGGGCCTGCACTCCAGCAAACAGAGTGAAGGACAATGCATAACCCTTGGTTTGCCGTATCCTTGAATTTTTTTTTTTCTAATAATAACATAAAAATCAGAATCACGTAGAAAAAAATATGTGTACATAGCAGCAAGTGTCTCAAATCAAAAAAATAAAAGATTAGTAATATGCAAGTGCAGTTAGTACACTAGAAGATTACCTCATCTTTTTGTGGGAGTTCTTTTTGATCGCAGGCTCCTTTTCGTTCTTTTCTTTATCTGTTTTATCCTTCTTCTCTTTCTTTGGCTGTGTGGGCGAGGCGAACTGCTGGTTTACTTGCTGTGCAACCAACTGGGAGACTGGACGTGGCTTCCTGCAGTAATTAGAAGTATTAACAGATGAGATCAAGCAAAGCTTGATTAAAATTGCTGCCCACTGCCAACTAACCTTGGGTACCAGAATGTAGCAATTACAGTAAATCCATGACTTAAAGACATTCATGTAATCACACGTTTCTTGCAAGCCGTTGATATAGTAAAATGTATTTGCCATGGTACGTAAGCTACAACCCCATTTCTGAGTGTGCTCCAGGTTTTTTTTTTTTATTATTTTGCCTTCAGTCACAGTGGCTAAACAAACCTGATGATGTTTTAGCCACAAAGAAATCTTTTTAGCCACACAATGAGAACAGTGTTGCACATGCAACTTCACAATATAAGCGTAGTACATCTGCACTGTTAAGCAATATCAACAACAAATGAAGAGTTGGAATGCACTCAACCAAGTCCACTGAACCGCTTTTGTGTTAAATTGAATTTTTTTTTTTTTTTAACTCAGCATGATGCGCTAAAAATGAACTTTTTTTATTTCTACTGGCGGCGGAGGGTGGGGCGAAACCATGATATCCCCGATACTTGTATTTCGGGGATATAATAATCACCATTTGCACCTACTGTTGTAGAAAACCACAAACCATTGAATCTGCTGCAATAAAAAGTACATCATGAATAAGTATAGAAAAAAATTCACAATCTCAAAGTAAGCATCACAATACCACTGGAAAGACAAATATAAGTAGAAAGACAGATCATGAACATCATGATAAAATGTCACAGGAACCCTTTTTAATCAAAATTATCACAGATGTCTCAAGAAGCACCTATGCAGAGTTAGAAAGGTCCAGTGGGGCATTGTCCTGTTACATGCATAAGTTTCCTGTCACCCTTTAGATTGCATAGCCATCTAGCTAGCTAGCTAACATTAACTAGCTGAAGAAAATCATTGTACATACTCATCTTATTTAATATGCCTCGTCTTTGCCAAAACTCTACTAACTTAGCATGCTGCAACAGGCATGAACTTCAATACATTTTGCGGTGCTTTCGTGCATCCAAACTGCACTTTCAGATTTTTGAGATGTTAGCTAGCTTGCTAGCTCAAGAAAAATCATTGTTACAGCTAGGTAGCTAGTGAGGTTAGGGCAAAAACCAAGTGACATCATTCAATTATGTTGATTCTTTACAAAGATTTCCCTTAAAGGAGAATTTCGGTGTGAAGTTGACTTGGGATGTATTGAAACATGATAACGAGTACTAACTTTTGTGGAATACCCCACCTCGGTATGCAAGCAACATTTCGAAATACATGGCTTTTTTGTAAGCTCCCGACAGGCTTACAATGGTAGTGAATTGGGCATAGTGTTGCCATGCAAAGAAATCACTATTTTTCTCATCATTAACAAGGCTCAAACTAGCTCTACACTTCATTGGTAGAGCTGCGAGGGCCCTGACATTTGAAACGAGGCACTGAGAACTTTAAAAATGCACAGTTAGTTTATTTAAAAAAAAAGACTCTTTATATAAACAGTACCTTGAGGTAGTTTCCAGCCGCCTCCATCTTGAAAGTCACGATAAGTCAATTGACAAGCACGAACAAATAGATTGCAATCTGTTCCCCTATCCTTCCTATTCGTTCATGCTTGTCACTCAACTTATCGTGACTTTCAAGCCTGTTGGGAGCTTCGGCTAAAAAGCCATGCATTTCAAAATGTTGCGTGCATACGGAGGTGGGGTATTCGACAAAAGTTAGTACTCGTTTTCATGTTTCAATACACCCCAAGTCAATTTCACACCAGAATTCTCCTTTAAATAGCATTAGCTAACTAGTTGATGGCCATATAACCTGAAGTAACATGATATGCGAGTACATTCATACCGGTATTGAGAAGCTTAAATTTGCCAGCAATGAAAACAAGTAGACATGGTCAACCGCATCCCCACTAAAATGCCTTCATTAAAGATACTATGAACAGAGGCTCCCTAAAATGCCACAAGGGCAATAAAATAATCCTGTGCTTCTTCTTTTCAAACTCCATCAGGGACTTTATCGTCTTAAGCTACACACCAAATTTGGTTATCCTATCTCAAATAGTTTCTGAGAACAGCTGTCCCCTTTAGAGATACTGAGGACAGAGTGCAAAAATACAGATCAAGGGCAATAACTGGGGGAAAAATAATCGCGCGCATCTCATTTTCGAACTCCATCAAGGCCTTTATGGTCTGAAGCTACACACCAAATTGGTTGTCCGATCTCTAATAGTTCCTGAGAAAAGCTGTCCCCTTTATCTCAGACGGACGCACAGACGGAGCTCAAACCTATATCCCCCTCACAGTTCGTGGCGGGGGATAATAACGTCTCAGCCCGAACAGGGTGCTAGCACTTCAGATAACAGGCTCCATTAATGAAGGTTGAAGGTGGTTATATGGGTGTGATCGGTATGAAAGTGATCACAAGTGTGCACCCCACTCAGAGAGGAGAATCTGGCAACAGTGTTGATGCGCGCAGATCAAACAATTTTTTTTTTACGATGCAAGCATCGCTGGAAAGCCTTCGCCACAGTGGGGAAGAGCCATAGGAAATCTTTCGCCAGAAATAGATTTCTTTCACCAGTGGCAATGCGGCAAATGGCTAGCATACAACTAGCCATTTCCAAAAATATTGAGATGCTGTGTAAAATGTAAATAAAAAACAGAGCAATGATTTGCAAATCATTAAAACTCTATATTTAATTGAAAATATTTCAAAGGCAACACACTAAACACTGCCAATGTTATTGTTTTTTGAAATATGTATGCTCATTTCAAATTTGACATCAGCAACACTTTTCAAAAAAGATACACCTTATTGGGGTAACTTGTCCTCTGCATTAGACCCATCCTATAGTTAGGAGCAGTGGGCAGCCATAGAGCAGCACCCGGGGACCAACTCCAGGTCTAAAGCCAGTTCCTTGGTCAGGGGTGCTGGTTGGAGTGTTCCTATGATGCATGTGGGTGGGGGAAACCGGAGTACCCGGAGAAAACCCACGCGAACACGGGGAGAAAATGCAAACTCCACACAGAAAGGCCCCAGGCCAGAATCGAACCCACAACCTTCTTGCTGTGAGGCCACAGTGCTAGCCATTATGCCACCGTGTCACATTTAGGAGCTGAGGAGACCAATTGCAGTAGTTTTGAAAGCTAAATCTTTTCCCATTTTTGCTTGATGCACTGTGCCCATTTTAATTGCAATTCAGAAGGAAAAATATTGAATAACAATGCTTCCACTTCCTATATAAAGGCCAATGAATGACACCCGTTTCCTCAGAGTGAATGAATTCTCTCATTAAACACCACACTGCTATTATTTTGAGCACGCCCTTCTCAATGAATGAGTCAGTTACTCAGAACAAATACCGTGCATGCCTTGGCAATTGGGTATGTTGGTTTTCTATTACACTACAACAACTACAAATAAATTATTTGCCGTGCTAAATTCTCACTACTACAAACAGTGGTTCATCAGGTTACTGATGTTGTTCTATTTTCTTGAACACAACTGTGAAATGTTCCACCCCAGGCTTTTTTTTTAGAATAATACAGCTTTTCCAGTCTTTTGTTGTCCCCGTCCCCATTTTTCTAAGTTTGTTGCTGGCATCAAATTCAAAATGCGCATACATCTCTCAAAACATAACACGTTGCTGAAAACCCCTCGACCCGGACAAGATTTCCTGCCTCAAAGTCACATCGCTAAGGTCAAAGGTCAAATCCAGCAAAAACCCTGACATTGCACATCTATGGGTCATAGTGAGCTACCATATCAAATTTGGTGACGCTGCGATGACTAGTTGCCAAGTACTGACCCAGGCAAGATTTCCAGGGTCAAGGTCATAGCGCTAAGGTCAAAGATCAAATCCAGCAAAAAATGTGATGCTGCATATCTATGGGTCATAGTGAGTTACCATACCAAATTTGGTGAAGCTGCGAGAATTAGTTGCTGAGTACTGACCCGGGGAAGATTTCCAGGGTCAAGGTCACAGAGCTAAGGTCAAAGGTCAGATCCAGCAAAAAACCTTACGTTGCACATCTATGGGTCATAGTGAGTTACAATACCAAATTTGGTGAAGCTGCGATCAGTAGTTGCCAAGTACTGACCCGGGCAAGATTTCCAGGGTCAAGGTCACAGAGCTAAGGTCAAAGGTCAGATCCAGCAAAAAATCTGGCGCTGCACATCTATGGGTCATAGTGAGTTACAATACCAAATTTGGTGAAGCTGCGATAACTAGTTGCCGAGTACTGGTACGGACAAAATCATGGACGGACGAAAGATGACAGACTCCAGACAGACATGCGGGTGATAACAATATCCCTCCGGGCCGAAGTCAGCTGAGGGGTAAAAACTATGAAAATTTCTCAGTTTCAACATTTGATGCATTGTCTTTGTACTACTTTATATTAGATATATTGGGTTTAAATGATTTGCAAATCATTGCATTCTGTTTTATTTACATTTTACACAGCATCCAAACTTTTTGGGAAATGGGGTTGTGTAAACTTGATCCCCAGATGGCAAAGTTCCTGCTATGGCATGGAACAGCAGCTTCCAGGATAAAAAGAAAATGAAAAAACTGTAAGCTTAAATGTAGAATAAAAGTTTCACACAATAGCCATTTTGTTTTTTTTTCCCCCAATGACAAGCACTTTGAGAACAATGGCACTTCATACTTCTGCTTTGATTATATTTTTAGAAAAATTATTTTAGAAAAATCCAACTGTTGCTGTTCACCCTTACGCCTCAGTGGCATTGGGCAAAGAATACCATTTCAGGTGAGGCCATTAATCACTCACTTTCCTGCTCACTCAGCGACATAGACAGGAAGTAGGAAATTGATGAGCAGGAAGTTTGACCCCCAAAGTCTTCAGACTTCAGTTGCCAAGAATGCCATTTTTAAACATCCATTGCCAATGTCCCTCTCTTCGTTTGGCAGTCGTACCGCCTGCCTGTTCAATAGTACATGTAGACAAAAACTGCCCCTTTTGCTTCACAAGCAGGACATTGTGTTTTGTGATACAGTTCTGGTGGTTGTGGATGCTCCGAACACAACGGAATTGGTGACAAAATTAAGGGTGAGGCAAATTTTTTAGTTGGGGGTGTGCCTGAAAGACCCATTCATCCAGCAGCAACAGACTTCCTGCAAGCAAAAACACATGCATAAATGCACACAGGCGCATTGCCCAGTTATCAACCTACCAAGGAGGTAAGGGGTGTCTGTACTCAAACACTGAAAATGAATTTCATTCATAAAACCCAAGAAAGGCAACTACCTTGCAACAAACAGAACAAACTCATTGAATAACCTTGATGGCAGCCACAGACCATGCAGTATTTGGACAGGACTTTTTTTTTTTTTTAAATGTCACTTTGATACAAATTGGTCTGACCAAGAATACATATTCTTCAAATCCAATGAAATCAACAGTAGAGCCAAAAACAAAAATTGTCACAGTCCAAAAACAGACAGAGCACAGTAAGAAAAACATCTTCATTTTTACCCCCAGAGGTATAAACTTGAAAGACTTGGGCCAAACTTTTGTGCTTTGCTCCACACGCTGCTAGGCGCACTGCATATTGGAGACACATTTCGAAATCATACAGTTCCCGTCATGCTCCCAGGGAATGTTTTCACGGCTCATTTATGGATTAAGGCCGCAAAATAAAAATTCATGGCCCACATACAAAAGAAAGAGAGGCACTTTGGAGAAGCCTACCTTACAGTACACCATGAAGAGACTGAAGACCGGCTCAGCTTGCATACAAGTGCATTCACTAATGTTTCACTTTCCACTGTAACAGCTAAAAAGAATCCATAATGCATGTCCACAGATTGCAGAAAATTTCAACAACGTGCCACGTGCCCAGTGAAATGGCACCGAAATTGCGGAAGAAGGGGGAGGCGGGTGGAAGGGGCATTTTAATGCGGGAAAACTGCACAATTCGACACTGCCAGTAAACAATCAAGAAGGCATTATAGGTGCCCAATTACAGAGCAACAGCGAGCTCCAGTTGTACTGTGACAACATAATAGCATTGATTTTGGCCAGAACCTCTTACCTGACGTTAATATTCCCCACTGAAAATGCTCAGTGCTGCCGATCAATATCCCAACTTGAGCAATCCATTTCAGAAAGCACACTTTCCACCCTAATGGAGCCGACCGCAATGAAATTAGGGTATTAAAAGGCTCAAGGTAAATGAAGAAAAGACGGCTGACGTATAATTTCTTGTACTCAGCAGGATGATAATTACATTAACCCACAGCCTCATCTTGGCCTCCCTGACCTACTCTATCCATCTTGCCACCACAAAACAGAAAACGAATAGCCTTTTTCCAACCAGGTTTCACTCATCCAATTATGCGCTACCCGTACTTCACACTTCCCCATACCTTGTTTTGACAACAATAATGACCCCCTCCCTTGCTGGAACTTTCCACAACGGCTGAATTCTTATTTAGTGAGCATCGTTCAGCCGGTCCCCTGGCATTACTCACCTACTTTCAACCCCAGTTCCCCAAAGGCCAGTCCTCGAACCACCTCGCCTTTAATTTTCTTTGCATGCATTTCCTATAAACAGCCATTCTGAGACACACCTTTTGAGCATTTTTGTTTTTAAAATTTTAGTAAATTATGGTCATGCCTGTACATCAGAATAACTGAACTTGTTCTCTTGGACATAATCCAACTCTCTGAACTAAAACAAAAACCTTCATCCTCTCCTTTCTGGCTTCCCCTTTCTCCCTGCCTGGGCAGGAAACATGCAGGATGCTCCGCTTAAGAAGACAAAAGGATGTCACAAACAAAAGCTGTAATTTAAGCTCTAGGCTGCCATGTGCAGAACCGTCACAATAATTACACTGTGTATGAGCAATGCAGATAGACATTAGCAGCCATAGCTCCAGGCTGTGTTCCAGTCTGATAACTGCATTCCATATATGAAAAATGTGCATTTGTCCACTTTCAAATTAGCTCAATGCCAATTAATCAGCTTTCATGTAGATTCAGACAAAGCAGCTAGCCTGTCAAAGAGATAATTCCATCTACCCAAAAGGGGGGTGTGTATGTGTGTGTTTCATAAGGAGGAGGATAATAAAACTAAACATTTCTCAGAGTTTGGGGGGGGGCGCGCATCTATCCCACTGGTCAATGCTAATTAGGGCAGTCTCCCTTCAAAATATTTCTCCGACCCACAAGCATTTCAGTTTTGCCTCCTTTCCCGACCTAAATTGTTACAGCCTGAGATCCCATGAGGCGAGTTCTTTGGCGAAGCTCCCGGGAATGTCCCGATGATGTCGCTCGATGAGTCTGGAGCGTGCGCGGGATGAGTCAATGCTCATTACCCACTGAAGTGCTTTCACCGTTTTATCCCTTCTGAAGACATGGCGGACATTTCTAAAAATACCGCAGTCCGTTTCCCCAATTGACCTGCAGTCCTGCCCTGGTGGCATGATTACAGGAGGCAGTAGAGCAGTTACAAAATACCCAGTGCAGTGTGTCATGATAAAGGGCGACAATTACTGCAAGGTCCACACAAAAAAGCATGCAAATGCTCACAAATTAAAGCTGACCATTACACTTCACCCTTATGTCTATCATTTCATAATCTGTGCTAAAGCTCGGAACCTAAAAGTAAAAATTTTGTCCTTCCAAAATTCTACTAATGGACTGCACAGCAAATTCCATTGAACCTATAGAGGCAACTTGTTAACTGGGCGGTGAATGTACAGTGATGCCTTTTTATACAAAAGAGAAGCTATTGGTGCATTATCATCTTAATTCTATGCTCCCTGAATAGGTTTTCAGGCAGGGGAAGCTCATTGTTGTTGGAGGAAAGCCCCCATCTGCTCAGCACCAGTAAGGCAGAGCGTGCGCAACATTAGGGACTTAATCTCCTGAGAAATGCATGTAAACATTTGCAGCCTCCTTCCGACAGCTGCAAAGCGACAGCCTTTTCCAGCGACCGCCTCGTTTCCGCGCCTCGATTACGGGCTCGTCGCTCTGGGGAACGAGATGAGAGCAAGGACGCGGCACATAATTAACGCACACAGCTGCCTACGCCAGCGCCACTGAAACAAACCAGTTCCACACCAGTCACCCATCCTCGCTCTCCCCCTCCCTTCCGCTCTCATCTTCCCTCCAACTCAGTTTCTACCCCCCTCATCCCTCATTCACTCCCACACATCTTCCTCTCCATCTTTCACCATCCCTCTCTCCCCCCCCCCCAGACCACCTTTCATGTCCCCCCCACACTCCCTCAGCCTCTCCGTTCCTCTTGCACTCTCCGTTTCCCGCATCCCTCCCTCTGTCCTTCTAATAGCCATTCTCCCCATCTGTCCCTCTCTTCACGCCACCCCCCTTCGGTTTTCTCACTCCTTCACGCTTGCCTCTCCTTCTCTCACTTGCTCATCCACTCCACACTCCCTCTTGCTTCATCTCTTGCTCCTCCTCCAACACCCCCCCCCCCCCCCCCCCCCCAATCACTCCGTGCAGAACAGACGTCTCCCCAACTCCCAGTCTGGAGCAATTCCACCTGCCGGACCCCCTACCACCTCCTATAAGACTGGCTGCACCAAATCTCCACATAATCCATTTTCCGATGATTAAAAAAAAATAACCAAAAATAAATAAATAAAATCATCACCTGATGGAGTTTCCCCGCATACAATGGCCAAGACTTAGCCCTTTCATTCGGCGGATCATCCTTCTTGGTATACGACAGGGGGAGAAAAACGAGACGGGGGTTCGCGCTCCAAAGGAAGCCTGTTATCTGAGCACTGCGAGATTCATAACACCAGTAATTTCTGCTGGGCCGCATTCGCGGTTAGCCCCGTAATTTGCATGACATTAGTTTCACTGTGGTGAGCCTGGCCCACGGGAGCGTAATTAAAAACGCACCCATGCATTGAATGCAAATCCGTTAAAAACATGACATCTCAGTCAGTAGCAAGCAGTGCAGACTGCTGCCTTTCGATCACAGAAAGCTTTTTTTATTATCATTTATATGAATTACAAAAGGGTGCCACATCAGAGAGCCTGATGCTCAAACCAATCTCTGATTTTGCACCCAAGTGGCATCCAACACAATCACGGAGAAAGTCCTCATTTTAAATTATGATTACAAAACAATTTACGACACGATTAAAATACTGCCAGTGATGACAGCTTTGCAATAAAAGCTACCAAGTGGCATACAACCAACAGTTGCTAGTGGTTGCGTACAACCTCTTTTTGTTGTTTGGTGGCAGCAGAGATCTTTCTACTGCTTGAAACTCTAGAGAGAAAATGCCTTTCTGTACATGGTTTCCTGATCTAGAATGCATTTGCAGCACACATCAACGAAGCAAAATTTGAGCTACCATCCAAATAAAAATGGAAGTACAATCTTGTGAAAATTCATTGCATAAAGCAGGCTGTAGTGGGAAAACCAAACAAATGTTTTCAGGCTTTTTATTACTTTAATAGCATTTACATTCAGCACTCAGTTCAAGAAGTGTCCACCACGCTTCTTAATAAGCAATACCACCCATTTTGGCATGGACCTGACCAGGTTTTTGCAGTTTGCTTTGATTTCTTCATCGTGATGCCACATCTGGACAACTGCATCGATGACATTGGCTTTTGTGGGGCAGCCCTTTTGCTGCAGCCTTCGCTAGATGGCAAGCACCAATTGACAAGCACCTTTATCCAATTAATTTGCACTGTAATTCATATATTCACCCAACAGTTAAACAAGAGCCTTTTGATCCAAATGCATAGTAATGAATCATCAACCAATTAAAATTATCAATACTATTAAAATTAACAAATTCCGCCTCAACTCCTCTGGCTGTATGATACAGTGATCAGATTAGGCGGATTTGCATCGAAAATGTGAATCAAATTTCAGCAGTTTTGACAAAATGCGAATCATCATAACAATCCCTTCGCAAAAAAAAATCTTGATGATATTGATCCCGACTCACTGGCCTCACTGGAGTTCCCGAGCCACATAGCAATAGGAGAAGTTAACGATTTTGCTTGGCTGGAAAATTTTGTTTATTTGCATACCAACCAATCAGCTTCTGGGGAGTGCATACATGCACTAGGGAGGCTTTCTGGTGTAGCCATGATGGCAAGACTGCAGTGCGAGCCATAGCGTATTATATTACGTTGCTCATTGGATATAGCCACCTAGTTGGCTAGTAAGCTAACTAACGTTAACGAAGGAAAATCTTTGTAAATGATCATCATATTATTGCCCCAACTTTACTAACTGTGCCAGCTGTCATAGGCATCAACTTATCTGAGGTTTTAGAGCAGTTTTGTCCAACCCAACTGAACTTTTACATTTTTGAGACATTAACTAGTTTGGTAGCTAGTTCAAAAGCAATCTCTTAGGTACAGCTTGCTATAGTGAACCTATGATGCCTATTGGAGAGGTTTTTATACCTCAGATTTGTCACTTTCAACACCATCGCACGCAGAGGATCTCTTTCAATATTGATGACCCGCTTACTTTACCTCTTTTCCTAAAGAGCAAACACAGAGTTTGGGGCTGAGACGTGTTATTTCATAGCTAGTTTTAGCCGCATTATATTATTATTATGTTATACATGCTATTGCGTATTACGTTACTCTTCAGAATCGGATTATAAAGCAAGCCATTTTCCTACCTAGCTGACGCTAGTTAAGGGGAATCTTTGTAATCATTGTTATAATAAAGCAATATGATTTAGTTTTTGCCCTTATGGGAAAATATTCCATGTCAAACCGGCTTTAACTCCGAATCGTCTTGACTGGATGTACGCTTTACGTTTTTACACACCCAAATATTCCTCTTATGAGGGGTGGAAGTAACTAAAATTAATTGATAAAATGGAGGTGATGAAAATGCATGTGAATTGAAAAATAGTCATAAATTATCAAGTGAATTGAAAAAACAGTGATTTATTGTCAATTGATTTGATAAACATCATTCACCACACCTTAGATTTATCATTTACAGCAAGCAATTTGTGTTACTTCCACCCACACCGAACTGACATTTTCCGTTTACAGCAAGCAATGTTGGTTACTTCCATTGACAAAATAAGGCTACAGTTAGCATACAGTCTTAACTCGCCAGCGAGCTAGTTGGCTACCTAGCTAGCAATCGCGCGCCAACATGTTTAGCTACATAGCCAACTGGCTAGCGAGCCAAAAAGGCTGCAGTTGGCTTTCAATAACCGATAAATTCTCAGAAATAATTACGCTGACAAAACAAGGCCACAGTTGGCGTACACCGTAGTACTCGTTAGCAAGCTTGTTGGCTTCCTAGCTAGCAAGCCAAAGTGATATTGAACTGTGTGTCATAGCTAGCATGCCAATGTGTTTAGCTACATGGCCAACTGGCTAGTGAGCTAAAAACGCTAAAGTTCGCTTACAATGAAATACTTGTGAACAAGTTATTTGGCTACCTCGCTAGCAAGATAAAGAGACATTGATATCTATAATATCATAGCTAGCATGCCAATGTATTTAACATCCTAAAGTCGCTTTCACGCCGGACAAGAAACAAATCTTTCACACGACAGATGACATTCAAAATTAATTTGCATCTTTGCATTGACTTTGAATGAAATCTGTCGTCTGAAAAATTTGTTTTGCGTCCGGTGTGTGTCAGTTAGGTGTGGTAAATGATGAATAGTAGAATGAAGTGTCTACTATCAAGATCAATTGACAATATCACCATTTTTCAATTCACTTGATAATTTATAATCATTATTCAATTCACATGCGTTTTCTTCACCTCCATTTTTATCAATTCATTTCTGTTACCTCCACCCCTCATATCCTCTAGCCTACCCAAGCATCACGGTAAGCCAATCAAAGTCATCAAAACTTCTCTCATTGCCATGTGGTTTAGGGAATTGCAGGTTCGCAACCGGTGTCTCCCAAAACATGCACAATGATCTCTGATCATTCAATACATGATGTTGTGATGTCAAAATGTGACTGAATTGGAGTGTGCCGGGTGTGACTGGACTTTAACGGGTATGGATCCTTTCACACCTCTGATGAGGTGCTTAACATCATATGCTACAGTAAAGATAAGGTACAGATAAGACCGCTGTACTGTGGGTTACAAGTAGTTTACAGAAATTTACGGGGAAATGGAAGTGTGCTGTATTAAATGAAGATTGTTCAGGGTAAAATTGATGCCTTTTGGAAATAATTTGACTTGCATTCAGAGTGGAGTTGTATTTATCTTTTAATTGTAATTTGTCATTAGGAAAGAATAAAAAAGCCATTTAGTCATTCTTATTTACTGTTTTCACATTTTTGCTAATCATTATGCAGATGAGCTGAACAATTGCTAATCAAGTGATTAGATGATTAGTAAAAAATTGTAATCAATTTTTTTTCCTTAATCTGATGGCTGTGATGGCATCTAGTTATTTGATTTTTACTCCACAATCTAACCAAACACCTAACATTGTGATTCTACTGTAGCCAAACTTCTTAAGCTTTGGCAGAGTTCGGTCGCAATCAGCATTTTTCTGTAAATTTTACCTCCGCAAGTCATGAGAGGGCATAGCAACCACAATATTAAAGCATTCCATTTCAGAACGGTCAAGTTCTCACTGAGTCAGACGAAGTACTATCAGCAACAGACTGCAAGTACCAGTGAACTTGTGCACGAAAGTGCATTTTCTCATTACGTACAAAGCCTTGTACTTTAATCTGCTATTGCTTAAAAAAGAAAAAGCAAGTGGATTGCAAATGATCCCAAAACACACACCTGAAATGTACAAGGACGTCAAATTAAGTTGAAGCAGATCAACAACAGTTGTTTAGAAATCCCCACTGCATCAACCTGATAAGATTCACACATGGTACAGGTCACCGACAGTAGCAGAGTACAACAGTTAAACCGCAATGGCAGTAAGTCTTTCATTGGCTTAACATTGCTCAGTCAATTATTTAACTAGACAGTCCATTCGGCAGCGACCGCATGGGTGTAGCCCCCCCAAAGCCTGTGTCTCCCCTTTTTGGCCCATAATACTGCCACCATGGCAACCTAAATCGATAGGTGTTATAAGTGAAGTATATCAAATGTCCATACCAAACATCAAAGTAATCAGTCCAAAATTGCAGGAAATCTCTATGATTAGCCACTTATGTGCATATAATGTGGCCAACACTGTCACCATGGCAACCAAAACAGATAGGTGTCATAAATGAAACATAATAGGCCTACATGCACATACCAAATATGAAAGTAATCAGGCAAAAATAACAGCCTGTACAGCGTCCACAAGGAAGAGTGCATGTTTCAGCACAAATTTGCACATTAGACAGCCAATACTGTCACCATAGCAACAAAAATTGATAGGTGTCCCAAGTGAAGTGTAACACATGCCCATACCAACTATCAGAGTAATCAGTCAAATAATTGCAGCCTGCAGTGCGTCCTCAAGGAAATCTCTAAGTTTTGTCACCGATTTTCATATTATTCAGCCAATACTGTCGCCACAGCAACCAAAATCGTTAGGTTTCATAAGTGAAGTGTGGCATGACCGTATTAAATATGAAAGTAATCCGTCACAAATTGCAGCCTGCACCGCTTCCACAGGGAAATCTCCGATTAGCCACTAATGTGCATATTATGTGGCCAATACTGTCGCCATGGCAACCAAAATCGTTAAGCGTCATAAGTGAAGTATAATACATGCACAAACCAAATATGAAAGTAATCGTCAAAAATTACAGTCTGTCCAGCGTCCACACGGAAAATCTCTATGTTTTGCCACTAATGTGTATATTATGTGGCCAATATGGTCGCCATGGCAATCAAAATCGAAAGGTATCATAAGTGAATTATAATACATGCACATACCAAATATGAAAGTCGGGCAAAAATTACAGCATGGACAGCGTCCACAAGGAAGAGTGCATGTTTCAGCACAAATTTGCACATTATTTGGCCAATACCATTACCATGGCAACAAAAATTGATAGGTGTCATAAGTGAAGTAACATTATGCCCATACCAACCATCAGAGTAATCGGTCAAATAAAAGCAGCCTATACTGCGTCCACAAGGAAATCTCTGTTTTGCCACTAATTTGCATATTATGTGGCCAATAGTGTCGCCATGGAGACCAAAATCGATAGGTGTCATAACTGAAGTATACCACATGCACTTACCAAATATGAAAGTAATCGGTTGAAAATTACAGTCTGTACAGCGCACACAGGAAAGTGTTCACGGCGGCGGCTGAGACAATACACATGAATGCACAATAGCCGCCCGACTTCATCCAGGGGCTATCACTAGTAGGACGTCACAATAAGTTTACCATCAGATCATGCATCACCAAATTCCTTCTCTCAAGCAGCAAGGCAAATTTATAAAATTTTATAAAAACATCCAACACTCCAATGGTAAGCTGTAGAAGCCGTAACCAAAACCGTTAACCTTCAAGTATGACCTCAGAAATCAAAGAAACCTTACTTTGTACAAATGTAAAACTTAATGCTTCCAGAAGTTTTCTACCATACTCTGTGCGGAAATGGGACAAATTTAATAAATTATTCTACTCATTAATTGTAGATTTTTAAAATTTTTTTTATGTTTTGCCATTGTGCAGATTTTTGAATTTTTCAATTCTTTGTTACACCGACTGAGAATTGCAAGTCAACGTTTGTTGATAAAGTTAATTAATTAATAATTAAATTCCAACAGTTTATACACATTTTTAAATATCCCTCCATTCTTTTAAATCTCAACAGTCCACTGATTGCCCAAATGAGCTCTGGTGTGGTTCTTGAAGTGGTTTTGGAAATTTTCTTTGCCTCATACATCCGTTCAGTGCATTTTCCAGTAGGCGCTTGATTTCATTACCATTTTTCCTTTTCATTACATGCCTTGGCCCAGTTTTCATTAAGGCCCAAGCCAGAGTGACACGTTTGCACATCGCGGAAAACATCTTTGAGCTGCCAAGTAGCCGTTGCTTGCTTGTTTGCAAAATCCAATCTGGATGGATAAAAGTATAAAAGCTGGGTTGTGCAAGATTTTGTAGCCCTGCGATGCAATGTATCCTCTGAATCTAACCCCCTCAGACATGGAGGAGCAGCGGGCAACCAAAGCGCCGCACCTTGCAAATAACTCCAGTTCTGAGGTCAATGAGTTCATAGGAAAAAATGTCAGGCAAACTCCCACCAAATCATGCAAGTCTTTTTGGGATAGAGAAAACTAGATCATCCAGAGGAAACCCAATCAAATTAAACTACCAGATTACAAACGGTAAGCTCCTAGGTTTTAGTGATTTTTAGTGCCCCAAGTGTACTATGAATTCAATAAAATAATATAAAACATAACTATTATCCAATGTACATTTAAGCCAACAAACACATGCAATCTTTGATTTCTAAGTCAAAATTAGTCACATTCTCCAAGCTTGTAAAGAATTTAATCTGCCGCTATTGCACTCAGATAAAAGTCAAATAACATTCAATGAATATATAGCCAATATCAATAAAATCATTGACTTCATAGTCAACTCCAAAATCATATCACAAAGTCACATGCTCAGGGATTTTATGAATTTAAACTTCCCTGAATGTACTGTGTAATAGCAAAAATGAAGAATAAGAACATAATCACTGTAACTGTAATAAATCCTTTTTCTTTATCCAATCATCGGCCGAAACCATCTATGAGTTCTGTGAGTATTTTCAGCTTCCAATTATTGACTAAAAACACAATCCTGATGGAGCTCCTGGAAATATGCATTACATTTTATCCTAATTAATAGGCCAAACGACAACGGAAAACAGTGTCACTAACTAGCCACATTCGGCTACGTTCGGTGTCCAGTGACGCTCCATTTACATCAAAAAACAAAAGTAAAACTACGAGGAAGGGCTCCTCATCGAGGTCCTGAAGCACCTTTAATTATACGACGCGATAGAATAGTTGCGTGCCGTAGTGGTATCGTTGGCTAATATTGCTAAAGGTCATGGATTAGCTGGGCAGCTGATGAAATAACCATGATTTAGCTTTGGAGCTAGACGCCCAGCTGCGTTAGCACTGATAACCCGTGCGTATGCTGGACACAGTAACCAATTAATTCAGCATTCGCCAAAGGGGGCCGCCAAGCTGTCACAGAATTACAGTCCCATTACATTTTGGGTGGTAACACTACAACCAAATAAGAGAAAATCAAGTATGATGTGTCATATTGAAGGTATTAACTTGTTCTTTAATATTATTAAGTGAAAATATATTTTTTGAGAAATTTTCCTAGAAGAAACAAGCAAAAACTACTCAGTCACGGAATTACACAAAATTAACATGGTTTTTTTAATGTTGTGTTTAACTATCCAGAAAGTGATGTTCCTATCATAGTTATGAAACTTCAATATGTTTATATTTAAGGTGTTTTTTGTTAATACTGCAAGTTATAGAAACAAATATTGACTTAAACCCTTTCTTGCTTTATGGGCAAGAAATTTCAAAAAGTCAATGTCACAGAATTACAAGAGGCAAATTGTCACGGAATGACAACAATAGTATTAATTAGTTTCAATGTATTTATTTCAATACATTATACATATACACATAATTATTTACATTTTTACAGTTTAGCGATATATTACAATGAGTTTTCCACTTATATTGACCAATCATAATACATACTTCAAAAATTTTTTTTAATCTCCATGTCAACATTGGCTTGGCGGCCCCCCAAAGTCAAAATGTAGGGTGATAATGCTTCATATTAAAGTGTGCGAAAGTGAGGAAGGAAAATAAAGTTTCATCAGGTTTATTGGTAAGCTTCCATAAAGCAATCAATGTTATGGTTTGACTGGCCATACTACCATTAATGTACCATTGTACTACCCACAAAACATGCAATATAGGAACCCTCCCTCCCTCCTGTATGGCTGTGCGTGAATGTTTGGTGGTGGTCGGAGGGGCCGTAGGCGCATACTGGCAGCCACGCTTCCGTCAGTCTGCCCCAGGGCAGCTGTGGCTACAAAAAACGTAGTTTACCACCATCAGAGCTTGTATGTGTGAGTGAATGAATAATGCCTCCATTGTAAAGCGCCTTTGAGTGTCCACAAAAGCGCTATATAAAATTGATGCATTATTATTATTATTATTATTATTATTATTATTATTGATGGGAGCTGACGAAGGTGCATCAAAGAGCCAAGACGAGCACCCACTCATACTTCCGGGGGATAGTGATACACACTGAACCAACCACGCAACTTACCAGCGGTGTACAGCATTTGTCTCGACGAGTTACATGAAGGGACGCAGCAGTGTTCAGCTGTCAACCACTCGCCGCTGAAACTTAGGCTACAAGACTGCTTCATCATTGCTCCACTAGCCGAATGGGCTACACAAAATACAGGTATACGGACTATTAATTATTATTACTATACTACAAGCCATCAAAGTAGTTTCTTTTCCACAGTGTTGAAACTTGCTGCCGCGGCACCGCCCACACAGCATGACATTTGACCGGAAGTGCCTTAGCTGGCCAATTAGAAAACTGAAGTTCTGCAGTAAGATCAATTCAGTTACGGGAATACTAAAAGTTGGAACGCTGTAGATATGAAATAGGATTTTCATGACTCAAAAATCAGTGTTTTAATTTTTTTTAAATTTTGAAGATAAAAAAAGCGGAATTCCGCGAATAAGCGGAAAAATAACATCCCTGCAGGCATGCATATCTTTGGACTACGGGAGTAAACTGTAGTACCTGGAGGAAACCCACACCAACGTGAAACTCCACACAGAAAGGCCCAAGGTCACATTCAAACCCACAACCTCCTTGCTGAAAGCAATAATACCCACTGCGCCACCCCTAATCTCTGTTCATTCGCTGGCTAATTGCCATTTCTTGGCTCTTTTTGATCCTCCATTACATTAGGCCGAGGTAGACGGCCACTTAATCCATTATCAATCTCAGCAGTATTTAGGAATGACCCAGTCACAGACTCTGTACTCAGCGCTCCATTTCTAGTCGCATTTGTGACCAAGATTGACATTAAATCACCAGATTTATAGTCCGTTTTCTTTGGGATACCGATAATTGGCCCGCTGTCAGAGGAATAGTATTTTGTCGATTGCGATTTGTCAATTAAGGACGGATTCAAAAACTAACTGGTGACGCCTGCCCAATGTACTCCAGCGACAAACATAGGCTTATCAGCGCAATGCCTCAAATATGAGTCTGAGTCATGAACAGTGTACGGTCACAAAACAGACTGTTTTTTGGGGGCTAATAACGTCGGACATCGTCCTCACTCTCTGTGTGCGTTTCCATTACCCTTTGAAACGTGCAAAATCTAAATAGCGAAATAAAAAGCAACTGGTAAATAATAACAAATTATAATAAGCATTCCTACAACATTGTTACCGGTGAAAGAATTTCTTGAAATTTTGTGCAAACGAACTTGGCATACTGCACCTACTTTTTACCAAATATTTAGGGTGGATCACTTTGGGAACTATATTAATATTAATGTTAAACTTTCAATTTGTGATGGAAAAAAAAGCATAATTTGGCTACATTTTATGGCTTCAATCCGTCCAGGGTCTCATATTTTCAAAGCAATTAAGCCATGTTTGGTGTCAAATTGCTCCTTGGGATGGCAGCAACGATAACAGTTATAAATTTTAGAACCAGCACTGTGATAATAGGGAGTTACTCATTGATTTATCCCCAAATATTGGTTTTAGGGGGTGCTCATCTAAATTTGGCCATAATTTTTCTATGAATGATTCAGTTTATGTATGGGGGGGGGGTTATGAAAAGTTGTCCCTTGGGGAAATGGAGACTTGTACATATATTAAGACTTGTATGATAAATCTCCAAAATGATAACTGCATTTATACATTTTTCAAACATTCTTGTGAACATCAATACCGACTTTCAGTTCACAAAGTGCTTTCGGATAATGTTTCTTAATTAAATGCAGCAACAACTGATAGTCTGTTCACGCATCTTCATTTGGGCTTGTAAATATTCAGAAAAGTATCATGGTACTTTGCGTGACCAGTTTTGGCCTGCGTGCCCAATTTCTTCAGGTTGGGAGCACACGCGGTCCTAGGTCCAAAAGTTACTCTCCACAGTTTTACTGAGAGGGACAGTGACAACTGAAGTGGCTGTTTAAAATGACTTTGCAGTTCCCAGAGGTCACTTTCAAATAAACAAATGAGCAGTTAATTGCCACTAATGGCAAGACCTTATTCAATTTCTAAAAAGGCTTCGACCTTGCAGAATCAGAACCAATCTGTACACCCCCATCCAATTGGCTCAAGAGCACTCACCAAGTGATGAAGACCAATTTGGGTCAAAAAGGCAGGAGACGCAGGCAAGACTGAAGCTGTAGCAAAGGAGGGCAGCGATGTAAATGTGTGAAGTGCTCGCATGCTTTCCAAGCTTATCACTGCATAAGGCTGAAACCAAGAACCGACACTGAAACTTCTTCAGCCCACATGCGCGTCAATATGCTTCGAATTACACATCTTCACGCTCTTCCTTCTGACAGTGCAGAGGCAGAATAAACCCTGCCTGCTAAGGTGTGTGACCTGGACCAAGAGTGATGGTTGTTCAAGCCCCAACAGAGTATCATAACTTCAGGAGTACTAGCCCCCCTATCCGTCTACAGTCAGCAACCGTAAATCTCTGTTACAATGCACAATGCAGGACTCTGTCCATCGAATGCTGCATAAAACACATATCTTTGTTCTAAACTCAGCGCTCGGTACCAAATATTCCCCAAGTGCTGAAGAATCAGTGCTCATTTATCCACTCTCATATTAGGCCTACGTTATCAAAAGAAATCACTTTAAACTCAAGAGCTGCTAGGTTAGCTCACTCGGTTAAGGCATTGCATTGCGCAACAGAAGTGACTACCACGGCGAGGGTTCGAGCGGCGCACAATTGGCTAAAAGCGCTGCAGGGATGCAAATTTAGAAGGGACGGCCAGGATGGGATACTAAAATAATTGCTTTGTTCCTTGATTAAGCGCCTCCTGTTGGCCAGCAGGGCACTTGTCAAAGCTTGCTCATGTTCGGGTATCCTCCGCCCTTGTTCTGAACATGCGAAGCTTCGACCTATGAGCGTAAAGATGCAGCGGCTGACAGGCGTATGCTTCAAAGGAGAGCTGCAAACTGTCTCTCTCTCCCGAGTTGGCAACATGGGGTCGCACACGGGCAAGCTTTGTACATTGTTCTCAAATTGGGCATTCGGGTGGGATGGGAGATGCCAAATTTATCAAAACAAAAAAAGAAAAAAAGAAATCACTTTGAACTCGAAAGTGATACTATTGCAAAGATCTGAAACAAAACTGTTACAACAAAACACCATCATATTGCTAACAAAATTGAAACAGAAAATTGCCACAAGCATGTACAAAACCCAAAACCAATGAAATTGGCACGTTGTGTAAATCGTAAATAAAAACAGAATACAATGATTTGCAAATCCTTTTCAACCTATAGTCAACTGAATACACTGCAAAGACAAGTTACTTAATGTTCGAACAGGTAAACTTTGTAATTTTTTGCAAATATTAGCTCATTTAGAATTTGATGCCTGCAACATGTTTCAAAAAAGCTGGCAAAAAAGACAGAGAGTTGAGGAATGCTCATCAAACACTTATTTGGAACATCCCACAGGTGAACAGGCTAATTGGGAACAGGTGGGTGCCATGATTGGGTATAAAAGAAGCTTCCCTGAAATGCTCAGTCATTCACAAACAAGGATGGGGCGAGGGTCACCACTTAGTGAACAAATGCGTGAGCTGAATGTCGAACAGTTTTAAAACAACATTCCTCAACGAGCTATTGCAAGAAATTTAGGGATTTCATCATCTACGGTCCGTAATATCGACAAAAGGTTCAGAGAATCTGGAGAAATCACTGCACGTAAGCGACAAGGCCGAAAACCAACATTGAATGCCCGTGACCTTCGATCCCTCAGGCGATACTGCATCAAAAACCGACATCAGTGTGTAAAGGACATCACCACATGGGCTCAGGAAGACTTCAGAAAACCACTGTCAGTAACTACAGTTCGTCACTACATCTGCAAGTGCAAGTTAGACCTCTACAATGCAAAGCAAAAGCCATTTATCCACAGCACCCAGAAACGCCGCCGGCTTCGCTGGGCCCAAGCTCAACCAAGATGGACTGACGCAAAGTTGAAAAGTGTTCTGTGGTCTGACGAGTCCACATTTCAAATTGTTTTTGGAAACTGTAGACGTCGTGTCCTCCGGACCAAAGAGGAAAAGAACCATCCGGACTGTTATAGGCGCAAAGTTCAAAAGCCAGCATCTGTGATGGTATGGGGGTGGATTAGTGCCCAAGATATGGGCAACTTACACATATGTGAAGGCACCATCAATGCAGAAAGGTACATACAGGTTTTGGAGCAACATATGTTGCCATCCAAGCAACGTCTTTTTCATGGACGCCCCTGCTTATTTCAGCAAAACAATGTCAAGCCATATTCTGCACGTGTTACAACAGCATGGCTCCGTAGTAAAAGAGTGCGGGTACTAGACTGGCCTGCCTGTAGTCCAGACCTGTCTCCCATTGAAATTGTGTGGCGCATTATGAAGCATAAAATATGACAACGGAGACCCTGGACTGTTGAAAAACTTAAGCTGTACATCAAGCAAGAATGGGAAAGAGTTCCACCTGAAAAGCTTCAAAAATTGGTCTCCTCAGTTCCCAAACGTTTACGGAGTGTCGTTAAAAGGAAATGCGATGTAACACTGTGGTAAAAAGGCCCCTGTGCCAACTTTTTTTGCAATGTGTTGCTGCCTTTAAATTCTGAGTAAATGATCATTTGCAAAAAAATAAAAATAAATTTCTCAGTTTGAACATTAAACATCTTGTCTTTGCAGTGTATTCAATTGAATACAAGTTGAAAAGGATTTGCAAATCATTGTATTCTGTTTTTATCTACGATTTACATTACGTGCCAACTTCACTGGTTTGGGCTTAGTATTAGATGGGAAGGTGTACAATTCACTGAAAATGAATTAATCTCCATGATTCTTGCCATATGTGGAAACACAGACTGGTGTTGCAAAATATCAGTTTAGATCACATGAACCCACGCTAACAAACCAGGTTCTAAGAATTGAACATCCAGGTTTTTTCAACCCTAGTAGCATTACTAATGACCAGCTCAAAGACATCCTTAGGATGTTAAGTGAGGTGGTCCTTGCTATGGTTTGAGTGGTAAAACTACCAGATGTTAAGACTTCAAGAACAAGGTTAGTTTCCACTGAAAAACGGTCTTCATCATTACATATCAAACCTGTGATCATGTCTCCTCAAATACCCTGTAGTCCAGGTTTGCACTCTGCCATTATTCTGACTTCAACTGTTGGTTACACCTACAACCCTTTGATTACCATCAATTGGCATTTAGTTGAGCATCTTCTTCAGCAAATCTACATCATATTCACTCACCTGAATAATTTGTGATCTATGAACGACGTCACATCGCAGCCAATTCTTAGCTGAGTGATCTGATCCACAACCATGGTCACAGCAAACCACTCTTGGCCCTTAAAAAAATATTGCTCCAAGCCTGCCTTTCAAAAGGAAATTTCTGGGGCTCTCTTCACCTGCGCGCCTCTCTTTTCAAATTCCCTCTCGTGATGCGACCCCAGTTATGCTGCAAAAATCTGGTAACAACCTGCTGTCACATGATGGCTTGCAGATTTAACCTTGCCAGTACAGTGCACCGGGGGCAAATCGTACCTGACAGATGTTCCTTAAAGGCCGTGAATAAAACTTAAACCCTGAGCTGGCCTGACGAGGATTATTTTTGTGAATTTCATTACATTGACGCTACTTCGCAGTAACATTGCAAATGTCAGTTGGGACACCATTTACACAGGAAATTATGGATGATGTTAAACTCTCACTGGAGCATTTGGTGACATCAGCTAAGGTAGCTGCAGAGACAATGGTTTGATTGATGTTATGAGAGGAGAGATTTTCTCAAGGGTCCCCGGTGATGGTGGCAATGATCAAATGTCTGGCCCCACTGCCCTCTGAGTCATCATGGATCTACTGCAATTTAGGTCACCTCTCAGGACTGCTCAACTCGAGCCACTGACCCTGGAGACAAAAGTTATCATCCTTCCACTTTCTAGTGGGGATTGGCACTTTCCCATATGCAATTTTAAAAAATCCTAAACGGTCTGATCAGATTAAACAAACAATTTATCATGATGCATCATAAAGAAAAGTATTCGAACACAGTGTACAGTTCAGACATGTACACAACAAAACGTGCACAGAACAACAACATTCCTACTGGAAAGAAAAAAAGTGCTCTCTCTTATCAGCCTTGGTTGTTAATTCCTCAGCTCATCCAGGGCAATTTCCCTGACAATCAATTACAATACCCAAGAAGTGTCTCAATGAACATTCACGTGACTAGGGTGTTATCCCGGGTCTAAAAATGCAAAGCGTGCGAGATTCATTACAGGGCAAACCGCTGAGTACCATCATCCGCCATATCTTACTCAACTGGGTGAGGTAAGTTGCAATCGCATTTAAACGGCATATGCCTTCTCCGATGCGGTCCTAAAGCAAGATAATGACTGAAACTGCAGTCTGAACCACTGCTTTTGCCCAAGAGGTTTGGTTCACTAAAGTGTTTTTCAACCACAACTTCACTTTAAATCGGTAAGAGGCGAAGTGACTTGCACGTACATTTTATCAATGCTTAAACATTCGTCTCAGTTGGTGCGAGCCAATTATAATCACGGCACAAAAAAATGCTTCCCAATTACGCATAGCTTGCACACCAATAAGACAGAATGTTATATGTGATTACTTTAGAAGTGGCTGCAATATATCAATATAAAAACTAGATTTATTTCATTGTGAGATTTTCTTCCCTTAAACCCATCTAGAACGATTGCTAATCAACTTTAAGATATTTTTTAAAAAAAAAATGTACCGTACACCGGAACAGTACCGTATTTCACTCTGCTCCAGATGTGCAGTTGAAACGTCAACATTGACAGCAAACAATTACTGGCGTCGGCTACAAATATCGTATAGCCATCTCGAGTTAAACAAGCTAGCTTAGGGCTAGCACGCGTTAGCAGTACGATTCCCTACATGGATTTTTATTTCTTGATTATATGCATTATGTTCTGCTTGGTTTTCAAACACAAAACCCAGATTGCGGCGTTGACGTTAGCGATAGGATATGCTATAATGGGAGATAAAATGGCAGTTATGTTATCTTGGATCACCAATTTCACTTACCGTGTTGACGTTCCCTTCCTGACATCGCACATCATGCACTTGAACGCCTCAGCGCTGTTCCTAAATGTGCAAACGCTACAGTCCCAGTATCCTTCGTCAGAGGAGGGCTTAGTTTGCCGCTTCGGCCTAAAAAACCAAAACACGACAAAAAAAGCACACCTTTAAAACTCGCGATCACAGGTGATCTGTACGCTGGCGTGCCCAGTTGTTTGTAAACATCGGATGGAAAACTCCCCTTTGAGCCAGAACGGGTGCGTTTAATGAGGTATGCGATCTGACATTGTAATAAAACAGCCAGTCCGCCATGGTTGCTGCGCCGAAGCAGCAAACCTTATTCACACACGCACGCATACTGAGCACTCGCTCAACGTTTCGATTGCTTCACTGCGTCTTTAGCACGTCCCTGTCTCAGCGTTACAAATGGAAATTAAACATTACCTTGTCGGACTCTTTTTGTCGCCCATCCTTCTGAAACTATTTCAAGTGAAATATGATCACGATTCAGATTTGTTCTTAAAAAAAATTGACGAAGCGCTGAGATCTCACGGCTTCCAGCTGTCGTGGAAACTCCAGTCGCTTGGTCACATGGTGCAATCCATCCAATCAATCTGTGGACCTATTTTATGAAAGGAAAGCAGTCGGGCAGTAGGCAGGTTAACGTGAAAGAGACATTGCACAGACATGAAAATGACGCTTATTTGTTTACTTTACGGTTCAAGTAAGTGCGCCTCTGGCGCAGCAGAATCACGGTGCAACTTGAGTTCATCCAAGGTTGTTTAAAGAACAACATTGCTTAGCATCTCGTGGTCTTCTACAGTAGTTTGTGCATTTCTGTTTCGTGGTTGTTGTTAATAACGTTATGCAATTTATATGAATACAGAAAATGTTTACATTTTTTTTATTCCTTATCCAGATAAAAATGTATTCATAGCATATATTCAAATGTATGTGAACATAGACATGTGGTATTTGTATAGAAATATGTTTCAATATTCAAAGCAAATGCACTCAAGATGTATTGTGGACAATGCTACCAAGAGGGCTCTCAGAGAGCGCACACCTCCGCCAACAAGATTTGATCCACTAACACTTGTAATCAGGTGCAGAATACGGATCTGTATCCGAATGGGTCTGGAAAATTTATCACCCCTTCCTATTCATACAGTCCAACTTCCCATCAAATTTCATGGAAATCCGTTGAGTAATCCTGCTGACAAACATATACTCACACACAAGTGATCACAATATATTCAGCTATTTGGTTCACAAGTTTAGTTTATCTGAGCTTTCCAGAAACACATGGGGAGCTCCAGTATGTATTATTGTGAATTAAGAATCTGCAATCACATGCATGTAAATGGAAAGGAATAATTTGATAGAATTTTATAAATTAAGGAAAAAGATCGAAAGCTCAAACTTTCCACATAATTCTGTCTTCGTAAGCAAAAGAGGAACACAAGTTTTCCAGTATAGCAAAATAAAGTTGTAATGCCTTACATTTATATTTTTGAATTGCTGCCAACAAAATGAAAAGAGGTCTTCATATAGGCCTACCGTTACTGAAATATTGCTAAGTTGTGCAGTCAATCAGTCAATCAATTGTCTGATGAGAGAATCAATGAGTTGGTATGTGCCTGGTATCCCATGTGTTTATAAGCACACCTTGAAGTTAAAAGGAACAAGATTTCCTTGCTACTTCAGTATAGTGGATATCACTGCATATTGCACATTTTCATACCATTGGTCCGATCTCTCACCTCTGGAACCCGGGTACACATAAGGTAAATTGACCATTCGACAGAGCATTGCAAGGAGTCATAAGATTCATTTTTTTATTTTTATTCAACCCTTATTTAAGATGTCTAATATATGTCTAAATATAGCTAGCTAACTAAGTAATTGTAAGTAACAGTGAACTAGTCATTTACTGATATCTATCAATTTATGTGTACCAAATGTACCTAGCTGGCTTGCTAGTCATATTTTGTGCCAATACTGTAAATGCTAGGTAGCTAGCAAAATGGTGAAATAAATGCTAGGTAGCTAGCAAAATGGTGAAATAATAGCTATTCACTGACATCCATTGATTTCTAGGCTTCATTATGTAGCTAGCTAGCTGATAGTAGCCCGCTTGCCAGATTATTTTTCATAACCAAGTTAGGGGAAAATTCCAGTTATGTACAATCTGATAGGTTTACAATTCCAGTTAGGTAGAATCTGATGGGCTGAATTGTACCTCAGAGCAGAAGTGGTACCACAACTAGGAAAAATGCGCACGCCGCCAGCTGTGTAATAAATTCCCTTGGTTTCAGATTTATCAATTTCCCGGAGATAGCCAATACCAATTTAGGTAACTAATCGGCTTTTCTCAAGTCACGTTGTGCACATTTGCTGAAACTGAGGTACCTAATTGGCTGGGAACAAATCACGGTCCACTCATGTGCTTGTGTAGTGGATATGTAGTTCATGAAAGTGGACTACAAACTGGACTACAAATGCAAAAGCATAACATTTATGAAACCAGACTATGGATTTGATGTGATCATTTGCATCTGCATACCCTGTTGGCTGATCTTGGAGCGAGCTGGCTCATAAAATTGATTTGAGTTTGAGTAATTTCGGGAAGTGTCTAAACCCCATTATAAATTTCCATAGGGATTTTACTTCCGACACCAAAAGCTAAGTAGCTGTGACGTAGTCACCTCAGTACTCTAATAGCTGTATGTTGCTTGTCTGCAGTTGCTATCTGTTAGTGAATGTCAGTCAGTTGAAATCTGATGGGGATATTAATTCCTCTGATGTGCTTATTGTTAATGTAAATCACTAAATGAGCGTGGCATCCTGGGGAACATTTGTCACTAACCTTGTGATATAATGGCTTTCGGTGTGCTTTCAACTTTGAGCAGCCATACAGGTACTCCATCACTGAGTAAACAAATGCTATTATGCCTGACTGAGGGAAACCTGTGGTGTACCACCATTTCCTGTGAGAGAAAGCATTAACACTGCCCGCACTGGCTCATTCCCAGCTCATGTCTTCGAGATGTGCTGTTTGATGGGTTTCTGTTTACAGCCTTTAGTCTGACTTTGCATTATAAATCAGACCCTGCCTGCTTGCCAGCCTGTCAGGACCTGTTCCACTATTGCATCTGGCTCTCTGTCAGGGCAATCCATCATCTGAAGGCTCTTTTCCCTGATAGAGCACAGGTGATGCACGCAGGGATCCTGCATCTGGTGTGTATCAGCACTGCAGGGCTCAGCATGCATCTCCCCTCCACTGCAGGCTGTAGGGAGAGTTGCAGTGCACCTAGGATCTTAAGACTGCAGCCATGAAATGAGGAATTATAATCAAAATGATTAGTAACTCAGTTGCCAAAAGTTAAGGTTGAACATTGAGGCATGAATTGAAGTTTAATTAACCAAAAGTCCTGAGCAATTGCGTGGCCACATTGAAAATGGCCAAGAGCAATGTCATACCATATCTGAGAGTTGTTCGTAAAGAATTAAAAGGAATGATTTTTTTCAAGAGAGGATTGTATCATGACACAATAGGCTTTGAACTGCTGTGGGTGTACTTCCACTCAATCACATTTTCCTTAAGTAATGTAGCTTAATGAAATACCATATTTCAGCAGCACATTTGACCCATGTACTGCTGACTGTTCATACTGTATAATCTGCAGTCAGCCCACTTAGAAACTAGCTTTGTTGAAAGCAGAAAAAAATGAAGTGTGGGTTATAAATTAATTCAGGGGGCCATCTACCTAGAGATAAAAAAAAAAAAAATCAACAAATGGTTATTTTTCCTGCTATTATATGCTGGATAATACTCATGAATGACCAAAATTATCAATCATATTGTGAATGAAAATCAACTTTCAGTTACCATGACAAAGGTGGCCATGTTGGATTTTTGGCAATATTTGTTTGGAAAGCTTTTCTCTGTTGCTATAGCAGTATTTGTCTGCAACCTTTTTATAAACAATTTTCATGACCTTTAAAATGTTACGACGAATTATTACCTCAACCAACAAAGTTGGTGCGGAGGTTATGTTTTCCCCGTTTGTTTGTCTGTCTGTCTGTCTGTTTGTGAACAACATAACTCAAAAAGTAATGCATGGATTTGTCTGAAATTTTCTGGGAGCATTGCTATTACATCAAGGTAGGACCCCATTGATTTTCACCGCGATCAGTGAAACAGCCGCCACAACAGCCATCTTGAAATCATATGACACGCGATAACTCAACTTTGCCCCCACTCATGAAAATTTGGATTGTGCTGCCTCGGCGGAGGTTTGCACTCTATGAGTGCCTGTAGTTTTTTATATTTTCCTTTTTCCAAATGAGAAAAATTTGATATTTTTGCTTCCACGAATACAGTGGCCACCTACATTTCTTCCTCTCCTCCATCTCAAAAATTTCAGGCCCTACTGAAAAAAACTCTCTGTAGAGACATTAAGCCAAGATCAATCTATCACTGTTCCAAAACTGAAAGATATCCATCCAGAAATAACCAAGAAAAATGTTCCAGAAGTATGGGAGGCACATACAATTCTGTTCACCCAGGAAAATCCATTAGAAAGTCCATGATATGTTTTTAAAGACATTTGCTCGCGCATTTCAAGGCAGAGGACATCTTAAAAAGCTCCAGCACCATAGGTTTTGTCTACAATTTCTTTTTCACCTTTCTGGACCCGCCTTGAGATAATTTGTAGAGGAGGCTGTCTATGTTTTAAAGCTGCGCTCTGATTGGTCGAGCCAGGCCCGCATGCTTTCAATTGAGGAGCCAATCAGAGTTGACGTTATGTATGGCTCATTTCATGCAATTAGATTAATGCTGCATTCGGTAACGCGTCCCACGAGTTGTGTTTTCGAAACACGACTGGTGAATTCCGTTCTTTTGACCTCACAACCTCACTGTCCGAATGATCCTTTCACGTACCTTCGACTTATTTAACGACCCGACTCGTGTTTTTGAGTGTTACCGAATGCAGCATTACTTCTAGGGAGAATCTACTGGGAATTAAGCGTTCATTGGTGAAAACCTCATGGAAGATGCAGAAAGGGCCTTTGACCGCATTGAATGGCCATATCTCTTTGAAGTGCTTAATAGATTTGGTTTTGGCCCAAGATTTCTCACATGGATTGCCCTAATTTATAATACTCCACAGGTGGCTGTGTGCACCAATTCAAAATTCCAATTTCTTTCCTCTCCAGCATGGGGTGAGGCAGGGCTGCTGTTTGTCACCTTTTTTGTCAAACTTTGCAATTGAACCTTTGGCCATGGCACTAAGAGCTAACTAGGCTTATGCCGTCGGAGGCGGCGGCTTGGGGTATATCCCCGAACGCCCCCAATCCTCCAATTCCCCTATCCTTGACTAGACCCAATACAATATAAAGCCCCTCAGGTCATGACCTTTCATTTGAACTTAATTTCAGGTCAATCGGACAAATGGTTCTGAAGATATGGCTAAAATGATAATTGTCCATCACAGAATGCCACCTGGTGGCAAAATATTGAACCATACAGGTATGATGTCATGTGATACGTTGTGAGGTCACGACCTTGCAGTTGCACATAGTTTCATGTCCATTGGACAAATAGTTCCAAAGATATGGCAAAAATGGTGAATTTTATATGACAAAGCTCCACCTTGTGTCAAAATTTTGAACCAAACAGGTATAATGTCATCGTGGGACATATCCTCAGGACATCACCTTTCATTTGCACTAGATTTAAGGTCAATCGGACAAATATTTCCAGAGATATGTTAAAACGTGATTTTTTCAGTTTTTGGCCCCTGGTGGCCAATCTAGAAATTGTACATTGTCCAAAATCGAATCAGTTCTTCCTCTTTATGATACTTACTTATATGCAAAACTTGGAATTTCTAATTGAAATATTACTGAAGTTATTGTGTTAACACGTAAATCAGTGTTTGGCCCCTGGTGGCCAATCTAGAAATCGTAAATTGTCCAAAATCAAATCAGTTCTTCCTCTTTATGATAATTACTTATATGCAAAACTTGAAATTTCTAATAGAAATATTACTGAAGTTATCGCGTTAACATGTTGGGCGGTGGCAGCGGTGCCGGGGCCGTGGCGCCGGTCAGACCAAAAACATAATATCCCCGGAACGCCATTCAGTTCCTGGCATTGTCAGAAGGGACCTTACTCACAAGGTTTCATTGTAAGCAGATGATTTACTTTTATATCTTTCTAACCCAACTTCTTCTTTGCCTTATATTTCTCACATGCAAAATAACATTAGAAGGTCATTAGGTTATAAGTTGAATTTTTCCAAAAGCATGCTTTTCCCAATTACAACCCAGATTCTGAAATAGTTGGGATGAAGTGCAAATTGTGAATAAAATCAAAATGTAATGACTTTCAGATCTCATGAGCCAAGATGTTATGTACAATAGAGCATAAATAACATTTAAAATGTTGAAACTGAGATATTTTATATTTTAATCCACAAAATGAGCTTGTTTCAAATTTTCTGGCTGCAACAGGTCTCAAAAAAGTTGGGACACAGGGGAAAAAAGGGCTGAAAAAGCAATTAATATATCAGAATCAGCTGAAAGTACATTTAGCAAGTAATGAAGTTAACTGGCATCAGGTGTGTAACATGATTGGCTATAAAAGGGATGTCTTAGAGAGGCTGAGTCTCTCAGAAATAAAGATGGCCAGAGGCTCTCTCACCTATGAAGGCTTACGTAAAAAAATTGTGAAATACTTTAAAAACAATGTTCCTCAACATCAAATTGCAAAGGCTCTAAAGGTCTCACCATAGACTAACATCATCACAAGATTCAGAGAAACTGCAAAAATCTCTTTGCGTAATGGACAAGGCCGAAGACCTTTACAGGATGCCCATGATCTTCAGGCCCTCAGACACCACTGCATCACCCATTGGCATAATTCTGTCATTGACATCAATAAATGGGCCCAGGAATACTTCAAGAAACCACTGTCTGCAAACACAGTCCTCCGTGCCATCCACAGATGCCACCTAAAACTCTATCATGCAAAAAGGAAGCTATTGTTGAGCATGATCCAGAAGCGCCGCCGTGTTCTGTGAGCCAAGGCTGATGTAAAATGGACTGTAGCAAAGTGGCAAAGTGTCTCACGGTCAGACGAATCCAATTTTGATCTTCTTGTTGGATATCATGGGCGTCGTGTCTTACGGGCTAAAGAGGAAGAAGACCATCCCACCTGTTATCAGCATTCTGTTCAAAACCAGCATCTCTGATGGTGTGGGGATGCATTAGTGCATATGGTGTGGGCCACTTGCATGTATTGAAAAGCACCATGAATGCTGAAAGGTATATAAAGGTTTTAGAGCAACATATGTTCCCCTCCAGATAACATCTATTCCAGGGAAGGCCTTGTGTATTTCAGCAGAACAATGCAAAACCACACACTGCAGCTATTACAACAGCATAGGTTCGTAGCAGAAACGTCTGTGTGCTGAACTGGCCTGCCTGCAGTCCAGATCTTTTCCCAGTTGAGAACATTTGGCGCATAATTAAACAAAAAGTCTGTCAAAAGAGACCCAAATCCCTCTAGCAGCTGGAAGCTTGTTTTAAACAAGAGTGTGATCAAATTCCAATGGCTAAACTCAAGAAAGATGTCTCCTCAATGCCCAGACGCCTCCACTCTTTGTTAAAAAGAAGAGGGGATGCTACACCATGGTAAAAAGGCCCCTGTCCCAACTTTTTTGAGACCTGTAGCAGCCATCAAATTTGAAATGAGCTCATTTTGTGGATTAAATTGTAAAATTTCTCAGTTTCAACATTTGCTATGTCATCTTTGTCTATTGTGAATTAAATACTGGCTGGTGTGATTTGAAAGTCATTGTGTTTTGATTTTATTCAGAATTTACACTTTGTCCCAACTATTTCGGACTTGGGGTTGTAATAGTTTTGCTCAGAACCTTAATTATAATGCTTGCCCATTTAGATTAGACAGAGAATCCTTTGTCTATCTTGGTATTGTGATCACACGCTCTTACAAGAATCTATACAATGCCAACTGTAAAAAAACTTCTTGAAAACATGAAACACAACCTGAAGTGGTGGTCTCTCCTCCCCATATCTCTTGCAGGCCATGTCAATACGGTGAAAGAGTTATGCCGGTTTGAAGTGTTGTAAACAAACATTGTTTAGATTCATGATTTTTTTTTTTCTCATGATAACCCTATATAGAACTGCATTTATTTCCAATATTTGTTGGAAATCCAGTAAAAGTTGCTTTTCAATGGATAAAATAGTCGATAAGGATGCCAAATCAGCACCAAAAAAAGAGAGTTATTTATCTCAAGGTAGATGGCTCCAGTACATACCGGAAATTACGATACAAAAGAGGAAACCGTCGAATGTGGGGAGAACTCACGTTGTGTCGCCAGCTAACGTTAGCTGAAAATGGATGAATATCGTCAGTTTGCAAACCAATAGCTTATCATTGATTGCAGTTATAAATCGAATGATTTTTGTCGGCTAGCTTATCGTATACGAGTATTATAAATGCTATAGACAAAAGCATCGTTCTGTCGATTGGAAATAACGAGTCTGGTATGTTTGTTTTTGAACTAAAGCATGCTCCGCCTGGTTGCTTGATAATTTAGCAAGCTATGCTACAATAACGCCTTTCTTGATTTCAAACCAAGCCCGTCTTGAAGAAATTATACTTTTCTGGTAGAAATTATAAGAGGTGCTTGTTTTCCAACAGTGGTGTGGAACGTGTGAACTGATTTTTTTTATGAATTGCAGAACTAAACTGATGCATGAGCCGATTTTTTCCCCCCTCTATGCTTAGTTAGCATTAGTCACCTTCGCTTTATTGATGCTAACTAACTAGCTACGCATGTCTGTGGAACTTTCATGTTCGTAATGCGCGATCTCAAGAAACCTTACTTGTGTTCCTCTCTTCGAGTTTCTCCTGCTCTCACGGGAGTCAAACCCGTGACGGCAAAAGATCTGCTCAGGCTACAACTGAAGTGAATGAGTAAAATCTGTGTGATCAAATATTGTGTTTGTGTAGGTTTGCATTTTGCTGTCATCGGCACTCAGAAGGCATCGGAAGAAGTAAGTACATTTTTTTTTCCCGGTGATTGTAGCGTTATCGTCCTCCTCCCAGATTCTGTTACTGTGGACGAGCTGACGTTATAATCTCTTGAACGTATTCGTATGGGGGTCGGGCTAATATTCTGAAAACATTCTGCTGAAAAACTACAACCATCTATACCAGGGGTCTCCAACCCTGTTCCTGAAGAGCGACCATCCTGAAGGTTGAACGTATTCGTATGGGGGTCGGGCTAATATTCTGAAAACATTCTGCTGAAAAACTACAACCATCTATACCAGGGGTCTCCAACCCTGTTCCTGAAGAGCGACCATCCTGAAGGTTATCACTTAGCTCTCCAGTAACAGGGTTGGAGACCCCTGATCTATACTTTCCTTAATGATTTCTTTATTTCTTAATATATTGGCCCCCATTTATCAAATGTGCCTGCACCCCAAAAATGATTTTGGTGTAGCCAAATCTCCCGCAAGGATTGGCATTTATCACTCTGAACGTGAGCGAACGTTCAGCAAAAATATCACGCCAGGTCTGACCAGGTGCACGCTGGTTTGAAACCAGCGAACAACTTGTGAGAGCAGCTGTCAAAATGAGTAATAAACGATGTTCAGCGATGCCGGCGTCATTCTGTGGTTGCTCTTATTAGTAAAATGAATAAATAGGCTAAATAGATAATTGAATGAATAAATACAGCAATAAATAAGAAACCTGTGTTGAGAAATTAATTAATCTTATAATTTGAGACAACCTGCTTGTCAGGCCAGATGACTGACTATTACAATCAATTTGATTAAGCGCAGTGTGCGGCATTGCAGAAATGCAAAGTTGGCCTAATTAAAGACAGACCGGAAAAGAAGTTTGCGCGTAATTATTTTAGAAAATCAAATTTATTACTAGCACGTGCACATTTACTCTCGTTTCATCAAACTTTTCTTTTTTTTGCAGTCACTTTGACTGAGTACATTTGATAAGAGTACATTAACTAACTAACTTGCGTTTCTTTTGTTGCTCAGCCTACGGGCTTTTGATCACATTTTGACAATGGCAGATATTGTATTGTTGGAGGACTAAGCTTCTGTCTGACGTGAGAGGAACTCTAGGCACAGAGATCTCCTCCAGGAAAGTTACGATTGGCTGTTCGTTTTGTGTGGCACCCAATAAAAAGTCATGGAGTAATTCTAATAAAAGTACAATGAAGAGTGATCCCTGCAGACTGTATTTTAACAATTGCCCTTATGCAGCTCTGATCAAGGCAGTGGGGATTGCCTCGTATCCCACGATGGAGTAAGAGCCTAGCTGCCATGCGCTCCTCGAACGGTGACAGCTGGAGGTTCGAGTCTGGTTGGCCTCCACCGTGTTGCTGCGCCTGAGCGCGATTTTAAAATCTGAAGGTTCCGCTTAAAATAAGTTTGGCCAAGAAAAAAATTTTAGCTTGGATGCATTAGCATGGGCAATGGAGAAATGTGCATCTTGGCCATACTTATAAGTGCATCTAACTCGAATTTCGATCAATTTTTGTGCTTGGACACACTTAAATAAATGCGAATAGTCACTTAGATTTGTTAGGCTAATGAATTCATTCAAACCTCTGCTGCACTCTGGTTTTCCTCCCCAACGGTGTTTACCGCAGCAGCAGTGGTTTTCCAAACTGCAGCCTTCTGAGCTCCCTTTATGCCACTCTTAAGGTTTCCAAATAAAATTATATTGTTTTTCTCCACCTTGGACGTGATAATTTATATTTTTTCGTCAGTGAAGTTCTTTCTTTTTTACTGTCTTTCAAGAGTCCATGTCGTAAAGTGGGCAGGACAATGCCTTCGGAGCATGAATTTATAGGGGCGTGTCATGTAAATTACGATGGTTTCTGCCGCCGGATTTATCAACGCCACGCCAGTAGAAATCAGCGACATACACACTTTTAGTAAATCAGTTGTGACACCTGGAGATTGTGGAGAATGCTGATATTTACACCAGAATATACACCAGATCCTACACAAGTTTGATAAATGAGGGCCACTGTAATTTAATTTTCACCAGTTATTCTTGATGTATATCAATCAATAAGAAATTATGAAGGAAAGTACAGATGCTTGAAGTTTTTCAGTGGAATGTTTTCAGCAGATTAGCCCTACCCTCTGTATGGTGTCCAAGCTTGGGCCGGTGTTTTCTTTATATGTCGGTTTAACCAATCTTGCAATGCCAGATGTTTTATTATTTCTCCGTTATTTCTGTCCTGTGCTTTTCTTGTGTTGAGGGCTTGTTTACCATCGTTAAGCAATTAGAAATTGTGCTTTATGCCTCAAAAATAACACTTTTCTGGATGATGTTTTTTTTTTTTTTTTTTGTCGTAAGCAGAGGACTGCATTAAAACTGGTAGCTTTTCATCTCCCCTGGCATATAATAGAGTCGTCAGTCCATGGATATTTCATTTCTGGAGCAGAACTCGAAGACCATTCAATATTTTTCATAAATGGTTTGCGGATTGATCAGGTCCTATACTGGTGCCATTTGATATTTTGGGATCTCTGAGATTACATTGCGGAGGCCGGGCAATATGTCATCCCCTGAGGACTCCATTAATTTAATGATGTTCTGTGGTTTGTAAATCATATGTCTCTTGGTTTGCTGGACACGCGTCACTTATTTCACACTTCTGTCATTTAATTTAATGCAGCCATAGCTTGTCATTAGGTTTGCTGTTCAATTTTTCAGTAGTTTCCTTTTGTCTTTTTGTTTTGTGTGCATTTTGTTTTTTGTGACAGGGAGTCCAAGCTTAGACCAATTTTGAACCTATTGATTCATCAAAGTCTTTTAGGATATGTCTTCCTCTTAATTAAATCTCCCATTGTAGCATTTTAGGACATTCAAGATTAATTTAAAACAGATTTGTGATGAGATCGCCCTGTAGTTTAACCGTCGAAAAAATACACAAGGTGGAAAACATTCTGAAAAGCGGATGAAACGGTGAATGTGAGAAATAAATCACTGTCACATGACATGCCGTGGCAATGGCAATCGTGTTCAAGCAGTGCTGTTCTATGCCCATTTAAATTTCAAAATGCAGCAATCAAACATGTTGTCTTAATAAAGAGCTCTACTCATTCAACTTGAAGAGTAAACAAATCCACCATTTGATTGCTAATCAAGCAAAGTGAACGGGAACAGGTATACGGTTCTTGGAGTTGCCTAATTGGTTAATAGGATGACGATTTTGTTTTTATTTGCTTGGCTCCTCTCAGAAGGTAGCCGAAAAATACTGGTGCCAGACAAGTTTTTTCCGGAAGCAATCTCATGTCCTTTGATGTTAAGCACTTTCGTTCAGGACAGTACAGGGGTTAATAAAGGAAAAGGGAAAGCTCAGATGTTCGCCCCATGGTAGCAGGTGGTGTTACTACGCTTTAAAAAAACATTGAATCGTTAAACCCCTATCCCTCACATGATATTAGGTTCCATCTAATGTAGTTTACCAAATAAGAGTGGCTGGCCCAGCTGGCACAAACACACTTTCACGATGAATGCACTCATCATGCAGTTTTGTACAATGATGGAGGTAACAAATGTCAGTCCTCAAGGGGGTAACATGGAGTGAATGGGAGCATTTCAAAAGGAAGTGAACCCAAATGGGCAGGTTCCGCTTTCTCTTGTTGCTTAATGCTATACTGCGTTCCAGCTGCAACGCTCAGACTGCAGCTTGAGCGCATCATTTACAGGTGGCACACTACAGAACGTAATGACACATTAAATCGATCTTGCGTTGTGTGACAAGTCCAAGTTCGGATACTTGCGTCGACCATGTTTCTGGCCTTACAGTTCTTGCTCATCAATGGTCTGGGTACGTAGGCTGTAGAACCACCACATGCTCAGAACCTGCCAGAAAAAGGTCTATGAGCCAAGTAGATGGGTGCTAGCTAATTTGACTCATTTAATCCCTGTACTTACAATCTACACCGCAAACTCGCATGGTTGATTTGGCAATGCGACTGCAGCAGCACACACTTATTCTTGGAGAGCACTTGGACGATTTTGACTGTCATGGGAGCGACATCAGCTGTAGCTTTCTAGCTATCACTACAGCTTGTGTTCCCATAGCGATTCATTTTGTCCATTTTTTGTTTGCTTATTTGGTACCACCAAGTATGGATAACTCGCATCTGTGGTGTCGGAGCATCCGAACATTTGGCAATATCCGACCCAAAGTGGCCGTTTGTTCTACCTGCCCGAACTGAACCCATTAAGACGAAAGATGCCTCCTGGAAAGTCATTCTTAAATATAAGGCATTGTTTGAGAACAGCCTTGACAGCATTGACCAAGTTGACCATAACCTCTATTTTTCTCCCACTATAGCAGATAGAAACATGAAATAAAAAGAAACTTTAGCATTCATAGGAAATTATTGCCTGTGCCATGATGTTCATTAACAGTTTTATAGGCATTTTTGCAGCTGAGTATGGTGCTTAATAGGGGTGTCAACGTTTACAATTTTTTCTACACGTGTACATGGGACTTCTAACCGACGTGTACCCGGTTACACGTTGGGGATTTATGAGCTTTTTCTGTCGCAGTTGTGCTATATAACCACAGAAAGTATAATGAGTTGAAAATAAAATCCTCTATCATTTTGACAGTTAAGAAAATGTACAAGTGAAAGCTGAAAAAGGGTTAACCTTTTTTAATCATTGTACTAACTATTGCTCACTTGTACCTTTTTTTTTTTTTTTTAAACTTAAAGTGCAAACTGCATCCCTCTCTCACAATGGGAGCTGCGTCTGAATTTTAATATACGTCTCATAGTGAAAGTAATGTGTAATTGGTGAGAGAAAGCAACTCAAAAAGAAGCCAAAGTAAGCTGAAGTCAAGGAAAAAACTTGACCTTTATATCCACAAAGTTAAAAAAAGCAGAGAGGGACTCACAATTATTCACTAAAATTGGCGAAAAAAAATGTTTTCTTCCTCCTCCTTAGATGCGAGGATATGTGATCAGGTCGTGAAAAGCTGACAGAACACCAACCAACAATATAACGTACAACAACATGCAACAATATAGGCTAAAATAACAAGCCATTAACAGCTTTTGTTTTCAGCTGCACGACATTTGCACATCGAGTTGATGATGAGCGCCGCGCTCTTCTCAAGTCCTCCGCAGCCTATTCTTGAAGTGGCGCGACACTGGCTGTGGCTGCGGGGTTTTTTTTCTTGATATCAAGGTGACATTGCGCCCCATGAATCTGTATGCACGAGTGGGAACATTTAAGTGTATAGTTAATTAATGTTATTATCTGAAGCTTTCAGGCAACATTATCATCCCTAAAAATAGGCGACTATTTACACGTAGATGTTGACACCCCTAGTGCTTAAGATGAAAGCATACATTACTTATTTTTAATTGTTATTTTATGGATTATTATTAATAGCAGTAGTAATAGTAGTTTTGTCCATAATTTTTGATTGTCATTTTTTTGTGCTGTGGTTAGATGCCCTCATGGTGGTATGCCATGTGTCAGTGCATCCGTAAACTTTTTGCCTTGTCAGCTCTGTAGCACTTTCAGTTTTTCACGGATCCTTTTCATATTTTATATGCGTGTATATGGGATGAAAATCTAGGCCAAGTTCAACTTTGGCCATGTTTTGCCAAGAGTGCGCTTTGGCTTTGCCACTATTCTTATAAGTATTGTCATCTATTATTATTTTTTTTATTTCATGATCATTGCAAGTCTGTCTCTGACAAGGCTTTTCGTTTTCTTTTTTTTCACCGTCCACTGGCTGCTGGACGGGATTTTGCTCCTACTTTGAATATGAATTTGTCTCAGTCACATGTCCCCACCACAAACGCTGATCAGACAGGCAAGTCTTTAGCCGCGGTTTGCGAGGATATTCGCACATACGGCGCGGGTGACCATATTCCAGTCATCGTGAAATCTGACAAACTCGTTAAAATCCTCCCCCATCTCCTCCTCATACTTGCATCTCATCCACTTTGCCTTGGCTCGTGAGTCGGCAGTCACGTCATAACCTGGGTCTGAATCTTCTACTTATTTGTTGTTTTAGTCAACTTAACAGAAGTAGCACGGCTTTAAAAGCTTTCTTTTTAAGTACAAATGCCGTGATGGATATGGCCTTCCCCACGCTTATTTCAGTGCATTACAATACATTTCATTGGTCGCGTTTATTTAAAACAATCATGCTGCCTTAAACATGTAAATATTCAATCGGGACTTTTGGACAGACGCATGGGTTAGCAGGTGTTATGGATGGACTGGATTATTGCTTTGACCTTTGGGCGAGGATCTTGTCCTGGATGTGCTGAATGATCGATGCTAGGAGTCTGTGGGATCAGACTTGGTCCCTGGAGTTTCCACCACCACTGAGCATTAGCAGAGGTTCCTGAGATCCTGTGCGCAAACATAAACAAGCACCTTTCCCTCTGGGGGCCTGGAAAGGATCCGAGTCTGTGGCCACATGCCACTGAAGAAACGTTGTCTTGGGTTACTCGGCTTGTCCCCAGGTGACACGATACGAGAGAATATTCACTGCCTCAATCCAGAATGGAGAGGCATAGGCAGACTCCCGCCTCACTTGTTCGGAGCTATCGTGCGAATTTGTATTGTATCAAACTCTGCATTCATATGCTGGTGGCTGTGCATTCCTCTCACAGTGAATCGTCGCATAGTCTATTCATGGTGGAAATTTTGTTGCAGGCCATGTGCTCGATTGCTGCAGATGTTGTGGAGCCCGAGGGTGCTTAGTGCTGATCCTCCGCCAACTGTAGCTGGCTCAATCTCCACCATCCCAAGGAATTTATGTGATAAATTGAGAAATCGAGCAATAATTTGAAGCTGAGTCTTTGGACCAGTGGCGCAGGTTTTGGATCTACATGAGTTGGTCTCTGTGTCTTGAAATCACAGGAAAAGATAAACAATGGGAACCCAGTATGTTTAGCTTAATTAAATTATTTTTTTAATCTTATTTATTTATTATTTTTTTTCATTTCTGATGTGTGCCCGTGGGCAAATTAAGAGGTTAAAACAAAATCGCGGGTGCCCATCTGTCGCATTGACCTCGTGAGAGTATCTCCATCTTGCACTCCATGTGTTGGTGGTCCCCTAAGTGTTTTGTGGTTTTATTTGACTGGGAGAGACGCATACCTCCATGGTCTCAGGGGAATATACTGCACGTTCGGCTGGCTCCATTGGTGTCGTTTGAGCTGTAACCACAAATTTTGGCCTGGTGAAGAAAAAAAGGCTAATCACCTCCGGGGGGTGAATGAGGAGGTAATTACATGGTGCAGTGAGCCTCCATTGCTCTTTTTGAAAGAGGCAATTTGATATCTGTCCTCGACCTCCAGTTGCAAATTAGTTCGCATTGCTTAACCACAGAGCTTTAAGATGGCGCCCTTTTCTGTCCAGTGTGTTGTGTGCTCATTGTTTGAATGAAGCAGCTGTCTGCGTTTTGCAATCTTTGACTTTGCTTTTTTTTTTTTATTTTATTTTTATATAGTGGCGTATAGAAGAGACCGAAGCATCAGAGCGGCCTACGATGAGCATTTCCATTCAGAGCGGGAGGTGAGAGGCGAATATACGAAATGTCGGGGACATACTGCACGTATCGAGTTTGGAAATGGTTTTGAATGTTTTGATCATACAAAATTTGCTGTGTGATTTGAGTGCCTTGTTTAAATGGTGGTAAATGTATTTTCGGACTGCATTGCCAGTTGTCTGAAAACTATCCGGATGCGATTCTCAAATATACTTACTCTTCTTAAATTCAATTCTGTATGAAGACCAGCCTGTCAGTCACAGTGTAAGCCGCTCCCCACTGTGCCATTTTTTTAATGTCATCTTTAACCTCTTAAACTCACCCTGAGACTCACCGCAGCAAAATGCCTACAACGCCGCGCTAATTAACTAGCAATATAGTCATATTACACATGAAATGAAACAGGAGAGCCTCTGCTACAAGCACATATAAGTCATTTTTACATACACCAAGCACAACTCAAACGGCAAGCATATTACTGTTCAAATATCAAAATCCGAGTAGCGTCAGAAAATCAACCCTCTCTCCACATTTCCATGTCTCCCTCTCCGATACTTCATGCTACACAAACGGAGACTGTTTTCAGGCATTTCCAAATGGTGAACCACTTGGTTTTATGAATGAGTGCATTGTTTCAAGCTTTAACTTTTTGTGTGGTCTTAGCATCATTTTAAAGATCTCTTTTCACGTGTCACTTCCAGATGCCCTATGGCAGAGTGGTGAATTTGGGTGAAAGGCGCGGAGAAATCAACAGGCTCGAGGAGGACTACCACAGAGACTATGATTACGACAGTTCGCGCTACCATCCCAATGGTGGGCCCCGCAGTTACCATGGAGACGACCACCGAGGGTACCCCGAAAACGCCCACTTCGGCAGTGTCCGGAGGAATGGACCCCCCTCTCGTAGGGTTAGTAAGCCCCAGAGCCCTCGTGCAGATGCAGGTGCCCACGATCACCCACTTAAAGGTTCAGGATCGTCAGTAAGGTATTTAACAAACCAGGATTGCATAGTTACCTGGGTAACTGCACGGAGTATAATCTCGAACGGCTCTTCTTCCATCCCGATTTGGGAGTGCGTTGGGCTTTGTCACGTACACCCCATTGCTTGTGAAGTGCAGGATTTGGGTCATTTCAGGAAATTAACTTCATTAAAATCTCCCTTGAACTATGTGCATTATTCTCCCTTTCAGTTAGCTTTGTAGTTAAATAAATGTGCTTTTCCTGAATTGCAGCAATGGAACCCTTTCTGGAAATCTATTTTGGCATTTTTGTAGATGAAAATTTCCTTACACTTACATTCTTGGTTAGGTTCATTTTCATTTAGTTTTCAATCCCTGTCCCTCCATTAGATCTGAAAAATAAATCTGGAGTCAACTGTATAATTATCTGTCCAGCCATTCCGCTGTGGAAGTTGTGTACTTGTTGGCAGGAAGAGTACCGTGCGATTGCTGTCAGTCCGTGCTGCCCCCTTGTGGAATACAGGGATTTTTACAAGCACTTTCATGTCGCTGCTCTGCCACCTGGTGTTCATGCACGGGAGATTAATACGTGGCTCAAAATAGCCACATTTCGGCTGCGTTTGAATGATCGTTTTTGCTATGGAAATTTCCTAACTCTAGAAAATGACCTTGAAGTATTAACGTGGTAGCCATAAGTCAGCTCAGATTCTCTGTGTAGAAGAGCTTCTGTGCTTCCTTACTTACTTGCTTTAGTATAGGGTACCCTGATCCATCCAACACCGTCCGACAATTCGGCGCAGCAGCTATATTAAAAGTGACGACCATCCACCATGAAATCATGAAAACAAACGAACCTGACGGTCGAGTAACGCATTATCACATCTCTTAATTTTTCGGTTGTTGAACATGGAACAGCAATAACACTTAATGCTTGGGCTGGTTGTCAGTCATTGGCAGGCTTTTCTGTTCTATTGGACAAGCATTATCACTATCTGTGACTGCGTTTAATATGTTTTCACTGTGTTATCTCGTGTAAATTATACAACCGAGAAAGGAGCTTTACATGGATTTACATTCAGCCGAGGGATAAAATTTCAACAGTTCTGTAAGAGTACATTGCTAAGTAATTAAGCAAAAAGTGCATGAGAGTCTGGTCTTTTGTCACATGCCCATCTACATGGTAAATGTACGGAATGGTTTAACTGAACTCACAGAAAGTTGTTTCCATTTCCATACCGTCTGTTTTTGGGCAGAAATGTTGTTTAGTGGCTCAAACTTTTCTGTTTGGGGAAAATAGACCATCATTCAGGAGGAAGTCTATCTCTGTCTGACAGACTGATTTTATTGCCACGATGATTTGTTTGTTAAAATGGTGTCTGCAGTTTGGTTGATTGAGGGAATTTTTGTAATTGCTGCAACAAATCTATTACTTGGCCTTATTGAGTCGGTTTTTTTTTATGAATTCAAATTGCTCCTTTATATACTCAGCAACAAAAGTTTCTGTGACCCCAATTTTCATGTTCAGCAGAAATAAATGTCTGGTGTTCAAATCTGTTATGAAAGTATAATTTAAGTCACACAAACACACCCACAGCAGAAAAGCATGCCTTGAATGCAAAGGGTGACTTTTATGCAAACATCATGCATTTGATGGCCTAATCTTGGGTATAAAAGCACGTGTGTCGCAGGGATTCGATATGCATTGTTCCTGCTAGTGTCGACAACTGTCACACCGTTAAATGTAAAAAAACGTGATGTTTCCATCCTTACTCGAAGTTTGAAGATGCCACGCCTATCTGAAAATTAACTTCTCAGAGCCATTGGTATGCTTGAAGCTGGATCGTCTCAGCGGGATGTAGCAAGACAATTCAAAGTCCATCGAAACACCATTTGGACTTTATGGCAGCGTTGGCAACTAACAAATGCTGTCAGAGATGTTCTCAATGTGCCAGGCCTTCCGTTACTAGCCTCAGACAGGATCGTTGGATTCAAACCACACACCTGCAAAATCTGTTCCAACCTGTAACAATCACTGCCAGCTAGGACCATCCCAGGACTTCCGCGGAAATCGGCACCGACTGTACGTTGCCGCCTCAGACGTTTCAGGATTGTTGCTAGATCCACTAGACATCTGATTTTGGCCCACAATCATTGATGATTACATCTACAGGGGTGCAGGCAGCGTATACATTGGATAGCAGGTCAGTGGAGACAGGTGTTGTTCACTGACGAGGCTCGTTTCAACCTCAGCCACAATGATGGACACAGACGGGTTTACCGATGTCAGGAAGAACGTTACACCGAACAGTGTCATGGAGCAAGACCATTTCGGAGGTGGCAGTGTTATAGTATGGGGTGGGATCATAGCTAGACAGAGAACGCATTTGTTACTGGTTGATGGCAACCTCACCGGTCAGCGTTACCCTGAAAAGATCATCCATCCCGTTGATCTGCCGTTTATGCGTCGACATGGTCCTGGCGTTCTTTCAGCATGACAATGCCTGGCTGCATGTGGCTCGAGTTGTGCAACAAACACTTCAACAAAACAACGTGAATGTGATCTCTTGGCCTGCTCACTCTCCAGATCTCTCCAATCGAGCACACATTGGGATGAGATGGAACAACGTCTCCGAAGTTTACCACGTGCCCCAGAGACACTCCAGGAACTTGGTGACTGGCTCGTACAGATATGGAATGGTATCCCACAGGACTTTGAGACGTCTGATTCATTCCATGCAAAGATGATGTGTTGCTTGCATCGAAGCCAGAGGGAAGGGACGCGCGTTACTGATGTGGGAATTGTAGTTTACGCTTTCTCATGTTTCCCATGTCATGACATCATAACTGTAACCAGTATGGTTTTATTAAACCTGTGAACTTGTAACAGGAGTCTGTTTTCTATTGGAATCACAAATCATTTTTTTCCCCTCTGCATAAAATGCGGGGGGACATAGGCATCACCTTGTCCGTCTGTCCGTCCGTCCGTCCATAATCATTTTGTTTCCGGTGCAGAACTCGGAAACTATGCAAGATATCAGCACCAAACTAGGTACATGTATTCTATGTATAGTCTAGATGTGCCTGTGCTACTTTGGAAACTTCAAGATTACTATTTTTGCCATTTCCATGGAAACATATTTGGACTTGGTGCACATCAGGCCTATTTCCTTTCCGGAGCAGAACTCAAAAACCGTTCAATATATCTTTCTGAAACTTAACATGTCTATTACTGAAGTGGTGCCTTTTTGATATTTTCAGGTTTCTGAAAATCTTTTTTTTTTTCCCCCCATTTCCATTGAAACCAGTTGCATTTGGACTCAGTACAGAGATGGGTTCGTTTCCAGAGCACAACTCAAAAACCCTTCATTTTATCTTTCTGAAATTTTCCCTGTGTAATACCCACATACTGAAGTGGTGCCTTTTCATATTTTCAGATTTCTGAAAAAAATTATTACTATTTTTTTTTTTTTTCCTGTTTTAATGGAAACCATTTGCATTTGGACTCTGTACAGAGAGAGGTTTGTTTCTGGGGCACAACTCAAAAACCGTTCATTATATCTTTCTGCAACTTTGCATGTGTATTACCCACATACTGAATTGGCGCCTTTTGATATTTTTAGATTTCTGAAAATCTCCTCTTTATCCCCCCGGCAGCAGGGGGTATATTGCCATCAGTGTGTCCGTCCGGGCGGCCGGGCTTCCGTCTCTAATCATACCTTGTCTGGAGCATATCTGGGAAACTATACATCCGATCTTCTAGAAACTTCACAGATATGTTGAGCGTGATTTCTGGATGTGCCTTTGGGGGCCGGGGGGATATGCCATTGCCAGATGGCTCTTGTTAGATTTAGTGATGCACCTTATTGTATCTCCGAACGAGTTCGGAGGATACTATGGATTTGGCCTCGTCCCGCATCCGCAGAGATTTTCTTGTGAACGCTCTACAGCCCACATAAGTGCACCGATTCTTTTCAAATTTTGCAGGGACATGTATTATGGTAAGTTCACGACATCTGTTGATTTTGGGTACTCTGAGACGATCTGGGCCCATCTGGGGGGCCTTCGGGGATACATGTACTCGGTTGCCGAGTGCTCTAGTTTAAGATTCAATTTTATATATCGTCACAGGAACATTTGTTGCTGAGTATAATTGTTGTTTGGCTCTTGAGTGCATTACGCAGTCCCCAATGACTTTTAATCATTACTAGCCTATTATTTGTTGTTCTGGATTGAGTTGACCAATGAATTATCTATGAATCGTACCTTGTGAGCTACTTTGCGTAGCTTTTTCATTGACCTGAGTGCACTCCTACTATTTTGCTATCAATAGAGATGTATTGTAATGTTTGCTTTTTCTGCAGGATGAAGGGCCGCCCTATTACAGGGGGGCGCGTGAGGAGCCTCCGGGGGGCCGTCAGGTGGAGTTCAGGTAAGGGGTTCCCTCCTGCCTCTGAAGTTTGGGTGGTGATGGAGTGTTCATTCCAACCAACCGTTTGCACACGTCAACGTAAGAATGGAGGACCTTAACGGGGAATGAGAATTGATGAGTAAAAGCAGGTTTTTGACTGCTCGTTTGGAACAGAAGCCTGTGCCCATACCCGCGGCCGCCCTTTCTGGACAGGGTTGAAAATCCCTGGTTTTATGTATTGGGAGCCATGGGCTGTAACTCTGTTTTGAAGTGGCCGAGGAACATGTCAGCAGTGTTGGGTCATTTTGACATGGCTCTTGCATGTGAAATTCATGCACTGTGCACCTTGACTTGCACAGTTTACTGTTGCCTGGTATGGAGAGTAGGTGCTTGATTTGAGACCTGGACCTGTATTTACAAAGCATCTTGGCGCTAAAAGTAGGCCCTAATTGCCGGATTTAGGAGAAACTCCTAAAAAAATGGGAGTGTCAGTTGCAAATTTAGGACTCCTAATTATTTTTACTGACTGTTATTTACTAAGCATTTTAGGCCTTAAAGTAGCTCCCAAGTCTGGGAGAGCTTAAAAGTAGTCAAGAGGACTCCTAACTCCCTAAAACCTATTTACAAAGAATCGGAAAATGGCTACTGCGGTTGAAAGACGAGATGACTTGAAAATTCTGAATGATGCGCAGTTGCTGAAAAGGTATCGGATCGACTGTGGAGGAATTTTATTTGTTGTTGACTTGGTGAGGGAGAGAATTACGTCTCCAGCCATGAGAAGCAACCCAATAAGCCCCAAAATAAAATGTTCGACAACACTTTGTTACTTGGCCACTGGAAAAAAATGCAACTTTGCAACTTAGATAATTAGGGATTTCACAATCATCTGTCAGTCGCTCAATTCACAAACAATCATTGCGCTCAGTAAACCCCATATCATCCAACAGTTTATCCGGTTTCCAGTGGACATTGAACAACAAGGAATCAAACTTGAATTCATGCACATCTTAGGTATGCCAGTATCATCGGTGCTATTGACGAGACCCATATTTGAATTATTTCTCCATCCCAAGATGAAGAGGTATTTGTAAATGGGGGGGAAAAAAGTTAATTCCATCAACACCCAGATAGTATTTGTTGCCAAATACAATATTTTGGACATTGTTGTGAAGGGGCCAGGATCCACGCACGACTCGCATTTTAATGGAAAAAGCAGCTTATGCCAATTACTTTACAGGCATCATGTGCCTGCGGGACGCCACTTACCCGGGGACAGTGGCTTTGGTGCTGTATGACCTCCTCCTGCTATGCATGAATTATTTAGTAGGCAGTTGAGCGAGGATTACATTTAATAATTCATCATAATAATACCAGCCTATGTCATGTTTTGTATGTAAATTGTAGGCTACAAATTACAAAGCAAGCTTAGCATGTTACCTGTTTAAACGTTAGCCCGTTTTATAGGCTGCGATCTTGAACCTCCCCTGCGATTACAGCCCATACCACCGCTTCTTGCAGTCGTCTGTAGTCCGAGGATTTGCTGCTCACCCCCGAGCCAAGTTTCCCTTTGATTCCATGCTTTCGCTCCTGCACCAACTGCTCGTAGCCCCAGTTGGGCTTTCGTGTCCTTTTTGAACTTTCATCCATGACCGTTTAGGACAAACAAACTTGAACGGCTCGTCATTGAAATGATCGCAACATATTCTCATCGGGTAATAAGTTGCCAATCATTGGCAACTGTGTATGTTTATTTGTGTCATGCCGCCACAGCAGCCATCTCAATATGCCCTTGATCAACATACAGGTGGGAGCATATGCCACACTCTGCGTTGCTCTTGTTCAACATGTTATTATTTTATGGGACAAACCAGCTGCTTGGACTGTTTCCTCATTTTTTTCCTCCATGTGTTGCAATAGGGATATTTTTTTTTCAATGGGCCGCCCTGTCACCAAACAGCCAATCGCCGTGCTCATTGTACCAAGACTCATGCATGAGAATTGACGTCATCCATAGCAACGGAGATTTACTCCCACCTGTCTCAGAGCTACTCCTATTCCAGGAGTTACCAGTTTTCTGAACTAAAAGTTGCTTTCAGCGGCTTTGTGAATAACTTTTAAGATTTTACTCCCAGATAAAATATTGTAGCGCGACTTAGGAGTACTCCTAGCGGTAAGTTAAGATGCTTTGTGAATCCGGGCCCTGATCCTGAGTGTGTGAAGTTTGCGTTCCCATGGCCGCCACCTCTCTCCATGTGTTGTTGCCCTAAGCCGAGGTTCTGTCCTGAGAACCGGAGTTGGTCCTTAGGTGCTGTACTGTGACTGCCCACTGCTCCTAAGCTACTGGAACTGGTCAGATTCAGAGGACAGAATGTCTCTTGTCTCCCTGAGGTGGAGATTTTATTTAGAAACCGCTCTGTAGAGAGACCTATTGGATACCCATTCTGAACTGTGGGGAGCCCAATGGGTTAAATGAGTGTCTCAACTCCTGTTTTTTGTGTTTTTTTTTTTTTTTGTAATTTTTAGATTCTTATTGTGCTGTCTAGACCAGCGTTCTATTTCTCTCCTCCAATGGATTTTGCCCAGATATTGAGTAATTAATTAACATTACTTGTAGAATCTCGTGGAACTTCTACTGTCACTTCATACACATCCGCACCGTTCGTGATGGGAGGTGCTTGTACACCTCCCAATGCGGGTTCTGTCATTTCTTTTCTTTTGACTCTGAGGAATCCATTGATTGATGTTGTCATATTATCTTCCCTTTCTGCCCTTTCTGAGCTCTAGAGTGCTCTGGCTTTCTTTATTTGGGGTTAGTCTTTGAGAAATGGTTCAGATAAGTAGTTCCACTACACTGTGTCTCTGTCCTTGCTGTTGAACACCCCTTTGTCCTCTTTTTATGCAGTAAGCGTGTTGCAAGTCTGGTATCTTTTTTTTTTTTTTTTTTTCAAACTCCTGCAGAATTTGGATATTTTTGTTCAAATTCTGCTTGAATTGTGTACTTTGGCAAAAACTGTAGAAACAAAGCATGGGAAAATGCCATCCTGAAATATTACCTGAGCTTTAGTGCATTTTTCTTTTTTTAACCGGTGGATGTATTGGACCAAAAAACCTCTCCGTACACTAATCTACAGCAGTTGGAAGACATGCGCATCACTTTTTTTTTATTTCTTTGATCCAATTAGTAGCTGTAAAGGATGATTTGGTGGTTGCATTGAAATGAAGGTCTATCATAATGTACAAACCCTTTTCATGTAATTGTGACATTACACCAAAGTGCATCAGTCTTACTCTGAATGATATTTATATCAACAATAACTGCAATACTCAGCATTTTGTAAATGCTGGAACTACAAACTACATGCTTAATGAAGTGCAAGATATGCAGTGGAGAGCTAAACATTGGGAACCAATAAACAATCAAATTGCCTTTAGTTTATGGCAATTTACATGGAAAGCTAGACATGTCACTGTGGTTAAATGCGTTGGATAGATGTAATGCAGATAAAGCATCGGTGCAAAGTCTAAATATGAGTTCATAGCATATACAGTGTTACTGACTGGAAAACACTTGTTGCTACTATGTGAATCACCTCTTGCAAACCTTTTAGATTGTTGGCCATTATTGAAATGATGCCGATAGGTTACTGCGCTTTTTTTTCATCAAAATTCAATTCCACCGTTTCACTTTTTCAGAATTCAGTAGAATAATGTTTCAGTTCTGTTTCGAAAAATATACAGTTACGTTTATGTGTGTGTATAATGCAGCAAACCAGATTTTTGTGCATGGTGGGATAGAATGGAGGCCATTGTTTTACTAGCCTTTACAACTACTCAGTGCTAATCCATATCAGTAAATGGATGCTAAACCGCAACAAACTTGTCAGTGTGTGTGTCGAATTCTCGCAGAACTCCTGAACTGAAGTTTACTCGGCTTCCTGAAGATCCCACCCCCTTGTATTTCACCATGCACTGCGGTAAATGCTGTACTACATCATCTGTACATAGTGCTGTTAAATTGCTTTTATTTCATGCTCATTGGAAAAGTCTGTCTTTTGTGTCCAAATCAGTTTCATGCACCGGACAGGAAGGACTATGGTGGCAGTTGAGCCACAGATGTGTTGGAAAGAGATGCATGTTTTCAGTGTTTTGAGGGCATGGAGGTGATGAGTGATTTGGATGGTTCTGCTGTTTTGATGGGCTGAGTGTCCTGTATTGTTCTCTCCATACTGATGTAAATGCCTTCTAACTGAAGTGCAGACTGTCAAACCTGTGGCCCTTTTCGCCCTTTATAGGTTTATCTCGGTCAAAAAGCCTGCGGACCTCTCTGCATGTGTTGCACATTGAACCAACAGCAGGCCATAAACTTATAATACTCATTGAGGGCAGCAGGGGGCGTTGGTGTTCTTTCTTCCAGGAAGGACAGGGCTGCTGTTTTCTAAAGCAGGAGTGTTTGCTCAGCACTGCAGGATTGTGGGTATTTTGTCTCTGTATATGATGCTTATAAGGCCCTCACTGTGCTGCTCTGACCAAAGCTGCTCTTGACCGCGGAGTTCTTCCCTGCCTGCTACGTTTCATGTGTTGTGACTGTAAGCATTTTGGCCGGAGTGTGATTTTTATTGCCTGTCATTTCAGACAGAGCGGAATCGGATTTCTCTGAGCTTTCCATCCTTCTCGTGTTTCCACGTCGCAGTTTGAGCTTACTGGGAGGAGTTCCCAGTCGAAAAAACCTTTTCAGCTGATAAATGAGAAACAACCAGTTGTGTCACAGAGCACTGTTTATTATTTAACACTGTGTCAACTTCAATTTATCATTTTTTTGAAACCTTCTCCCACACCTCAAAGCGCATCAGATTTCCACAGCCTCTTTCTGTGAGAGAAAGGAGAGAGTTTGACTTGTGAATACTGCTCGCAATGGAAGTCTTTGAAGTGATTGAGTCGGAATGCGTTGAGGGTGAGGCCAGTCCATCCTGAAGAGGCCTCTCTGTTATCATGGTGCCTAAGGGGCACATTTGCTCTTTTTTTAAATATTTGAAAATATGGGTCCCCCCAGTTAGATGTGCTCCTAAGTGATATTTCCAGCAGGCTCACAGTGACTTCCTTCGGCAACCGGTTGCACAGAGTGGAAAAAATGTCTTTTGATATGAACTGGATCAATTTTTGTTGCATGATTTAATTGGGGGGCGTGTGGTATCCCCTTGGCTGAAGAGTTTGGGGGGAGGAAGAGTCATTTTCATTTATAATCCATAATGAGCATTTTTGAAGCCAGAGAAAAAGTTCCAACGGACCAAGGTGTATAAAGTTTACAGTGTGGGCAGGCACCAACATTCGACTTATCAGACATTGGTCACTTTGAAGTTGATTGTAATAATTTTGGGGTACCGGGGTTTAAAGTTAAGCAAAATCGCATTTGTTACTTTTTTTTTTTTTCTTCCAAATTTTAATGGCTGTTCTTTTCTGATGAAAGAGAGATGGGCTTCTGCAAATTGCTATGTGAATTGCCAGCAAACTTTTCAATTCAAACCTGAATATTATACCTCTGAGTGCATCCATTTTGTCTTTTTGGATGTTCAAAGTTGGATCCAGAATAAAAAGAATAATAATTTTTTGACCTCACTGTGGGGAGATGCATCTCACAAGCACTCCATTTATCATAATGAAACCTGGTGTGTTTAGACAGTGAGCATTGGCAGTGAATGTAGAAAAAAATGAGTTATTTTCCTGCTTTTTATTTTTCATTCTCTCAACCACGTCCCTGATTTTTCTTATTTTCGTGGTGCTGCCAGTTCTTACCTGCCCATAGTGTGCTGTGGAAAATTACTGTATGGAAAACGTTTTAGAATTCAGTCAACAAATGTTTTCACAAGCTATGCTTACATGCGCAAAATTTCTCCAATCCGATCCCGACCTTGGTTGATCGGATTTCCAAATCCAAATTCACACGGACACTAAATGAAATAATCTGACATTACTTGCGTACACATCACCGCGTTTAATCAAAATGACTCATTTGAGCATGCGCGGAGTCGTTTAATTTTCTGGAAATATTAGTAGTAGAAGACGAAAAAGCTGTACTTCAGCTTCTGTTGTGAACAAACGCCATGTTGTCTGCACGTCCTTGTTCGGTCTTTGTACCGCACGGTGCACGGTGAAGACAATTTTACCCCAACTGCGAAGACAGGATCCGAATGGGTGTGTACATGCACGTTGTTAGGAATGATGATTGGCATAAACCACCTCTCTCATTCGGAATGAAATTTATTTCCGAATAGACCGAATGGGATCAGAATCTTCCGATTGATGTGTTTACGTGAAGCATTTTTAATCTAATTGGGTCTTTATTCCGATTATGTGTGTCCATGTAAACATAACTACTGAGAATAAAAGTTCTTACATAGTCTGAATCTTCCCCACTTCTCTAATCGTGCCAAGTTGCATATCACGTTATTACTCTGTGGCAGCAGAAATGTTCAACTGTATGAAGTTAAAGAGGAACCCAAACTTGCCTGACTTTTTTGCGGTTTTTGTAGTTTTAGGTACTTTATTTCACTCTTTCCCCGAAGACATTTGTAACCGAGCTCAATCGTCCTATTCTTGTTGAAAAGACATAAAAAAAGCAGCCCAGCTGCAGTGCAATTCCCACGATTTCAGAAAAGCTAATTGCGTATTAATTCATGCACGTGATGCCATTCTGAGACTCGTTGCAACTTTGGATTCGACGTGAATATACAAGTGCATATGTTCTGTGCGAAATATCTAAGCTAATGCTATGGGTTTGTTTTTAATAGTTTATTGGACAAATCTAGAAGGCCTCGATCTTGTGTAGTTGGAGGCTGTATAAGGAACTTTGTAAAAAATCTCACCATCAACGTCGGAGATCTTGTGAGATCTCGTTCACTGAACACGTTCACTGCACCAGTGACTGAAACAAGTGACATCACTGAATACCTGCAGAAACATCGACATCTCTAAAAAGCCATGAAACTCCTATTGTATTCATGAGTCAATGCTGTAGAGGATTTGTGGTATAGCGATGTTCGCGATGATGTCAATCCCTTTGGAAAGAATATTATGCATGTTGATTCCACCAGTAACCACCAATGGCTGCCAGTAGCACCTTGACTGCAGAGATGTCAAGTCTTTAGCTCAAATATGAGCCTTTTGTGTAACTCCACATGCAAGTGGCTTGGAAAACAATTTAATTCAGTGTTTTACAAATGCATTTGTGACACCAAAATTACTCAAACATGTTCTGCGGCATTGTTTTGTTATTTAAATAGATCCCACCCTAACATTTGCTGTCATTTAATTCTTTTAGCATTGTTTAGTATGCACTTAAGCATACTTTCCACCGTGAACCAAGGGCTGGTAAGATCTGAGAGCACACTCGAGATCAGGATATGTGATTAACAGAGTGTAAATCAAAAGACAAGAAATTAAAATGCTCATTTTTTTTCATATGTTCACCATCTATGCTTGCCCTCTAAGCAAGACAGGGCATCAGGGCATTTCTCTGGACTGCGAGCAACTGTGACTTTTGATGTCTGTTGGGGAATATGGTTGTTCTGCTGAAGCATTTTCCCTTACCCTTGGGTGATGTTTGTTTCCCGTTGCACCTCTGCTAATGTAATAAAATTTTGCTGATCAGCTGTTACTCATACAGGTGCTGTTCGCTCCCAAATGCGACTCTCGGTGTCAGGATGCACAGTCTTACTGGTAGAAGACTTGAAAAAGATTTGATTGCCAAGCGTCTGTAAAAATTTATATTCATTCTTGCTAAAGGTTATGAAAATGTGTTCGTAATGACTTGACTGTTTTGAAAGATGAGCCTCTTTCCTCTGTCGGATGTTTTTTTTTCTTTTTTTGAGTCGAAAACCATGAAATTATTCATGGGATTAGGAAAGATGGGGTCGGGTTAAGGTGGGAAGCAGTTGGGAGGGGATGTGTAGGGATTTTCAGCTGGAAAAGAAAGTCCTTTGGTAATTTACTCCCAGAGCAAATGGCGGACAAGGTTTAGGAGCCAACATCAAACGGAACCAGGGGGAGTCGTAAAAAAAGACCCGGCAAGGCCGTTTAACCGTTTAACGTCCGTCCTTTGTTTAGCAAAGTATTCCGGAGTTCGGCGGAAGGTCAGGAGAAACCAGGTGTCCCTTAATCCCACCCTACTTCTTGTGGGGAGGGATCTTGGCGCTGCGGAAACCCGTCATGTACATCGCGTATTGCTCGGTTATGCGAAATCGACGACCGTGAGCGATCCGGAGTCCAAACAAAGGTGAAAGGGAACGCAAACTTACCATTTTTGTTGCAGTTTGCACAGATGTGAGTTTAAGAAAAGCGGTGGGGCAGAAACGACCTCTTCGTGAAGAATACACAAGGTGCTGTAGCTGCCTTTCGGAATACACATTAGATTTAAGGGCCAGTTTAGTGCCCGCCGTATTTGGCCCCATACTGATTTATGGAGCATTGTGGGAGAAGGTAAACTTATTAGCCCTATCTGATGGTACCCAGGCTGTACTGGTATGTAGGCGGAGGAGAGGGCAGATTGAAGAAACTGGATACGTCAAGTGTTTTATGGTGGGGCAGCAGTGGTTTATGGGCCATTCGTGGTATCGTGTTGCGGTTGGAAAATAACTTGATCAAGCGTACCTGCCCTCCACTCTTTCACTCGTTTATCAGGGCGTCTTTCATTCCTTTTACCAAAAATGCAATTTAATTCATTTCCTTATTTGCTTCGGCCTGTTTTTTGTTCATTTATTGAGGTATGGTTCACTGCTGTTTTATTAGTTTAATTCAAGTGTGCTGTTGTTGAGTCAAGGAGGGTATTTTAAGAGGCAGAATGGAAGAGTTGGCTGGATAACTGGTCAGAAAAAGCCTAGAAACAACTTTTTTTTAAAATTCAGTTCATGTTCTAGGTTTTTCTTTTTGCATTTATCCAGCAAACTTTGCTATTTGGAACTGTGCACTGTTCTCTCTTACAGGCTATTATACCCACTGGTGTGTGTGTGTGTGTGTGGTCAGGAAGACACTTTTAAACTGTGGGTTTGGGTGGGTCCACCTGCACCCCTCTCATGGTAAATTTAGGGCATGGTGAGAGGATTTTGATGAGCTATACAGGTGTTGACACGGTGGGTCATATCGCCGTGGCAACACTCTGGAGGCTCCACATGTGCTCACCTGTCGGTTGCACTCGAAGGGTGCTGTTCTGTCCGAGATGGTCGATCTTTCGCAGCGCCCCCATCCACGACAGATCGGAGGTCGCTGGGGTCCCTCCCAGAGTCCTTTGGTTTCGTTTTTCACACGGCAACGTCTGTGCTGCGAGCAGGAAAAGTGCAAGGAGCTGCGAAAACAAATGCTGAAGTTGCAGTGTGGGGGTAGAAAAAGGCTCTTCTGTCGTCTTTTTTTTTTTTTCCCGCCCTTTTTTTGAAGCTGTTTGTCTGTAAGTTTGCTGACGGACGCATCTCACACTAGCAGTCCTATGCCCCTCCCTCCCTCTTTGGCTTGTGGCCTTGTGGCCTCTAAAGCCCCACAAGTTTTCTGTGAAGGTTTTGAGGCCTAGGTAGCACAGACATGTTAGCCACTTTGGGACACATGCCCCACTTAGCTGGCTTGTTAGCACGATGTGGCCCAGAGTAGCAACATCTTCATTGCGGAATGGTCCGTGCAGCACTCCTTTCTCCTGCAAGGCAGAACGGAGCCTGGCTCCCCTACTGAAGGGAAAAAAGTGGAACATTTTTGTTTTACATCCTCGAAAGCTTTCCAGCTGACATTTGATGCAACACAACGTGGTACATTCATTTATGAATATTCATGTGCATGTTGTTTTTGGTCATGCTACTCTCGGGTCGGTCATGGACGTTCGCTTCCGTGTTGTGGCTCCGCTTCAGTGTCCAACATCCTTTTTTTTTTTTTTAAAGTTGTTTCTGGGATCTGTTGTTTGTCAGGGAGCTCTGATATTGACTAGAGATGTGAATTTTGCATAATAAGTGTTTACAGTCCTCAAAATGCAGGTCTCTTTCAGACTGTATACATTAGGGACCTCATAATGTTAGTCCTCATGGCTGTGTGCTTGAAATGGTACCTTAGGTATTCATGTTCAGAAAGAGCTGATAGACAGGGGCTTAAGGCTTTATTCGATACGCTGGATTGGTGCAGGATTACATGCTGTCCTGTCTAGATTTACAGCTTCCCTTCACGGTCCAGCCTCTTTCGGTGAGATTAGCCTAAAACCATTTGCACCGTATCCCTGAGAGAAAGTCTCTTCGGGGTTTTTTTTTTTTTTAAGTGTTTGGTGAAATTGAGCTGTCGGCCTGTCGCGTCAGTGTGCCAAGTGCTGATTAAAAGGTAGTTTCTTTAAATTTCCTCATTTTGCAGGGTTTCCTAACTTTCCTGTTCTTCTCTCTCTTGTTTCTTGTTTTATTTTTGCTTCTTTTTTTTCCAATAAAAAAATCAAAATCAAATATCTTACATCTGTCAGAACAGTCACACTTGAACCTATGCTCGTATCTCATTTTAAATTGCGTGAATGAGATTGATAATGGTAAGGCACGCTTTCGCACATCATTTTTACAGTGAATAGCCTGCGATTTTGAGTGGATGCCTAGGGAACGACCCAAAAACAACTCAACGCACTCCACCCGTCTGCGTGACTATTGCATTAAAGATTCCTATCACGGAACATTATGGAGAATGGAGCCACTCTATTCAGTAAAAAATTTGTCCTCCAATTTGGCATCAGTCTCTGCGAAACCAGTTATAATTGGTTTCAAGGTGAAATTAAAATTAGTTGTCTATATTGAATAGCCATGAGAAAAAAGTCTGAAGCCTGGAAAAGTATTTTTAAGGTAACATCATTTCTTACTCGCGGATAAGTTGATTTAAATGTCTGTTAATCATCCTTTCCTCTCCGATCAGAGGCCTATTGCATGTGTACAAATCCATTAATGCTTAGAACATCTGCCCACATTCAGTGCCAACCGAATTGACCCATTTTCTTAAAAAAAAAAATTTAAAAAAAATTTGCTGCGCATGTACTTTTTTTTTCTATACTCATCTACAATCATGCGTCCATTTGTTATGTTTTGGATTGAAAATTAATCATATTTTCATTAAATGCCTGATAATTGATCCAAAATCAATGTTGTTTGATTCCGTTGCAAACGAGCAATTTCTATTGAAAGATTCTGAAATTGGAACTTTGGGTCAGTTTAATGGAGATTTAATTTAATCCTGGGCTAAAATTACTTTGGTATAGAGAATTCTCCATTCTCCAGCGTTCTCTGAGGCTTGAGTTTAAGGGGCTCTGTCATTGAAGAGTATGCGTAGTGGATACTCATACAGCAGGGAAAATAAGTATTGAATGCATCAACCATTTTCTCAGTGAATTTATTTCTAATGGGGCTATGAACATGAAATTTTCACCAGGTGTCGATGACAACCCATATAATCCACGCATTCCAAGAAATCAAAACAAGTAAGTCCATAAATTATGTGTAATGAAGTGGAATGATGCAGGGAACAAGTATTGATCACATGAAGAAAAGTAGGTGCAAAAAAGCATGGAAACCCAAGAGACCAGCTGAAATCTGTCAGTAGAAAGCAATCCTGCCCCATGTCGGTGCACATTAATATGATCTGGTTTAGTCCTAATAGATGGCCTATAAAAAGGTTTCTCATTACCAAAGTGTCACACAAGAAGCATCTCATGGTGGGTTGAAGCAAAGTGCTCTCTCAAGACCTTCACAACCTTATTGTCGCAAAACGCACTGATGGCATTGGTTGTACTCATATTTCTAAACTTCTGAATGTTCCAGTGAGCAACCTTGGAGCCATAATCTGGAAGTGGAAAGATCATTTCACCATAAATGGGCCACGTCCAGGTGCTCCTTGCAAAATTTCCGACAGAGGAGTCAAAAGAAAAATCAGAAGAGTTGTCCAAGAGCCAAGGACCACTCACGGAGGGCTTCAGAAAGACCTGGAATTGGCAGATACAGTTTTTTTAAGGAAAACAAGTAATGCACTCAACCATCATGGCCTCTATGCACACTCACCGCACAAGACTCCATTGCTGAAGAAAAAGCACGTTGAAGCTTGTTTGAAGTTTGCTGCACAACATTATGACAGGCCCATGAAATACAGGGAGAATATAGTCTGGTCAGATGAGACCAAATTTGAACTCTGGATGTCATAGCACTCACTATGTTTGGAGGGCAAACGGCACTGCTCATCACCCCCAAAACACCATACCAGCAATGATGTTTGGAGGTGGCAACATCATGGTGTGGCGCTGTTTTTCAGCATATGGTACTTCATGGCAGACTTCATATAATTAAAGGAAGAATGGATGGAGAAATGTACCAAGAAGTTCTTGAATCTGCTGCTTTCTGCCAGGATGCTGAAGATGAAATGAGAGTGGACATTTTTGCAAGACAATGGTCCCAAACGCACAGCTAAGGAAACTCTCAACTGGTTTCAGAGAAAGAAAATAAAGCTGCTAGAATGGCCCAATCACCTGACTTGAATCCAGTTGAAAATCTATGGAAAGAACTGAACTGGTCAGAGTTCATAGAAAAATCCCCCGGAACCTTCAAGATTTGAAGACTGTTTGTGTGGAAGAATGGGCCAAAATCACACCAGAGCAATGCATACGACTAGTTTCTCCATGCAGGTGGCATCTTAAAGTGGTCATTATCAACAAAGGCTTTTCTATGAAGTATTAACTAAATTTCAGTAAGTGTGTTCAATACTTTTTCAGCGTGTCATTCCACTTTATTACACATTTGTGGGCTTATTTGTTTTGATTTCATTGTATGGGTGGATTACTTGGGTTGTGACCAACGTCAGGTAGCCCCATTAAAATATACTGAGAAAAATGTTGATGCATTCAATACTTATTTTCCCCTCTGTAGGTTATCAAGGGCCCTATGATTTCCGGGATCGCGGAATTGGCCAATAAAAATGGAATCTATTGATAAACAAAGAATTTCACTGAAATCGGCATAATTTGACTGAAATGCCATTCGTAAAGCCACGTTGCCACCAAACGCTAAACAAAATATTTTCCGCGTCCAGATTATATTCAAAGTCAATGTAAAGACGTGAATGCACGCGAAAACGTGAGCAGCCTTCGTCAAATTCACCTGCCTCGTGTGTTCAAGCAACACATCTCTGCGGTGCTACAGACGATCTGTGGGAAGAAGTTTTTTGTTGTAGACGAGACCACTGATGCTAGGGATTGCAGGGTCCTAAACATCGTCATTTGCCATCTTATGTTGGCTTAACAACTTATCTAACCTTTAAATAGCCTTCAATATTTTTTTTTCACCGTCTACTTAGTGAACTGTGTGCATGCAAATTATGACGTAACGTCGTCCCCCAGTGGTGAAATAATAGCTGATGCATCTTTGTGTCAGTTTAATCATTACTGTAGAACATTTTGTCCTAAAATAGAATACACAGTATTGGGATTACTGAACAAAAGTTTCTTTAAATTATAAAAAAAATAAATTAAATATAGCTGATGCATCAGAATCAGACAACTGAGTGTCATCACTGCTGCTCTCATGCGTTTATATATATATATAAATATACACACAACGTATATACAATGAGATTATAAATGATGAAGGGGAAGTCAGAATAATACATGTCAGTATGGCCGTTGTCTGCCTTTTTGACTGAAGCTTTCACTTTTTTTTAAAGAGACACTTTTATTTTGTAGTATTATCTTAGGTCAAAAAAAAAAAAAAAACTTACAGTGCAATGTTATATTATGTCATTATTCAGTACTTGTTCTGACTGAAAATGAAGGGTTGCATCAACTAATTTAAGGTTATTACTATTTAATTACTGAACATTTTATTCATTAACATAAATGGCGCACACTATGATGGAAAAATTGGTGTAATTGGAAAAAAAAAACATTTCATTGGGCCGTAGTTATCAGAGATCGTTAATCTCTCTGCAGTCTTGGTTGTAGTACATGACATCATTCCCTTGTAATACAAATGAGAATATATCGCTGGCAATACCCTCAATTATGTTCCGCAACAAGTGTTTATAACACCTGATTGTATTATTTTGCTCAGCCAGTGGTTCCTGTATGCTTATGTAAGGGTAATGAATATTCATGAGTGCTTGTAAACATAATGACTAGAGACTGAGCACACCAAAGATTCTTCCATTTAGCAGGTTCTACTGACAGCAAGGTTCTTCAAGAGCCATCTGGAGAGTTCTATCACCTTCAAGATTCTTCTTTGTCATGTCAGTCAGGATTCTACATCAGGACATCATACAGGAGTGCAAGGCCTATATAAAGGGAACTGGCAGCCAATGGAACAGACTCTGACACACTCAGGAAGAGAAAAAGGGAAGGTAACCATCTCCCGGTCTGCTACACCGGAAAGCTAGATCGGCTGAGTGCAATTGGACTTTGGATTACGGACCTTTTGGATACGGACTTTGTGGTGATTAGGATCACCACACCAGAGACGTCAGATACCAGTGGATTTTCACCATCGTCGTGAGAACATCGCAAGGACGGACAGTTTGAGCACAGTATTTCTATCTGTAATGATATAATTTCATTACCCATTCCTGTACAATTGTAATTGCTATGTTCATTTGCTCAGATATTTAATAAATCATTTAAATCCAATCCTTCTAAATGGGAATCTTCCAGAAATATCTGGAACGCAAAACTGTCCGTAACATAAATTGGGGGCTCGTCCGGGATTGAACAACATTTTTCTGTATTGAGCTGCTGAACGTAGCAAAATGGCCGAGCTTGCTGAATTTGTTAAAAATCCCTCCCTTGATGTTTTGGAGACTTTCAGGAAAGTCCAGTCATCCGAGATCGCTAAAATCCTCGAGATTGATGTGAAAAGGGATATGCGAAAAGATGACATCAAGAAATTGATTGTGGAACGTTTGTTTAATGAGGACCTGTTGGCGAAAAAAGCCTTGCAGGCTTTTGGTGATCCCCAAGACCCCCCTGTGGTGGGTGATGGAGAGCTTCGGCTCAAAGAATTAGAGGCGGAAATTGAAAAATGCCGAATAGAGGCGGAAACACGCCGAAGGGAGGCGGAAAATGAAACGCGCCGAATAGAGGCACTGGAGGTGGAAACATGCCGAACGGAAGTTGAAATGGAAAGAATAAAAATGGAAATGGAAGCGTGTCTTAAATCTCAAGCCAGCATGAAGGCGGGAGGTCAAAGGCCTGGTTCCACTGATAATAGTTAGTTCCACTGATAATAGTTAAGTCCAATGTGAAGGATGGTCAAGAAAAGAAGTCAGAAGGGTCAACCTAAGCCCGCTCCAGTTTGTTTCTTTTGTAAGAAACTAGGTCATGTGATCTTCGATTGTTTCACTTTGAAGAAAAGGATGCAACCTGATGTTAACTCTAATGCATTTGTTTCTTCCAAGAAGCCTCATTCTCAGGAGACACCTGTTGTTCCTGGACATCATGTTGAGAAGTCTGAAGTCAGAAGGGAATTCATTCCTTTTGTGTCTGAGGGTTCTGCATCACTTGGTAGTCGAACCGATTCAGTGCTGATCAAGATTTTGCGTGCTACCGGGGCAACTCCGTCTTTATTGTTGGAAGGTGCATTGCCTTTTGATTCAAGTTCTGCCAGTGGTGAATGCGTTATCTTGCAAGGTGTTGAATGCCATTCTGTGACCGCTCCCTTGCACTATATTGTGCTGAAGTCAGATTTGGTGTCAGGTTCTGTTGTGGTTGTGGATGCGGTTATTCCGGAGTTACCGATGAAAGGTGTTTCCTTATTGTTGGGAAATGAATTGGCAGGAGTCAGAGTGGTTCCTAAGCCCAGAGTGGTTTGTGAGCCAGTCCCGCTGTTTGATAGAGACATTGTTGTGGAAGAGAATCCTGGAGTGTTTCCTTCTTGTGCGGTGATTAGAGCTCTGGCTAAGAAAATAGCCAAATTGCAGGATGTTGAGGCTGAAGATGACATTGTGGATTTGTCAGGGACATTTCTAGATTCCAAGAAGGATCTTCGTCAATCTTCTGATCCGAGAGAGGATCTTGCTCAACAGTCCAATGTGAAGTTTGAGACGCCAGTACCGTCTATGACAGAGGTGTCTTTGTGCAGAGAGAAATCCAAGAACAAGAGGTTGATCTTGATTTGAGCTCTCTGTTTGATCCTGCTCTCCCTGAAGAAGAGTTCTTCGAGGTCTCAGTTGGAAACTTCGCCAAGGATGGAGTTTTGATGAGGAAGCCTCTGAGGACTGGCCAGTCATACGTCAGATCATGGTTCCCAAGACGTATCGTCCGGGGGATCTGAGGTTGCTGATGATTATGTGTGCATCTGCACGTTTTCCCGAGGTAATCCCGTTGAGGGGCATCAAGGCTCCCAGGGTTGTGAAAGCTTTGATCAGCTTTTTTACTTTGTTTGGTCTGCCGGATGAAATCCAGTCAGATCAGGGATCCAACTTCGTGTCTGTCTTGTTCCAAAATGTGGTCGGTCAACTTGGAGTCAAGCAGATGAAATCAAGTGCTTATCATCCGGAGTCCCAGGGGGCACTAGAGAGGTTCCACTCCACTCTAAAGGACATGAACAGGACCTACTGCTCCCAGAATGAGAGGAACTGGGACGAGGGCTTCCCACTACTCATGTTCGCCGCTCGAGAGTCGGAGCAGGAATCCTTGGGATTCAGCCCATTTGAGCTGGTGTTTGGCTACACAGTCCATGGTTCACTGAAGCTGTTGAAAGAGGGAAGGCTGCAGGAGCCCAGTGAGGATGTGAGCCTGTTGGACTATAAGTCCAGGTTCAAGGAGAGACTATGTCAGACTTGAGAACTGGCACAGGAAAATCTCAAGTCTGCGCAGCGAAAGATTTGTGTTATAACTTGTATATAGTTAAGTGAATTGCTTTTGAGAATGTGTTTTTTGATTATTGTATTTATCTGCAGCGCATAGCACTTTTGTCATAAAACATCGTCATACGCTCCAACTTTTTCTTTTACGGAGGGAGGTGTTACGTAACGAGGGTTTATAACACCTGATTGTATTATTTTGCTCAGCCAGTAGTTCCTGTATACTTACGTAAGGGTAATGAATATTCATGAGTGCTTGTAAACATAACTAGAGACTGAACACCATAGATTCTTCCATTTAGAGGGTTCTACTAACTGCAAGATTCTTCAGGAGCCATCTGGGGAGTTCTATCACCTTCAAGATTCTTCTTTGTCATGTCAGTCAGGATCATAGGTGTATATATATATATATATATATATATGTATATGTATATATATATATATATATATATATATATATATATATATACACACATACTCAGCAACAAAAGTTTCTGTGACACCAATATTGTTAATTATTTTTCATAACGCAATTATGAATTTGTCATACATGGTGATATCAGACTGAAACAGTACACGTAAACACAACATTGAAATGGAAATCATGAAAATGCGAGAAAATGACTTTTCACGTGAAAATGTGCGTAAATCATGCTTGTGGATGGCAATAAAAGAGGAGAATTTTTGGAATGTTCACATTGTGCCTGATGAACGACGGAAGCATCACTTATCGAAAACACAGCCATTTCGGATCAGGAACTCTACCCTCGAAATGCCAAGACTGTCTGAAAATGATTGGTGGAGGGCCATTGGGATGATTGAATCCGGAACCTCGCAGAAGGAAGTTGCTCATCGCCTGAATGTCCACCGAAACACCATTTGGAACTTATGGCAGCGTCATCAGCAGACAAGACATGTCAGAGACCGTCCTCGCAGCGGCCGTCCACGAGTAACCACTCCCAGACAGGACAACTGGATTCGAACAACCCATCTCCGAAATCGATTCCAACCTGCAACCATAACTGCAAGAACGATACCTGGTTTGAGGCGACTGTCTGCACAGACAATCCGTCGCCGTCTCCGTCATTTTGGCATTGTCCCACGTCGGCCAGCAAGACGTCCAATACTCACAGTACAACACCGACGACTGCGTCTACAGTGGGCACAACAACATCGACGGTGGATCCAACGTCAGTGGGATCTTGTACTCTTCACTGATGAATCAAGATTCATGCTTAACCGATGTGATGGTCGTTTACGTGTATACCGTCGACGTGGAGAACGTTATGCCAACAACTGTGTTCAGGAATTTGATCGTTTTGGAGGTGGTAGTGTCATGATTTGGGGAGGGATCACGGCTAGAAACAGAACAGATTTGCTTGTTATTGATGGAAATCTGACAGGTCAAAGATATCGCGATGAAGTGCTACGGCCATTGGTGGTACCGTTTTTGATGCAACATGGTCCCAGAATAACGCTACAACATGATAACGCCAGACCACACGTTGCAAGGATTGTACAGCAGTATCTGATGCAACAACATGTCAATGTCCTGCCATGGCCAGCCAGATCCCCAGACATGTCCCCAATCGAGCATCTTTGGGACGAGATGGATCGACGTTTGCGGCGGTTGGATAACCCGCCAGCTACACTCCAGGAATTGCGACAACGTCTACGTCAGATTTGGAATGACATCCCACAGCAATTTCTGGCACATCTGATTCGGTCCATGCGCCGAAGATGCGTTGCTTGCATCATGGCACGAGGAAGTCACACCCGGTATTGAAGTGTGAAGGTCACAATTGGTTAGACGTCAGACAAGTGCTTCATGACGCATGAAAATGACATTTTTCGTTTTGAGTGACGTTGGCACTGAAAAGTCTTCTTCATAAAAATGAATGGTTTCCTATGAGGCCAATTTCAAATAAGTCGATACAAGCGAGAAAATGCAGAGATGTGCGGCTGCCTTTTGCAGCAATATTTATTTGAAGAGCTGTAATAAAGCGTTTCATGCGTAAGTTGACGTATAAACGCAAAGTTGTAACATTAATAGAAAAAAATCGCGTTTCGTGCTAGCTAGCTAATTAGCCGTCCCATTGACAGACCGCTGACTGAAAGCGAATGCTAGCGATTGATATCGGTCACCAGCGAGCTACCTTGGCGTCGCGGGGACTGCATTGACTTAGTGGTAAATAAATTAAAAAGGTGGCTAACAAGCTAGCTAGCTACTTGTAATTGACATTCAACGATAATACTTCTTACCTGCATGATATTTAAAACAGTGGACATGTTGCTTTGTCTGTTTTATACAGAGCTCCAAAAGACAAGGAGGGGAGAAAGGCTTCACTAGCGCTTCCTTTTACCAACTAGCCATATGATTCAATATAAACAATTTGAGTGATTTCAAATAGTCAACCAGGGTACAATGAAGTGAGGAAACCAGAATGTAATTTGATAACGTATACGGACATTCATCGACGTTTCTTATAACGGCGATAACTTTCAAGCAGTTATCTTATCAGAGGTAAAAGCCTCAGTCGCGTTAACGTAGCTTTTCTGCTGCACTTTAATGTAAACGGCGAGTCACATTTCGATCTTCGCTTTAGAAAGTGTGCCGCTTTCCATCCATCAGGGAGACAAAATGCTGCTCTGCACAGCGATACCAAAATAACACCGACTCGCACGCTAGTGTTTTTGAAAATGTCATTTTAAAGTAGGCGAAAATGAATGGGAGTCTGAGCGAATTTTACTTCCGGGTGTATAGGCTCTTAGAACAGATGCTTCACTTGAGTGTACCCTATCAGCAATCTAGTGTTCTATATATATATAGGGAACTGGCAGCCAATGGAACAGACTCTTGACACACACTCAGGAAGAGAGAAAGGGAAGGTAACCATCTCCGGTCTGCTACACCGGAAAGCTAGACCGGCTGAGTGCAATTGGACTTTGGATTACGGACCTTTTGGATACGGACTTTGTGGTGATTAGGATCACCACACCAGAGATGTCAGATACCAGTGGATTTTCACCATCGTTGTGAGAACATCGCAAGGACGGACAGTTAGAGGACTGTATTTTTATCTTTAATGTAATAATTTCATTACCCATTCCTGTACAATTGTAATTGCTACGTTCATTTGCTCAGTTATTTAATAAATCATTTAAATCCAATCCTTCTTCTAAATTGGAGTCTTCCAGAAATATCTGGAACTGTCCGTAACAATTATTTACATTTTAGCTTTGTTTATTTACCAACATTTTTGCGTAATCCTATATGACGGATTGTGAAAATTAGTTCAGATTCCATGAGTGCTAGTTTATGTCCTTTATCCATGGTCAGGCATGGCAGCACACAAACAAACGTCTCCTAGTTTGTGCAAAATACTGAAGTATACTGAGGAGTCTTGCCCTTGGCAAATAATTCCTCTTTAGGAAACACGGCTATAATATAACCACCATAGAACGTTTACCTTTTAATTTCCACGAGGGACAATCTTGAAAAAATTGGCCAGTTAATTTCCCCCCCCACGTTGACAACACGTGCTCAGCTGTGATAGTGCCCCATTAGTTTTTCTCTGTGAAAATAGCCCAGGCCTAGCCTGGTTGATGTGTGCTGTGATGTGATATTTGATGTTTTGGTTTTTTATTTACCTTTCTCTTGTGTTCATGTGCCTCTCAGAGCCGGCCGAGCTGGGCCCCCTCCCACCGTTAGAGCTCAGGGCTTTTGTCCCGCTCCACGCAGCTTGTCAGCCATAGACCCCGAGGTGGCAGACGACACCCTAATGCAGGCCATTCTCAACCTGGACCGCGGGTACGCCAACCTATCTGGTGCATTGTGGGGGAAAAGGAGTCATGTGGCTGGCCATAGTAGGATGAAGGTGGCAATGAGGGAAAAGGAGAGAACTCCATTTCCCAGCAGACTGTGCTTGCATTCTCTGTCTTCCTTCCCATCTTTCCGTTCGTCATTAGACTAGAAGGGGTGTTTGTGTTTTGGGGTTGATTTTGGTCCAATCGAAATGATTGGCTGAGCGCCTGATTCATCCGATTTGTTATTGGTTGCAGTTTATGCGAGGATTTTATCAGTTACCAAGGTATCCAAAGAACTCTGGTCCCATTTCTTTTAAATTAATTTTGAAAATGACTGCAAACCTTTTGACTTTACTTCACACCTATACCGCCAGTGTATAAAATCTCCTGGGGAAAAGTATCTTTCAGTGTCTCCTCGCGTAAGGTGCACCTCTTGTCATTTCAGTGTGGAAAGAAATCAAGTGGTTGAATCCGGCGTGATTTATCCTTTTTTTATTTTTTATTTTTTTTATTTATTTTTTTTTCAAGTCTCTAAGTGTCAATCGGCTGTGGTGAGTTTGCGCATGTTTGACTATATGAAACGGTTGTATTATCAGTGATTGGGGCCATGATCTCCCCCCCCCCCCCCCCTTTGCTCCACTCTTTATATTTCTCCCGCCGCCTCTCTCCTCCCTTCCTTCAGGGACGACCGGGATAATTTCCGGAGGAAGGGCTCATTTCCCCCGCAGCGGGACCGGTCCCCCCTCAAACGGGACGCCCCACCGCACTCCCCCCACAGCCGCTCCGGTTCCAGTGTCAGCAGCCGCGGCTTCTCCCCTGAGCGCGGCAAGAGCTACTCCTTCCAGAAGCTTCCGAAGAGCAGTGAGTGTCTGTCTATCTCGTGCACAGCTCTGACACGAACAATTCCTTGTCAGGACATTTTATTGACTTCTATTCGTTATCGACAGCCTAACCCTACCCCTAACTTTAGCCAAATCATGCCTGACCTTGACCTTAACGAAACCTCTATTCGCTCCTGACCCCTAACCTCAACCATGACCTCAGAAATGACGTTTTGCCATATTAGGACCAGGCTTTAGTCCCCATAATGACTTCTGGTCCCGTTGTGTGTATACTTGAAAAGGTCCCCAGTAAGTAACAAAAATGTGAACACGCACACACTCCTCGCCCCCAGTATTATGTGTTCACACATTATAAAAATGTACTGTGACATCAAGATGGGGGCCAGACCAGAGTGGACAATAGATGGTATTTTTCAATCTTAAGGTGGCCTTGAATGTTTTCCTGCCTGCTTATTCTGTCTGAGTGATATTTTAGAAATGATGAATTTATGTGATTGATTCAAATGTTTCACGGTAAAAATAAGCACATGAACACATTTGCTGCTTTTAAAAAAATGTGACCTCGTGTGTAGCTACCCTGTAAAGAGAAGTTCATAGCTTTTTGTAAATTCTGGCCAGCAGTTGGAACCGAAACCAGCATACACAAGACCGATTTTGAGAACCAGTGATCGCACGTTTTTTTATTTGCGCAGAAATGATAATTGTAGTTTTAGTAATGATAATGACGACATTAATCATAATAATAAAAATCATCATCATAATACGGGCATTGATTTCGGTTTGACTCTGATTCATTATTGCAATATTTTCAGATTGGAGTCATTCCCAAAGTGTCTGGCGGTAAATAAACTCTGCTGATGTCTTTGGGGAAATATCTAGAGTAGTGCTATTGGGTAAATAAAAGGGGTCTTATCTGGACATAATTACTCTGTTTAATGATTTGTGGTGTGTGGGAATGTAATAGAATTGCTTTTTAGCGATTCTGTGTAGGTGAATTGATGGCTGCAGGCCTACAATTTAGCAGGCAGGGGTGGGATTCTTCCCTTAGTGCATTGAATATAGAAGATCCAGAGTTTTACAACTGATCCAGGATTGTCTGACTTGTCCATCACTGAAATCTACCTACTATCTGATCAAAGGAAGCGCTGATCCTGGATTAGGGCCCAAAGCATGCATTATGCCGAACATGTCATTCAGCCCCATTGAGCAAGATTGTATAACTAGATACTATCTTGAGTAACTAGAACTTGATACGACACATGGCTATGTAATCTCATATGTAAGATCTAGAGGTCTTAACGGTTGGCTTTTTAAATGCGTTTTTGACCCAGGTCTAGTCGTGTTTATTATTTAATTACTCGGGACTATCCAAGCAAATCCAGAAGGTGCTTTGAGCTCCTCAGTTTGTGATGTCCTCGTGATGCTGCGGATATTTCCAGGTGTGGACCGCGCAGGGCCTGGCGTGTACAGAGCAGCGCGGCCACGGAGGGGCGGCTCCCTCCCACAAGACTCTGGGAGTGTTATCAAGGGTGGGTCAGCATTGCTCATTCACTGGTTTGGTGTGCAGTCTAGATCTGGCCTCATTTGTGCTAGCTCAGCATTAGCCATGTGGAGTTGCCCTGCTTAATCCCAACTGAAGTGCTGGTCGAGCACAGCCTGTGAATTTACTGACCTCAGCTGCACGTTGGCTGCGACTTTTGAAATCATAGTCTCACCCAGAAACAATTGCACAACTGCTTTCCGTAGTTTGATGGTAATGTTGCATTTTGTTTGTTTGCGTTTCACTATGTCTCCTCTTTGGTAAGGCTTCACTGGTGAATTAACCGACGAGACTGCTGTGCCCTAGGGCTAAGTAATGTATCAACATTTATTTTGTATCGTGATGTCCGATCATGTGATGTGAAACGTGTTGTTCCATCTGGTTTTAGTAACTGCGTTACAGTTCCCTGCACTTTCGACTGTTCGAGCTGTCGCCTGTTCCTAGTTGGTTGTGATATTCATATTACTAATGTTTGTTTTTCAAAAATCTCATCCTAAATATTTTGTCAAAACACCTATATTTATTCCAACAAAATCGCTAGAATATTTATACTGAGGTATTGGGTCAGACATATTGTAATTTTTGATTGTCTGTATCGCCCAGGTTGACTCTTTCTCCCTTTCGACAAATGTTTTCGGCGCAAATCGGCAATATGCCATGCATAGCAGTGAGCTATTCTATTGTTTGTGTAGGTTTGGTCCTACTTTGTCTATTTTAACATCAGTATGAAAGTTAAAAATTGGCATTTTTCACCATCTGATGATCTGCAGAGATGACACTGGCAGTGAGACCGATACTGGCCATAAAATACCATGGGATGGAAAACTGTGCTCCGACACATAAATTGTGAAATAGTTTATGGATGTGTTGGTATTATGTACTAAAATTAGTATTTCGTAATGTCTCGGCTGGCTTCATAAATCTTGGTTGCAATGCTTTGGGGTGGTGTGGAAGTAACACGAGTGTTACGGAAAAACCAGGGGGCGCACTCTGAAACGTGGACTGACTCTCGAGATCGTTGGGTTATCAGATGGCACTGTTTTCCGGTGGGGGGTGGCTGATGTTCGGGGGCTTTTGGCATGCTGCTTTGATTGGACACGGCTGCGACAGGAAGGTGGCACTCGCGGGGGTCCGCCGCCCGGTGAACCCCTCTTTTATCCTGGGCAGCAGAGGTGAAAGGTCGCTGAGGTTTGGGCTCAGGGTCCCACCCCTGCGTTTGTGTTCCTTTTGAATCAGTAATGTGGTCGTACGCCCGCAGCTAGCTGTCGTGCCTGGCTTTCTAATTAAGGCTTCAAAGAGGAAATGAGAACTCTGTAATTCCACACTATATGGCACACGGGGGTGTGCGGATGGGGGATTCTTGCTGGGTGGTGCTTCTTGTGAGTCAATATTAAACTCAAACTTGGATTTATGCCTTTATTCTGCTTCAGTGGGCAAATCCTCAATCAATTTTGGACTGAAATGTCATGGAACAAGATTGTAGCTGCTGTCACTTTTTGTCATTACGTGGTCACTGGGTTGTGCTCCTCTGAATTCCGAAACAAACTGAGTAAGGTTAGAGGAGAGGTGAGTCTTGGCTGGGACTGTCATTGTATGGTATGGCGTTGGTTTAAGCCAACTTTCATTATGTACTGTGCACAAAAATTTACTGCTATTCATCATTTACTTTTTTTTTTTTTTTTTAAACCACACCGTCATTCATTATCTACCTTCTGTAAGAAATGACATCCATTTGGTACTTCATATTGGAGCTCACAGCTGATTGTGTTCATGACTTACTCTTGCCTGAAGGTATGGATTACTCAGTCCTAGTTTTATGGCTCTCTGATGTTAGCTGTTCATTATGAACACCCCCCCCCCCCCCCCCGGAGGCAGAGGGGAGACGCATTGTTTTAGGCTCGGTTCACGTTCACGAATAAGTCAAACCGTTTCAGTGGTCCGTTGGGATTTTATCTATTTTTTGGGGTGGGCTTGGTTAGGCATGGAAGGGGGCTGGGGGGGGGGGGTGTGTGACGTATGTCGTATGTTTTTACCAGTAAAAACACTTTCTACTTGACATTTGTGTCGGCTGGAGTTCAAACTCCCAATTGGACTCCAGTGCTGCCTGAGAAATCAGTCTCAAAGAAAACACCTGAATCAGTTTTAGCTTTAAATTTATTATTATTTTATGGATTCTTTGTCCGCTTCATTGCAGCCATTTTAGTTCCAGATACCAATGATAAGCCTGAGCTTAAACTTGATTTTGTTTGACAATGTAACTCATTAAGCCCCTCTGGTGTCCTTTCTTCAGAGTAGTTAAAATGAAGCTTAGTCATGCTTTATGAAGCTGTGTTTTGTCTGTATGATGAATTCAAAGTGCGACCGCGCTGGTTCATGCCTTTAAATTTTACTATTTGTCGTTCCCGGTGCTACGCACTTGACTTTGAAATCCTTACTTTGTTTGCGTAATCACGTTTCTCATTTTGCCTTCAGCTAATGATGATTGCTATAAAACTATGCGCTTGTTCGGCTCAAAAGCCTGAATTTGCGCTGCTGGGTCCTTTTGTGAAAGATAGCGCAAGCCTCGTGTTTGGTCTTGCGCGCACAAAAGAGCCCTATTGAGCAGCTTAGCTGCAAGTTACCCGATCGCACATCTTCATGTCTGTTTGTGATTTTTACCCCTGGCTCCTCTTCCTGTCGACCGGAGATCCGCACATTGATAACAAACATCTCCGCAGTGGTGCTGCATGTCTGGTGTAGACACATTTGAAGTGTGGAGAGAGAGAGCTCTGGTGAACGTCACTAGTCATAACGCATGTATCGTCTGGCCGGAGGAAGTGTCAGTCTGTCAGGGAGGTCCCAGCGTTTAAATTCAAGCCTGACTGTTTGAAAAGGCAATGGGGGTTAGGTTTGGGCGAGTTGAGATTTTGGTCTGCGTTAACCTTAACATGCACCCATTCTTCAGTACTCATCATGTACATTCACGGCTAGCTTGGCGCCATGTCATAGCCTGAGCCAAGCTCGCGTTAACTAGGCACCTATTCAGCTTGCGATTCTGTCCACATGAAGTTCAAACCTGCTGGAAATTCTGAGGCGTGACGTCCTGAATTCAAGTGCATATAGCCACCCTTCAATTCGCCTCCAGTGACTGATCATGTGATGCCATGTGTTGTTTTCATACTCGAAACAGTCGCTCTGTGGCCCCGGAGCTTCAGAAAGGAGTTGAAATCTCATGTCCATGTGAGGTATTCCAGAGATGCCCACAGTCTTCAAAGTTCCACAGATTTGCATCACGACTGTTGCTCTTTTTCTGTTATTTCTTGCCAGTGACCCCTAACTTGTGTGATTTGGATTGCGCATGTTATTTCAGTGGGAAACCAATGTTTCTCTCCTCTTCTCTCATAATCTTACGCTCTTTTTTTTTTTCTCTCGTCTCTTTGGCTCCTCTTCCTTCCTCTGCTGTTCTGTACTCTCCCCTTATTCATTTCATCTCGTTTTTTTATTTCTCCTGCTCTCTCCCTACTTCCACTCCATCTCCCCCTTTCTTTTCTGTCTTTCATACTGCCTACTTATCTTTCCTCCCTCTCACTCCGTCTTTTCCTTCCCTCTTCTCTCCCCATCCCTCTCTCCCGCAGATAAGGAAAGGGTTCCTGGTCAACCTGTTTCGGCCTCCAGGGATGGGTCACCACAAAGCTCAGTGTCTGCCACAAAGGTGGGGTGTGTGTGTCTGTCTGTCTGTGAGTCTCTGTTAGTGCGTGTGTGTGGAAGCTGACCTTTAAGCATGGCTGTACTAAAGTATGACTGCTTGTTTATATTTTAGTTGTAAAAATATTTGTGTGCGCGCGCGTGCGTTCGTTTGTGTGTGTTTGCGCAGGTGACCGTGGAGAAGCCCAGCCGACCTGTGGAAGCCGCACCTCCTAAGAAGGCAGAGGAGACGCCGGAGAGAGCCGCCAAGGTGTCCGAAACACACAAGCAGATTGTAAGAGCCTCGGCAACCTTCAACATCCACACCCCTGCCCTTAAAGCTTCGTACAAACGCCCATACTCCCTCCTCTGAATGCCTGCATGCCCTCTCTTAAATGCCTCTACGCACTCCCGTATACATTCATAATTTCTACCTTCAGCACCCATACTCCCTTTCTGAAAAACCAGTACACACTTCCTTAAACATCCATACTTTCTCCCTTAAACAACCATACATACTATCCCCCCCTCCCTTAAGCATGAATACTCACTCCTGTAAACATCCATACACCTTAGTGTATGTAACACCATTTTTCCCCCCATTTTTAGTTGTTTGAAATATGCAATAAACAGAACTTTTTAGAAATGACGAAAAAATATTTTTTGATACTTTCTGCCACCCGAAACTTTGTTTCCCTCTAAAATTGTCCAGAAGACTGGGTCCGAGAATGCCTAGCTTGTGATACCAGTGTAATTGATTGCAGTCTCTGTAGTTCAGTTTGGAGTCATTTCACTTACATTTGCTCGCTAAAATCATTGCTGTGAAGCTGCATAAATTTGACCCATTTTGCCCTCGGAGTGGGATCTGAGGGAAATGCATGCATGTAAATGCCCAGTGTGTAACATGTTCATACAGCTCTGGATGTTCGCTGCTCATGCCGCACGATATCGGCCTTCATTGCCTTCCTCATGCTTTCCTCTGCGTTAGGTTGTGAGTCTAATCAACTGACCTCATAAGAGTAAATCACATGACGAGCCTCCTTGTGGCAAATTGCAATATATTTGAACGGAAAAAAACCAAGTTCCATTTTAGTAGTATTTTTTTTTTATCAATTTTTTATTGAATTTTTTTTTTTTTATAACACCCCCCCCCCCGGGCGGCCCCTGCTCCCCACCCCCAAACTGGCCCCTGCTCCCCACCGCCAAACTGGCCCCTCACATCAACATCCGACATTTACTGACAGGGTAAATGAAAAGTGAAACTAAAAAATAAATGTGAAATTAAGTTCTTCATATCTTTAGCAGCCTTTTCCCATACCTCTAATGTTACAAATCTGGCACCATTTACTCTGGCAGAAGACTGCTCCATCATGATTACATCATAAAAATAAAACAAACATTTTTTATATATATATACACAACTTATGAGGTGGTAACCAGCGTTGTGCGACTAATTTTTTGGCTGCAGATAAACCAGCCAGAAATGCTTTTCGTTGATTTGCCGTTAGATTCAGAATCGAATCCTCACTCAAGACTAAGGGGATTGGGTTGAAGGAAATATTTTTCCCAATTAAGCCAGATAACGCAGAAGAAACCTTTCTCCAGAAATGATAAACATCAGTACATTCCCACACACTCATACTCATTGTACCCAGAACACCATTTACACAGCAAATACATATTGGGCTTTACATATGGAACCTTGCAACTGTGGTAAAGTAGGCTCTGTGACAATACTTGTAATGAATAAGTTGATGATTTGGGTTTTTTGAAGATGACAGTATATTTTCATACAACATCCCAGTCGATTACCTCCCCATCAGATGAGAAATCCTTCTCCCTACTACTATTTTAGTAGTATTTTGATGTCCGAATGCTATTTTTACACGTATTGTATCAAAGAACCAAATATCGGGGGAAAAATTGTCATACACTTTAAAACCTCATACTCCCTCCCTTAAAAACCCATACGGTCTCCCTTAAACGCCCACTTCCTCCCTTACTCACCCTCACTCCCTCCCATATACACCTGTGCTAGGAAGAGCAATGAGTCACCGCTATTTTTTTATGATCCTGTTCTTCCGCTAGTTTCTTTTAGGTCCGCCCACCCCCATTGTATAGTATTGATTATATTGCTAATTATTTTAATCTTTTTGTTAATCGCCCTCTGACCACCTACGCTTGGACCAGTAAGATGCCGTTTTTTGGTGTCTTCCACAGATTAAAGCAGCCTCAAGAAAGCATGAAATGACATTTTTTTTTCTAATCCACGCCATCCCAGCAAAATCATTCTCCGCTTCCTTCATGGAAGCTCATGAGCTCGGCGTTTCTCTTCAGCTTCTGCAGGCATGTTTTAGATTTGCTTTCTCGGCACATTTGCGTGGTGGTTTTTTTTTTCTCTCAACGTATCCCACATCAGTCATTGAGTGACGAAGAAAGACGTTTTGAGGCATGCCCAGAAAAACCTCAAGGAATGGGCTGACCCCACGCTCAAGCAAGCCCACTTCAACACGATCACGGTTTCCCTTAAGACCACTTAAATCCACTTCACTTCCTTGACACTCAACAAGCATTGCTCAGCACTATACGGGCTGCCCTGACAGCACCACTTGAAAGGTCTCTGGGTATATCGTCCTCTTGGGGGGGCACTTCAGAAATCATTTTCAGCAGCACGAGTAACGCCATTATGTCTCTTCCACCCCCCCCGGAGGGAGAGTAGGAGGAGACATGTTGTTTTAGGCTCGGTTGCAGTTCCCACTTCCATTTCCAGAGTGTAAATCCAAAACCGTTTGCATGATCTGGATGAAACTTTGCACACTTGCTACTCAGGTCCTGAAGTGGTGCCTTTTAGTATGTGCCCGTCTGTCCTTCCTTCTGTTTGTCCCTCCGGATGCAATCAACTTTTGTCCGGAGCATTACTCCAACACCATTTGCGTAATCTTAACGAAACATTGCATACTTACTACCCAGGTCCTGCAGTGCTGCCTTTTTGTATGTGCCTGTCTGTCTCTCTGTCCGTCCGTCCGGTTGGTTAGGCAGGGAAGGGCGCCTGGGGGAGACGTACGTTTTCACGGGCTACTACTTAGCTGTGCTCACTGCTTGTTTGGGAAGAATTCAGTGGCCTCTACTAAACCCCGCTTTTATGTTGCTTATCGTTGAAGAGCCGTCATTTGATGCAGGTTAAGCTCCTGCAACATTGTTGTTTATTTTTCACTACTATTCGCCCTGATGTTTGAAGACCGAAGCAGCGGTAAATACTTTTTGATCCTGTCTTTCCCAACCTTGTTTATGTTTCTCTCCCGCCCCCCCCTCACCCAGGAGGAGATCCGGGGTTTGGAAGGGGAGCAAGACGACGTCATTCCTGTCAAAGACGACGCCACCAAGGCCAAGGAAAGCCTTCAGGAGCGGCGCTCCAAGGCCATCGCTGCCAAAGCCCGTGAGATCGAGCAGGTACGGAATTCCCGCTCAGCCGTGGAACAGTTCGTGATCGGGAATTTCCGGATTGCAATTTTCGGGTAGGATGGGAATGCTGACCTGTCAGGCCCCGAGTGTTTGGCTTCAATTTCTCCTGCTATCAGCTGGCAAAGACTATCATTTCACAATTCTGTCCTCAATCTTTTGTCTTCATTTTGCCCTTTGCCTGTTATATTTGCCTTTTTCATGGTTTAAGTAAGGGTCGTTTTGAAGCAGTTTCAGACTAGATTAGATTGGCATTTATTTCCCTGCTGGCTCATGGTAGGCAGTGTTTGAATGGCATAGAAAGGAACTCAACATTGCACAGTGCTGTAGCATGGCGCAGCTGAACACAATCCCAGTGGTTATACAGTCAGCGGCTTATATAAGAGAGTCGTGGTCCAGTTATGAAACTAGGCTTGAGCTCTTAAAATAGCCTCATCGATTTGAGCACCGAAGGTTTAATGCCTCTCTTGTGTTTGTAATGGGGGCATTGTAGTCTCCATGTCCCTCATCTGATGGACTGAAACAGTTACCTCACGGACCAATCCTGAAGCAGCAGGGCGACAGGCTTCCAATAGCAAAGCACCGCCTCTAGAGCTGTAACACGTTTACAGCCTGCATGTTGCAACCAAACGTTCTGCATTAGACGTCTGGTGGAGGAGCTTTTGTAAGAGTCGTGGAGGTCACGGTGAAGTCGCCAACTCGCATCACCATCTTCACATCAGTGACTATTATTTTCACTTTCAGACTTCGGTTGCCAGGCAACCGGAAAGCTGACTTTGTCCAGCAAAGCAGGTGATTCAATCTCTGTTTAACTCGGCTCGCCGATCATGATCAGGTTCTCCACCCACCAGACCTCATTTAGCCTTGTTTAGGGTATTACATTGTGACATTGCAGGGCCAGAATTGTGATGAGAATGTGAAAATCAGTTCTCGGTTGACGTCGATTCTAGCAAAATTGTGCAGAATTCTGGATATCTTAACACCTTTTTCCAAAGTAACTTACATTTGGCTAGACTAAGTGGGGGTACAATCTCATAAGAGCAACGTTGAGTTAAAGCGCCTTGTTCAAGGGCCCAATAGGTGCTCTGATTGTTTAATAATTACTCTGCCGTCGGGCTCTGAAGATAGATGGCCATTTGCTTCACCTGTAGCTTACCTATAATCCTTATCCGTTTGTGGTTTGGTGGGGTAATTTGTCCCTGGCTTTTGAAATGGAGTTTATTTTTAGTTGCAGCCTGTCATCTTGGATGTATCATTATGGGACCGTGGCATATCCAATTGGAAACTGGCATTGTTTAGTTTTTCCTGTAGGGCAGTTTGTGCTGATTTGCTGCCGTTCCTTGTCCTCTGCCTGGTTTCGGTCAGGCCGAACTCTTGAATTACCGCTGGCTCTCATAGGCGAGTTCTCTGCCCCGTAGATGGTCCCGCCTCCTCCAAAATAATGACTTTTCCATCATTTAGCTGATGCTTTTGCCCAAAGTGAATTGAATAAGCTGGCCCCCGGGCAGAGTACTGTCAGGTTAGGGCCTTTACTCAAGGGACCATCAGCTGCACTGATCTTATTGTACCTTCAGAACCTCAGCCAATAGAGTATTGGCTGCCTCAGTCTGTCAGGATGTGGTGAGGAGATTGAGGAATGTGCATAACCCTTCTTGAAGCCAGGTTGTGAAAATGTCAGAAATTATTTCTGTGTGTGTGTGTGTGTGTGTGTGTGTGTGTGTGTGTGTACAGCCTGCTGTAGGTTATCCTGTCTCCCTCCTGGCCTGCCCTTCATGTTACTTCCTGTTTTGGTGACGTTATCCAGCTTTACGTTATATGATGACTATCTTGGTGGAGTGGAAAATGCCCGGCCCAGTATATTCAAATGAACGTTGCTTTGCTTATTTGGTGTTTGTGAGGAAAAAATTGTAAAAGGAAAAAACTGGGAGAAACCACATGTGTGTTTAAAACACACTGTATTAACATGGCGTGACTTTTAAGTAAACTTTATGTTGTGTAACGTCTATTTAAATATGTACTCCAGTGCCTGATCTGGGAGAGCTTTTATTAAGAAAACCACCTTGTAACTTAAATCACAAGTTTAACTCTCAGGACATTGTAATGACCCTCAAACATCTTGGCTGTAAGCCTTTGTAGACATGGAATGCTAATGATGAAGTTTGCACCGTTGATCTTGTGCAAACTTGATGGATTAATGAGGAACAAGAGAGAGTCATTTTGACTTGTGAATATAAAGTATTTGAGCCAGTTTGCATCACCTTCCAGCATTTGCATTTTGTTGTCAGTTTGGCTGCTCTAATGAAGCGTACTATGACAGTTTGCTCAACCAGAGTGATCGCCCTGAGAGACTTAATTTTCAGCTGTTTGCGTTTGGGGAGGATCACATTGTCTGCATTATTCAAGTCTCGATTGGAGGGATGGTGTGGTTTTAATTGGCCATGGTTGCCCGTAGGGTTTCTCCAATTTGTATTTAACCCCGTGCGTACTCACAGATGGTTTGTTATTTCATGAAGGCTTTTAAATTTGTATCAACACCTAACTGCTGTTCTGCTTTTGAGGCAGTTGCTCAGATGGTAGCCATTTTGGCAGCTTCACGGCGAATTGGACTTCCGATCGCAAACAAGTTCTTGCATTTTCTCGGAAAGATGCCTTCATCCCGCACCATAATTGCATCGGCTGGAATCTCATGCCATCCTGCTTTTACGGCCATTTCATTTTAGTTCATGCTCTTTCATTTTTTTTTAGTGTTTTTATTTTGTAGATATTTATCAGATTAGCTGGTAGTTTTCTATTTAAATTGGGGAGCAGTGCAGAATGAATTGGCTGGTCTTGTAGCGAGTTTATCATGCAGTCTGTCACAACCAAAACATCCACTCAGCCAGCTGGATCGTGCATCGAAGAGATGGGCTTCCCGGTCATGTCAGTTTGCACCAAACTGCTCCTTTTTCTTTTGCCTCATTTGTAGCAGTCCTTCAAATAATCATGCTTGCTTCTGTCTTCGTAAAGAATTTCTTCTGTCTTCCATTGTTTGGTATCTTATGACGCCATGATGGGGAGTGTAGTCATTTGTGCAGTAATCTGTGGTCTGAGAAAAGTGTCCATCTTGTAAGTGCAAGTATAAATGTGGTGCTTGAATGTATTTTTTTGAAGATTCTAAGTCTGCAAAGAATTGGTGCTTCAGATGAATGTCGAGGTACAAATAGCTAGCTGGTCATTTGAGCATAGATTTGCACAAATGTGTTCTTAAAAGCCATGGAAAGTGCTCAGATTTTTTTTGGTAGGCAAATGGTGTGTCTTGGCTACCATGATCAACAAATCAAGTGTCCCCATACTGTAGGCGATGTCTGTTTTTGTGCTCTTTGTGCTATATATATATTTTTTTTGTTAACACTAGCCATCAACATGGTTGTACAAAGCAGTTCTTCAACCTCGGAATAGAGATGTTTTGTAAGATATCAAAGTGGAGGAAATGTTTCCTGATGACCGTTGTGATGATTGTGAGTCATATTATTGGGGTCACAATATAACCAAGGGCTTTATGAAATAACTCATAGCTTTGGTTGGATGTATGGCTGGGACAGAATCTTTAATATTCTCTTCTTGGCAAGGCCCATAGAAAACAGCAGATGGTTTTTAAAATTCCTGTCCTTGAAATGACCCCTTCTTATTAACGGAAAATTTACTTGAGCCATGCCGTTTAACTCCAGTATGGTTCTCAAAGCAGCACCGAGCTTGAGGGAAATCATGCATTCTTGCGCCAACATCCGAGTCTGTGATGTTCCCTAAACCAAAAACAACTCGTCGTTTCACCCTTATCACAATAGTTGGTATATTCTTATAACGACTTTCACTGACCCAAAAAAACACAGCAACAAAAACAAAGCATGGATAAAACTCTGTATACCGACATGATACACAACTATCTGCTTGCTTGGCCAACGTTACCTAGCTGCTACAGCAGAGAAATGTTTTTAATGCGTGACATCATGCGACCATTACAGCTCACAGGCATCATGGCTGTGTGACTGCCCAAGGACACTGAATTTGGCTCCCGAAAGAATGCCACAATGGAGTTCACTCGCAAAAAAAACATTTATCGCCGAGCAAGTACAACAAATTCTGGCTGTCTTCACTGATTTTTCAGAAAATTGCTATCGGTGGCCTTTAAATGTCAATATGATTGGACATTGCTGAAGACTGATTGTCGAGCAGTGACTGGTAATTTGTCAGAGGACTGGAAATGTCTTGGAAAGATTTAACCAGAATGAATTATGTGCTAAACCAAGATTGTCAATGCAACCTAATTTTTTGATCATTTGCATTCTTGTTCCAGTATGTTCATAATTTTTTCCTTAAAGGTCCTAAATTCTGCTGCCGATTATGTTTTCAAGTGTCCAAAAGGGAGATTTATACCTTTATTAGTAACAATCCCACAGAAATACGTGATTTCTTGGGCATTTGCTGCGCGTCGTTCCCCCTCTACTGAAGAACAGGCTGTCTGTGATTGGTGTCCCCTTTATGATAATGAGCTTTGCTCAGATTGGCCTGCAAACTGCGCTACCTGCCCTTTATACTGCGTGTTGATGGATAGCGTTTCATACATCAAATTCCCTGTGGTCAACTAGCCACAGTCTCAGAATGAACATGAAAAGATTAAGTAGTGAACTAAACTGTGAATATGGAAAGCTAGTATGTGCACAATGGGCAGCTTTATGGATGAAACTGGCATATTAAATTAAGCATGAAGTGCTGTCATCGTACAAGTGTAACTGAACTGGAAATACTGTTTAAATATTGGCAGAAACTGGAAATTCTGATTCCATATTTGCACTTTTCTTAAGGATTCTTGGAATGGAGCTGTTGCTCTTTCATAACTTTCTAGCAAATACAGCATTATGCTCGCCTTTGCTCAGTAAGCAACCCGACCATAAATGAAAAACGTGAAAGTAAACCTGAATGAATTTTAGCCGGAACATTAGTGTAGAAAAATGCAAAAAAAAAAAAAAAAAAAGGTGCTTTGAGGGAAAGGGGTGGGGAGATTGAGGATGGCTGTGGTAGTTAGCAGGGCACACTGACGAGGCTGTAAGAGTGAAATATGCTGAGCAGGTTGGTTTGTGATAAGGAAAACTACAGGAATTTCCAACCACATTTCAATCACTGTGGAGCAGGATGATTCAACTCAGCAAAATGATTTTTAAAAATAACAAATTATAGGCCTTATTGCCCTGTCATTTTCTGTGCTAATCGAAGAGCAGCTTCCCCTGGTTTATCAACCGTACTTAGCCATTATGAACTAAAAGGATGAAATGATCCCAGATGAGTGCTTCAGCTCTGTGTGTGTGTGTGTGTGTGTGTGTGTGAGAGAAGGTGCGAGTGTGTGTGTGTGAAGGTGTGTGCGTGTGAAGGTGCGTGTGCGCGTGTGTGTGTGTACAGGCCATTGTGAAACAGTTCTGGCCTTATTTCGGAGTCTTTCTCGCCAGCTCCTCTTCGTCAGTCCTGGGTCATGTGACAGCCCATCCCTGTGTGGTCTGAGGGGTGGAGATCAGACTCTTTTCTGCTAAGAGACCAACAAGAACCCACGCAGTGCTGAGCAGAGTTCTGTATCTGTCCGATGGCCGGCACACCCTTCCTGTTTGGCTGCAAGATGCGGAGTTATGAAAGTACAGTATGCTGGAGGAGGTGTGTTTTTGATTGTGTGTGGTGTATGGGAGAGTGTGTGTATAGGTTGTCTTGGGTGGTGTATGTGTGTGGCGCATGTGGTATGTGTGACTGTGTGGGGCTTGTGTGCAGTGTCTGGGGGAGTGTGGATGTGTGGTGGTGCTTGTGTGTGGTGTTTATACGTGTGTGTGAGATTCATGTGTGGGAGAGTGTTTGCAGGGTTGTGTGACTGTATGGTGTGTGTGGGTGCGTGCATTCCTCTGCTTTTTACGACACTGGTGTGGAAAGGTTTGTTGCTGACTCACAGCCAACAGCACGGTCAAACACAGGCCTGATGCGCATCTGCCTCGAGCAGTGTTCTGATGGACTGCTTTCCAAAAAACCTGCAACCAATTACACCCCACCTCTCGCCCTCCACCCCCCATCTGCCCCTCCGCACCCTCCCGCACACACACTCCTCAAATGTACAGTACAACAAAATAACCCCATTAGGAAGAGGAAGAACAATATTTGTTTAAAGGATTTCTAATGCAGCCCTATCAATTCAGCCCTGACCTTCAAAATGGAGCCTGTTTACATTCCAGTTCGGGAGGTGGACGGTTAATTTCCGGAAACAAGCCCTGCCTTATCCGTCTCCATCTCGGGAATAGATTGAAGGGGGGTGTGATGTGGAAGGCTTGTAGTTTTAGGAGCGATCTGGGCAGGACTATACCCCCCCTCCTCTCTCACTTGTGTACCCCCCTGGCCCCACATGCACAGTGTGGTCCCAAGGCCTCCGGGTCTGTGGTTACAAGCTGCTATTATGTGGGCCAGTATGCCAGTTTGGGTGGAAATGGCCCTACAATTAGGCTACAACGGTGACGTGGGACACTGTCGACCTTTCCCACATCTTACACCACCCCACCGCCCACAAAACCCTCAAGGTTTCTCATCTTTTCCACCCCCCAGACAGTCTGGCTGTACCAAGTCTGTCATTTTTTGCCCGTGTCAGAACCTAAAGCAACCAGGAAGTCAGAGCTTTCTTTTTATTGACATGTCTTAAGCTGCTGCACTCATGTGTAGAGACGGTGGTCTGTGGCTTTTTATTCAGTCGCTTGTGTGAAACTTTTGGTCACCCTCTTCCAGGTCCATTACAAGCTTCTCACAATTCACCCGGATGCTGAGATAAAATTCACTGAATTAAAAAGCAGGTCATTTTTAAGTGTCCCGCAGTGATGTTATTGTGCACTGATAAAGCAGGGAATCCTTATTTGAATTTACAATACGAATACTGTAAAAACTACTATAAATTTCAGCTCCTCGACACTATGAGGGTTTTTGTATTCCTGGAAGACAAGTTGGGGATAATGTGGATCAGCGATCGTCACGCTGCATCCTCCACGTTTCCCGCATCTGTAGTGATTTGCTTGTGGATGCATTACAAGCCTTGTGTGTAGTAAGGTCGCGAAGTCTATCGATGTTGAGTGATTGCTTAAGGGGGTACGGGGATCCACATCAACCAGCAGCCGCCTGACCGTGTAGCTTAAAGGTCGCCCATTATGTCACCCAGTGCACAACCAGTCAGTTATTACAAGTCTTTTCAAAATCTTTCCACTCTTGACATGACATGGGGAAGTAACCAACCAGAGGCAAGAAGAACCGATCAACCTCAGCCAAGCAGTCAATCGGATTTCATTATTCTGGGCAGTCTCTCCCCCTTGTGATGTCAGAAAGGGAAGAGTTTGAACTGGCTCGTAGCTCATTAGCTGTGCACCTGGTGGCATAATAGGGGACCTATAAGTAGCATCACCTTCATGAAATATAATTATTTCGACCTGCAATTACCTTTAATTGTGCAGTCGGTCGAGGCCTTGGCGATGAGTTGATCAAATCAGTCTTAAGTACTTGTGTGCAGCATCACATCAGAAACCAGTCACAGCATCGCTTTCCAGAATGAGCCGCCCAGCATCTCCTATCAATTTGGACATTTTAATGTTTCAAACGCCACAACATGCAGTACAGTTACTCCAACACTAATGTTCCTCGCAGCTCTTTCCGACATGGTCCAGCGGATTATTCCCAGCGTCACATGTTTAATTGTGCTTTGATACCCCAGCGAGGCTGCTTCCTGTACCAGCTGGAGGTTCTCATTACCCTTGCGTTCCTGTGTGGCAGTGCTTTAACGAGGCCTCCCCTCGTTAGGCTTAATGACTGGTATTAGCAGTGCCGCGCTGGGTGTGGGGCAAGCTGGGCGCATGTGTTGCACATCTGCCGCACGACTGCTGCTATTTCAGGGACTGTGAGTCACTTCACTGATGTCACAGTATCTCCTGCTGTTGGATTGGTTTTTAATAGAATATTCTAATGCTGACCTCAGTCACTGCAGGTGTCGGTATGTTCTCATCTGAAGATTCTCGGGCTGGCGGGGCTCGAAATGGCGGGTGCGTATGCACTCTGTTTTCGGCAGGTGCGCCTAAAATTTAAAGTTGGATGTAAAAATCTGCCCCCGAAATAAATCCTCTTTCTACAAATGTGCTCATCCTATCCTGAAATGACAAATTTATCGGCAAGGGATGAGAATTAAGGGATGAGAATTAATGCCAAAATCGACGGGGCTACAAGACTCTGGAACACGTTTGGTCTGAGGCCACGTACACTGCCCGGCCAAAAAAAAAAGTCGCTCGCTCAATATTTAGTTGAGCCCCTGTGGCTTTGATTACAGTGCATATTCGTCTAGTCATTGCTTTGACAACTATATGCAATGCCAGAACATTTATCTTCTATCAGAAATGCCATAATTTTTGGCCGAGATCTTATCCTCTCGACATAATGGTTGAACCACTCGGTGGTCTTTCTTGAGCACATCCCAGTAACTTTTAATGTGTTTAAGGTCAGGACTTTGTGGTGGCAAATTTGTTTGTGAAAATGATTCCTCATACTTGTTTTTGTCATTCATGGTGTTCTTTGCTAAATACAAGCCAATAACTTGCCCGTTTTGAAATACTGTAACATCTTTTCCACCATCAAGGGATGTGTCTTCCAACATGATTTTTTTAAGAAATGAGTAGCAACGTGCTTCATCAGTCAGGGTAAAAATGGTTATTTCCAGCTAAAACATATTAATAACCGCAATAATGATCCAATTATGGAATTTGTTCATTAGTTTCCAAACGGTGACTTTTTTTGGCCGGGCAGTGTATGTTGTCACTGACTGATCATGTTATGTATATTTCTCATCAAAGACTTTCCCTGATCCAGGATCAGAGTTTGTGGGACATTTGCCCTCCGCGGCACCAGGGGGCGCCGCCAGCACAGACCACGATACGCACCAATGGGACTGCGGCCTAACGGGAGAAATAAATCACTTTTTACACTGATTGTGTGGACACTTGAAATTATGCAAGCGCATTCTCGTGTAGACACTTGGGAAATTGTAATTGAGATTCCTGTTGGTTGACGTATGCTCTTATTCGTTGGATGTAATGTAAGTGGCTGCTGGGTGATTAATAACATCTTACAAAAAAAAATCTTCTTGATTAAATATAATCTAGAAGGAGAGGTTCTTAATCATGGAGTTATGAAGAATGTAAAAATATAAAAACGGCAAAAAGCAGCACTGTTGCTGCTATAGAGGCCAGAGATGTCCAATGATGGAGTAGTGGAAAATTACTTTAGTTTCTAGGTCAAGTCAAAGTGAAATTAAATTATAGATTGAAAATTATCTGACTGTGATAAAAAACAATAGTACACTCTGTTTTACCGATTTCTTGAGGTTTTTTTTTTCCATTATTTTCTTATATCCAGCATGATTTTAATAAAATATTATCCCACCAATAACCCTAACCTGTTGCAGCACTGCAAATTTACTGGGTCCTATGGCATATCAAAGAGTATGAATTAAAGAATATTTGTTTATTCATTTTGTACTGCTGCAAAGCGGCTTTTTTTATTGAATTAAGCAAGTTTTACACTTTGCACCTTAACACCCATGAGTGCACCCATTTCCAAAAAAAAAATCGTGTTGGAATGTCCATAATCTCTAGAATGTTCTATTATCTACCGATCACTGCTTGTAACTGATTGCAGTGGAGTTCTAACGTCCATCTTATGTCAAGACGAGGTTTCTTCTGGAAGTGTGTACGCTTTTGCTTTTGTATATCTGTGTGTGTGTGTGTGTGTGTGTGTGTGTGTGTGGGGCGGGGGGGGGTTGGTTTCTGGGTGTGGACCCTTGAGTAAGGGCTGGTCTGGACTTTCAAAAGGCTGCAGACATCTGGCGGGTCTAATTCTGGCTTAATCACCAGGTCCTGAGGGAGGAAGAGGGGGAATTACCCCACTAATGTAAGATGAAGATATCTACATTTTTAACAGTTGAATTGGCACTTTCAGGATTAGTTTCACTGACCGAGATTAAGCCTATTTCCTCAGCATGGTAGAAATGTGGACTGAATAATTCAGGATTCATTTTAAGCATTAATATGTGGGTGATTTTATTTTTCCCCCTTATTTTTATTTTTTTTTTTTACTTTCTGTCAGGAGTGCACGGATCAGGGATACTCTGAACCAGCTTAAGGACGTTACACTAGAGTTTCACGCCTCCGACTCAACTTGATTGTGGTCTGTCTGTCCAATTTAATCTGAAATGACATGATGTGACAAATGTTTCGAATTAGTCACTCCGTTACTGACCATATTTTTGCCGTTTTCTCCCAAAATAAGTCATATGAGCAAACTTGGCTATTTTGTTGTTGCATTTTGTTGAAGTAATAGGGAGGACCTACACAAAGCCATTTAAAGTGTAACTCTATCCTACTTTGGAGTTATGATACAAAATGCACCAATTTCATAACTCCGTTACCGTGTGACCTGGCCCTGGTGCCTTTTTGCATTTTGGGGTTTCTCAGGGATGTGGGGGGGGAGGCTTTTGTTTTTATTTATTTATTTTTTAATTTTTCTTGCTTTTTTGCTGCTTAAGTCCAAATGCCCATTGCTCCGTAGTGCACCATCTTCTGCCATTCCGATGGACTCATGAGAAACGTTAGGCCCGTCCTCTCAGGTTTATGAGACCGCGCACATAATCACATTTACAAGAGCAATACCCTGGTTTATGAGGGCGGTTCTACTTTTTCCTCTCATTTTTGGAAGATGCTTTGTTCTGAAATAGTTTATTTTGGTTCCCATCTTTCATCCCTAAATGAGTTCAGGTCCTCTGCATTTTCTTTGCCTCCCGCAGTTCATGCAGACCTAACACACCCAGTGGATGCGTGAGTCACGTATGAGGCACTTCCCGAGGTCAAAGTATTGGGTAGAAAGTGTTTCTTTCAAAATACGGCAGCCTATAGCTTGGTGTGTTGGTAGCTCTGACCCAATGCTTGTGGCTGCTAGTCATAGTGCAGCTGTTGGGAGGCCCGTGACCACACATTCCTCTAGGGGGGATTTACCCCTGCTCAGGACAATCAACTGTGAAGTTTCTTTGTATTAAAGCCGCCACTAAGTAACTGTAACGTAACATTTAATAATTTATACTGTGTGGGAAATCTGACCGGTTTCAGAAGAAATGAAATGCTTGACCCAGACCTGCTGTTCTCTGAATGTTTTAAATCAAATCCTAGTTTTTTTTCCATTGGACACGTAAGTGATCACACGACCCCCGTTTGATCACACCACCGCATTCTCCTCTTTCTGAGGCGGTCAAGAAAAATGCCATGAAATGATGAACTGTAGGAGCTGAAGTGGATTCCGTGTGAGGATTTTGTCCTTAGGCGATTATGTCTGGCCTTTGTACTCTACATATGCACTGTGTCCCAAAAGTTCATGCACCCCAACATGTCATGAGCAACATTTCTGTCTCCAAAATGGGTTGCACCTGGTCAGCCAGGTGTTGTGAGTTTGTTTAATTCGTTCATCTGTTTGCGAGAGGCCTATACATTTCTTGGTTGACCAGGGAGCATGTCACTGAGAGAACCCTTTTGGTAGTGCTGCCACAATGGCTGAACAAAAACCTGGAAAGGCTGCTCTTTCAGAGCCTCAGGTCTGTGCTCAAGCCATTGCCGTGTGCTGGGCAGGGGAAACATGTGGGGAGGAGCTCAGGACCTTGGCAGAAGCATACGATGGGTGAAGAAGAGGTGGCAGAGACACCTGAGCTCCCTTGAAGACGAGACCCATGCAGGTCGCCCCTCAGTCCTGAGTTTCAGGGCCAAGGACCTCATCCGAAAGGCCAAGGGAAAGAAACGCCAATCTTGCCGCAAACTCAGTCGAAGACTGACGAATCTTGGAAGCAGTCTCTACGAGTATCGTCCATCATTTTCTGACTGAGAAACTGGGTCTGAGAGCATCCAGAAGACAGTGGATTCTTTGCCTTACAAAACTGCAAAAGGAGAAGCAGCTGGCTTTTATAAAGAAGTATGCCATCCTGACCCCAAGACATTGGGAAAACTGGGTTTTCTCTGAGTGCCCACTCTACTTATTTCCAACTCCCAACAGTCAAAACGACTGCATCTACACCGACGATCGAAAGAAAATGCCACCTTCTGAACAAGTCAAGTACTCCGCCCATTGTGTGGTCTGGGGGACGATATCATCTTCAGGGCTGTTGGAGTTGCATGTTGTACCCCAGGGCACCACCATCAATTCTGAGAATTATGTCAAGAACATTCTCCGGCTAGTGCTACTTCCCATTCTCGCCAGAAAACAGAAATCAGGCCTCGTCACTGCTAGGAAGATATTCAACAGGCGTGCGGAAGTGGTCTTTGGGCATGATGGTGCCCGTGGACGTACTGCTTGTACAACTCAGCAGTGGTGTTCTGAGCAGCTTCCTGGTTTTCTGCGTAAAGAGGAATGACCACCCAACTCCCCGGACCTCAACCTGATTGAGAACTCCTGGGCTATCCTGAACAGTCAGGTCCACAACCCACCCCCTGCCACCATGAAGCAGCTCAATGTAAGGGCTGTGCAGGAGTGGGGCAACTTTGAGCCTTTCGTTCTAAACAACTTGGTGCATTCTATACCCCACAGGCTGAGGGCAGTAATTAAGATGCAGGGGGATACACTGGCTATTGAATAAACACATTCTGTTTAATATTCACAATCTGAGTTGACTTTTTCTGTGGTGCAACTTTTGGGACACGGTGCATTTGTAAAAAAAAAAAAAAAAAAGATATACATATGAAATGCAGGCAGTAAAAAAACAAGTGGTCTTAGATGTAGCACAGGGCCCGTTTTTCACAGTTAGTGAGAGCAGCAAGTCTTTAAGAAGTTACTGTGGTGGAGAAACCTGATTGTCTTGTTTTTGCACTTCCACTTAGATGAAACTTGCAAGTGTTTGAGCCATTTAAGTTTAAAAACTCATTTCAGCTCTGTCCGCTGTTTTCTGTGTAATGTCTTGAAATGTTGTTGTAACGCATTCGTATTAAAATACGAAATACCTTTGTTTCCCCTCTGGGAGGAAATGCGAGCAGAGTCATAATGATCACATGTTCCTGCCTGTTCTGTGCACAATATTTACTGTATCTGATAAGAAAAATCTCCTCGGAAACTCATTCTGCAATTTAATTTTGGCCGAAGATGAGCCGATAAGATTTGATGTAGCCTTTCGCTGTATTAGTTCAGACCCTGGGATAATGTGTACAAGCTTTGATGTGATGGTGGGAATTTTACTGGTTTTAAGTCTCGAGCTTTGTTTGAACTCTTAATTTGGAATTTATGACTTAAATGCAGCTTGTATATCCTGGCTGAGAGATTACACATGAGCTCTTGTGAGATTTTTGAGTCAATGTTATTACGTCATTTTTAGCTAGAATCATTGAACAAAAGCTGGATGTAATTCTGCTTGTTTTTTGTTTTCTTTTCCTTCAAGTGCGTGCACACCCTTGCCTGAAAACGCACACTGTTTACACAGACTTCTCTGCTGACAGACAATTAGCATCTGAAGGACTGACCATTATCAAACACTCAATTAAAAATGCCCATTTGTATCCCACACTGCCCTATGAACAGTCAGAATATTGCACAAACTTGTCCAGCGGTTTAGGTAAACATCTACAGCCATGAGTGGGCCCTAAAAAATTGGGTCAGGCTTCTGCCTTATTAACCAGTTTGCTCTCCAGCTAATATGCTGATAGGCTGTGTGTAGCAACGTGAAAATGTACTTCATTTGGACGTGAGAGAACCTAGACTTGAGTGAAAGCTACTTTGCCTGCAGTATGAGAACTGAACTGATGTTAACTCTCCCAGAAACTTCTTGCAGGTCTGACCAAATGGGAAGGATGTTCTCAATTCATTGTGTAGAACTTGGCGCGTTACCCCACTACCCCCTGGCATTACAGTGCTTTTTGAATTATGGTCCTGTATTAAAGTGGTCTTGGTTAAATCTGAGGGCTGTAGAGCTATCCCCAGTTCAAACCAATCAGGTGACATCACCCCCCCCGGATTGGTCAATTTGTCAGTATTTCTTAATGCCCTCCATGCTGCTCTTGCAGATTCTGCAATTGCACTTTAAATTGCAGCCATACAATATGCAATGATTTTATTTTATTAAATAATAGCACATTTTTAATACAATTGTGGTGACCCCTGTGTGAATTGTAGCCTTAGTTTCTTGTTCCTAGCTGACAGGAGTGGCACCCAGTGAGGTCTTCTGCTGCTGTAGTTCATCTGCTGCAAGGTTCGACGTGTTGTGCCTTCAGAGGTGCTTCCCTGTATACCTCGATTGTAACGAGTGGTTATTTGAGTTACTGTTGCCCGTCTATCCATTTGAGCCAGTCTGGCCATTCTCCTCTGACCTCTGGCATCAACAAGGCATTTTCACCCAGGAAACTGCCGCTCACCGGATATTTTCTCTTTTTTTGGACCATTCCCTGTAAACCCTGGTGATGGTTGTGAGTGAAAATTCCAGCAGATCAGCAGTTGCTGAAAAACTCTGCCCAGCCCGTCTGACACCAGGAACCATGCAGCGTTCAAAGACATTTAACCCATTAATGCCCTGATTTCTTTTCGAAGTAAAAGTTGCATTTTATTATGGAATACGGTGTACAGTGAACGTGTAACGCTCAAATCCTGGTTGAAAAAAAAAAAAAAAAAAATTTATTTTGTTATCAAGGACCCCAAATGTGTCCCATTATAAATGCACACAGATCATTGAAAGCATTTTAAAAAAATCCTCATTCTGAGAATTTCATATTTAGATAATGCTATTATTTCCAATTAGTGTTATAATAAAAATGTGTCTGGGGAAAAAAATGTCACAGTCACCTTTTAGAGCATCACATAGTGCTGTTACAGATTCAAGAAGTTCATGCAGATGGAAGCTCCCACCGCTGGTGTAAAGGGAGACTGTTTTCATTAGTACTTTCCCTGGATGTGAGTTACTTCCCTCGATTAACCCACAACAGCTTCGTCACCAACACATACGCTTAGGTTGCAGAGGTTAAAATGTGCTGCGTCCCGAAAATGGAGCAGTGGTCATTAACCCTTTACTCCCCGATACCGCCTACAGTCGTGATGATTTAGGTCGCTGTGCAGGCGAGTCCCGACTACAGGCGTGATAAATACATCGCTTCTGCCGGCGAATCCCTACTACAATCGTGGTATTTACCTGTTGTGAAACGATGCGTGATTGGCCGAGATGTGACATTTCAGAGGAAAACCTTGAATACCTCGATTACTAATGAAAATTTGCTAAATAAATATTAAGTATGAAGAAAGCTACACCAGCCATATTGTCTTAGGGCGCCGGGGGTCAGTTTCTGCTAGGGCAGCAGTCTAAGATGGCTACTAGGGAGTAAAGAGTTAATGGGTTAAATCACAGTTCTTCCCCATTCTGATACTCTGAACTTCAGCAGATAGTCTTGACCGTGTCTACATGCCTAAATGCATTGAGTTGCTGCCATGCAATTCGCTGATTAGATATTTTTGTTATCTAGAAAAGGTAGTTATAACAGAGCGCGGCTTAGATTGTTTGGGATAACCAGCCGTCAACAAAAGAACAATTTCATTCAACTGTTAGAGCATTGCTTATTAGTTGGGGGGGGGGGATTTTGGTCGTCAGCCCAAGCCATAGAATCACCGTAAACTTTTGAAAATACAGGAGATTCGGGGGGCTGCGTTCCCTGGACCTTCCTGGGGGGCCTATGCAGCCCCTGAGTCCCCAGTGCCTAGGTGTTGGATTTTACAATCCCATGCCTGTAGTACACGGTAGGAAAAATAGGCTCTCACTGTCACCTATCTGCTTGCTGGACACCATGGACATTGATCTCCAGCATCACCATCCTGGTTGTACAAAGTGGAGCTTCTGTCTCCACTGTGCAGCCGTTGAGTCCCAATTTGTCCCCTAAATGCATTTGATTCGGTGATGTCACCTGCTCTTTGATAGATCAGTAAATTTCTCCGTTCACAAAATGGCTCTCTTGCTCGATGAAGTTGCCCCATAAAAACCACTGAGAGACATTAGACAAACGCTGAATCAGTTCTTCATTTTCTTATGGAGGGAAAGAAAATTGTTGTAGCCTCTTGCTAAAGTAAGCATTGATTTGCATTGATAATAGGTGCTGAATGACCCACAGGGGAGCCATTTGCACTGGAGCTTGGGAGCAAAGTTTCTCAGCAAGACTAGAAAACATGATTAAACAAAGCTGGATTTATGTGTGGTCCCTTGGTTAATCCTGGGAAGACTTCCCTTGTGAGGTCACAAAGGGCCTCAGTTGTGATTTCATGGCAGAAGCTCTCTTATTTTGGTCATCACCCACGGGGCCTTGCACCTGGCCTCACTCTTGACACTTGGCCCTTTAATGAAGGGTTTAGCTATCTCACTGCAGCCCTCTACATCGTAAAGGTCTGGCGTGAAATGGCTTGGCTTTCCACGAACAGGTTTTAGCACCTCTCTTACGCTTTTCTGTTGCCGCACCTGTGAAAAGGACCCAAGGCAAAACACCCCTTTAATAAAAACCCAAAACGGCCCAATGATCTATGGTTTTTGCCACCAGTTACCTACCTAACCTTTTTCCAGCCTCAACAAAACAAACAATTATTGGTCTTTGCTTCAGGTTGAGTTGCTGCTGAGACGTCCTGAAACTTCAATGTTGCCAATATCATTGATTGTCTAACACCCACCTTCAACTTTTTTACTCACTCATGCTGGTATGTTCTTTAAGTATGTCCCCCCCCCGGAAGGAGAGGGGGAGACATTGTTTTAGACTCGGTTCGCATTTGCGTTCCCACTTCGTTTCTAACTGCAGAACAGTTTGCATGATCTTTACGAAACTTTGCATACGTACTACTCAAGTCCTGAAGTGGTGCCTTTTGGCGTGTGCCTGTCTGTCCGTCCGTCTGTCTGGTGGGTAAGGCAGGGAAGGGGGCTGGGGGAGAGAAGGCATTCTAGTTTGTTATAAATCTACTTCCCAGTTTAGAATTTTCTTAAATTGTTTTGCCTTGAGGATGTGAAAGAGATGTTTGCTTAGGTGACTTGCTGGGGAAAAAAATGCATAGAGGGAGAACTTCAGTCACATGCTGTCTTGTGGTCATGAGATCATAGCCTGAGAAAAGCCCCTCTGATCTTGGGCCACGCTCTGACAAAATGGAGACTGCCTTGTTCGGGGGGGAAAAAGAAACACTGTTTTTGAGGAGCTGTCAGTGTAACCAAAACAAGCTAGACTTAAGGTGCCAGTGGTTTAAGATCGCTTGGGGCGACTCTTTAAAGTTGTAGCATTCCTGACAGTGTGGTAGAATAGCCCACGTGTCTTCTAAACAAAACACTAACCAATCTCTTTGAATGCACTGTGTTACAAAGGTGGGGGGATGCTATAATGCAAAAAAAAAAAAATCAAAAATTGAACAGCAGATCTTGCAAGTTAAAAAGTTGAACTACTGTCCTGGTTTTTGCGAGTGTTTCCTGTCAATATTGAGCAATGACACTAGCCATGCTTTCAATTAAAACCTTGGAAACAAATTATTTTTCTGCCTCTTAATTGATATCTTGTGACATGTTTTCCTGCCCTGTGCTTGTCATAGTGGATGTAGGACCCCCACTCAGACACTTTAAATTGGAGGATGTATGCCAGATTAATTGCACAGGCACCTCTTGCCATTGCTACAAAATGGTGGCCTGTTGCTTTTGACGCCTTGAGAAGTGAAGTGTAGCATTCAGCTTTGTTAGGCCCTGAAGCCCAAAGTATTGATTTACCCTCATAACAAAAGTTTGCTAACGCAAAGGGACGTGGGGAACTGTACCTGGTATATTCAGACTGCCTTCTTCCTCTGGTTCTCCTGGGCCTGGTTTGCAGACCACTGCAGTCCTTGTGGTTCTCCAGGGCCAGGATTACCCTGCCTGGTTTCACTCTCTGGCCCTGAAGTCTCGCTCCTTGTTTTCGACAGGTGTTCCGGCAGGACTGCGAGACGTTCGGCATGGTGGTAAAGATGCTGGTGGCCAAGGACCCCAGCCTGGAGAGCCAGCTGCAGACCCCGCTCCGCGAGAACCTGGACGAGATCCAGCAGCGATGCCTGGAGGACCTGCGCCACTTTATCTCCGAACTGGACGAGGTCCTTCAGCCTGAAGTGTCAGGATGAGCGCCTGTGAATTCTGACGATAGGGGCCTGGGAAGGGGTCCACTATGGGACAGAGCTCCTCACGTTAGCCTCTAGACTAGCAGTGAGGGTCATTTTCAACCTTGACCCACTTTGTACTGGTGGAGGGGACATTAAAAGGCTCTGCCCGGTGATTTCCACCCGTTCAGCCCACGGTCTCTGCAGAAAAAAGGGAATCTCATGTTGATTTGGTCTTTCCTGTGCATTCCCAAGTAAGCCCTGTCCCTCTTGTATCTCGCACAAGAACGTCAGACCACAAACTGCTGCTGAAATGGTGGTGTTATGGAAACAGCATTGGGACCTCCGAAGAGAAGTAGAACTCAACCATGTATCTTAAACCCCACTGGATTTGCGAGGGTTCTGAACCACGGAGATCCAGTCGGGTCTGCTGGAGTTCTCAATCATGTAACTGGAGATCCACGGGGACTGCGGGGATTCATTTCAGTTTGAGGGACTCCCTCTGGTTCTGCTAGGGTTTCAAACCTGTATCAGAATACCCACAGGGTCTAATTGGGTTCTGACCTCTACACTTGATGATGCACAAAACAAGTGTTTTGTTTTCAGCTTGTAATCACAGCAAGTTGATCACATCTTGCAGAGCAGCTGCAGAAATTGAAATTTTCTGAGTTTTAATACTAATTTTAATTCATAAAAGAATTGTAATTATTCAGATGTGTAGTTGCAGCTGTGATAAGCAGACCCATGTGCTCCCCAAGGCCACACACAGTTGAAGCCCCCTGGTGCTGTACATTATCTCAGCCTGTAGTGTGGTGGAGCTTGGTGGAAAGAAGATAAGTGTTATTCTGTTTTATTCTTTCAAGTTTCCGGTATTTTTTCCCTAACATACATTTTCCAGGAAGCATCTTTTTTTTTCTTTTTTTTTTTCCCAATTTCACCCATTGCTGAGAGCTGTCCAAAATTCTTCCACGCTACTTTCTTTTAAGTGTATTTTTTTGTGAAAAATTTGGGCCTGGGTCCAGCCTGCTTTGTTTCTAAGGAGTTGGCGTGGGAAAAGGACAGAAGGTACCCTGTGCTGGGCTCTCCTCATTTTTAATGTCATTTTGAATCTTTTCGAAGTTCAGTGAATGTAAATAATAAAAGTATTAATGATAAAAAACATTGTATTTTCATTTCATTTTCTTCGTAAACTTGAGGAAATTTGAGATTTTCTCCCCCAGAATGGTGCACTGCAAGACAAGGCCTTTTAAGAAAAGTGTGATGCTCTTATTTCAGTCATTTTAAGCTCACGTAGACCAAAGCTCCAGTGGACTGATGTATGTAGTAGCTTCCTTTTCTGTCGGTCGTCATCCAAGTGTAAGCATTCTCTCCCCTTAAACCGCTGTGCTCATGAAGCTGAAACTTTGCTTGCATCTTTCTACCCTTGAGGGGTTGACAGTTTGTTCACGGCATCATTCGTCAATAATTTCCGCTATAATTTAGCCGAAATCTGATGTGTACATACAGTTAAGTTCAAAAATGTGGCAGTAAATTAAAAAATGTGAATTAGGTGCTAATATTTAATAGCCTTCCGTTCCATATTTCCAATGTAATGGAGACATTATACATTCAATTCCAAATCAAAGCCTTCAGAAATTTGATCAAGTCCAGGCCTACCAAAGACAACTAAGCTGAAACAAAAATTTGTCAGGTGTCTAGCCTTTTCAAATAACCAGCAGCACAAAATGGAAAACAAGTCACATTCCCGCAAAACTTTGCCGCAGAACACTATAAAGTCGTTACATTTTCACCAGAACCAAACTCATACAACTCATAAGTCACGTGGCCTGTAACTGTAAATAGATGGCATAAGCTCATTTTCTACTGAAGATTAGCAGAGCAAATTCAGAAAACTTACTCAAACAAGGCAATCAGAGATGGCAGACCTGGCCCCAGCCACAGGCTGACAGACAGACAGTGACAGACACACACACAGACATGATCATTGCTTAACCTGGCCCCCTAGGGGAGGGGCCAGGTAATGAGTTGCCATGTTCACTGAAAAATTATAGTACACCAGTCTCATCTTGCATAACTGGGACAGCTTTTTTTTTTTGGTATCAAACATCTCAAAGTGCTCCAAAACTGCCGATTTCTTCCTAATTTTGTCTTAGTAAGTCCTTTGAGTCCTTAATATACTTGATGATGACGGAGGGCCAGCAGGAAATAAAAGCAGATACAGTCAATTATCTTTTTTAATAAGTTGAGTCGGCTACCATTTCCCCCTCTTCAACCTTTTCATCAAATTACATTGTTCCTCCGAATAATGTTTAGAATGGCCCATTTTAATTTGCAATTCTGACGGAAATATTTTATAACAATGTGTGAGACGTTTGTTTATAAAGGACAATTAATGACACCTGTTTCTTCACAGAATGAAAGAATTTTCTGAATGCTGCTATTATTTTGAACAAGCCCCTTTCAACGAATGAGTCCTTTTCTCAGAACAAGCACCGTGCATGTCATTACAGTCGGGTCTGTTGTTTTTAGCTTACCTGCCCTATGGGCCGATAAGCTATTGTCATGATGTGGCGTCCACCTTCCAGAACATTTTAATTTTTTTTTGGCCTGATGAATTTTCGTGTAAATTTGCGATAACATACTACTAGACCATATTTCCAGACGTCTTTTTTTCGGATTTTTGATTGAATCATTTGTTTTATGGGCCCTTGAAATTTTGGCCCCACTGTTAAAGAAAGGACTGAGAAATTTTTAAAAAATTGAATCTCAAAAACTGCAGGGTAATTTTTTTCTAAATCAGCAAATCAATTTATCTTAGTACCGTCAACATACAGTGTGAGCGCCATTTTCATTGTATCAATGGAAGTGGGTCTAGTGGGGGCGCTGTACTTTATGAATATGCAAGATGGCCTGTTGAGGCCAAATGGTTGAAGATAAAAGATTAAGTTTGTATTATCAACATGTCGGAAGTCATATATGACCTAATATTGGCAATATTAAATTTGAACACGACTTTGAAAGGTCAAACTTGAGGTCAGCGAAAATAAACGATGTTAAAAGATATGACTTGAAATTTCATAAAATTATTTCTCAAACTGTTTAATAACTATTTTCTAAATCTGGCAATCAATTCAACTTGATGCACTTTTTGTGAAGTGCGAGTGCCATTTTAATTGAATTGACGGAAGTGGGTCTAGTGGGGGCGCTGTTCTTTAACATTGGGTCTAATGGAGAATTCGTAAAATCGCCTGGGGAGGCTAAATGGTTGCAGATTGAGATTAAGTTTGTATTACTGGCATGTAGGAAGTTATATTTGACTTATATTTTGGCTGTGTTAAAGACCTCAGATGACCTTGAAAGGTCAAACTTGAGCACAAGCAAAATGGTCCAATTTTCAAAGGCTTCTAGGCTTTAAAATATTGAAGATTGGGAACGTGTGTATTGAAGACTTCGGAAGTCCTATATGAACTTTCATTTAGTGGCCTCGAACTTTGGTTACCTTTGAGGGTCAAACTTCACATAGTAAAATTTAAATTACTTCTATCGCCAAAACTATTACAGATAGAGGTTACATTTGTATTGTGGGCATATAGGAAGTCATGTATGAAGTTTCATTGGGTAACCTTCAACTTGACCTTCAGTGACCTTGAACGGCCAAACTATACAGTGAAATTTCAATTACTTCTATCAGCAAAATCGTTACAGATCGAGTGTAGGTTTGTATTGGAGACATATAGGAAGTCATATATGAACTTTCATTTGGTGACATTCATATTGACCTTCGAAGGTCAAACTTGACCAAGAGAAAATTCAATGACTTCTGTCCCCGAAAAGGTCACAGATGGAGCCTAGGTTTCTGTTACTGACACAGGAAGTCACATATGAACTTTATTTGGTGACATTCAACTTGACTGTTTGGTACCTTTGAAGGTCAAACTTGACATAATGCATTTACAATGACTTGTATTGCCAAATCAGTCACAGATGGAGTCTAGATTTGTATTAGAGACGTATCGGAAGTCATACATGAATTTTCATTTGGTGGTCTTCGTATTGACCTTCAAACCAGGCACTGCACCAGGATTTCAGTTTGGGGTGGGCTAGATCAATTGTGGGTGGGCCTAAATTCCAAAGATTATGTCACTTAATAAAACTTAAGCCCAGTTCAGACCAAAGATTCACGATGAGACCGAACGTTGCAGGGCGGAGTTGCAGCAGTGTGAACTGGCCCGTCACAGCTCGACTCAAGCCGGCTGGTGACATCGCTAGAGAATCAGCATGTCAAATCGCAAGAGGCTGGTTTTTGAACTTCAAGTACGTAACCCGTCTCAACAGCCAATCAGCTCGTAGCGAGTTCAGCTGGTCACGTCTGTTACAAACTGTCAGCTGGTTGGAACTGCGCCGGGAATAACCGTTGTTCCAATCCGAAATAAGATACTCCCTTCACTACTTCCCTCCACTCAAGTGAGCCCTCAGAATGACGTAGCAGGCGAGTAGGCCCTTCCCGAGTGAGGGAGGGGACTTCGGGGGAGGGTTGTGGAGATAAAGCAAATAATGCACCATTCGCTGTGTTCAACACACCAAAAGAAAAAAGGAGGAGGACGAGAAGGAGAAGACTTTGCTGCCCCCTATTGCATGAGCAGTGTACTACTTTTTAAGGAGGCACAGCGCAGCAAGGGAGGCGCGTTCAGGCTTCTCTGTGAACGGAATGGAGCGGACCTGTGCTCCCGTACCTTGCATAGAGTATGAACCGGCCCTTAGTGTTACCATGGAGCCGATGGAGTTGGTTGCCAATACGTTTTACCTTTTACAGTTCACGCGGAAGCGTATCGGATGTTTATGGCAAGTAGAAGACGACGTGCTCGTTTGATTTCTGCAGCACTTGTAACTGTTGTGTGGGAAAATAAAGCTGCTTTCACCTCAGACGCGAAACAAGTTTTTTTGCACGACATATTGCATTCAAAGTCACTGCAAAGACGCGAATACACGTGTTTCGCGTGTATTCACGTATTTGCATTGACTTTGAAAGTAATCTGTCACGCGAAAAATGTGTTTTGCGTCCGGTATGAAAGCGGCTTTTAGCTCCGCAACAGTCCTCGCGGATGCTATAGGCTAGCTACAGCAAAAATGAAAGTAAAGTCAAAGGCTTAAAAAATAATGTAAAACCAATGCCCCTCACGCCCAAACTTCGGTATTTGAATATAACTCTGTCATAAATTAAACACTACTCTTACACAATTCTTACATTTGTTTGGTACTTTCCCTGCCACAATTCCCCCTTTTGCCCGTAGAAAAAAATTGCCGGACGTGAAATTTTGACCGAGGGAGAATGAGCAAAGCATTCTGGGCAATATCAAAGCTTGGAGGAATGCTCGTAGTTGGCTTCGTTTGAGGGAGGATAATCGAGGGCTTGAGCAAATGAAAATGCGCCCTTCCCTCCGCAAAACTGGATTGGAACGACCCTACAAGTGGCAGCCATCTTACATCCGGGATGTTTTGGGGATTCCCCCCCTCGATTGGAGAGCGAGGGAACACGACGAAGCAAGCATTTTTTTCGGATTGGAATGCAGCGGGAGTAATTTACAAAAGAGGAAAGGTCTACCGTTGCGAGCTCCTGGCACAGATTGGCAACAGTGCCTTCGGGATCTCTTTGAAGCACCAATGGACCAGTGGCACAGTCAGAACTTAAAATTGCGTGGGTAATAAACATCCCTTTAAAACAATTATTAGTTCTGACTCGATCGCGATCATTTTTTTCCTAATTACCTTCAGTCCGAAAACACTCCGCACTTTCAGGTGTTGCCTGTTCACCTCATGGCAAAACGTCAATCAATCGTTTGAACGCGCAAATTTGTGTATTTCAAATCCCTGTCTTTTGATTAAATTTAAACAATTAAATCGACCAAGAAGCACAGGCTAGATCGCCTGATGAGACAGAAAGGTAGTGCAGAATTTCCAAAGCAGTTTACCTCTCGAAAAGTAGCACATGGGCCAACTTATGAGTAACTTATGTTTCTGATCTGAATTACGCCTATTGATTAGTCGCCCTAGATCGCATCGCGAAAGGTAGTCTTATGAGTGGAAAATTGTTTTAACAAAGGAAAATGACAGAGATTCCGATAACAAGTTAGGTCTAATCATTGTAGTAAAGCGACATTGTGTGACAGCTCATTTTTCAGTGCTACGCCATTGATTTGAAATGCACAAAATTGCGCGTCCAAATGAACGATTGTCGTTTTGCCATAACGAGGGAACAAGCAAGACCTGATAGTGCGGAGCGTTTTTGAGTGCTTAAGATTGCGATGGTCAGAACTAATAATTGTTTAAAAGAGATGTTTGGAGCCCACCCAATTTTAAGTTCTGGCTAAGCCACGGCCATGGAAGTCTCCAAATTACCGCCCCTTTCTTTCTTTTTTGTTAGTCCTTGCGGTTTTCTCAATTGCTGAAATGCAACTTTTGTGTGCCTAACTCATCAACACTAGGAAAATAGACCGAAAAGCCGACGTTTTAACCCGTCTTGTCGCGAATCTTCGGTCTGGGCTTTAATCTTCACGTAATAAAGACGTCTAGCTGATGTACTGCTATATTATCTCTTTTATATCGAATTTGGTTGCTAACGTTACTTAAATATTTTGTTGCATTTTTAACGTTTCAGTGCATAGGCCGCCTGTCAGCGACCGCTCTCCTTGGTTTTGATCAGAAAGGAGCGCTCTGGAATCTTTCACGCGCAGGCTGCACTGTAGCGTATCTCCTTTAAAAGCGGCCACGTTGACCACGGTTAAAGCGTCAACATAACAAACCTTTTAAAATCGCTTTTAAATTTAACACATTTGAATAATTAATGAATTGAATTATGAAATGTATTTAAAAATATATATTATTATTATTATTTTATTTTTTTTTAAAGAAAAGTTTAGGGTGGGCCTGTAGATGAGTGGGTGGGCCTAGGTCCACCCAGACCCACCCATAACGCCGTGTCTGCTTCAAACGTCAAATTGAATCACTAAAATGGTCACAGATGGAGCCTAGGTTTCTGTTACTAACATCTAGGAAGTCACATATGGACTTTCATTTAGTGACATTCATCTTGACTGTCAGTGACCTTTGAGGGTCAAACTCGACAGTGAAATTACAATGACTTGTATCACCAAAATGATCATAGATTGAGACAAGGTTTGTATGGAGACATTTAGAAAGTCATATATGAAGTCCCAGGGCCGGCCCTTGCCTATACGATTGCCTAGGCAAAAATCCATCCCTTTATTGGCAACAATTAGTCCTGGCTTGTTCTTAATAGATCTCCTTTATTAACACGCTTTCCAATTTAAGAATAATCAAGTGGCAATTGAAGACACTGCTTCTCTCCCCCTATGCGATCTAACAGCGACAAATGGGCTACATTCAGTTCAGAAAAATAATTATAATTTGGTCTAAGCACTGGCACTCAGCGACGTAACTTTTTTTTCCTGTGAGAGCGGCATTTCAGAAATCTTCAGGTAATTCTGGTGACAAGTTCGTGGTTTCGTCCGTTTACATTTTCCAATCGGAAAATTTTTGACAGCAAGTTGGGTGACCGTGCAGCAAAAACAGGTGTGCGCACTTGTCGCCAAAATTACCTTCTTTCGCAAGGGAGTCCTGAAATGCTGCTCTCGCTGGGAAAAAATTACCGTTGCTCTGTGCCAGTGCATAGACTTATTTATAATTCAATTATTTTTCTGTACTGACTGTAGCCCATTATTTTGTCGCTGTTAGATCGCATGGGGTAGAGAAGCCGTGTCTTCAATTGCCACTTAGTTAATCTTGAATTGAAAAACGTGTTTATAAGGAAAACCATCTAGAATTAGCCAGGACTAATTGTAGTCAATAAAGGGTAGGATATTTTACCCCAAATTTAGCCGTCTAGCGCCGGCCCTGTGAAGTCCATTCGCTGACCACAACTTGACATTCTGTTACCTTTCATTTCACTATTGACATTGAATTTTCAAAGACTTGTATCACAAAAACTGCCTCAGAGCTGAACCCAATAGCACTTGGACCAACTGATACCACCTGAAACTTTTGTTACCAAGACCGCCCGTGTCACATGATTGCCTATTGTTACACATTGGACTACGTCATCATCGTGAAATGGCTCAAATCGGCAAGAGGGATTCGCCAGTGACTTAAATTCAAGATAAAAAATAGGGGTCACTATTTCGGTATGTATTGTTCAATCATTGGTAGAATGCCTTATCTGAGTAAAGTTCATTCATTTTCAATTTCCATATTACTTTGTGCCAAAAACTTCTGAGTCATGTATCAGACATTTGTTATCGATACTAAATTCAGTATTTTTGTATTATCCATGCACAAAGTGCTCAATTTCTGTTATTTTTAGAATGGAATATTTTATCATATTATATTCAGTGTTTGTTATTATTTCCTTGCTTATTTCCTTCAGAAATATAATCAGAAATTGACAATTATTCTGAGTCTGTATAGCTCCAAAATCCAATGTCAAAAGTATGGAAATTATCTGCATTTTCCAGGGAACAGAGGTAATCTATATATAATGAGACTAAGTGCTATTGGGTTAAGATTGTGTTTGTATTACAGGAGGTCCTATTTGGTGCCCTTGACATTGATTTTCATTGTTCAAATGTCAAACTTCACATGAAATTTTCATAACTTGTATCATCACTATAAGCCTGCTTGCTGGTGAGCTACAGGACCCTTTGTCCTATTTTTTATTGCACTACTACATCTATAATTATATTATTTGCCATGCAGAAATAACGCTACTACTAATAACTGGTTCGTCATGTTATTGTTGAGGTTGCACTGCTGTTTTTTTTTTCTTTTTCTTTTTTTAACAAATTTACTAAGTACCAAGATTCAATGAAGTCTGCAAGATTTTGGTGTAATTTCATTTTAACCTTGATTTCACTTCTGTCAAAGGGCCATTTTATTGTATGAGTATCTTTAGAAATCTTCTCCAGAACTACTTGACCAATAAGGCTGAAGTTTGGCATGCATGCCTCTGCCCATCAGTAGATTAAAGCTTTTTCAATGTATTCTGATCTAATTTGAAATATAGCTGCAATGGAAGCCGTCCTGAAAATGCCATTTTCACTCATTTGTCAATAATTTCTGCAGCAATTCAGCTGAAATGTGATATGTCCATACTAGGTACCAAGACTCGATGCACACATTTCATGTTTTGATGTACGATCCATTTTGACCTTCATTTGACCTCCGTTATAAGGCCACATGCCCACATTTCATGAATATCTTGAGATATCTTCTCAAAAACTGCTCGATTAAGAAAGCTGAAATTAGCATGCACGTCTCTACCAATGAATGAAGTTTGTTCAAGGCATTCTGATCAGATTTTAAATATGGATGCCATGGTGGCCATCTTTAAAATTCCCTCTTGACTCTCTTGCAAATTATTTCTGCTGTAATTCAGATGAAGTTCACTATGTTGGAACTACACAGCAAGACTCAAGACATACAACCCCAATTCCGAAATAGTTGGGATAAAGTGTAAATTGTGAATAAAATCAAAATGCAATGACTTTCAGATCACACCAGCCAGTATTTTATTCACAATAGAATATAGCAAATGTTGAAACTGAGAAATTTTACAATTCTATCCACGAAATGAACTCATTTCAAATTTGATGGCTGCTACAGGTCAAAGTTGGGACAGGGGCCTGTTCACCATGATGTAGCATCCCCTCTTCTTTTTAACTCAGAGTTGAGGCGTGTGGGCATTGAGGAGACAAGTTTCTTGAGTTTAGCCAGTGGAATTTGATCCCACTCTTGTTTAATACAGGCTTCCAGCTGCTGGAGAGTTTTGGGTCTCCTTTGACAGACTTTTCATTCAATTATGCACCAAATGTTCTCAAACAGTGAAAGGTCAGGACTGCAGGCAGGCCAGTTCAGCACACGTACTCTTCTACTACGAAGCCATGCTGTTGTAATAGCTGCATTATGTGATTTTGCATTGTCCTGCTGAAATACACAAGGCCTTCCCTTGAATAGATGTCGTTTGGAGGGGAGCATATGTTGCTCTAAAACCTTTATATACCTTTCAGCATTCATGGTGCTTTTTAAAACATGCAAGTGTCCGACACCATATGCACTATTGCATCCCCATACCATCAGAGATGCTGGCTTTTGAACTGAAGGCTAATAACAGGAGGGGTGGTCTTTCTCCTCTTCAGCCTGGAGGACACGACGCCCATGATATCCAACAACAATGTCAAACTTCGACTAGTCTGACCACAGGACACCTTGCCACTTTGCTACAGTCTATTTTAAATGAGCCTTGGCCCACAGAACACTGCAGCGCTTCTGGATCATGCACAACATTGGCTTCCTTTTTGCATGAGAGAGTTTTAGGTGGCATCTGCGGATGGCACGGCAGACTGTGTTTACAGACAGTGGTTTCCTTATGAATTCCTGGGACCATTTTGTATGTCAATGACAGAATCATGCTGGTGAGTGATGCAGTGGCGTCTGAGGGCCCGAAGATCATGGGCATTCACTAAAGGTCTTCAGCCTTGTCCCTTACGCACAGAGATTTTTCCAGTTTCTCTGAATCTTTTGATGATATTATGCACTGTCGATGATGAGACCTTCAAAGCCTTTGCAATTTGATATTGAGCAATATTGTTTTTAAAGTATTCCACAATTTTTTTCCGCAGACCTTCACAGGTTGAAGAGCCGCTGGCTATCTTTACTTCTGAGAGACTCAGCCTCTCTAAGACATCCCTTTTATAGCCAATCATGTTACACGCCTGATGCCTTAACTCTTAACTTAATTACTTGCTCAATGTTCTTTCAGCTGATTATCTTACTTATTAATTGCTTTTTCAGCCCTTTTTTGCCTGTGTCCCAACTTTCTTAAGACCTGTTGCAACCAAAACATTTGAAATAAGCTCATTTCATGGATAAAAATGTAAAATGTCTCAGTTTCAACATTATGTGATCTGAAAGTCATTCCATTTTGATTTTATTCACTATTTACACTTTTTCCCAACTATTTCGGAATTGAGGTTGTATATTCCAGGTTTTGCTGTGCAGTATATTTCAACCTTCATCTGACCCCTGTCGCTGGAATATGCTGCTAAATTTTATGTATATTTAAAAATCTTCCATAGAACTTCTTGATCAAGGAAGTTCAAAATTTACAGACATCATCTTGCCAAGCTGGACACCTGGATTTAAGAAGGCCCAAACTGAAATTCCAATATGGTTGCCAACATTTGTTTGTGCCATTCCAATCTAAATTTAAATATATAGTTGCCATGATATCCATTTTGAAAATACTACTTTGGGTCTTTTTTTTTTTTGCAGCAAATATTTGATGCATATACAATACGGTGACCATATAGAAAAAGTGAGTTTGCTTATATGTCACCTGTTCTTGCTCCAAATTGAATGAGTTGGGTTCAAGAAAATACACTCAATGGCAAATTTTGCGAGGTTTCAATTAGCTTGCCTTAATTTCATCCTGTGCATTAATTAATCCTGGTGTCCCAGTGAGCTATTCTTTAACTATTAAAGAATGAAATCTTAAGTAACACAATATTTTTATTTTCTTCCATAGCCATATGTTCCAGTTTTATTTTTTACATTTATACAGATTACAATGACCTGTTTACAAGATAATCGTGACCCCATAAATAAAGCTAACAGCCACGCGGTGCTCACTGCAGATGGGGGACCCCGTCGATGTTTGATGTAATAGCAATTAAAGCATGTGAATGGAGAGTCCAAGTGCATAATACTCGTAAAATCCCCCAAAGATTTTTACTTCTAAAACCCTGATTAACAAAAGCAGATCTTTCAAAACTGGAGTGGAAGTAAGTTTTTCAATGCAACTTGTATTGCATCACAGGACACCTCAAAACAAGCCTTTTGAAGCTCAGGGATATAAAAATATCTGGTTTTTTATAATCTGAACTTTACAATATATACACTTACTATTTGCACTGTTAAATAACGGTTTTCAATTAGTCTCTAAATGCTACGTTTATAAATAGTTTTTTTTTTCTTTCTGGTAACGAAGCAATTGCTCTTAAATGCACACAACACAGCGGATAATATTGTAGCTAGGATACTGTATAGGGAGTAAAAATTAGATTAAACGGTCCATGTTCCTTACGCAAATCGTCCAGCTGTTAAGAAGAGACCATTTGACCATCCATGGCAATGTCCTTAATCCAAAGTCCAAAGAAATACCGGTGTAAACATGAACACACACATTACATGAGAGGGACATAGCCTCTCTTGCAAATAAACATGCGTTTGGATGTCAATCCATCAGCGTGTGAATGGCATTTTCACAAAAGGAGAAGTATGAAAACCATATGCCTTCTGCTCTGAGAGTTCTGGTCAAATATGATTGGCTGGTCAAGGAAATGATGCAGTTTTCATCAAATGTGATGGGTTGTTCTTAGAAAAACAATGTGGTTCTCATCTAATATGATTGGCTGCTCTATGAAATGATGCAGTTCTTTCCCCTGTGACCTTTCTTCTTTTTGGATTTAGTCCGTAGGCTGTAGGGGGATGGAGAGGACAGGGCGGAAACAGGGGTGGGGAGGTCATCTGCATAATAAAGCAACCTCTGCTGCGGGCGTGGCTGGGGTATAGGCTGTCCCAGAAAGTAGCCATCTTCCTCATCCTCTGAGGAAGAGGACGATGAAGAGCAGGTGGAACACCAGTCGTCATCATAGAACCCTGCAAACCTGTCGACCGGCGGCGGGTTCTGCAGAGCGTAGTCCGAGGTGGCATGGGAATGGTACCGTGGCCCATACAGTAGTTCCTGATTGGCGGGAAAAGCATGGGATCGAAGGTCATGGGGGCGAGGCTTGGAGGAAGCTTGCCGATCATACTCGCCACCTCTGAAGTATGTCTGGGCATGCTCCCTTGGGACAAGATGGAGGGCGTTGTCGGAGCGAGACTTCCTGCTTCTCCTTCGACGGTGGTGATGATGGTGCTGGGGGCGGTCATGGTGGGCATGGCTTTGGCGGCGATCGGGCTCCTCAAACCGGTACACTCGCCGGCGCGTTCGCTCACTCATAGGAGGCTGGCGAACCTCCAGGTCGTCATAGCGACTGTTGTCCACCACGTCATCCGAAAACTTGACCTGCTGGGGCCGCGACTGCGATCGAGTTCGCCGGAGGACGGGGGCAACGTGTGGAGGGCGGGGCTGTTCCTCAGGGAGATGCTCAACCTCCCGTACCTCCTCTTCCTCCTCCTCCTCCTCCTCCTCCTCCTCCTCTGGTTCCTCCTCCTGCTCCAGCTCCGAGGTCAGGCTCTTGAGGGAGTTAGTGCTCCTGTGCAGCATGGAGGAGTTCATCGTACCCATGTTACTGATCTTCTCCATGTCCTCTGCCTCAAGCTCGTCCAGGTTTTGTAAGTAGAGCATGGGCCTCTCCTTGCCATCTCCATCGACTGAGGCTCCTGAAAGGAAGTGCAGGTAAAATGAGTGTGTATTGAACCATGGGAAATGCAGTTTCAATCATGAGTGTCACTTTAGGAAATGAACAGATGGACGGAAAGAAGGGATACTGTCATGTGTTTCTTCCACCCATGAGCTCAGGAGGCTGACTTCATTCATATGTTCTGGCTGAGCTGATTACGAACTCAGATGATCTTAGCAAATACTGAGGAAGATTGTAAATCTCTCAAAAATGTTCCTTAAAAAATGACAGAACCTACATAATTTACACAGAAACCTTTGAAATTTGCTAAGTTAATTCAATTATGGGATTACAAACTAATTTGGGAGGGCTCTCTTTCAAATATTAGCCAGTTCATGCCAACTGACGGACCAATCAGTGACAGACCTATACCTTGTAACAGGACGAGGATCATCCCCTACCTAGAGTAATCAAGTAGGAGTCATTTCAACAAGTGTCAGCTACTTAACTGTGATATAATGTAATCAGAGAAGCAAGTAGGCTATATGAGCAAGGGTGTATTTCATGATCTCGGACCACTGAGTAAGATGGATGACTGTGCTGAGTAAAACCCAGATTGGCTCTTTTTATTACTACAGTCCATTACACCTTCCAGATTTATGTTGGTTCCAGGTTTTACTCAGTGCAGTTTTCCTGCTCACTCTGTAGTCCTGTTTTCTGAAACAGGTCCCAGATAAAGATGGAAGGGTTATCGAATGAGACATGTCAGAAAAGGACCCGTTTAGTTGAGCCGAGGTGGAGCTTCTCACCGGTGATGTTTGACAGCGCTAGCGAGTCCATAGAGTCTCGGATGCTCTGTTCGGGCTGCTTCAGTTCATCGCTGATGCACTCCAGCGAGTCATCTGTGTACCATTGCTTCTGTTCCCGATCAAATCCAGCAGCAGCTCCGTGCTCCAAGTCCAACTCCTGAATTTTTCTGCTGCTTGCTGGACCCGGATGGCTCCCATAGGCTGAGTCTCCCAACCCATCCTGTGATTGGGTCCAGTACATGTCCGTCTGGTGGTACCGCTTTCCCACCAGGTTCTGTTGTTGTCCTCTGTGACTGCCTGTGATGGGCCCGGCTTTAGCTTCAACCCCACCATCCTCTGATGATGTCATCATCCAAAGCTCGCCCGGCCCCCCTGCTTCCTCCTCCTCCAGCTCCTCCCCGACCTTCTGGAATGTTCCGGCACGGTCGCCGAACTTGAGGAGCAGCTGCGTCATGTAGTCTTCATGCTCTGCCCACTCCTCCTCGCGGTCCTCTTCCTCCTCGGGCGGAGCCTCCTCTTCTTCTCCTTCCCTCTCCTCCTCTTCATCCTCCCGGCGATGCTCCTTCCAGAAGCGGCGTTCCTCTTCCTCGGCATCTGCAGCGCCGAAACTCAAGTGTGCCATCTTACGGGAAAGTGCCTCGTCAGTACCGCCGCTACCGCTGGAAAAGACAGGGAGCCTGTAGTTTTCTGCCGGGGAGAAGAGCAGTGACTGACGGCACTGGTCGGCGGAGCGGCTGCTCTCCCCCAGTCGCACGCTGCGCCGGGATTCGCGGGACCGTGCGGACTGGAAGGCGGAGTCTGACGAGTCCGAGGCCTGGAGGTCCTCGCCCAGGCTGCAGGCCTTGGAGCAGTAAATGCGGCCCTGGCGCGGGAGGAAGGGGCAGCCAAGCAGAGAGCTTCCACACTGGGCACAGCTGAAGCATGACTCTGTGGCGTGCCAGTGCAGGCCGTCATACGTCATCTGGGCGTGGTCTACACCTGTCAGGAGAAATGGAAGGGAAGATGTCATTGTAATGATCATTTCTCATGCAAAATTACTTGTTTATATTATGTAGTTAACTGGATAGCATGTTTCCCATCTGAGCTTTCGGCATGGGGGTGAACATTTCCTTCTTGACGGATTTCCTAGCTAAATTAATGTAATTATTATGTCAAGGCACATGGAGACTAGACTTAATAAGCTTTTACTCTAAGCTTTAGGTTGGTTAGTTGGCAATTAAAGGGTATCCAATGACTGGCTCATGGAGACTTCACTATGGGTCGTAGACAGCATGTTATAATGTGATAAAATTATGTTCAACATGAAGATTGCTTCATTCTACGTTGCAAACTGGCCTTATAAGCACTGGATTGGCTGGTCAGCCAATAAAGTTCTAAGCCATGGTTGGTTGGAGGTGAAAGGCCTCTTTTGATTAGCTCACCAATGTGCTCCCCGCAAGCTTCGCAGTACTCGGCATAGAGAGATTCGAAACAGCCACAGCAAAATGGCCGCCCATCCTTCATGATGTAGCGCTGACCACCCAGCACCGTCTCGCACTCAAAACAAGCAAAGTGCTTCATATGCCAGTGCCTTCCTTCCGCCTCCGTGCACTCGTCCGCAAAGATGATCTGCAAACGTAAGAGCAACTTTGAGCGCGTGATGAGAATAGGCCTTATTTCCCATATAGAACATAAGATTAAATATTCAAAGCAGCCATTGCCTTTTGAACAAAAGAATACAAGAATAGGCCATCCAATCTTGAGAACACTGTGTATGTCACTTGTACCTACATAAAATGAATACTGGCATTAAATTATACCAACAAAATGCTTTTTATATTTCCAGGACCACCCTGGCATTAACATATATAGGGTATCTCTACGTTGTCATTCAGTCATAATGGGGATTCTATACTGAGTAACACTTGTAATGGGGACTGAATACATCTCTCTTCAGGAGCACTGTCCTGAGAGATCTGCTATCATGCTAGTTTTCACACAAACCCCAATTAGGCACCTCTAATTCGACTAATTAGCCCATCTTTAGCTGTTGAATGAGGGGGATGTGTTATTGAGGTTGTATGGGAAAACTAAAAGATAGATCAGGTGCAGGGTTGGCAACCACTGGAATGTTTAATATCCACTCATGACGAGGTATATGACTATAGTAGGAATACTCTAGATGTCCATCCCATGCAATATGGACACTTTGTAATGTATGCAAACCATACTATAAAATTGGAATTCCATTTAGAGTCGATGATGCATTATAAAGCAGCAAGAGCAACTGTGTATAATCTGTTATAAAGCAATAATAGGCATGTTATAAAAGGTATCTATAATGTAATATGGAAGTTAGTGTAGTATCTATAGCAAGTAATTAAGATGTAATAAGCATACTATGATGTGCAGCTCACCTCGTCACAGGCAGAGCATCGAGGCTTTAGCAGCTCAGCGTGGTGTCGACCGCAGTGTATTTTTCCGTCATGGTAGAAGTAAATAAGGTCCACCAAGAGCTCACCACACGTTGAGCAAGCAAAGCATGCTGGGTGCCAGCACAATGACGGCCCCGCCCGGGAGGCGAATACTGCCATCTCCCCCCCAGAAATGCTCTCCCCACACTAAAGACAAAATGAGAAGGAAAGGTGGAGTGATTAGAAATCAGGAAATAGAGCCGGCAATGCATAGATAGTTAATCTGGCCCTTAAATCCAAATCCAGCCCAGGATTTCTTTCCTCCCAGGTATTTAAGAGAGGAATAAGTGGGGTAGTTTTTTTGGGGTACATAGGGCTCACAGACAGGGTTTTTGGGTTAGTTTATGTGGCCATGCAAATGCTCATAGATAGGGTTTTGGGGCTATTTGTGAGCTCAGTTTGGGTTTTTGGGATGTAGTTTTTTCTGGGTAAATACATGCTCATAGTTTTTTTTTTTTGGGGTGGGGGGGCGGTATGTGCCTGCCCATCAACAGGGTTTTAGGGGTAGTTGTTTGGGGTCCTTACCCAGACAGGGTTTTTGGGGTAGTTTTCTTGGGTATGTATGTGCTCACAGACAAGGTTCTGGGGAAGGTTTTCAGGGTACGTTTTTGGGAGGATGTACGTGCTCAGAGACAGGTTTTTTGGGGTATTTTTTCAGAGTATGAATATGCTCACAAACACGGTTTTTGGGGTAGTTTTTGGGAGTATGTGCGTGCTCAGATTGAGGATTTTTTGGGTATTTTTCTGAAGCATGTACATGCTCACAAACAGGGTTTTTGGGGTAGTTTTTGGGAGTACGTACGTGCTCACAGACGATGTGCATGAGCGCTCTGGGCAGCAGTTTGATGCTCCCCCGGCCCAGCGCCTCCTTCTTCCTCTGAACACTGAACATCAGCAGCTCCTTCCGCTCCTCCTCTGACAGAGCCTGGCAGTACCGCACCTGCAGGGAGGTCAGCGTGTAACCTTTAACCTTTACCCTTTCATCACCAGGAGGGTTTGAGTGAATGGTCTCAAATTCTCAGAGGGCCGCTGTACCTACTGGATTGGGATGTCATCCTGAAGAGATTAATTTAGTCAGTGGCTAAGAAATGTCTGCACTCTGTAAAGTCCAAAATTTCTTATGACCAATGGTGTTGGTAGTTCTATTTATTGCAGCACGTGGTTGAACCAGTTAAGTTCATGTGGCTTTGATGAAGAGTGAGGGCGATTCAGAGTGACGGAGTAAGACTAAGAAGGTGAGAGAGACGGAGGGAGATGGAAAGACAGTGACAGAGACCAGTGTACACGGAGAAATGAAAAAAACAGTGCGGCCTGTTTTCAATCCAATGTGTTCTGGCCCGTTTCCCTGAGTCGGCCCACATCAAACCTATTCCACTGTCCCTGAGGAGCCCTCTCTTGTCTCAGTGTTTGTTTTTTTGGACAGTGCTGGATTCCTTGCCTGTGCCAGAATCTTCAAGAAAACCAGAGTAGGCGTTTAAACAAACTGTTGTTTAGAGAGAAATCAAGAAAAATGACATGGCATACGATGATCTCTCTCATCCCTCTCTCTCTTACCCTTGCTCTCTCACTCTCCCTCTCTCTCTTTAAAAATACTCGTCTACACTCCTGCTCTCTTCCCCGCCCACCCTCTCTCCCTCTCTCGCTCTCTCTCTGTCTGCTGTCTGTCTGTTTGTCTCAGTCTTTCTTTTTAATCAGGTCCAGTCACCAAACCACAGCTATGCCAGGAATCATCCTGTCTTTTGGTCAGACTGTGGCAGTATCACAGGCATGTAAAAATCACCCCTTCAGAGGGGGCTTTAAGCTGACTAAACCCGCTTCTCTGGAAATAAACAGTCATCACTGTGAACTGCTGCAAAAACGAATAGAACTCACACTGACGCAAGCGGAAAACGGCAAAGGTTTACCAAAATCGTCTCCGCGCAAGTTTTATTCATTATTCTTACAGAATGAGTCAGGCTGTGGAGCTGATGGACTTCAGTTTCTCTGAAGATCAGAAGTTCAAAAGTCACTTGTTCACCCATGGTGAAGAAACAACTAACAGAAATCCCAATCTGAAGATGAAACCATGGAAAGGTGACTTGGCTATTTGTGGCCATGTTGTAAGATGTGAAAATTGCATTTAGTACTTGAAAATGTTGTGAAAATGCAGAATCCCAGTGTCATGTGTAGAATTCCGTGTCCCGTGGAACAAGGTTCAACAAGGTATGATGATGTTCAATTTGCAATATTTCATTTCACATGATTTACTTTTTTGCTAGGTATATGGTGTAGTGTAGGAAGTAAGGGCCAAGGGCAAAACTTGGTGCACCCCGTTTCCCTGCTCAGTCGCACCCTTACCTCATTATCATGGGGCGGCAACTGATACAGAAGCTGCTTTATTCTAAACTTCTCCCCAGGACTGTTAATGTAGGGAACCTTCTCCTCTGGGAGGGACGAGAAATACAGCTGAACCTGAGAAAGAGGGATTGAGAAAGACCAGGAGGGAGAGCGAGTGAGAGAGTTGAAGAGTTGAGTGAGCAGGGGGGAGGTTGGAGGAGAGAGAAAAGAAGATACTTGATTATCATGAAGGCCATGGGTTATTATTGTTAAGAGTTCTATTCCTTCACCAAATCAGGATTTCTAATGAGCAGCATTTTGCCTGGAGTTGCCATTGGCGACAACATATTTTTGCCACAAAAAGGGCTTTTTAGAAAGACTCTGGATATGACAGACACAAAGCCACAGATACAATAGATAAAGCTGGGTAGAGATACACACACACACATACAAACACAAACACACCCACACAGATACAAATAAATTACTGAGTTGGAATGAGCTGCAGACACACAGATAAAGCACTTTGATAGAGTGAGACGCGCGCGAACACACTCGCACACAAATACACAGATAATGCCCCAGTGTGCTGGAATGAGTCTGTCTCCATTCTAAGTGGTGTCCTGCTGTTGAGGGCACTGGTGTGGAATGCAATTTAAGCAGACGTTCAGCAGGGGGTGGGGCTTATTCCAAGGTGGGTGAGAGGGGTCTATAAATTATGCATGTTTAATGTTCCTGTTATCTCTACCCACCTCTATCTTCAGAGCGTACAGCTTCTGTAATGATCAGCCAATAGTGATTAGTTTATAGGGAAATCCAGCCAATAGCTGCCATAGACCCCTAATACTGTCTATACCCACACACACGGAGTTTGTGAAGGGTATGCAAGAATTCTCCTGTTGACTCTGCCCTTGCTTTTTCCCTCATTACTTCCATGTGTGCCAACCCCCCAAGCAGCGCAAGCACACACACACCTGGGCCAGACCCTATTTCTGGACCGTAAAAAGAGCCCCTACGGTTTCTGCTCATTAAACCCAGGCCCTACTCCAAAGCCAGCTCAGACAGGCTGTGCCACTAGCTAATAATCATATACAGACTTTCTACATGAAGAAAGAGTTTGTAAAAAACATAAGAGGATATGCATCCTGTAGTTAATTGGCTGGCCCTTGGGACATGAAGTAGGATGCATTTTTTTCCTCTTGTTTTTAAGTAATTGAGAAATCAACCCAAATGAAAAGCTTCTGAAATTCATCCACGCAGTCAAAGCTTCAAACCTTGGAAATATTGCACAGCTTAAATTGCAAATATCCATGGAAATGACTTCTATAGAGCCCGTTCGTATGATGAGTATCTCAGAGCAATGCATTTCCTGTTATTGCTGGAGTGAGTTTCCAACTCTATAGACAAATGATTATATAAATACTGGAGACAGTATAGTGCAGATGTTACTCTAAATAAAATAAAGAGCATTTAGAAAACTGCTTTTGCACACCTGGATGGAAAGGTTTATTGCTAGATTCTGTTTTTGCAAGCATGAGCTCTAAAACCGCAAACTTGTACCAGTTTGCGTGAATCCGTACCTCTCTGTTTAATCTGGTAGCCATTTTCCCAAAAAAGCAATCACTGCAAGGAATAGTGGGAGGAAATTAAGCAAAAATGTTGAATGCAAAATTGAAATGACAATCATGAGCACCAAGGCTATAAGTGCTTAAACTTGCATACTAGCATACTAGTTTGCATGCACCGCAAGTATGATAGCCGCATAGTTTGTCATTAATGCATCACACAGTCACATAAATTGATGTGTACATGAGGAGTCGACTTGCAAAACCTGCTAAGTTAAGTTTTGAAAATAAATGAGTTATCTCCCTTAGCCCCTCTTTCAGGCACCTGCGCATGTCCCACTGATAGCTCCACTTTCAAAACCTACTAAAGCACGTTATAAATTGTAACTGAAAAGGCGAGACTGTCAAAAACCCGCCAAGTCAAGGAGGAAAACAGTCAAATTCTGCTCAGTCATCAGCCAATGTGGAAACGTGATTCCGTTTTTGTTCGCTAGAATGAACCAATCACAGTCAAGCTTTTATAGCCTGTTCAGCTTTTGCTTTCTCCAACTCAAGATGGGGGATGCAGACTCAAGTTTAATTTTGATCGCAGAAAATGCAAACAAATCTTCTCGTAATGGTTCAAAAAGGAAACTCCTCAGGCTTGAAAGGTAAGGAACACTATTATGAATTCGAATGATATCCTTGCATGTCTTAAAATGCATTTCTTGAATGTAGAGTGGGTCCTGAGTTAAATACCTTCACCTATTGAGCAGCGAAAAAAAAAAAATGAATCGCCCCATGGAATATGTCAGCAAGGCTAATAGTTTCTGTATCGTGAAAATTGGTGTCTATGAAAGATAATTTCTATGCCAACCAAAAAATCTGATTTTCTAAAAAATGGACCAACTTTATTTAGAAGGCTTTGCAAGTGGACTCCTCACATGTGCGCAGAGATACTGTAAAAAAATTCAAGGGTGAGTACTTGTGTATTCAGTCTAGAATGCAAATATGTTGAATGCAAGAATGCATGACTGAACTCAGACCAAGTCTGTCATTGCTGCTACTTGTATCTCTTCAGTGTGACATTCTGGGGCTCATTAAAGGACAGCAGATCCAGTGTGTTTCTATTTTCATCATCATGTGACCACAGGGCTGACAATAACAATGGGATTATCTTATTAAATGCCAGATTATCTTAGCTTTAGACGCATTTATACAACGATCCAATTTCTTCCTCAGTGGTCAAATGGATTACAGAGAGGCCAGTCCACTCATGGGCTGAATTCACACTTGTGTTTGTATTTCAAATCCTATATGAGCCCTTTTGGCACAGATTATGCATTAAATAATCAGTGCTCTACTGACTGTATTTTGGAAATTCACAACATTTAGTTTGTGTGGTTGTTTATGGATGCACAATATTTTGTTATCGGTTCTTTGTCAACATGAGTTACTTGTCCAGTCCAAACTCTGCATGACTAGTGCAAGGCTCCCCAGATTCTCCCTTTGTGTTAGGAGTGGGTGATATATTGGTATAAACAATATACCACAAGAAATGTGTCCCTTGATATGACTTCGGCTTTATTATCCATACCAGCAGAGAAAAAAAAAGTTATGTTGACATTGGAGAATCCTGAAAATAACTATTATAAATACAAGGAGGGCCCAAAGGCCTAGGGCTGTTATGAAATGGGTTCTGACCACACAGCTGGTTGATCTGTCACTTTCCAGATACTTGTCCTCTTTTTATGGCATTTTCCATCAAAATTAGGAGAAAATGTATTCATTGTGATAGCAGATCTCTAATTAATGAGCCCGACACATCAAATTTATGAAATGAGAGTCATTCAAAGCCTTTGGCAAGGAATAAATGAAAATTACTACTCAAGTTTCATGAATCTGATACCTTGAGCTCACAAATTTTAGATCCTATTTATCCCATAAATGTCAGTGTTAAATTACAAGTAATACATTAAAGTATCTATGATAACAGTTACAGGTTTAACTTTTTACTTTAATGGCGAATTAGCATACTAGCTGGCAAATTATTCATCCCATTGAAAAGACCACCAACTAGAAACTAACGCCAGTGATAGTTCACAGTTACCAGCAGGATTGGTAATGTTACCATTGCTAAGATATTGGTTAAAGTTGACCAATGAATGGAATCTGACCAATCACAAGAAAGCTCTATTGCACGTATGTAATATCAGTCACAATTTAGATGAAGTATTGCTCATAAAGGCTTTATACAGCATGTATAATGTCTTCATAAATGAGACATAATGTCCTCACAAATCATACACAAGCAAACGTCATACTTTGCAAAGGGTGAAATAACATCCTTATTCAGCATGTGATGCCAGATGAGATATAACTGGCAATGTCACTCAGCTAGTGGCTAAATGCTATAAAGGGTGAAATTCTCTGCTATGTGACATTGTCATCGTCACATCTGGCATCACATGCTGAATAAGGATGTCTTACTTCACCCTATACAAAGCTTGACATTTGCTTGTGTATGATTTATGAAGACATTATGTCTCATTTATGAAGGCATTATACATGCTGTATAAAGCCTTTATGAGCAACACTTCATCTAAAATGGACTGTAATCAAACAAGTATGACAAGGCTGAATTACACAAATTTTGAATTAATTTATGGGATAAATTTGTTATCATCCAAAATTCTAAATATATCTTGATATACATTTTTGGGCCAAATCGCCCAGCCGAATTTAGTATTTTCCCTGCTTCCTTCATTCAAAGCACAAAATTTAAGGTTAGACAATTAACCCGGAGCACAAAAGAACCAATTAAAACCTACTTGTAGGCACATCACAACCAATCTGGGCAGAGTAGAAGCTAGTGTTCAAAAATTATTTTTGAGCTTACAGATTGAGGTTCACACATACTTCGACAGAGTCAGAATTACATACATAGTTCATTCCATTTGGAAGTGATCTGTGTGCTTCAATTAGGAGGGTGTTTAGATCTATGATTGTAAGAATCCCTGCCATTTAAAAACTGTGTTCCAGTCAAAATACTCAACAGAAGTCAACGTACAGCAGATTTCCAGTCTACCTTGCTCTCAGAAAGTATGTGACAGAAGCATAGCAATCAGGGGGTGAAAAACATATATAATCTCACAGTTGAGATGCCAGACAGGCCTAACCAAATCGTAGAATATCTTCTGCAGTCTTTACATTTGTATATTTTGATGAACATTCAGATGTATGATGAATTTCCTTTCGATTTGCACATTCAACCTGATTTTTTGCTAAAGTAATTTATGCCTGTTTAGTTTCAGTCGGGCACGGCGAGAACCTCACCTGCTCGGGCCGAAGCCCCGGTGGGACCCAGGTGTACTCCTCCAAAGCGCACCCCGAGTCGTCGTCGGACGTGGAGCTGCGCTGGAACCCCAAGGCATGCTTTCCGCTGGCCTTTTGCTCCATGCTCTCTAGAGCGCTGGGGTGGTAGCGCGCCGCGTTCTCCAGATTCATTGGGCCGAGGTTCTGCTCAGACAGATGGAGAGAAAAATTCAGAAGTTTAGGGCTCGCTTCTTCACACTGGCCAAAAACGGAAAGCACAGAGCTTTAAAAATGGCAAATCAAAGCAACACCCACAGGCTAATTGAGGGGAACACAGATAGGAGTTTGTCACCCTAACTTCCGATAAACAGAGAGAGAGCACTTGCATCTATTTTGAAACCAGTTTCCATTTCTTAGGGTGTACATTCAGTGGCCCCCGTCATTAGAGTCTTCTGGCGGAAATCTATGGTTACATAGAGGCCAGCAAAAAGCTGTCTCATGCCTGCTACACCAGATCTCCTCTGTATGGGGCTGAAGTCAACGATTCCAGTCGTATCTAGGCAACCGGCTGCACTTATGTTGATAATGTGCCTATAAAAAGACTAGTTGCTGGTTTTCACATTTTAACTGCCACTGTGGAAAAATTTATATTCAACACTTTCCTTCCTCCCGTGTTAAGAGATGCCAAAATCCTGCTAGGATTTGGCACAGGACAATTGTAATAAAGAATTAAAAACAAAATTCAAAAAAGCTTGATCAGTACAAGTGTGCACTTTTTCGGACCGATATTACGGAGATGATGTAGACAGAACATAGACCATTGCCTACCAGACAGATTCGTCCATAATCCTGCAAAAGGTTACACTCACATGTACGTTGAACATTTATGCAAAACATTATCAATGTGTTTTAGTCTCGAGTGAGACATAACGTCAAATATTTCCTCACAAATAGAAAAAAAAGTTTGCAAACAGAAAAGTTTTTCTTGACAAGTTAAAATTTCGTACCATATTGGCATATCTTGAAATTAATTTTTATGGACTCTCTCACCTCATTGGCAAAATATTTTTGGCAAAGGGGCGGTCACATATGAAGATAAACAGGCAATGTTTTGAGGCTTGCTGTGTGATAATGAACAGTACAGTGGGCCGTATTGGGCTGAAAACATGATGTACAAGACCATATTCCCAGACAGAGCCAATGTTAGCATCTCCACCATGTTAAAATTTGTGAAATCAACTCCACCCTCTTGTCACATATTAATTATCCCTGAGTGGCACTAAGTTGTGCGTCACCACCAAAACTGGGCAAGATTTCTTTACCTGCAGAGGCAATGTTATTTGCCCTCTTCATTGAAATGAATGGAGCGCAATTTTTTGATGCTCATTCTTTGTATATACGAGACCGCACCTTTATTTAACTAAATAAGTAATATGAATCAGATGTTAAGTATAAGTAATTTCAAGACTGAAATGGATACTGGGACTAAAGAACTTTTCTTTTCCAGTAATAAATGGAGCATTACTGAATCCTGACGGTCTTATGCCATGTTTCTGAACCAGTCAAACCCTTCATACGTGACGGACAGAGTGGCGTGGCTCTCCGAACTACCCGCGGAGATCAGAGAGCAAGGAACAGGTGATATTCTGATGAGTGCAAACATACGGTCAGCTGGGCAGAGGACCACAAAGCGGAAACATCAAAGACTGTCCCCCCCCTCCTGACCCTTTCAGGCAGGTCGCACACACAGTGCCCTCTTCCAAGGCCCCTGTACACCCATCCCTCGCGCAAACACATCAGCAAATGCTGAAAAACACGCCACTCAATGCACTTTAGGACCCCATATATGGGAGGCTATATTTCTGTAGCGTCAGGGACAACATCTGCTTCGAACTAGAGTAGCAGCCATATATCTCTCTTGGTCATGTTGACTGACAACCTTCGAATGACCAATCAATAAGGGCATGGAGGTGGGAGCATTATTTGATTGGAAAGTAAAGCAGGACATTTAGTCCACACCCAGGCTTGTTTGTCAAATGTGCATACATAATCTTTTCTAAAATTTTTTTATTGTGTATTTACATGAGGGAGCGCCTGTATAGTAGCCAATTGCTGATAGTCGGTCTTCAGGAAAGGAATCTCACAAAAGAAATGTAGCAGGAAATGGGACTTTGCTTTACCCTGCACTGTCCCAGGATCAGTTTATATCAGTACAGGCAACTTGAGGCTGAGGCTGGAAACCACATCAGCGTTCTGTACGTCATCAAGTCTGTCCATTAAAGGAAATAGTTGGGCGACAGGCACCGTAGATACTGGTGCTTTTGCAGTTGTGCCTGTTTCTCAAAATCCTTCCACTTCCACTCCTGAGTGAAGACTTCAATGGGATCTCTGCCCCCTCAATCTCTCCCCCATCCTTAAAAAAGTCACCCGCAAGCCACAGGGGGGCGGAAACGGGCAGCTGGGAAAACCAGCCACGCCCCAGCAGCGGCTTTGAAGCGCCAGAGCCGTGACAGAGCCCTGTGACATCTCTCTCCTGGAATTCTACACATGCAGCATGCAGAAATACACACAGGAATGCAATAAGCACACTCACACACACACACTCGCACTGTCTCCCTGTCACTCTCATGTACGCATATTCTAACACTTAATTCTGCACATACATTTACACACACACACACACACAGACACACATTCAAAAACAATACCCGTGCCCACGTGAGCATACGCATTATGCATACTCATAGACTCCCATAAAACACACAAACAAACGTGCATACACACACGCATGAGCTTACACACACACACACACACACACACAGACACACACACACACACACACACACGCACACGCACACACACACAACACCCTCTCAAAAAAACACACAAACTCATATGAGAACACATTCATGAACACACTCACTCCCTCTTAAACATACTCACAAAGACAAACACATATGCACACATAAAGACATTCTCACGGTTCTCCTCGGATGAGTTTAACCACACACACAGCCCCCAGCAGCGCTAGCATTAGCGACGGCGTGGCTGCGGCTTCACGTGCCTTTAGCTCTCTGGCAATAAATACCCACCTCCTCCCCAGCAGCTATAGGCTGACTCAAGCAGTCTCGAACACACAGTAGTCCCCAGGCTGCAAGCAACGTCCACCAACTACAGTGCCTCGTGCCTGCCTGGACTGCTTAGCACATTTAAATGGAAGCTCGTTATCAGCAGACACTAGTTATATATCTAGTTTATATCACAAAGCTGGATTACTAAGACAAATAACTGCACTGAATGATCCCCTGAGCAGCACTCTACTCTTCAATGCTGTAGATTTTGAGAGGGTTTCCATTTTTACTTCTTACTGTCTGCCCCAGCTTTGTGATATAAGCACCAGTTTAAACAGGCTCAGTATTTGATGTTCTTTGAAAAATAAATTCTACCTTTTTACCCATGAAGCTTAAAAGAATACTGAATCCACTTGAATGAACATGAGCTCATTTATCTCTGTAATCACATGCTTTGAAGCACCTGAAAGTTAGATAACACATCTTTATTCTAGGTGTTAGAGGAGGCACGTTGTCTCACTGCAGGCGAGTCTGTTGACTTGCGAATGAACTGAAGTTGCCTTCACAGAGGAGAAAAAAAGATTTTTTTTGCAGTCTCTTTAAACCTGAAGAGAAAATCCTCTGGAACAAGATGAAGTTTATCGAAAAGGAAATAATCTATTCAATCAACAATGATTTGCACATCACTGTTAAAATTCCAAGTTGATGCCTTCAACCATCCGGCTACAATATCATAAGTACAAAATCTAGTAACAGGTGATGCAAATGAGGGACACAAGGTCGGAAAATGATCTTGAGAGCTCTTTCTCAAACCGGGCTTTAGGAACTAATTAAAGCCATTTCCTTTGGCTTGTAAAGCATCTCCTGTAGGGAAGGCAGCTTGTTTGAGAGGATCAGAGGACTGAGTCGGTAATTAAAGGAATTTAGGCCCAAATCTCCTCCTTCTCTCCCACACCCGTTTCCTGTGACCAGCGCCCACCCGGAACCAACGTCCTGTAAAGCCGGGGCCGCCAAATTGGATCAGAACCAATTCCCTATACTTCTCCTCCCTAAACTCAATAAACTCCTGGAGAAATTAAAACTAAACAAGTTGGGGAGGGCAACTTTCAACATATGGCATCTAATATAAAAGAACCTCTATATTAGGGATCTCAAATTGGGCCACTGCTTCTCCTGCTAATAGGTGGGTTTCTGGACTCAAGAATTCAATGGGAGTCACTGATTGTCTATTGTGTCTGAGACCGACAGTACACCAGTACGCTCCATGCTAATTAGAAAGGGCATCACAGAAACTGCCGCCCACCAGGACTGGAGGTCAGCTGTAACTATAACCCTGTACTTCAAGTTAGTAAATTTCACCGAACACTATAGTTCTATCTCTCCTGTTTTTTTTTGGAGGCTGTTGGGGGGGCAGTGCTGTAGGGTCAGTTCCTGTGTACAGAAAATCCCCTGGCCCCTGTGGCACAAATTGTTTAACAGCCATGTCTTTTGTATCGGCCCTTGTTAACAAGGCTTTTGTGGGGGGTGCATCTCAGACAAATACGCCCCTAGTGTTTTAGTTGAGGTCTCAGGAGGGGGGGGGGGGGGCAGTTATGATCAAGCAGTAACACCATAGGAGGGGTTAAAGGAATCACTGTCAAACTCACTCATATGATAATGCCCCAACCGTTCTGAGACAATGCAGAGCGTCCTGTACCTCACATGCTGTGTCATGGTGACTGTACCCCCCCTTCACCCTTCGTTTGCATACAGAGACCTGAGACGGGGGAGGGGAGAGGAAGTGACAAACGCCAGCGAGCCAATCGAAAAGCAGACGGAGCACGCACCCACAAACACACACACGCATACACAAACAAACACAAAGACATTCTCTCTTTTCTCAGTTGTTCCACACTGCACTTCCAATTCCCCTTCTGCAGAAATACAGTAAAGCCAAAGTACAATGTGTTTCTTACAATGTGGGCCAGGACCCAAATGAGTCGCAAGGGGATATGAGTTAGAATAAACTATTTGTATTTAATGAGTTCCTGAAGGGGTAATACTGTCTAATTTGGGTTCGAACTTTAAAAAAGTAGTCATAATTGGAGTCCCAATGCTTATGAGCTGAACCAATGTTTTACAGCAAGCAATCTCATTTCACCATTACAGTCCATGTGAAAGTCAGCATGTCACACACCAGCTCTGGGAATGCGCCTTCCTGGGCAATGATGCCAGACACCATGGAAAGAAGATCATTGAGAAGATTCATTCAAATGGGATGAAAAAATTATGCACCCACAGGAAGATTGCAAGAACTATTCCCACCTCCTTCCTACAAACAGGAAATAGAAACATTTTTTGACAGGGATAAGAAAGAAGGGCTTCAAAAGTGCAACAATGCGAAAGGTAAGACGTACGCGCAGGTCACCATCCACCAATCTGAAAGAAGCTTCCACCTCAACGTAGCACCCGGCTAGCATCTTCTTAAGAGTTGACACCAGACGCCATAAAGAAAGCTTCTCAGAAAAACCATTCATTTCGTGTTCTAACTGAAAGGAGGGAGATTTTGGAGTGAAGTAGGCGTGGCTTTCGGGGGGTGGGCGGTTATAAAGGCACTGGTTTGTTTTGTGAGGGAGAAAATTAGATAAGGTCAAGACTCGGTTCGAGACAAAGTGAGCAGCGCAGTCAGAGGCCCGACCGGGCAGGATTAATGACGCAATTACGGCACAATGGTGTGTGACTGTTGGGGCTGTCAGCCTGCTACTCTAAATGAAGGGGCTTTCGCCCAAACGCAGACGTGCGGCTTAAATGATGTTCCGCGGTTTGACCTCAGTGAAAGATGGGGGTCAACCGCGCCCCAAGGAACAATCCACTCATCGGAGTACTGCTTTATAAACAAGATAAACTCTCAATGCCCACAAGATCCTCTTATTTTAATAGTTATCGAGATTTGTGTCCTTTCTCATTACTTATAAATGGAAAAAAAACAAAACTGTTGACTTGTTAGCTGAAATAGACGTGTGAGATGCAGTATCTCGACCAAAGTTCAAACAGTCCAGTGTTGATGTACATAGCTGTTGTTCCCCCCTATACTACTGCAGCTAAGCCATGCTGTCCATGTCTTTAAGCTTGTAAAATGGGGAAAAGAGTCTTGGACCGACACGGGTTGTAAAAAGCAGGTCAGAAATTCCCTGACATTTCGCTGTCTTGTTCGATCTTCAGTTCGTCTGATACATTGCTTTTCAGACCCCTTTGTCAACATTGCCGTCTCCATGGTGATAAATAGGTTTTTATATACCAAGACATATTGCGCTCTTTGTCCAGAAAGTCAGACGTAAATGTTTCATTTGGCAGAGTTGAGCACTCAGTCAGCATGTCACTGGTGAAATATAAAACACATACAGGGTTTTCTCATATAAAAACAATCAATATTTCCTGTCAGAGATCTCAGGGCTTTTACATTCACACAGCTAGCCTGTTCTCCCTCGCGTCTGCAATGTTTCTTATCTCAGAATGTGAGAAATGGCGATCGTAGACATTCATTCCCACAGCCGGGACGCTAATGTTACAGCTTGTCACCTGTTGGAACTGAAACCAGACGTGCCAATGTTTCTTTTTTAAAGCCCTGACCTCTGCTTTGACCACGGTGAGGAGGGTGAAAAACAAGCTAGTAAAAAGGCAGCTATGGAGGTAGCAACGCCAGGTCAGTCAGGGTAAACAGATTCCCAATGTAAAGCAGCCCACATGCATGCCTGTTTAAGTGCCTGTTTGCTGGGCACAAAGAAATCCTTATTCACATATTAATTGTGCTCTTATTTTAGCCTTTTGGAATTTGTGACACACATATTCACCCATTATGAAATTAGACTGCCTTTGTGAGTATGTAGCACCCAGTTTTGAAAATTGCACTGCTATTTATTACAAGTTATATATAAAAAATATCCTGTTTTTTCCATTTTTTCTCATAATTACATAAAATGGAACAAAAAAATCCATGTCCGGTTGTCCAGCCTCTGCATTATTGAATAAGAACAGCAAATAGATTAACCAGGAAGTTTATGTTTTTGGTAACTGGCATCTCAGAGGAAGGCTATTAAACCCATTTGGGCGTAAAAAGCCTTCATAATTTTAACTAAATTAGCGAGGAAGACATTCTGGAGCCAAGTTCCAGAGTTCCAGACACTGCATTTTTAAATGCCTTCAATCCTTGTGATGTCACTGATATCTGATTGTAATGCTCTTTCTTGAACATCGTAATGCTGATATTGCAGTCAAGTGAAAGTAGTTTCAGTTCTAGAACTCTGACTTAAAAGGTCTTGTTTCCTTAAAAAAATTATCTTCTGAGCTGAGGAGTGACACAGGGTCCATAGGTGGTAGTTTATTTCAGTGTCAAACCGGCTGACAGGCCTGTCTACAGTGAACCTCCATCATGATGGTTTGGAAATGCATGTAATGCAAGAGGACCGACAGCTGAGGACAACTTGAGAGCGCACGCGCTCGTGCACGCGCGCACACACACACACACACACACAAACAATCACATACCTTTCCCATCTGTGCACCATGGACTTCTAACAACATCTGAAGTGCACGCACACACAGAGACACGCATTCACACGCACAGCTTTCACAATTTCTCACTGTTTAAATCAGCCAAAGATCCCCCACGCCAGCCCTGAGCTTAAAGTCACGCCGTCTTGCCAGGTGTCATGACCACCGCGCTCTCCGCTAACAGACACATACTGACAGACTAACACACCATACCGCTAGCAACCACTGCAGTGAGACCTCAATCAACAAACTGTTTCCGCGCTCCTTGAACACATGAAGACGTCTATGTGCTCAAAATGCACGCAAGTGTACCCTCCACATATTTCTAATCTTACAGTATCCATACTGTGGGCGATTCTCCAGTTAAAAATCCACCCCACTCTGAATTATAACTGCGACCCATAATTCCAACCCTTTTCTAACACATAGATGCAACACGAGTTACACAACACAAGTCTATCTCTCACATTGTCAGCAAATGCACAGCAAGCCTTGCGCTGGCAGTCAATCTTGAGTTTATATGGAAGTTTCCAAACAGATATGCATACCTTTAGAAAGCTGCTAATCGCTCCAATACACAAGTGGTAACCTCTGGATAGGTGTTTCATGGAGACGCCAAGCAGAAAGAGACCACGCAAAAGGGCCCAAGGGAGAGAGAAGGATCTGAAAGATAGGCGGCTGATCTTCGGTCAGTCCACTCACCTTCCTACAGCGCCCAGTCCCAGCAAGCCAGAGCTCTCCAAACATGCGATCCCACGTCCGACCGCTAAGCAGTACACTTCATGTGTGTGTGTGTGAGTGAGAGTGTGTGCCCACACGCAAGAAAAATTCACTGCTCTCTCTTCCCTATTATGCAGACCTGTTTGTTCCAGTCCTCCAGCTGCAGCTCTTAGAGCTCAGAATCAGCTCAGCTGGAGCTCATATTTAACAGGAGGATGTTACAGCAGTGGTGTGTCGAGTGGAACCACTCTCTCGCTGTTCCTGTAACGTACTGTCTCAGTCGGTCTCTCTCTCTACCTCCCTCTCTCTCTCTCTCTCACTCAGAATGCCCCCTTACTGTGGCTCCGCCCATTTAGGCCCACTGGTCCCTCCCACTACACTTCAAATGCACTTCAGGTAGTCTGCATGTGCGCATGTGCTCCTGTGTGTGTGTGTGTGTGTGTGTGTGTGTGTATGGGGGGGTGTGGGGTGGTTGTTGAATTAGCTTGCAGTCCCCAACCTGGTGTCTCTTCCACAGAAGCACACAGATATCTCTCCATCTCTCCCCGTACTACCCTGTATTCCCCACTCTGTTCTTTCCTGGAGCTCTTTCTCTCATTTGTGAACTACAATGTTGTGAATCACAAATAAAAGTACGAATGCAAGTAAGCGAGGCTCGTTTTCTGGTGTTTGCTTTTTGATGTGGAAGTTATAAGTTTCATATATAATGATCTGATTTTTGCACCTACTACCAGCTTCATATTTGTTATTGACTGATTTCTGCACCTACTGGAGAGGTTTACAGGAATTTTCAAATGATCTCTCTCTTTTTCTCTTTCTTTCTATTCCTTCTATAGCTCCGTCTCTCTCCCTCCCTCTGTGCCTCCCTCCCCCTCTTTCCCCTGATGCTATACTTGTTAAAGCCCCCCGTCAGTAACCACATGCGAGTTGCTTATTGGAAATCCTGACACGGCAAAAGAATGCAATGATTCAAAATGGACCTCTGCTTTCTCACACATGCGTCAGATATTTATCCCCCTCTCATTGCTCCCTCTTTTCTCCCCCTCCCTCCCTCCTATCCTTCCTCCGTCTCTCTCTCTCTCTCTCTCACCATCTCTGCCTCTCAAGCAGTCTGCACACATCGCATTGTCGGTTTTGCCTAAACTCTCTTCAAAAGTCATTGCTCATGAACTGAGGGGGGAATTCAGCAACACGCCGCATGTTTTATATCACCAAGGACAACATGTCAGTTTATGGAAACGCATCTCTCTCGGACCGACGGGCACCGGCGTCGACTTCCAGAGAGATCGCTTTCATTTTGGTTTCGACTTCAAAAGTCACGTCGCGCAGAACGATAATGACAAGGCGAGAAGTTGTTTGCCAAATACAAATTAGGAACGATCAAACGATGCCGTGGCTGGAAGGCTCGCTCAGTTTGGATGGGGAGATGGATTTTTTTTTGTGTGAGTGTGTGTGAAGGCATGTTTCAGCTCCTCGGTAATGAGACCCAGACGCACCGGAACGAAAGGCAGCTCTGGAAAAGCTTGCACCTCTCCTCCCGAGATCTGCTCTCCTTCAAACTCACCTTCCTGATGGTCTGGGACAGAAAAGCAGGAGAATAACCAAAAGCCCAGTGGGATGTTACCACAACATATAAAGCACAAACCGTTTAGTTCTGGCCACTCCAAAAACGAACTGGATGGTGGCTACGGGAGCCCACTTATGCACACACACACACGCACACGCACACGCACACACACAAACTAAAATCAATCTCTCCCTCCCTTACTGAACAATGATGTCGGCAGGTCGACACAGCTCGGCCGTAGAACGCTCCGAAAGTCATTAGCATTTCAATCCAAAGACAAGAGGAATCATTTTTCAAATTAAAGCATTAAGCATTGAGTTTAGGGAGTATAATCTGTACTTTTTAAGAAAAAATTAAATTCATATGCACAAGTAGTTTCAGAAAAAAGAAAGCATGAGAGAGAGAAGGATGGACTTAGAACATGAGGAGAAAAAGCTCAGGAAGGACGGTGTGCGAGGGGAAGTCGCTGGTGATTTATAAGCGATCAGACAGTACCATTTTTCATAATGAAGGCCTCACAAGCAAAGCTGGCATCGTTTCAAACTCGGCTTGACAAATGCGTTGAAATCATTGTGCGCCCGACAAAAGGACAGCTTCTTTTGCCCGATGAGGAACAAAACCTGCTGTTTGTCACTTTCCAGATTATCAGGTACAAAGCCGTGCTTCCCTCTCCCCCATAGGGCAGCCAAAAAAAGTATTAAACCCCAGCTGACCCCGGCTAGTCGTCTCCGATTGAGAAGGCAACTTTAGCAGCCGCAAACTTCAGCTAAAGATGACAACCGCGTTAAAAGGAATATCCAAAACAAACACAAGCAAATCAAACTTTTCTTAACCATCCTTAGACAATTTTGGTACGGTGGGATTTGATGGAAGCTTCTAGCACTGAGATTTAAGTTAAGTTTTTAAACTGCGGGTGGGATGGACCAGGGGGACTGAAGTGGAAATTGTTGAAATGTATTCCAACACAATGTAAGAACCCAACGCTCCCTCTGGTGTTTGGGTGAATAAGTGAAAAAAAGTCATGTGCAGACTATAATCTGACCCAAAGAGATTTATATTTAGAATCGCCTGGCTCAGGGCCAATGATTGTACAGCTATTCTAAGGAATTCCTTGAAGGGTAGAGGGTGGGGGGGGGTGGTTGGGTGGGGGAACATAAATTCTAACCACAATGTCCCCCGCTGTTTCCGCAGGGATAAGAAAAGGTGCAGCGCTTCCTGTACAATCACAAAACGAGCCCCTCGGAGTCGGTGTCCTGGGCGCCCGCATTTCCTGTCTGCACAGGAAATGAACTTTCTAGCCCTTATACCACAGCCAACGCCTTCCTTCTCTTCCCCTTTCCAAGATTGTGGCCGTCAATCGTCCCTTACGTAAGACTGTCATGCTGTATACAGAGGGTAGGGGAAATGTGTTTGGACAGTGACACTACATCAGCTGGGCTGTAATTCCTACCTTGTTCACATGATATGAATACAAATACACACAAATGAAAGCTAACAGTTCCTCCTCCAACTAGTTTTCAAATCCAGTGCCCTGAAGCGCAGAGGTAATAACCAAAAATTGTATTACCGCTCAGATACTAAAGGACTGCAAAATACTTTCTATATTTACTCATTAACTAATAGTTGTACACATTTAAATGATATTCCTGTCCAGACCCAGCTACTCCATTATCATCCCTCACATACATTCCATTCATACATCTAGGTTTTTAAACAGAAGCATCAAGGTAAAGTGGGGTTAAAATACAACACCTTCACCAGGGAGTTGAACCTGCCACTGAAGAGTTCAAAGTCCAGTCATGATGATTTGACTAAATGGGATCCATTCCTGCCCAACCAATGCTTGGTTTTGAATGAGAGGTGCCCTGTTTTTTATTCAAACGTCTGTCAGTTTTGGGGGGCTGGGGGGGCGTATGGGTCATGTAACTAATGGTGGATTTATTCGGTAACCTCTGACTCAAACACCTCCCTGGCCCCCCTCTCCAATCCATCCTGCTTTTCCATAAAGTTCTTTCCTCTCAATCTTTCCCCTCTTCCTGGGCCCAATGAGGCAGGAATTTTGTAGTTTAAAGGGAGCGTAGATACGAAAACATGCTTCCTGTGACTAATTACACAATGAGGACATCTGCAATGAATTAGTGTGTCCAAAAAAAGAGGTGGAAAACCGGCACTCCATATGAAATCCTCACGTACTTGTAGAACTGCATGCATGGATACTGCCTATCACTGATGATATTCACTGCAATAGATTTTTCAAGATTGGCACAATAGTAATGGCTATGTAATAAGCACTACAGCTAAAATTCTAATCAAATGACTGACATATTGCATATTTATTCTGTCTTTTTTTTAAAATCTCATTAAAGAGTAATAGAGCGAACCTCCTCACATTACTCAAAGTTATATTGCGAGTATATAAGTTTTGGTGCATGGGCTAATGAGGGCGCATGTCCGAAGATTTTGGGATCGATGAAAAACCCACAAAGGGGTCTTCAGTGGGGCGCTCAGCATATCCTGTGAAAGCCATTGTTTATGCCAAGGCCAGTTAAACACTGTCTCCCCTCAGTGGGGGGTGGGGGGTAGGTTTTTGTGTTGGGGGCAGGGGTAGGGGGGTGGAGGTGGGATTTGCACCCCATTACATTCGCAGCTCCGAGACAGTGGGACGATCCCACATCCTGCTGTGAATGCTTCGCTCTGTGTCCTGTTTAAGGGAGCGGAAGAGTACGGAAATAAACATTTTAAAAAATGTTGTCTCTTCCTCATCAGCGTCTGGAGTTCATCACAAACATCCAACCAATCAGCCGCTTCAGGCACTTTGCATAGGTTTCCACACTTCCACAAATATGAATTAAAAGAGACTGAACAAGAAGTCAAATAATGATCAAATGTCACCTGTGCCATCATCCTCATTGTCATGATATCCCATATTGCGCTAATGTTTCGCACAAATATAAAATTATTCAGCAAGACAAACAAGCTTCCAAAAACCATGAAATGAAAGGATTCTTATTACTGGAAAATGTACCATAGAGAGCTACAAACTGTTAAAAACCAAATTAAATCAGTATTTAGTGTGACAACTCTTTGACTAAAAATGAGCTACACACTGCTGCAGTCCTGCATCTCCACATGATTGGCTTCTCGTTTGATCCAAGCGCAGTGGAGAACTCACCACAGTTCTTCTGCAGACTGTCACTGTTGCATAAGTCTCTCCACGCAATCCTTGATGACGCTGTGATTAGGCCACTATCAAGCATATATCATTTCATCAACCATTTGCAGAATTATTTCTTAAAATAACATTTTTTGCCTCAAATGTGCTGCTAATATTCAACAACACTAATGTGGAAAACAAAAAATAGGTATCTAAGACAAAATGTAAATTAAAGAAATCAAGACTGCCTAAAACTATTGGTCAGGACTGTATTTATTCATTTTACATAGGACAGCAAACAAAAACCAGCATCATATGCTTATTTAGCTATTTGCCAACAAATGAACGGGTCACAGCTAAAGCACTTGAAAAATAACCATTCAGCCCTGTGCTAACGGAGTGAAAGTACAGGCTAGCACATGATTATGTGACAGTTCTGCATTAGCTTGACTTCAAAGAGGAAGACTAGATTTGCGATTGCTGCATTTATGCCCGGGCGAATTTGCATGTCATTGTCTCTGGAATGACAGGCTAACTACTGGCACTTAAGTAAACACAGGAGAAATACAATGTGTCTCTCAGCCAATGTGTTGCATTGATGACGGAGTTAAAGACCTGTATGTCTGCCTGGCTGTTTTTGTTCTGCGTAGTAAAGGGCCGTGTTGCAAATTCAATGCAGTTTGGATATCGTCTAGGTGTAAGAGCTTTTAATCAAGTACTTATCTGTTGGTGGTAGTTAAATGCCACTGAAATGTCATCACATTTTGTCACAGAAAAAATTAAAGACTTGCTTCCCAAAAGCATCAGAATCATCTCAGTGAATTCTGAGCGTATTATAATGTGACAACCATTTTGGAATTTAGTGGCGATGTCATTCCACAAAACTAACCTGTGCATTACCAAACCTAAATCTGGAAAAGCTTAGTGATTATTTTAAGCGTCACCTCGTCTTGAACAATAGCATAGATACACTGTGCTCCACACAAAATCATCTGCCTGAGATGCCATGGAGTGTACTGAATCAAAATAATTTAAAATAAAAGGAGCCACATTAATCCCTGAATGGGTAGGCCATCCACCCTATTACAGATTGGTCCATTTCAAGACAGGACCGAGGCCATTTTTTAGGCACTTACGCCTACTTTGTGGCGTCTAACTTAACGGGGTAACATTATGCGTGCACTACCACCGTCAGCCGAGATGTTGATGACCCTGACGATGGCATCAGGGCCGCTCACTGCTCAAACCTGGACGTAAGCACGTAATTGCGCTTCCCTGAATGACTGCATAAGCTCGAATGAAGATGCAAATGTAAATAGCGCCAATAATAATCAATGCTAATCTTATAGCCCATTCATACTCACAATGAGAGCCATGAACGCTTTGCTAGCCCCAGAGAAGAGTGGGGAGAACGAGAAAGTGAGAAAGCTAAAGTTATTAGCATTTGGTCGGTCAGGGGTCCCTCCAGTCCAAATGAAGCACATTATCTGTCGCGGGCTGCATGCTGCTAAGGCATGATCAAACTTTCGTCAAGCACAAAGGAGTGTTTTTCCTTGCTGGGCCATGTTTTCATTTGTTTATTTCCTTATCTTAAATAAGGGGTCCGGCATTCTTAATCTTGATCACTGTTGGAAGCATTTCTCTTAATGTTTCTGACCACAGCAGTTTTTCTTTTTTTTTTTTTTTTTTGGTAATTCTCACCAACAATCCAAGGTAATATCCATCAATGTGCCTGTTTCACATATCCAAGTAAATCAAATCCCATAGTGCTCTTAGTTCAAATGGATTCCACGTTGTGCTTACTGGCTCATATAACTGCTGTTAGAGTAGAATTGTGAATTGAGTGGTGCATTGTATTAAACCATTATTGACAAGCCATTTTGGTGTCTGCTGTGAAAGCCAGTGTCAAGTAGCTCTTAGCAGGGTGAAATGTGCTCTTAAGGTGCCTTGCGCGGAGGAGATTGCTGCAATAGAGAGTGTCACCCACATTTTTTCAAAAGTTTTTTTTTACTGAAAAATTTTAAATTTGTCAGAATTCTAAATTGGTCCTCGAGAACTCCATTGCTTTCATCTGCAAGTTGTGATTGTGACATCAGCTTAAGACGTTTCAAATTATGAAGATTCTATTCACACATTTGTGATCTCACAACGCAGTGGGTTGTCTTATTGCCAAAATTTGGGATTATACAAACCGAAGAAATAGAAAGATGAAAAAACCTCTAAAACCCATGACATTTGACCTTTACTGGGGTCACGTGACTCATGAACACTTACCCACACCTCCAAATTTAAGTTTACACTCCCCCATCCCCCTCTTTCCAGTTACAAACAGAATGACCCTCAAACTCCTCCTCACACCTGGCCCACACTACCTAGCTCAATAAAAAAAACCAACAAAAAAAAAAACACCAAGGTCCAGAATCAATGTGCCTAAGCCCAGCACCCCATTACAAAAGTCAAACTCTACCGCACCCTCAGGCCCTGCTGCACCCTCCACCAGTTCTTCATCCAAGTCCAGTCATGTCAAGTCCATTTGATTTGTATTGGGCTTTTTACAGCAAGTTACTGTCAAAAAGACACGTTGCAGAGAAACAGAGGAGCAAAGAGGGGCAAATACCGAGCTCGAAACATTGAGCACCCAGCATGTTAAGGGAGAGAAGAAACCCAATAGTAAAAAAATCAGGGGAGGACCCAGACAACAGGGGGAAAACCCATTCCTCACCGCCTGACATGCTGATTACTGAATGGATATAACAGAAATGTCACGTGTCAGCAGGTCACAGTTTAGGTAACAAACTAGGTGGTTGAGTGACATGTACAAATGAGGGGACCAAAGGGGAGCAGGTTGGAGAGGTCTCCACCAGGAACCTCCAAAAATCAGCAGTGCTGCTCTTCAGACAGGCTTGTATTTGTGGCAGAAACCAACTTTGGCTTGTTTCTATTACCTCATGTTGCAAAAAAGGGCGAGTTTGTGGAGAGAGAACAAGTCCACATTGAGAACAGCCTCAGATCATGAATCTCACCTGGTCAGACTAGCCGAGGTGCACACACATCCATTCATGCATACGCTTTGAAATGCAAGTCATGCAAATCACTTCAGAGGAGTGATAAAGTTCAAATGCAAGTAGGGCTTTCCTTTGTCAGTCGCAATTTCCTCCCACGGGAACCCACCACTTCATAGATGCAACATGCCTGGAGGTTCGAGCGTCATCTTAACCTGAGAGCAGATCTATCAACGAGTGCAGTGCACCCCCACCCCCCCTGTTGCAACCCATGGAATCCCCTGAAGTGCACTGGAATTTTGCTCCTGGTAATCGCTTCTTTTCGGGTCTGAACTAACTCTAAGTGCCGCAATAGAGAGGCGCTATAAAGCCAACGACATTGATGAGGGTGTCCTTAGCTTTACTACCCCGAGTTTGAGTTTATCACGGTTTCGCAGCCATGGGCGAGAGACGCATTCAGTGGTGTGTGAGGTTTCGTCGTAAAACGCTAGGGCTATCTCAGACTTAAATGACTTGCCAATGGGTGTTATCAAGATAACAGCAACAAAAGAATGGGTAATAAACACCAATAAAAGCCGACATTCTACTGTCACGATTATCCTACGACCCTTTGACAGAGAAAAGGTCAAGACATCTTGAGGGCCCAACTCCTCAACCGATGTAAAGATTTGCACTGACAAGCTCCATACAACTCAGCTTGTTAGGATTATAACCTTTAGATAACCCCCATTTACAACCCTCACCCTGTCAAACCTGGAAAACGCCAACCGACAGGGAAAAGCCTGGAAATAATCAACAGTGTACATTTTGTTTCTGTCCTTTTGTCCAAGACCGAAAGAATGAACTTTATTTAGACTTGAAAGACTGAAAATCAAAGGTTTGACTTTTTTCCCCAAATAGAATAAGGACAGTTACACTTGACCTTCTAATCATCTTATTCAGAGTTTGCTGCAGACATTGCGCTGTCAAAGAAAAAAATAATACAAAGGTACGTTTTAAAAGAGAAACAGAAGCACTTATTGAGTCCTCATTTAATCACCAAAATATTATGGGAAAGGTGGTCAGGCCACCTCACCACTGAAGCTTCATTGTGATTCATGACGCCCAGGGTTGAAACTAGTGTCTCTTTTTGAAACACCCCAGCTGCTTTTCACACAAGTATGCTGAGCCGCGGTTTTAAGTCGCTCGAAAGCTGTGTGAGTGCAGATAGCGCTAGCATGTGAAGGCAGCATAGGGCTAACTCTTACTGTGATTTAGCACTGCACAGCTAAAGCAGCAGTGAGATAAATCGCCAGAATAAAATGGAGGTTAACAGTGTAAATTGACTTATCGGAGCAGGCCACACTTACAACACCCTGCCATTTACATTCGACACATTGTGCATTTACCAGGCATCATTATCCAAGACAACTGGAGAGGTTTACGTTCTTTAAGTACCATCCATTCAAAGAGCTGAATGTTTACAGGAAAGATTCAGGATTACAAATGTTTTACTCTGGGCAGTGGCAGAAGTATGCCACCAGGCAACCCAACCCTGACCATCAGATGGAGGATTATTTTGTTCAATCAGAGTAAACTAGCAAACAGATCTGAAAAGCTATTTAAACTCATGAAGATTGAATCCTTTCTAACCTTATTACTTTGGTCTGTTTTCACACGAAGCTCCTCCCTGAGGAATAGTGTGCGAGTTTCAGGCGCCGCATTAGGTTTAAACTCACAGGGCCTATATGTGCTCTAAATTTTTTTTGCAAAGACCAGCAGAAGACCATTAGAAATAGAGACCTCAGTAAATAGATTGAAGCATGGGAGTCCCTAAGTCCACTTAAAGGACAATTTAATTTAAAACAACAACATGTTGCTGCTCTGTGCATTTTGTGTTTATTAAATTGTCCTTTAATAGGACTTTATCGTGAGAGCTGGTTATCTCTTGAGTATTGCGTTTTTTTTTACCGTGCACCCAGAATCATTAGGTATTTTTGAGTTGTGCATGCTATTCGGTTCGTTGAGACCGTGTTATTTGAGTTCCTGTCCTGCAGACATTTATGGTGACAGAGTGAACAAAAACCAAGGCTTTGAATCGTGAAGCCTCATGCGGTCTGAATTTTTGGTAAAGTGTCATGCGGCCTGAATTTTTGGCAAAAAAAAAACCCCGGAAGACTCCGTCACGTCTGCTTTTCCACCACCTTTAGTCATCTCGCTCTTTCTCCCCATGTCCTGAAACAGTTACACGCACGATCGAAATCTGCCATTTTATTTCCCACATTCCCCATCCTGCCTTCTCACCTCGCTGTTATATTTGGACCTCGTTACCGGAGGCAATTGAAATGAATGCAACAGCTTCGCTCACAGGGTAGTTAAATGCAGGAAGTGGTTCTTATTTGCAGACACTATAATCCAAAAAAGAATGAGCTGAGGAACGGTTTAAAACTGTGGCAGTGAATGGCAGATCAGCCAACAGATATTGAGCCGAGAAAAGCCGGCGAACTTTGCGTGCTCATTCTCGCTGTAATTAATCCTTTTAATAAATTGAGCTCAGCCGGCATTAAAATGCTTATGTAATGCAAAACCTGGGGGGAGGGGGGAGTTTAATTTTAACAACAAGAAAATATCTAGAATGTTTAAGTCACAAAATACAAAACCCAAAACCAGTGAAGTTGGCACGTTGTGTAAATCGTAGATAAAAACAGAATATAATGATTTGCAAATCCTTTTCAACTTATATTCAATTGAATACACTGCAAAGACAAGATGTTTAATGTTCAAACTGAGAAACTTTTTTTTTTTTTTGCAAACAATCATTAACTTAGAATTTAAAGGCAGCAACACATTGCAAAAAAGTTGGCACTGGGGCCTTATTACCACTGTGTTACATCGCCTTTCCTTTTAACGAGACTCAGTAAACGTTTGGGAACTGAGGAGACCAATTTTCGAAGCTTTTCGGGTGGAACTCTTTCCCATTCTTGCTTGATGTACAGCTTAAGTTGTTCAACAGTCCGGGGTCTTCGTAGTCATATTTTACGCTTCATAATGCGCCACACATTTTCAATAGGAGACAGGTCTGGACTACAGGCAGGCCAGTCTAGTACCCGCACTCTTTTACTACGGAGCCATGCTGTTGTAACACGCGCAGAATGTGCCTCGGCATTGTCTTGCTGAAATAAGCAGGGTCGTCCATGAAAAAGACGTTGCTTGGATGGCAACATATGTTGCTCCAAAACCGGTATGTACCTTTCAGCATTAATGGTGCCTTCACATATGTGTAAGTTGCCCATGCCTTGGGCACTATTACACCCCCATACCATCACAGATGCTGGCTTTTGAACTTTGCGCCTAAAACAGTCCGGATGGTTCTTTTCCTCTTTGGTCCGGAGGACACGACGTCCAAGAACAATTTGAAATGTGGACTCGTCAGACCACAGAACACTTTTCCACTTTGCATCAGTCCATCTTAGATGAGCTTGGGCCCAGCAAAGCCGGCGGCGTTTCTGGGTGCTGTTGATAAATGGCTTTCGCTTTGCATTGTTGAGTTTTAACTTGCACTTGCAGATGTAGCGACGAACTGTAGTCACTGACAGTGGTTTTCTGAAGTCTTCCTGAGCCCATGTGGTGATGTCCTTTTCACACTGATGTCGGTTTTTGATGCAGTACCGCCTGAGGGGTCGAAGGTCACGGGTATTCAATGTTGGTTTTCGGCCTTGTCGCTTACGTGCAGTGATTTCTCCAGATTCTCTGAACCTTTAGACGATATTACGGACCGTAGATTATGAAATCCCTAAATTTCTTGCAATAGCTCGTTGAGGAATGTTGTTTTTAAACTGTTCGACAATCAGCTCACGCATTTGTTCACTAAGTGGTGACCCTCGCCCCATCCTTGTTTGTGAATGACTGAGCATTTCAGGGAAGCTGCTTTTACACCCAATCATGGCACCCACCTGTTCTCAATTAGCCCGTTCACATGTGGGATGTTCCAAATAAGTGTTTGATGAGCATTCCTCAACTGTCTCAGTCTTTTTTGCCACTTGTGCCAGCTTTTTTGAAATGTTGCAGGCATCAAATTCCAAATGAGCTAATATTTGCAAAAAATTACAAAGTTTACCTGTTCGAACATTAATTAACTTGTCTTTGCAGTGTATTCCATTGAATATAGGTTGAAAAGGATTTGGAAATCATTGTATTCTGTTTTAATTCACAATTTACACAACGTGCCAACTTCACTGGTTTTGGGTTTTGGAATACATATTTTTTCTAATTGACATTTTAATGTTTTTTATTTCCCCAGTGCAGAATTTTAAATTAACTGAGACCAGAACACCTGATTCTTTGAATCAAGATCTATATTAGTAACCATAATGAGTCAATACGTTGATTCAAATGTGATGCCATTTCATTTAAAACAAAAACCTGAACCACGTAATCTCTTTCCCAAAAAGATTTGGACTGCACAACAGAAGTTTCCTAGGGGACCCAAACTATCAGCACAGGGTGGGGCCCCTCACTGCCCCTGTGGCCTCATACAGGGGGCCCCGGCCCTGTGCTGGCAGGGCTGTACAGGGGGCCAGTAAACTGGCTGTTTCCCACACATGTAAATGTTTCCCACCGTCTTGCCTGTAAAAGCCTCTCCCTCAAACAAAAAAAAGAAAATTAAATAACTAAATAAGAAGTTAAAAAGTTCAGTCAAGGCCTTCCTAATCAAAGTAAATTAGAAACAGGGGTGGTGTACGGTCTATATTTTCCAGAGAGGTAATTAAACACACACTCTGCCCCCTGTTTTATGGTGTGTGAGTGTTTGTCTGTGGAGGGGGAGGGATTCCAGTTAACTGCCTAGTGTGGGCATTAATTGGGGGGTTTAATGACTGCCAAAAATCAAGGTACACCCCCCACCCATTCCACTATATCCCACTTGAAGTTTACTCCAGTTCCATCAGAAAGCCTTTAAACAAATGTAATGCATACTAAGATAATTTGTGAAGTTGCTGAGGTCTGATGCTTTGAAATGCCTATGTCTGCAGAGTGAGTGCTACCTGTAGGCTACCATTCTTCCTTTATTTGTACTACAATTTGTGCTTCACTCTTCCTTCTATTTGCACATGAAATTATTCCAGTATGTTCAAGCATTGAGGAGGGATACTACCTTGAGTGGTGACTATGTGACCCCCCACCTCATTGCAGAGCCCCACCACAAAAAGAAAATAAAAAGAAACCCAGTGTACGTGACCTGAAGCCTTTGATCACTGACATCTGACATGCCTCAGGACCAGATTTACAAGCCTTTTACTGGACTAGGCTTGGTACTTTAGGTGTGTGTGTCTGTGTGTGTGCTCGTGTGGGTATGAGCATGTGTATGCGTATGCATGCATTTAAGAGTGTATGTGCGTGCGCGTGTGTGTATGTGTGTGTGTGTGTGTGCGTGGTCCTGTATGCAGGTGTGTGTGCATGTGTATACAACTGCATTTGCATGTGAGCATCAGCAAATTCGTGCGTGTGGGTATGTCTGCATGCTGTTACGTGTTTGAGCGTGCATTTCTAAGATTCTGTATATGTGTATGTACAGTGTGTGTGTGTTTGTGCACGTGTGATGTCAGAGGGGAGGTCATATTGCCATTGAGTTCATTTTGGCTGGCTCTGGTGTAGGGTGCCCCCTGCAGAGCAGTCATGGGTACTGCAGTCTGACCAGAAGCCAGATTTCAGCCAAGAAAGGTCCACTGTTACATCACCGGTTGCACAGCCAATTAGCCATTACAAGCCATCTCAAAGTATGTCCTTCCCGACATCACAAGGTTCACAGAACACTGGGAGTAATGAAGGAACGGATTCACTGGTTGACAAAAGTTGACCAGTCTTTCTGGCTTCCAGGCAGCTATTTACCCCTGTGATGTCAAGAAGGAATAGACATTGAAATGGCTTGAAACGGCTAATTAGCTGTGCATAAGTGGCATAATAGGGGATCTATACAAAGTGAGGCTGGGCACAGATTCAGCGCGAAAAGACAAAGCCCGTATAAGAACCGTCACCGAGAGTGGACGGAAAACTCAGCCCAACCCCACAGAAAACTCATTTCATGACGTTATGAATCTTTTTGCTGCCAAAATACATCCAGCTGCCCACTACTAATTAAACTGCAAACTAAGCACTCTGTGACAGCCAAAAATGTCCAAACTGGCCCTACACGAGGTTGCTAATGGATTGCCAGTCAATTTCTGAGACCTCGGGGAACCAACAGCTGCGGTGTGCTGATTGATTCATAGTTTTAATGGACCAGTCAGTGAGCTAGCATGTAAGAAAGGACACCAAGCGCTCTTCAGCAAAAACATTATGAATAATTCACAAAAGACGACCACGATGCATGTATATTTTAAAGTGCGGCCAAAAAAAGGCAACGTTTAACGGAAATGAGAAGATAAATATTTTAAAACGAACCTGCTGGAGTGTGTTCTTTGGCATTAGTAGTGCATCTGTGAAATTAATGTTTATTATGAAGATTCCAAGTTATTACATGTAATTGAAGAGAGGAGACGCTAAGCTGACCTGGACAACCAATCATAGTGGAATTGAGCCGCGTATTGATGGTTTGTGTGCGTGTCATGTTTGTACCCAAATAATTTCATGTATGTTGCATGGCATTCCATGGCCGCCCAAACTTTAAAACCACACACTTAGCTGTTCCAGGCACTGCAGCGCAAGGAGGTGTGAAATTGCATGTACCTGCATTACAATGTAAAAGCGTGAATGTATGTATGCTGGTGTCCTGGTGTGTCCATTCGTGTGAGTTGGTGTGTGCATGTGCGTATGTGTTTGTTTGTTTGTGTGTGTGTGTGTGTGTGTGTGTGAGGGGTGTGTTGGTATTTAAAAACAGGAAATCCTCCAATAACCTGCCCAACCCCTTCACACACACATCGTAATTCTGGTTTAGGTGCAACAGGGAAATGCAGAATGTCCTTATGGGAAATGGAGGAGGTGGGGTGGCTAGGACCACCCATCCATACCCTCCTAGAATCCACCACACTAGCAGCAACAGCCACCATGCAGCATCTGCTAAGTTACAGCCGTTTTCGTTAAACCCTGTCCTAAAATCGAATGGCTAACAGCTGCCTCGTTTAGCTGCCAGCGCTGCCACCTCTAATTATTCCAGCAAACCGCCGCTCAGTTGGCACAAATGGAAAAAAAAAACAACAAAAAAGAAAGGCAGCCGAATAGACGAAGACGACAGCACACGTCAGGAGCGAGTAAACATTTTCCGGTTGGTTTATCTTTGGTCTTTCAGTCAGCGAGTCCAGCGCACTCTCATCTAGCCACATGCCCTCGTGCTGATGAGGCATTCTGGGATAGTGCTCAGTCCCCCGGTAAAATGATCGTGCAGTGAAATGACTCAATACCCTGCTGTTTATATTCCATTGGCACGGGTCAGTTATTTCAAACGCCCCAGTGATATGAAGGATTTCCATTGCACATACTGTCAGGTCATATTTGGACAGTGACGCCATTTTAAAGGGCGGAGCATCTCTCACAGTTGAGTTCACATGGATGCTAAAATCCTCAAAACAGGCCATATAGGAATTTGAGGGCATGTACACTGAAATAGAGGGAATTTATAGGCATTTCAGGGCATGCACACTGAAATAGAGGGAATTACCATAAGAACTGTAAACCCCAGGGCCAAAAGTACGTAAGTCTGTACATAATGTCCATTTTCAGAGAATCAAGGCAGTGTACTTAGGTAACTACAGTATATAAGATGTTTGCCCATCCTTACCTCATAGTGTGTGAAAATGTGACTTAAGTACTCTTAGCCCAGGGCTCTTCAATTAAAGCCCTTTTAAAATCTGTCACTGCTCAAATACTGTACTTCAACTTGACCAATTTTTTTGTTATGAACCAGGTCCTTCTGTAATGATTTCCCACATTTCTGATCACTGAAACTGCATAAGGGCCGTTCCTCTTCAGTTTTTGTTTTTACAGGTTAAGTGTAACAGGCCTGAAATTGAAGTAGGTCGTAAAGAACGAACAGCTAGCTACCTTACCCATAATTTGTTGCGTAATTACAGGATGAGCCTGCCTCCTTCCTGGAGGGTGATACAGGTCAGAGAATCGAAGCTCTGGCACATACATCTTCTCTCCAAAGAGTCCTGACCCGTAGGACAGTGTATACTGCACTCTCCTTCAAAATAACCCCGTCATTATTTCATCTTCACACTGGCAATTATACGTGTACTACTCTGCTGTAATGTTTATAGACGTGTTCACTCTGGGTCATTGGCCCTCTGAGCATTGACGTGTAGAGACACTTGAGCCTTTTTATGATATATAATTTTATTTTTTCATTCATTTGCACTCATAATGATCAATTGCATTACCCGTGATGTCCCCACTCTTTCCTAAAAGTCCCTACACCACCATTAAAATCTCCAGAGTGTCTGTAAACCCCCTACATCACCATTTCTATGTTCATCAGTGTCTCTCAAAGTCCCTATCTTGCCATTAAAGTCCCAACAGTTACATTAAAATTGCAGACGTGTTATTGATGTCCCTGCAGTAACAACCAAGTCGTAGCCATACCAACAAAGTCGCCACATTACTATTACTGTCCCCACAGTGTCATTAAAGTGTCCTTAAATTCCCTGTATTGTCATTTAAGTCCCAACAGTTGCTTTAAAATCGCTGAAGTGCCATTGATGTCCCTGCTGTAACATCAAGATTGCTAGATTGCCAATAGGTCTCCACATTACTATTAACGTCCCTACAGTGATATTAAAGTCTCCAAAGTGTCCTTGAAGTCCCTGCTTTGCCAATGAATGCCCTCCAGTGCATTAAAATTGCAACAGTGCCAAATGATGTCCATGGAGTGGTATCAAAGTCCTCACAGAAGCAATGAAGTCTCCACACTGCCGTGCAGTGAAGTCCAGGCTGCGTTCCTGAGGTCTCTGCATTGCCATTAAAATCTCCACATTGCGTGTGGGCCTCTTTCAGCCTGGTTGTCACCTCACTGTTTTCTTTACCTCCAGGCACCGACAGGAAGGCCGCTTGCTCATCCCAAACACCCCCCTCCAAACCCCCCCATTCTCAGGCCTTTGAACCCCCCAACCGAGTATAGCAATGTGGGCCCAAGCACAAACAAACCGTCTCTGTCAGCTTTTGTTAAAGGGTCATTGTACATAAGAGGCCAGTCTCCTTGCTGGCTTCGGTCAATATTGACCCACCTGCAGAACAGGCTCGAAGCCCATCTCCGCGGCGGAAGATGTGCTTTCTCCAGCCATGTGACCTCACACGAATCTAAACACGTGAGAAAGAGAGAATACATTCCCATAATCAGAAGAGAAAACTACGAAGTAAAATGGATTTTAAAAAGTAAGAAAATCTTTTCTCTCTTACAGAGGGAAAAGACTATGAGAACTCCTAAATTCGCCGTGTCTTATTCATAAACAGTATAATATTCATACTCGCACATACTGTAGGACTATTTATGTAAGTTCTCCATCTCAAAAATGCGAGTGAACTGACTGTGAGACTTGAATAGGCAAACACTCCGGCTTTCAAGTCTGTTTTACGCAAGTTTTATATATTCTGCATGGAAAATGTGAGCTAGGAACAAACTAGATGAAAAGTCATTCCCTTCACCCCGTGTTTCTCCTCCAACAAAATGGTCACGTAGTTTTCCTGAACGTGACCGTGTCGCTGAAACGATGGCTTCGAGTCCCAGTCCAGATGTCGATGATATTCCCCGAGGGGGATAAATTCCACGAAAAAACCCCTCTTAAGTGGAAAATTTACACCATGCTCTAAAGCAGGCTTTTACATGTTTGGTTACAGCTGGCTTACCCCAGGACAATTGGCTAGCGCTGAGTCGTCGCGATGGTTCGCAAAATGTGCAGCATGAAAGGGCACAAGTAATTCATTTAGCTGTTAATCCACAACATACTGAAGGTCCTCAGCCATGTGAAGAGAGGGCCTGGACTGCCACCGCCCTCTAGGATTTTCAGCACTTTTGATCCCTCTAAAATATACTTAGTGTTGTGAGTCGATCTGGGTATGAACCTCAGCTAAATGTCTGTAATGTAATGCAATGCATTTTGAAAGACACTCTCTAGATTTCTATCACTTTTAATCACCTGTGGTACTCCGAGTTAGAACGTTCAGCACACATAAGTGCATGAGTCAGGAAAAATTATCTAAAAAAGACTCCTGAAATGTCTAGATCTTGTGTCTTGTGTTTTTTTTTTTCCTGCTGCAATTCATTATATCTCTCTTCAGCATGAAATGAATATTTCGGAGTGCATTTGTCGTGAAGCACAGCAACTGACATTAATGTGGAACGACATACTGTGCCTGAATAGTTCCTCTTGGGTAAACCATTCATATAAGAAATCATTTTTTCCGTGCCAAGGACATGAAAACAGGCCTTTTGGAATGACATATATTAATTGCTCATCATACAATGCTCTCATCTGAGAACACCTATGGAGGACGTACAAAAAGGTCAGGCAAGAGCACCACCAATACAACGTTATTAGTGCTGGGCTGATACAGCAGGAGAGGATGGGTAGCACGCTTTTGTCACAAGACATTCCCCACGCCCAGGGGTGTCATTTTACAGCTGTCAGCAGCAGACCTAATCTATACCCTGCATGAGAAATTCTTTTCTTAAAGGCCTTCTGCAGACTGACGAGTGCTGGAGTCACTAGGCAGAGTTGTGAGACGGCTTGTTTTTAAACAATAACTCATGAATCGACTGATTATTTTCTAGTTTATTATCAGAAGCCTGTTTTTTTTGGACTACAAAATGTGTTTTCCAGCGAACATTTCTCAGAATATAGTCGGGAAGTTTCATCTGAAATTATTTACATGGAATTGCTCAAGTCACTAAGATAAATGTTGCAAACTCATGAATTCTTCGATTATGTTTAAAATTAGAAGCTGATTTTAGACCTTGAAAAGCATTTCTTATGATATTTCTCAGAGTATAGCCAGCTTGTTGATGTTGGGTACGGAGTTTCTCAAGTCACAGAGACGTGTAAATGAAGCAAACTCATTAATTAATTTATGGTATTCTTATTTATAATTAGAAGCTTACTAAGGACTTCAAAGTGCATTTTCTTATGATATAGTCAGCTAGTATTATGTGATACTGGGGACAGGGGCAGCTAAAGTCACTGAGACGTATAATTGAAGCATACTGTACATTTGACACATGCAATATATTGTATGTTGCAATGTTTCTGTATTCTGTTGAAAATAAATATAAATCTCCTGGACTGATGTCTGTTTTAAGATAGCCTGTCATTTCTTCTCTTGTTCAGAGGGTGTACTACAAATGTAACAGCACGTGAAACTGCGTTCTCAGTCCATAGCATTCCTCATTTTTTTTTCTTGTTGTAGCATGGTCGACCAGTCTTTCAGAATTTCATATTTGCCCTTAAGTCAAACCCCAAGCCTACTGACTGCATTTCAGCGCACCTGCACAAAACTATGAATTTTTTTTTTTTCAAAACCCTGATACATAAAACTGTCTGTCCTTCACTACAGAGGCCAACTGCCATATTTTTCTGTCACTGAAGGAATTACCTTAAGGATATTCAAACATGAGTCTCCGCAGCTCTCATGGTCATTTAGCTTTCCAGAGTAACGCTACAGAAAAAAGCCCCAGTCTACCAATCAAGTAAACAGGGGCAGCGAGACAGAAGCACCGTTATCATGGAGAAAGCTGCTGACATCAGCTATTATGACTGTCCCTGAGTGCAACTTCAAAACAGCATTTCAGGACTAGCATTATGCTGCTACTCAGGCTAAAGCTAAAGAGTACGTTTTAAGTTCTAATTCGATTGGTTACATCTGGCCTAATGGACCTCAGTAAACAGAACTTGGGAGAAAAAAATAAAGCACCTTCGCACAGTCACATAAATCACCTCTCTGTTTAAACAAACAGACATTCAACGGGTGAATAAACAGCTCATCCCACATGTGCCCAGCCCAACTTCTAAAAATATCCACACTACGCTCTCCTGGAAAGTGGGTCAGAGGAACCATCTGAAAATTATATACATATGGCGGAAAATTCTGCAAAAAACATTGAATATGTGTCCTGATACACCTGCCAGAATAACTAACTTAAATATTTCTCTGCGCGGCCACACCCCATCTTGGACGAAGAAGAGCTATCCAAAAGCTTTAAAACTCTGGCCAATCAATAACATTATTTAATGTGACATTAATGAAACCAAGCAAATTGAACGGTTACAAACAGTCACAAAAGAAGTAAAAAGTATGACTCACGTAGTAGTTCCTGGCCATTTCAGGCCAAATGCAGGAGGTCGCGCCACAACATCCTTAAAAACACTTTTCGGTATATAAAGGTAAAAGGACAAGACGTATATTTGCTCAAACTGGATTTCTGTCCTCTACATCATATTGTTAGTAGAGCTGTTGAAGGTCTATTCTCTTATCCAGCGACCTCCGTCTAGGGTAAAAGCCACCCAGGGAAACTCCAACTTGAAAAGGACTACTTCAAAAAAAAAATTGTAGGTATTTTTCAAAATGTTTTCCCAAATCTATATATATTCATTGCATATGAAGTTTGGCCAAGGGACCACCAATAATCCATGAATTCCCAAAGCAACACAAAGGCTTTAAGTGAAAAAAAAAACGAAAAAAAAAACAAAACTGTAATTATGGTTATTCAAAAACTTGAAGGCATTAAAGCTGCAGTTGGTAACTTTGAGGAGAGAGGGGATTTGGCATAAAAATGTGAAAAAATGCAACTTTCAGATCCCTCCCCCTCCCATCTCCACTGCACTCCTGCCCTAAGACCCACCCCCAGAAGGCAGCCGTGCTTGTAAGCTATTATGCACATGACAAAGTTGCCGAGGCGAAACATTACTGTTGTGAACAGTCAACACTGCTGGCCAACAAACGAGCAGAAATAAATCATGCGACAAGTAATCTACAGCAGTATGTATTCAGTAAAAACCCAGCACACCCTTATTTCAGTAAGTTACCCATTTTTTTGAGTACAGAAACTGTTGTGAATCCTGCTGAATGGCCAGTAAACCATGTATGACAGCATTTAGCTGTGAGAGCACAGAAACGTTACACATATTTATGCGGACAACAACACAACCAATAAGACTGCCAGGTCACTTGATAAAGATATTTTCTGCTACTTTCTAATAAAACGAAGCCAATAACATTAGCCCTAGCATCGGAAACAAGCTAACATTAGCTCGACTAACTCGTCACAGTAACATCACATGCGCTCCGGAGTACTGTAACAATTACAAGACGCTGGCTATTCGAAGAGCAACTGTGCTTGTAAGCGATGTTCACTCGCTTATTTGCAGAGCGAAACTGAATTGATGCCGGTTAGGGCTGGGGTTAATACCAGCTGTGCATGTGAGCGACGGCAATTCGCTTATTTGCAGAGCATTGTGGAGCAAAAATGAACCAAGGAATAAAGCAGGGGTTTACCTGTCAAGCAGAAAAGTCGCCAACTCTGCGTTGGTATTTAATCCTTCCAGATCCAGGAGTTCCCTCCACCTCTGACAAGCCACTCTGATGTTCACGCTTGTTTTATCCCAGGCTTTGTCTAATTCTTTCTTTTGTGCTTTTTTTTTCTACTGGCTTCCTCTTCTTACTTGTCTTAGCCGTGTGTGCTGTCGTCGGTAACAGAGGCATCGGCATTTTTTTTTCCTTGCTGATGGCTGTTGTTGCGCCATTAGTTTCTCAAAGCTCCTGAACCCTTTCTCTGAGATTTCAGCTTGAATGAGCACTGGTGTGAAATGAGGAGGAAGGGGGAAGAGGCTGTCTGCAACGCGTGCATGTGCACTGTTTGATTGCTGTCAGACGCCATTCTGGCTCTAATTGGTTCTTTTTGGTCGGGCCGAACGATTCTTTTAAATTGCAGTAGGAGCAGTAGGTGGGTTTAAAGAAGCCTTTTTTAAAATTACAGAGTACTAGTTTTATGTAATACTGTCTGTACACAGTGACAGTTTTAGCAAAAATGACAGAAAGTTACTTTTATAAGACTTACCAACTGCAGCTTTAAAGGTTTTCAATATTTTTAAAGCTGTGGAGAAATGTTTTCCTATTTTCAAATTTAGCATCGTTCAGGCCTAAAGTCAATGCCCCTTCGCAATTAGCCTTCAAAAAAATGACCCTACTGATAAGATGGAGTCCATAGGAGTCCAAAGCAAGAAATATGAGGTCAAAGGAGAGATGGTCAGTTTTAATTTGTGTGTATAGACATCCATAAAAAGGCCGCTATGAAGGAATGGCTGTCATTTTTTAAACAGTATCACCATCAAAATACTTAAAAACCTCCTATGAAAATTTGTCAGTGAACATGGTTTGCTTTGGATCCAGCATGGATGTTTGATTAAGTCCTCTCAAGCCTTTTGGGCCTGTATGTAGAACGATGCCCACGTTAGTATTGTTGAGTGAAGATGCCGGAACTGTGAGTCATCTGCGCCAAGAGTCCCACGTTCTCTCCGCTTACATAAGCAATGGATGAGCCACAATAATTATGAAAGGCTTTCGCTCGCAAACTCTGATCACAGCTCAGATTGCATCACAAAAGCGTCACTTGACTGCATTCATTCTGCAGATTCGCGTGCTCGATAATGTGCGAATGGCGGTGTTTGAGGCGAAACAGGGCGATGTTAAATTAGATTATGACAACCGGTCAGATGAAGCATAGAGGATAGAACTTCTCAAATACTCTATCCTGTTATTAGACCTTTAGAAGTCCAATTCAGAAATAACTCAGAAACTGGGGTAATACGCATGAGAGTAATCTGACTGAAAGAGAGTGGCAGTGTTTTAAAATAACTTTTCTCATTTTCTGACCAATCAAAATTACAGATGCTTTCTTCAGACTGAACACATAGGATGTGACTCCCTAAACTTATCCTTACTTTATATTTAAATAGTCTTTAATGTATTAATTATAGTGTGCTGTATAATTTTATATTCGCTAATTTATTGCATTGACTCCTTTTTTTAGAAGTTCCAATGTTTTCAATTCCCTGCAGAGATTGTGGCATTTGCATGAAAAGACCAGTTAACAAAATTAAAAATGCATTTTTGCTATTCCAAAACCTGCTGGTTTTAAGTAGTTATCACAATTAAATGACTACAGTGTTCACAAGAGTGTTCAATGAACACGTGCATGCATATGAATGTAAGCGTGTCGACTGCTGAGCTAGCCTACCCCTTGTCATCGCATCTTAAGGTCAGCGACCCTAGGGAAGGGTCTTACAGTTCTAGACTTGCTGTCAGCTGACATTAAGTGTTCTGTTATCAGAATGTCCATGAGTAATCTGTATGATATAAGCCCTCATAAACCCACAGCATATATCAGGGTACTTTGTATTGGGACATACAGTATTTCTAAAGTTGTTGGTTAAAAATAAAACTGTGACCTTAGCAGCACTGTCTCTTGCAGTGTTTGCAACTTTAACTCAGAGATTATCATTTTGCTTTCACATCTGTGTTCTTCGTCAGTTAGTGAGTCGTCCGAAATGTAAGTCATGCTTTAAATAAATAGATTTGCCAGCACAGCGGGAGATAAGGTCAAAGGTGGATAATCTCGCTTCAGAATACAGAACTCCCCCTCAGTATTTTGTTTCAATTGCCTGTGTATAGAAATTTGCTGAACACTTCAGATTAAATACAACTAATCAGTCAAATCAGCTGGCTGAGTTCATTCTTCTAGTCACATGAAGTTGTAGCTGACCATTTTTCTCTGTCATCATGCTTCTCTTCTGAAATGTCATTAAAAGATTCCATATATGTCATAATAGGCGTTTTAATAAGGAGTTTCCACTCCCAGCCAAAAGACAATGATTGGTCTGCATCAGCAAACTAATCCAAGGAGGTCTGCATCATAATCTCAGCCAGAGGATCCACAAAGCCATAAATGATTACCTAACTTGGTGCCAGTGCAATCAACTGTGTAACCCTTCTCTGCAAAGCAACCTTGAGGTAATGTTTCCCTCCCTTGTTACCTAAGACACCATGATCTGTGAACATCTTATCCATTTAAGTACACAACGTTACAGTACACACTGGACATGTCCGGGGTTGTAGAGTCATGCAAGTTTTATATGTTTGTCTCAGTGGTCTGCCATATTGGATTTCAAATGAGATGATGAAGCTGCTATAAAAGTGCGGAGCGTTAACTTTAATTTATGGGTATTTACCTGGTGTATCGCATACAGGCCTCGTTCAGGGCTGGTTTCATAGATATGGATAAAGGGTAGTCCTATAATAACCAGAGTTTTGTAAAAAGATTTTCAGTTGAAATTTTGAAAACTGATTTTATTCCAGGATTATGCTTAACCTTTCCATGGGTCAAAAGGCATTTCTGTCATCGTTGCCTTACTGGTTGAACATTATTCACACACTTGCTGAAATCTTTATCATAACTACGGATATGCAGTCAAAACAAAAAAAAGTGTGTTATTTGATTTTAAGGGGGATTACTGTTGCATCATTGTAATTTTTTAGTGTATTTCTAAAAAAAAAAAAAAAGTGGTTTCATGCTGCTGGAAGAAAATCGACCAGTGAAAGGGTTAAAACGTATCGGGCCCACATTGTAACATTCGCTGTATTTCCAGTGACCCTACAGAACTTCATATCTTCACTCCCTTAATTCTGAATCTATACTGGTGAGCATAATCTGAAGTAAACTGGAAACCAGAAATCTATTACCGCAGACAACTAATAAACCATCCACCTCTTTGTGTCATATTTAAAAAGGTTGCCATGGTAACAGCAACCTAATTAGCTGAAGTTTCAGCAGCCCAGGAGAGCAAGGATGTGTGCCAGTCATCAAATAAAAACTCCGCAATTCACCTCAAAGCTATCCATCAGGATTAAAACTTCAATAAATCAGCGAATGTGTTATTTCTGACACTCAGTATAGGGTGTTCATAAAACCTGTGACTGCCTAAAAATAGATTCACCTCCCGCAACGCAACCAAATATGCTCCCTGATTACTCCGCAGGAAAGAAACAGCGTACCCTGCAACCAGACCGTGTCACCCCTCAGCAGCAATGTGTGAACTTTGCTCATGTGAATGTACAATGAGGTACGCTAGCATCTGGACAGCAACGCAATTTATAAAGAAGGCTGCAATGCCTTCACATTGTGAGTGCCCTCAAATTTAAGGGCACGCTGCCAGCTTGAATGAATTTGACAGTATTTATGTTCATACAGAGTGAAGGAATGAAGGCCCTCTGCAATTATGTCGCAGTTCAAATATTTGCATACTTCACTGTGCAAGCCATTATCTCTCTGGCTGGGACACTACTGAGGAAACAGACACAAGAGAGCTTTCAAAAGGAGGTTCAAATAAATGAGCGAATTACTGCACCAGTAATAAAATTCAGTAACACCATTCAATTACTTTTTACCTTATTTTTTTCCTCTGAACGATTCAAGTCATACATAGACAGTTATATGTAACTGTAAAGTAATTTTACAGCAGTAAATAAATAAATACATAGTGAAAAGGAATATAAAAATATGAAATCTGAAAACGATGAACAGAATGACACTTGATTATACCGGCCTTTTAGCAACAAAATGGACTCAGAGTCTGCACTGATTTATAACCATGACCTTTACCCGCTAGCACTGCCTAACAGTGCTTTTGAGAATAGGTTTAAAGATTTTATCGAGTGCTTTCATGGTTTAAAATGCTGTGGCCCCCAAATATCTTCAGTGAGCTACTGAACCCAGGAGTAACACAATGGGTTCTAAGGTCATCTGATAACGGCTTTCCTCTCTGTACACACAACCTGTTTAGACAAAAGGTGAGTTACTATTCTCTCATCTAGCCCCTAAGCAATGGAATTCTTGTTCTGAGCAAGTCAGAATAACGTAGCTAGTTTATGCTTCACAGGGTTGTTTTAGAAATATTTGCCTGTTTTTAGTGTATGAGCTTGTGTTCAGGGAGCCCGGTCTTTCTGTATGTTTGCCTGCGGTAGATAAATGCTTTGAGCTTTTATCTAAAGCCGAAAGAACCATAACAAGGAGTCAATTGTTTATGACAAGAATAGCTACCTACTTGCATTGTTGAAACTGTAGACTGATGATGATAAAGATCACATTAGCTGTTATTTGCAAGAAAAAATGGCTATTGAATGAAGGTTGGCTACATGCCGGATTCCAAAACCGACACAGCCATGTATAGTTATGTAAGATATGAACTATGCGATATAGGTCACTATGTATTTTGCACTTATGCTAAAGTAGCAGGCTATCACCAATTGTTTAATATAAGTAAAATTAATTACAAAAAATACAGTTGTAAATATACAAATAAATAAAAAATAAACCAGGACATAAGGGTAAAACCTACTTGCATTGGTCTATCTTTGCACGTTAAAATGATATTTTTGTGGACATTAAAATGCCAGACATATTTGACTGGTTCAAAAGCTCCCATTGGTCAAGCCAAGCCAGGTTTACCCTAGTTGTATCACTTACAGGGATAGTTAGCATAACATTCACAGTGATATCCGGTTTCAATAGGTCACTGCCCTTATTAAGTTTCGAATAATGCACAACATGTGCACATAGCATGTAGCCAAACTGACAAACCAGGAATGCCCATCAGCCAACAGAGATCAAAGTTTTTAAGTAACTTCATTCTGGCATATTCACTTTTGAAACTGGTACATGTGAGCACCACAAAAAATGTCACAACCAGTATTTTAGCCAAGGAACGAGAATTAAAAATGGATTTTTTCTTTCTCTCACATGGATAATATTTGCTGATCTCAAGCAACTGTTTGCTGGATAAGTGAACCTTTCTAACCCAAATGGCATACCTTGAAGCGTCAAACTTGCCTTTGCAAATATTTTTATCATTCCTCAGCAAAAAATGTTTAGATATGAGACCAGAATACATTTGAATGCTGGCCAAACCATCAATAAAAGATGGTATGTAAAAGGTGTCTGTTAAACATATGTTGTAACTTATGCTTATGCAAACTGAGGGAAGAATGTTTGACTTGGTGCAGAAGCCAGCCTGGACTTCATCACTGTTTTTTTTTTTTTAAATGCTATATAAATAATGTTCAAAAGAAATGGCCCAAAAGTCAGAAGCAACTCAATGGTTGGCCCTGACTCTGATGTGTGAACCAATCCAAGTTTACATGGGGGAGTTTTTTGGGATGGAGAAAGCAGCTCCTTTAAGAAGGATAGGCAGTAAAGGGATGTAAAACTCATGTCATTGAAGTCCTCTGTGTTTGCTAGCTTTTAATTTCTTTCTGCACTCACATTGAGCACCATTATTAATTGGACACAGACACATTTTTCGTTATTTTGGCATGGCAAAATTGAGGAAAATACCTAGGGTATGGTGATGTCTATGCCTTACGGACTTCGAACTGTCATCGTACGTAAAGGATACTTGAACAAATATTGAAAACATTTAACCGAATATTGAAAACAATTTATCATACATTATGATCAACAAAAATAGAGGGGGGTGGGAGGGGGAATGCACCACGTATGGATATTGTCATTTCTATATATACAATATGGATGAAAACATCAACAATTAAAGCTGACAGTGTACACTTCAGCCTCATTGTCATAGTATCCTTTTAAACTCAAGTGCTGACGTAAAGAACAAAAAAAAACAAAAAGTCATTGTCATCAATATCCCCCGCCACCATGGAATCCCGTTCTCAAACCCAATCAAGGTCATGACCAGAAACAAATAGACAAAAAATTTAAATCATCTAAATATAATAGTCTTTAGAACAACTTGTTCCTACTTATCTGGGAGGATGGATGGATGGATGGACTGACAGGCTGACAGATTAACCCTATTGCAATATCTCCCGCTCCATTTTGTGGTGGGAGCTTGAATGACGTGCAACTATCCAATGAATTATGATACTCTCTGTAAGAACTTGCATTAAGTCAGTTATTGGCCAAAGAATCATTATGAGAATATCTCAAAAAGCAGGATTTCGGTGTCAACTGCATCAGCACACTGTATAAACTCAGAACATCGCCTGCAGCACAAAGAGCTGTTGCAGCTCAGCTGTTATCCACCTATCTGTTCTGTGGGGGAAAAAATGCCCTGTTTTCAGGGCTTAAACTAACTGCTGGTTATTGAAAGGGAATCAATACACCAAACATAGACTGTAACCATTCATAACTTGAGTTTAAGGTCCCCCCCATGCAGGGAATGTAAGAATGCATATCTCAAGCGTTCAGTTCAGCTCCACGAAGACAGTTTTCTCCCTGTTTTTCAATGGTCACACTGTAATTGCAGTTGGTTCCACAGAAGAGCAGCAGCAGTTACAGGCACTTTGTGAATAGGAGTGCGCAGGCGGCCATATTTTAAGCAGGTCACATGAAGCTGAGCCAACCTTTCTCACTCCACCCAGAAAGTCTGACCCAAATGCGCTTAATTGGTGGAAGATGCAACATACCAGGGCACACAGGCACAACCACATATCCATACAAGCTCAAAACACAAACATACACACTGTCACGCACCCATATCCCTAGCATTCATGACATACACTGTCAGACACACACCTGAACGCGCACAAATGCAGACACATACCTTCACAAACACACCATACATAGACTCGTTCACATACACACAGCCACACAAATACACACCCACACTGTCACACATTAACAAAGGACACACACACACACACAAATGCACACAGCCTCACAATCACACATCCACATCATCATAGAGACACTCACCCACCCCCAACCACACACGCACACACTCACACAGCTTCATATAAGCGCACACACATACACGCAGCTCTCCTTGCTTGGACATAAAATGAAAGCGTTATCCAGAGCTGGCCCCGTTACCTGGAGGCTGTCTGTTTCTCCTTGGCCACTTGGCACGTTCCTCCGCTTCTCAAAAGGGATAAAAGGCTGCCAGAGTGTTTGGGTTTTAGTACGATCTACCAGGACTTGTGACTGTTATTAATTCAGGCCGAGCACAAACAGTGCTTTGTGTACTTTTCCTGGTTTTGGGGGTATTAAATCAACAGAGCTACATATACAAACTGGCACAGAGCTTACACAGGGCTCTCTGCTGCTCCGAAGAGCTGTAGACGGCAAATTTCTCTCTCCACCCCCTCTCTCTCCCTCGCACTCTTTCCCTCTTTCTGTCTTCCTCCTCCAACCCACCTCTCTCTCTCTCTCTGTCCCACTCCTTGTCCCTCTTTAGCTCACTGTCCCTCTCTCTCCACATATGTCTCCATATTGCTTTCTCCCTCTGTCTCTCTCAATGTATCCGTTTCTGTCTCCATTTCTCGTGATCTTGCTTCTTCTTTCTACACCTCTTTCTGTCTCTGCGTTTGTGTCTAAATAGCTTACTTGCTATCGCTCTTTTCTCCTCTGTTGCTCTTTCCCACTGCCATTTGCTCTCTGTCCCTCTCACTCGTTCTCACACACCCCCATAATTGCAACTTTCCACCCACATTCATGCCCACCAACACGCATTCAATCATGCTGATACCCACACATACTTGCACGCACGCGCAAGTGTGCACCCACACATGTGTAAACGTACACACAAAGCGTATGCCGCATATTACTCCTCTGCATTCATTCATTTCCTCGTCTGCCCCACCATCTTACCCCAGTAATGCAAATATTGGTTTTAGGGTATGAATTTTAATGGGAAAAAGTGGGCAAGTCAGGGGGTAAGGCCATTCTGAACACATGAAAAGAATCTGACTAGAAAAGTGAAATAAGATTTAAACATGTCGCATTTTAAAATATCAGAACAGACTTTGAAATGCTGGACTTGGAATACATGTATACATTAATTAATTAGTGTTTTCACTGGAATGTAAAAAATGCAGGCAAATTCCTTTCTCCTGAGATATGGCCAAATATAGGCCTAATTGGTAATGTATTACCCCGCAGAAATTGTGTTTGCATCACTTTGCAATTTATACAGTCCGTCACCCCAATTTGGCTTCCTTCCACTTTCGTCGTTACGAAGGCAAACATGTCACTTGACACCCTCTAGGTTTGCGCTTTGTGGCTTACCATTTACTCACATGTGAAATCTCGCTGAGAGATGAGAGTAAACTTCGAATTTAAGTCATGAGTGAACAATTCTGCAATGGAACCAAGTTCACAAGATGAATGCATAACGAGAGCGAGTGAGTGCGACTGTGTCAGGATGTTTGACGCACGATAGAATTTACGCATAGTAAGCCTATAAGTTAAAATGTAAAAAGAAAACACGCTTGTGTACAATATCTTTTGACGTTAGAACGGGTTTTGGACGGGCCACATTTATTCCAGGCACTTATTCTGCGATTCCTGCCACTAGGTGACACCACCACCTTGATTAACTGTAATAAAAAAAATGTTCAACCTTCGCTTTCAAATGAAGAATACATTATTCTTCCTTCCCGGTGCACTTCAACCACGTCTTCGTTATATCAAATATGACACACGATACTTAATAAATCGTGAAAACAGGCCTTGTAATAAGATTCTGCCTCCTATGTTGCTGACGCTGTCACGTCTGTAACACTAAAAAAAATAAAATAAAACGCACTGCTGATACTTTACAAGACGTCATGCGCTTTAAATTTACAGATTTTAATGTAAAACCCAGTGCCTTCCTCCCTGCCAGCTAATGGCCATCTGTGTCTGGCGATTTACGCTGAGCCTCCCAGCTGTGGACGCAGTGACAGATTTCGGGCAGCTCTCGCCCCCTTCGCCCCCCAGTACCCTGACCGGACTGAGGGCATGCCACCGAAACCCCCCGGGAACCTAAGAGGGAACCCGAGAAAACTCAAGGCCTCGCGTTAAAGTTAAGCCCGTCGTCCTGCACGGGGAGACTATGCCCCTAATGTTTAATAGGAGGAACATCAAATTCAAATATCCACTCTCAAAGAAGAAAAACATGCTTAATTTCTCAAGGTGTTAAAAGTCTTATGCCACTCAAATTGAAACATCCAACTGATGAACACAAGAAGAAAGTGTAATTGCACTCGGTAATTCTCCCTCCAATTTATAGCAACCGGACGCACTTTGTGCCTTTAGAAAGCAAACTCCTGAAAAAATATACACCGAGGAAAACGCGGGCTGGATCTTAAGGAAGCAATAAAAAGAAAAAGCCCAATAATACTAAGAAGAAAGCAGCACTGAAGGTAATAAACCCGGAGGGTCATTGGGCTGTGGATAGCGAAGAGGCGGCAGTTGTCAGTTAAGTGACACACAACAGCTGAACCCATACAGGCTACATCTGGAGTTCTGCACCACACACCCCGAAATCTAACACCACACCGCCTCGCAGCAGAGAGTAGCTTACCTAATTAAGAGAAATGGTCTACTTTGTTTAACCTATGAATTTATTGTCGGGGATTAAGTTGTTTACTTTAAAAGCACAAATGCCATATGTGTATCTTAGCCACGGGAAAGAACGTCACTTGCGGCAACACAGGTCTTCTGGATTTTATGTAAAATAAAATAGAATTTTAAATGGCTGAATCTATTTTCAAACAAGTATTTCATATAAAATTAAAGAGAACTTTCTTTCCCGGACATCAAAGAAGGTCACAACATACAACACTCTAATAATGTTGAAAGTCTTAAGTTGAATCGTTGAGACTAATCATTTAGAAAAAAAAAAAAAAAAAAAAATCCAATATAATGAATTATAAATATTGTAAGCATTGATAAGAAAAGGCACCGTTTTCAAACGGCATCAACTTCCAGGCTTACCCAAATTTGATAGCGCATCACATTACTGTCATTGATCTCTGCGGCCGCCACGCAAAATTATGCCTGTAACGATTAGGTCATGACAAAATTGTCAAATTTTACGTCACATTGTCGATCAAATACACTTGGACGAGTTGTTTAGCAGAACAAATTAATTTTGACTAGGCTACAGTAGGCTGCCCCTCAGCCGCAGTGACAGAGTCAACATTTTACGCGACACAATAATATATACTCACCATAAAGTGATCAGTTTCAGAATTACAAGATGCCCTTGGTCAGGTAGTCCTTTACTTTAATACTGGAATCACATTTGGTTTCATTAGCCAACGTTGAGATGTCCAAAGCGTAACCAATGCGCCACTGTGTCCAGCTCAGTTGAATGCCTTCGCGATCAGTCAAACGTGAGCGCTTGCATTTTTCGAGAGCAGGGTTGGGAGAAAAGGCGATCCAGAGGAACGCTGGACAGCAAAAGCCGTGGAGTTGAAATGAACAGTCCCGTGCTGCTGCTGCCGAGCCAGCTAATGGGATAGAGGGGCTTCATGCGGGCTGGAATGACATTAACATCGCTCCCTGCCTATTGGCTTAAACAGGCAACCCCCCCACCCCCTGCCTCCCAACCGTGGCGAGACCGACATTCTAAGTCGTCTGGAAAACATGGTATATTCGCATGTCACTCTCCAAGTAAAATGTTTTTTGCCTGATAAGTTAACAACAAGAAAAAAAAAAAACGATATGACAGTTTACTGATTGGCTTCATGGAGTGAAACATGTATGTCCACTTTCTTTTTTTTAAAGCACTCGTGCCTTGTACTCTCATGAAGTGGAGTGAAATTGGATAGATCACCGCTTGTTTTACATTACTTAGTTCGTTAAGTATTTTTGTTCCTTGTGTAACCCATAGTTAAAATACCACCCTTGCATTGACTGACTGAATGAATGAATGAAATTGAAGTTAAATTGACCTGAGGTGTGCACATTTCTAATATATTGATTGCTAGTCCTTTCTGTGATTTGGTACCGACGCTGTTCTATTCAACTTCATAGAGGCATCATTACGGACAACAACTCAAATAAACTGCCTCCCGGAAGACAATGAGCTGCGTCAAGACCGTCAAGTGTGAACAATTTAGACGAACTGCTCCGTGCAGTAACGTCGTACCCAGTAGTAGATGCAACATCCCTGGTTTGCTCGAGTGTGATCAATCCACGCCATGAAGGGTGAGGCTCCACTTGGACTCAGGTTGGAGCTAACACGATCGCACCCTCTGGTCAGCAAAATGCAATTATTTTGTTCATATCCGTGGGAAAATGGTAACTCCTCCCATTTTGGAGTTTTGCGGCGAATAAATCTTACGATTGATTAGCGATGCAAAATGTCATGAAACTACTCAAGTAAACAGAATAAATCATTTTGCTTTGGGCGGAATTCCAACCAAAAAAAAAAAAAAACAATTGTCCGACACAGGAACTAGCCACCACCACCGAAGTTTTGCTCACGACTCATCTGTAATTGCCCAGATGCTATTGTTTGCTAAGATTGATTCTCATTGATTGAAAAGTCATTCCTTACATCAATTTAGAGGATTGATATCTGTAAGATCTGATTATTACTAGACCCAGGCCAACAAATATGCAACATCACCGAGGTGCAAATGCAGTTAAATTATGGAAACTATGACTCCTCAAAACACACGTACTCAGCAGATGAATGAGATGTTCATACGTTGCAATTGAGCAATTCATGTGGTTTACAACCTGCTTGATTCTTTGAGGAAAGGTCGTGTTCATGGATGATGACCGTGAACTTGAACCACAACCTGTGATCCATAGTCCACAAATGCTTTCATAACATCACCCACGTGACCCCTTTAAAAGAACTACGAGGCTATAAATTTACTGTCATTCTCTGTCCCATGCGGCAAAAAGTTTTATATAGCATTTTTATTATAATTTTTACAAATGAAATAAAAATACAATCAATTAGGTGAGGCAGTTTGATCAGTTTTCAAGATTTGGGTTAGAAGGTTTCACTTGTCAAGTATTTAGTGGCTGAAAACAAGGTGATGTTATACTCTTTAGAGGAATAATATGTTTACTCTCATTACAGGAGTAATCACTTGTTAAGGTTGTTTTCTTTTTTTATGTACTTTCCACAGTCTTCCGCCCCTCTTCCGGAAGTGCATCATCTCAGATGACGACCTCATCAGGTTTGATACCACATTTGTTTTTGTCCCTTTCCTTATTCTATTCAGTTTTTTTTCCCTTTACAGCCGCCGCAGAATAGAAGCTTCAACGGAAATTGCTGACCCCAATATTATTTATCTCTTTGTAGTCTAGCAAGCCCCGTGACATTAATCCTATTTACATTGCAGGATAAAAGGTAAGCTTATATGCACACCTTAGAAAAATAGGAGCATTTTAAACAGAGGCTTTTTTTTTTACAACAGACAATATCCCGGGATCTAACGTCATTCTTTAGGGTGCACTTAAATCATTGTCGCGGAAGTACTGTCAGAACTAACAATACACAGATGATATCGAGCTTGAGCCCATCTTAACTTTTTTCCCTCTGCTATTATGAAGGACAAAGGGAGCCACTTTGAAAGCGACCTTCTTTGCCACTGCTCGGTTGATGCAGAATTGCATGCTTTGTTGCTTTGGCTGAAAAGAGCGGCCATTTTGTGCCCTAGAAATACGTGCATTCTGCGAAGTTTTCTGCTGAAGCTCTTTACAGTGAATAGTTTTAATTTGAAATTTCAAATTTCTTAAATGCAACTTCTTATGTTTTTTTTTCTTTTTTCTGCATTGGTGCCTTAGTAGATAGGTACAAATTTCAGATTTGCTAACCTTCATTTTGCAGAAAATCAAATTTTGTAAAGAAATTTAAACCTTTGTACATTTTCTGGCATATCAACAACAAAAAAAAAAATGTAACAGTTAAACATAAAGTAGATAAAGTAATAATTTTGAATTTTGAAGTCCATGATGCACAGATATCACCAGATGCTGGGCATCTTTCTTGGTGATGCTCTTCCCGGCTTGTACGAAAGCCACCTTCAATCCTGCATGCTTTAGAGAGTTTGCCTTCAGTCTCAACATCAACAAGTAACATGCGTGCTCAGGGGGATTCAGATTTGCTGATTGACTTTGCCTATAGAATCATATGAACAAAAATTTGTTGTCACTGTCTGATGAATTATGGTGTGTATATCACACCTGTGTCATATCATATCATTCACAATAATACAGGAATGACTTTGTGCACGAAAGAAAAGTATCATGTCAGAATATCAATAATATAGTTGCGTGGTGATGTGTGGCCGTATTTGCATACCCTTCCATTAAGCCTACAACCTTCTCTCACCACAAAAACATGGCTGAAAGCCAGAGCAGCGTGTTGAATTCTGACTAGGGAAATTGGTCCTTAAAGCGGGGCCTAGGTCAGTCGTCTGGAAGTGGTTTGGTTATAAGCCAGTTGTTTCAGTAACAGAGTATAGTACTTAGTTCAAGCACCTTTGGCAGCGAAATCAGCCTCAAGTGTTCTTGGGTATGACGCAACAGGCTTTGCACACCTGGATTTGTGGGATTTTATGCCATTCTTCTCTGCAGATCCTTTCAGGCTCTGTCAAGTTGAATGGGATCTGTCAGTGGACAGCCGTTCTCAGGTCTCTCCAGAGATGTTCAACCGGGTTCAAGTCAGGCCTCTGGCTGGACGTTCACTGAGTTGAATCACTGAGTTCAATAAGGGCCCAACTCCACACATTTATTATCTAAATTCAGGTTTTGCATGCAAGTGGTTATTTATGTGACAAGGCTTTTGATCGTGCGCAAGGAGGTTCCAACTGCTATAAGTAAATGTGGTTATTTCTAATTTATTTTACACTGCGAGTTCACAACAGGTCCAACTCCTGGAGTCGGGCACCTGCTGCAGGAAATTCTGCTTCGACCGATGGATGGCAGCAGCAGTGATTGATGTACTCTCTAAGTAAATACAAAGTGTTCAGGTGTTCAGCAGACTTCAGAAATTACATTGAGGCTTCTGAGACTATGTTGACACAGGCAGAGGCGGACAGAGTACACAACTTCATTACTTAAGTAAAAGTACGGATACCACTGGCTAAAAAAGTTCTACAGTCAGATTGTTACTTAAGTAAAAGTACTGGAGTACTTATTTTAAAAAATACTTAAGAATCAGAAGTAACAGTAAATTTTCTAAATATTGTGTTATTACTGCCACAGTGCTTACCTTTACCTATAGAAACCTACTGGATGAAGCTTTTATAGATACTTCAAAGAGATGGTTCACTCATCTTGAAATTGAAGGAATTAATAAAAATACCCACCCCAATTATTGTATCAATATTTTGCTTTTGGTTCAACTCTACTACATCCCCAAATTTGTTTATTTGTCAAAATTGTAAGGCGTGAAGGGCGCAGCCATGTTGTGATCACGTGACGAGATCTTGGATGCCTGACATCACACGTGCGCAAAGGCCAATCCGACCACAAGCAATGCCTTATATTTATGTTTCTGTGCCATTCTTCTCCGTCGTGCTGTTAGAATTGGGGCTGGGATGTCATGACATGAAGCATCTGGAGCAGCAAATATACTTGGTGCTGCATGCGGCTTCAAACACCAGATTGAGTCTCACTTTCTCTGCTGGCCGCACACATTTCTCCAGCCATTGCCTACGAACCTGTGGCTTTCTTAGCTTGGAGGGCAAGCTAAAAAAAAAAAATGTTCCGATTTCGATTATCTTGGTCGGACACGTGGCAATTCTTTGCAATACAATAAGGCATTTTTGCCCACAAAAGAGCGAGCAAGGATGACAGCACAGACCAGACTCGTGCTAGTCAAATAAAGCTGGCTGCGTTGCTTGTGGTTGGCTTGGTGGCTTTACGCACATGTAACATAAGGCATCCTAAATGTCGTCACATGATCACAATATGGCTGCATCCCTGACGCTCTACAATTTTTGGCAAATAAACCAAAAAGTTGTACTAAAAGCAAATACTAATATAATAATTGGGGTGGATATTTTTATTGATTCCTTCAATTTCAAGATGAGTGAACCATCTCTTTAAAGTATCTATAAAAGCTCCATCCAGTAGGTTTCTATGGGTAAAGGTAAGCACTGTGGCAGTAATATAATTCCGAGGGCCCGGACATTTAAAACGAGGCACTGACAACTTTGAAAATGCGCCGGTAGTTTATTAAAAATACTATTTATACAAACAGTATCTTGAGGTAGTTTCCAGTCGCCTCCATCTTGAAAGTCATGATAAGTCGATTTACGAGCACGAACGAATAGGAAGGATAGGGGAACAGATTGCAATCTATTCGTTCGTGCTTGTCCCAAGGACTCTGGAATCGGGTTCATTCAGCATAACTCTGTACCTTGCTCTATTCAGCTTTCCCTCGACCCTGACCAGTCCCCCAGTCCCTGACGCTGAAAATCACCCCCACAGCATGATGCTGCCACCACCACAATTCACCATTGGGATGATATGGGGCAGGTGATGAGTGATGCCTGGTTTCCCCTGAACATGACGCTTGGAATTGAGACCAGATAGTTTAATCTTGGATTCATCAGACTGGAGAATCTTGTTTCTCACAGTCTGAGAGTACTTTAAGTTATTTTTTGTCACCTCAAAGTGGGCTCTCATGTGTCTTTCACTAAGAAGAGGCTTCTGTCTGGCCAGTCTAAATTCTTGTAACCTTGTTAGAGTCCAAATACTTATGGACCAATCTGTATATATTTAAATGGAGAGCCAGAGGTAAGGGTGACTGTCTGCAGAACAATTGTAGTATGTAGGAGGTTCTCTAATAAGCTTGGGAAAACTTACTAGCCTCAAATTCAAGTCATACTACAGTACATGTAATTCACACAGACTCAACAGCAAAGGATGTGAACTGCAAATATTGATTTAACTTAATTTTTAAGCTCTCAACTCCATAAAACCTAAAATCCCATAAGTGGGTTTGTTAATGCAGCTGCTTTATTCAAGCTTGTGGAACTTTAGGCCTATTTTAGATTCTAGTTGAGACTACAAGATTTCCAGAGATCCCAAATGTCCTGTTGAATTACAGGCAAAGATGTATGAAATAATGCACAAGGTCTGAATAATTTCTGTTTGATGTAATACTGCGGTCATAAAAACGGCTTCCTGGGTTTGAATATTTCACTCACTGTAAGAGTGATTCAGCTGTAGTGAAGCCCTGCAACCAGCAGATTCAGAGTATGTATATGATGTTGTCCAACACTGAGGGGAAAAAAAAGCTTTATCTAACTTTGAAACTACCTCGAAGTTCAAGAAACAATCTAAGCTTAGGGGGTTAATGCTCTTTCTGGTGAATTTTTTCACAATCTCAAAACTTCATTTATTTAACTTTTTGTATTACGTTATTTTAATATGACTAAATGAACATGCATCATAAATGCGACAAACAAACTAATCCGTTTGCATGACCTTTGACCTTATGGCCTAGGTCCTGTTGGCGCTGACACTCTGGCTCCGTCTGACCCTGATCTCGACCCCCCTGTCTGTCACGTTTTTACCAGACCGAATCCAAGATAAGTGGGACCAGGTTTTGTAACCTTAAACCTGTCAGTCATCAACACATAGGCCATAGCTGTATGATTCACCTGTGGAGTTCATACAACCGAAAGATTTGATAAACTACAGATGGATACATTCGAAGGTACTTGCGCAATTTGGGCGAGGGCAAAATATTCTTACAATATTACTGAAATTTTTTGTCAATGTTGTAACATTGTCACAGCTTTGCAACAGCTTTGCGGGAATGTTTCTAAGTTCACTGGGAAGCCATTATCCTCTACCAAGGAATTCTGATGACTAACACTTCTGGTTTCAGCTCATCAAATTCTATTCTTATTATGCTTAAGTTCTATTCTATCACTAATCATAGCTTTCAGTTCTGCTGTTTCTTTAGGGCCCCAGTGAGTGGTACTGTACTAACTAGAGGAGATATTTTTGGAAAGGTGTTAATTGCAGGGATTGTGAGATTGGATGTATCTTTTTTTTCTGGTTTTAGCGAGCAGCTTCTTCTTGTCTTTGAGCCTAAGTCATGTTTGCAATTATGTTTAAGGAGTCGCCCAAGACAATGTGTTTTTTTATTACCGCGGCCCAATGAAGATGGAGGAGGTCATGTGATCATTACTGCTTGTCTGCTGGTTGGTTTGCTGGTTTGTTTGTAAGCAGGATTATGCAAAAAGTTATGGATGGATTTTCCTCAAATTTGGTGGAATCAATAAGTATTGTTCACCGAAGCGATGATTCGATTTTGAGAGGTCAAGGTCAAGGTCATGCAAAAGGTCAAAAACATATTAAAGCATATTTGCGCGAAGACTAGAGGACTGCATAAACAGAGGGGTTGCTAGGTAATACAGGCAAAAATAACATTGAGTACTTTGGTGGAGGTACTTGCGCTCTCTGAGCGCAGCTCTAGTTTTCCTATTGTTCTCTTGACACTGTCTATGTAAAAGTTACAATGAATGTGTTTCCTTGAAAACATACTGTTAAAAATATACAGAAGGGAAGAGCTCTAAACTAATATGAGTACTATAGGTCAAAAACTGTGTCAATTTATTGCAAAGAAGACGTACAGCAAAGGCTCATCAGATGTCAGGTGTTGCATGTGTTTACACACTGATTTCAAGGTATGAAAGTTGAAAGGTTACAGAGGGGGATAGGACTGGGGCTACATGGGAATATGGACTACATGTAATACACAGCTGTACCAAACTTAATGGTTCTTGCTGTCTCGGGCCATACTTCGGTGACTTATATTTCTTGATTTTTCTGTAGAGCGTCTTTGTGCAATGCGCCGCTGTAACTAATGGCTGATCTTGTGTTATTCATTTTGAAACCACTCCAACAAATATCAAGACAAATTTAGAAAAATGCTACTCTGCATTACTTCCATGACTGCACGAAGGACGATTGCATTGTTTTTTTTTTTGTTTTTTTTCTGCTTTGTCCTTTTGTTGTGTCATTTCTGCACTGAAATTGCAGTCTTTGCGCAATGAAATATTCATGTGGATTCGATTTGCCAGGTCTGAGCATTAAAACTGGTCGCTGAATGTCGGAAACTGAAATAGCTGAGATGCCGGAATGGTGCTTTTGTCTCGCTCTGGCACAAATTAAGGGGGCTGCATATAGCTCATTGTTTCATTCCACAGTTCCAGAAACAGGCTATTTTGAGGTATTTCTGGTGCAGTTCAAACAAGCACGCGGAAAATTGGACACAGGGTTGCGTTGCACTCAAATATACCCTGCCGCTTATGCTGAAGTGGAGTTGATGCATGTATTACAACTGTCAAGCAGCTGATTTAGGTCCCACCAAACTGGTAAAACCAGCATCTAGTGGCAAACTGTCTACCTGGGTTTACCTCTATTATCTAGCTTAATATTTATGGCTTTTTTAGCTGTGGAGACTCCCCCAGCAATTTCACTGAAACATAAAAATGCTCAACGTGTTTCCGGTGTGATTCATAGTGTCGAAATTTGATTTGCAACACATGCCTATTATTCAAATTGAAACATGCCCTTCACAGGAAATGCACATATTTCTGGCTTATGTTTTATGGAGAGATGATCTTTAAACATGTCCCACCCTCATCTTTCAGTGGGTTAATCTTTCATTTTGTAAACTAATGTGATTCATGATTGAATAGCATAGTTGCTTAATCGCAGTGCGGAGAATTAATTTCAAATACTCTGAGCTTTGTTTTCAGTGACTTGCTTTTTAAACTCGCAGAGGAACTGACCTCATTTTACTCAGTTATGCAGTCAGGCTCAGTCAAGAACTATAATCTAAATGGGATACTTGTTGAGGTCTAAAATTAAATTATTCAATCAGCAATGGCTTCTTTCCAAAGCATTGCCAGACCCTAAGTCGCCAAATGCTGGGTCAAATGAAAAAGAAAGCCATAGAAAAATATTCCTTTTCCCTGCTCTCTTGGTGGTGCTGTTTGGCTCCACAGCAGCTCTGAGGGCTTATGGAAGTCAAGACTCAAATCCCTTTAACAAGATTAATCTCTTCAGGCCACCCTTACCCAACACACACGCACACACACATACACACACACACACACACATGCACACGCACACATGCACAGAGAATAGTCTCAATCAATGTTTTCCTAATTAGGAGGTATTCCCAAATATTTCCCAGATTTCCGCTATGCTCTGATTGAGTTTTTAGAATGCGTACTAGTTCTTTTATTACCACCACCAAGGAGATGGCATGGCTATGCTTTGTTTTCGCCTTGTTTTTCCGTTTGTTTGTCTGTCATCGAGTTACCTCAAATAGATCAGAGCAGATTGATATAAGCCTTATTGAAGTGTTGGTCCTGAGCAAACAAAGAATTGAATAAATTTTGCTGCCAACTGGCCAAAAGATGCAATAACTTCAAATACCTTATCTAAATTCTTGGAGGTGGTCTCCGTCATTTTTGAGTAAAAAAAATACTGCCTGTCCAAAAAAAAAAAAAACATAGACACTATAATATTTTGTTTGGTAAAGCAAAAAAAAAAAAAAAAACCAGTATGTGTTCTGACTTTGGCACCCCACACGAAATGTGTTATTCAACATTTAGCCAAATTTTAATGATTACAAAAAATTGCTTATTCCATGAATTGAAGCACTGATTACTAAAACCCCATAAGTCAAGTCAAGTGTGACTTATGGGGTTTTAGTCATAGGTGCTTCAATTTACATGTCAAAATTGCAAAAAAGTAAGCCTTATTCTCTAAAATGCTGTGGGCGTGTCCACTGAAGCCACCGAAACCACGCCCCATCGCAAGGGGCCACATGTCTCAGCTCTGTCTCAAGTACACCACGACCAGAGAAATGGTACTTCAACAATTTATTTGAATGCCAACAAACAGCCATTAGATATGTGAGCCACCAGAGCTGGAATCCAGTTTGAAGCAAGAGGATACTGACCTACCCAACAATCATACTAGATCCTTTTAGCCAGCAACACAATCATACTATTCCTTCATTTATGCAAGTAGACCGAGCTAACAATAAAGTCAGATTATCAATGAATAACATTGCGAAAACAAAGCATTTTCTGTATCTTTACCAGATAGTTGTGTCTGAGGGTACAGTGTTTATCAGATAATTATTCTGTTTGTGGTGGTAGCTGACCAGGGTGTTGGGGGATTTAGCAATTGAAAACCCTGGCTGTGAACTGAAGGTCCGCCTCTGGAGCTTCCGTGGAGAGGCAGAGGGACTGCGGTGTGCGCTAGCTAGCTAGGGAGCGGCAAACATAAGTCACCTCAAGCAAAGTCTAAGTTCAATTCCGTGTAAGTATGTCGCCACTTTAATTCCTCTAATTTGTTCCGATGAACAATAACTTCATCAAATAGAGACATATGGATATTTTTCAAGCTATTGTTGCCTCAATAATTTGACATTCTATTTAACTGGGAACAAAACTTTTCATGCTGCCATTTTGGCCAGGTCTCCCTTGAAGAAAAAAACATTGATCTCAATGGGACTACCTGGTATAATATTGGTGAAGTAAAATAAATTAAAAAATGGCAACTTCTGTTTTTTGACAGGAAGTGCAGTCTTAAGTAGGCCACAGCAAAGCTAATCCCCAAATTCAAACCAAAGACAAATCTGTCTTTAGTACTTGAAATGTTACAACGTATTTCCACTTGCACTGGAAGATAAGTACATACACAGTTTCAAAGTTATGATGCAAAAGAATCCACACTCTCTGTTGGGTTTTACGAAATGAACCAAAAGCGAAAACTAGTAGAATACAAAAAGGAGGCTTTATTTCTGAAGGGGGAAACCCCCCAACAGAGCTGGCAACAATACAATGTCCGCTATCCAAAATCAGAGTCCAATGGGCGAAATCCAGAGTCATACACAGGGCACCAATCACAAAATCGAAGTCAGAAAGAAGAGGTCGAAAAACAAGAATTTGAAAAAAAATACAGGGAATCTGCAAAACTCGGTGTCTAGGGCGGTCCAGTCAGAAAGATAAATCACTATGAATCTAGGCGAGAGAAGCGTAGCACAGGAAACAAGGAAGAACGATCTGACAAGCAAGTGAATCAAACAGACATCTTATATACATATCCAGGAGAACACATGATCGGGGAACACAGGTGCAATCAATGGCACAATAATCAAGGAGTGACACATTGGGAAGAAACTTATTATATGAATTTGGCCGAAGCCAAAACGCAGACAGGGATAACAAGACAAACCTATGAACAGACAAACAGCTCCAGTCACGGACTACTAAAAGTGCATAGTTTAGAGAAAGGAAAGCACAAAGCATTTGTGGAGACCCACAGAAAATCGCAGCAGAGATAATTAGGGAAAGGCAAGGAGGCGGAGACTAGAATAGGGCGACTGCTGAGAGATAGTCAATTAGTAAGTGCAGCTATACAATCCCGAGTGCTTGTTAGTTAGTTAGTCAAAATATACAGGGTTAGTGTGGGTTAGTAATTAGCGAAAACAATAAACTGTTAGTATGTGTTAGTAAGATAGTAAAAGAGAGAGGAAGGAAGAACACGAGATAATGAAAAAAGGTTGAAACCCAGAAACCAATAAATCACTTGCATGAGTGGCACGCAAGACAAGGGACCGTGAGCAAAGATACACACCTGACAAGACGCCGGGAGACAAAGTGCAAAGCATGGAAAATAAACAAGGCATGGGAATCTGAAACATGGCTATGAAAACAAAAACATGGCATGGAGACTATGATAGACTAAAACATGAAAACAATAAAACCAGAAATCCAAAGTACCAAATACACAAAACATGATCTAAGAATGGTCAGTCGAAGCAGCGGTCACTAAAACACAAGAATCAATAATTCATGGCACAAGGCCAGGCACAGAACTTGAACCAGACATAAACATAAACATGGGACATGGCATGGCAAAGACAGAAAATACAGGATCACAACACTCTCACTTCACAATCTTAATCAAGTCATCCGGTACCATCATAAAGTTGTACATGGTGGTATGCATCTTTATATGAAGAAAACATTACATCAAATAAGAATATTCTATATCAATCTATATAATACAAAAAATGCCAATTTTTGTTTATTGTGCATGAGCCGATTTAAGGCTTTATAGCTCAATATTTGTATCAGAGACTGGGAAAAATATTCAAGAGATGCAAGACATTTGGAAATTCAATCGCAGAATTATTTCGCGGTTAAATTTCGGAATTTACGGACACCAGCGTCTATATTTGTGTTAATAGTTAATAACGGAAACATAAAAATAAGAAAAAAGAAGAATTATTGTTTGGACTTCAGTTTATAATATATTTTCAGATTTTTTAAAATCTTATTTTATGAGAGTGGTTTATGGCAACATTATTGCTTATTTCTGTTTTTGAAACTCACTGTCTCCACATTTGCCGGCCAAATGATAGTATCCTTTATAGGAGGGGACAGCAAGTATTTGCAGGTCTAGTAAAGCATAACGTATATGGTAATCCCAGGCCATGGAAAATTGGCTTAAAATGGAATTTGAGCCTAGTGGTTTGACCCTGGATGCCTCTTTGTCAACAGTAACAAGGCCTTTGGAGACTGCCAAACTCTTAGGAGCAGGGCTTAGTCTCTAAATCAAGGAGTGCTTGGAATGGGAATAAATGGGGAGATTTGGGGAAGACCTTAATCATGGTAATGTCATTATGAGACTGAAGGGAGGGAATGAGAACATGGTGATAGAAGAGTTTTTGGGACAGATGGAGAGAAAAAGATGAGGGAGAGAAAGAACAGCGAGAAGAGGATGAGGGAAGGAGAGTAGTTCAGAAAGGAGTAATTACAGAAGATGCAGGAGAGAGAGAGAAGGAGAGAGAATGAAAGAGTGAGGCTGGGTGGGATATAATGAATTGTATACTTGAGAGAAACCCAGACAGCGTAAGGGAAAAGACAAAAAGAAAGTTTTTTATATTTCATTAATTTAAACATCATGACAGAATTTACAGTATTTACAGAAGCCAATAAAAACTGACCTTCATCCACAACTATATTTCTAAAAAAATGGATGATAAAACCATGAATCATTTTTATTTAAAAAAGCAAAGGAAAACTTAATAAAAACCAATAAACGGCTATAATAAACAGACCCCCCAATGAGACACAGATGAAACCAATAAATTAATAGGTACACAATGAGACCAAACGAGAAAATGCTCCATCCAGTTCACCCCTGTCTTACATGTTTACACACCAGAGTTTCTTCAACATAAACTAAGAGGCATTAAAATGTAACTGGGTAAACTTTTGACTTTTAAACAGTTTTATGGAATTTTTAAAAACAAAATGTGTCAGTAACAAATTTTAACAGCTTTAATGACATATTTCGTGATGTAGACTTGGCACTTTTACAAAATCTGACATCATTGTGGATCGTACGGCAAACAGCACTAATAAAGTGCATGTCCACTGTTTGCAGCAAGCAGTGCCTGTATTGTATGTGGCATGGAGGTCAGCAAATTATCAACCTGTCTCTGTGGTATCTGATCCTGCTCTGCCAACAGAGTAGCAGGAAGTTCATTGTGAGTAGTGAGAGGGAGATTCCAATGGCGATCTCACTGATCCAGAATGTCCCAAAGATGTTCAATGGGGATCATATCTGGCGCATAAGGAGGCTGAACTAACACTCGTACATTGTTAGCGTCCAGGCAATGCCAGGTAATCCATGTTGTATGAGGACGAGCATTGTCTTCCAGGAAGATTATGTGATGGTTTTGGTGGATGCGGGGTATAGTATGTGCTTCGAAGATCTCCAAATAGTGTTGAGTTGTCACTCTTCATTCGCATTCACCATTTGTGAGCTAATTCTTTAAATATGTTTGCATCTATTTTTTTTCTTATTACAACCACAATTCCAAAAAAGTTGGGATGTTATGTAAATTGCAAATAAAAACAGAATGCAATTATTTCCAAATCATATAAACCCACATTTTATTTACAATAGAACATAAACATCATGTCAGATGTTGAAAGTGAGACATTTTACCATTTCATAAAGAATATTGGCTCATTTTGAATTTGATGGCAGCAACACATCTCAAAAAAAGATGGGAGAGGGGCAACAAAAGGTTGGAAAAGTAATTGGTACTAATAAAAAACAGCTAGTGGAGCATTTTCCGATTAATTAGGTAAATTGGCAACAGGTCGGTAACATGACTGAGTATAAAAAGAGCATTTTAGAGATGCAGAGTCTCTCAGAGGTAAAGATGGACAGAGATCCACCAATAAAAACACTGCATCTAAAAAATGTGGAAATTTCAGAAAGATGTTCCTCAATGTAAAGTTGCAAAGACTTTGAATATATTTGTGGCGGGTTGAAGTAGGGCCCGGGCAGGTCATTGAACCCCAGACTCCCGAGAAAGAGTCACATGGGCTGACCACATTGCCAAAGAGTTAGGCTCATTGGCGAGGTAAGCAGGCCGTGTACTTATTAGGAGGCATTCCTAATGACAGGACCCATCAGCTGTCACATAATGTCACATAGGCATAATTCTGCACTGGTATACATTGCATGGGCACAGGAACACTTCCAGAAATCATTGTCTGTGAACACATTTCGCCATGCAATCTAAAAGTGCAAGCAAAAGCTCTAACATCCAAAGAAGAAGCCATATGTGAGTAAGATCCAGAAACGTCATCATCTTTTGTTCATTTAAAATGGATTGAGGCAAAATGGTAAACTGTTCTGTGGTCAGATGAATCAAAATTTGAAACTTTTTTTGGAAACCATGGATGCCATGTTGAGCAGTCTAATGAGGAGAGGGACCATCCTGCTTGCTATCAGCGCACAGTTCAAAAGCCTATATCTCTGATAGCATCGGGTTGCATTAGTGTCTATGGCATGGGGAGCTTACACATCTGGAAAGGCTTTGTCAACGCTGAAAAGTATATAGAGGTTTTACAACATCATTTGCTCCCATCAAGACAATGTCTCTTTCAGGGAAGGCCTTCCATATATCAGCAAAACAATGTTAAACCATATACTGCATCCATCATCATCTCAACAGTATGGCTTCGCAGGAGAGGAGTCTAAGTGCAGAACTGGCCTACTGGCAGTCCAGACCATTCACTAATAGAAAACATTTGGCACATCACAAAATGAAAAATCCAGCAAAGAAGACCCAGGACTGTTGAGCAGATAGAATCTGACATCTGACAAGAGTGGGACATCAGTCGTCTCCCAAAACTTCAGCAATGTGTCTTCTCACTTCCCAGACGTTTACAGACTGTTGATAAAAGAAGAGAGGATACGACACAGTGGTATACATGGCCCTATCCCAACTTTTTTGAGATCCATCAAATTCAAAATGAGCCAATATTTTTCATGAAATGGTAAAATGTCTCACTTTTTCTCACATCTGATATGTTGTTTATGTTCTATTGTGAATAAAAGGTCAGTTTATGAGATCATCGCATTCTGTTTTTATTTACATTTTACACAGCATCCCAACTCTTTTGGAACTGGTGTTGCCCATTATTTGTACAAAATTTTGTACTCTGTTGATGGTCATGTTTTTTTTAAGCCTCTTAGTACACTAGCATGGCAAAACAAATTGAAATACACACTTTCCATTCAATATTCCAAAACATTATACAGTCTAAAAGAATCTCCCTGATACCATGGATCCATTTCCGCTGCTCTCATAGCCTGTTTTCCTCAGGAATCCGACTTGCCAGCTTTTACTCTTGTCCAAAAAAGAGTAATCTAACGGCCCGGCCCCACTGGCTGATGGACACAAAACGTATGCAAAAAGGACACAGCGGACAAGCAAAATTTCGGAGGTGGCTCCATCCGTTTTCATCCGCTCCAGAAATGGACAAAATTGGCGAAAATTTGCGGAAACAGAACGGAAAAGAACGGACGGGGGTAGTATGTAGCGGGGATGTCAAACGCATGTTCATAGGAAGCTTGGCGGATGAAAGTGAATGGAAGTGGATGACGGCTCTGAAGGGGTTACCGGGGATAACTGCGAAGCGGATGCATAGCGGAAAGAGCGGATGCATAGCGGATGAAGCGCTTTGTCCGTTTTGAATACTTTATATATGAGATGCATGCGCTTACATCCTTTCTATTTCCGTGCTATAAACGTTGTATAGACGTTCCATGTACCTTATTTTTCCTCCATCTTTCCGTTTTCAGCTGCAGCGGATGTGAGTTGCGAGGATGCCCAGAGGATGCAGAGAGGATACAGCAGACGTTTAACGGATGATAACGGACATGAACGTTTGTTGCTCGTATATGTCGCAGATTTACGTCGCACACGGCGGAAAGTTCATCCGTTCCAAAAGTTTTGTGCAGCTCAAAACTTTTTGCGCAGATGAAATCACAGTGGACGGACGCTCGATGGATTGAGCGTATGAAACACGTATGCAATGAGTACACAACGGATGCATAGCGTTTTCCAACGGATGGCAAGATTTTTTTTACGTTTTACTTCCTCTTTACATCTGGAAGTGCAGTGGGACCGGGCCTTCAGAGAGTTTGTACCAGTGTTAAGTACTATCACCTATCTGTACCCAGAATGAAAAGAGAGAGGGAGGGATGGTGACAGATAGAGGGAGGAAAGGAGATAGTAAGGGGGGAATAAGTGAGAGAGAACACGTGAGACAATGACAGACAGTCCCGTTGTTTTTGCTCTGGAATGAGCACAGGGAAGTTTTCAGTTTGAACAGGCTTGGTTTTGCAAATATCAGAGAAACTGAAGTTAAGTTGTGCATCTCAGCTAGTGCAGCCGCCCCCAGCAGTCACCTGGCTTTTCTCTGCTCACGGACTCAAACCATTTACAGGCCCCGGACACTGAAATTCATAAAAAATGGCCCCCTGTTACAGCCGGGGAGCTTTGCTTGTTGTTAGAGGCACTGGTGGGGAAAGACGCTGATTATGCTGATTCGGGAAAAATTCTGGAGAACCTTGAAGCTTTTGTGAGAGTCTGTAATGCAGCCAAAAGGATATCCTGGATTGTGAGTTGAAAGAAAGTCACCGGAATGTCTTCTTTCATCATTCATTAAATTCTTAAAAAAAAAAAAAAATGTTATGACACAGTTAATTTGAGCTGCATGTGACATGTTCAGGGAAGCTGCCTCAGATCAATGAACATTTTCTCCTGAGCCCAGATTTGGGGTTTGTTGTTTTATCCTTCCAATGTAAATTGTGCCAGGATAAATTTAAATTTATAATCCTTGAAGAAAGCCTCTCAGCGAGAGGAAATTCGTTTGTACTTATTGGGAAAAATTTAGGACTTAGTTCAAGGTTTTCCTGCGCTGACTTAATTGTAAAGGAATTTGGCTCCAGTGATGATTCCAGATAAAAGCACAGCCCCTCCCCCATTGCTGAGCTCATGAAGCAGCAGCGACTGAGTGGCCCCTGGTGAGGGGTATGTGTGTGTGTAAGTGTACTCCTGTATTTTCTACATAGTGAGGACCAGAAATATTTTTTTTTCCTACATAGTGGGGACATAATTATTCCTCAGAAGGTTGAGTAAGGGTGTGAGTTAGGCGTGTATTGCTTATTGTTAAGATTAGGGAAAGGCTGGAGAGACACAGAAAGAATGAATGGGAATCAGTGTCATGTCATCAGAAGGATAGAAATACAAGGATGTGCATGTGTGTGTGTGTGTGTGAGTGTGTGCATGCGTGTGCGTGTGTGTCTTTCAGGCAGGACGTCTGTCAGTGCCATCTCAGTATGTTGTTTTAGATGCTGGAGACAGGCCATGGAATGTTACTGATGATCCCTCCTACCTCCACGGATTAACAGCCTCCCATAACGGCAGGGCCCAGACAGCAACGTACTGTTACTTTCTTGAATTATTTGGGGAAAATGCACGGCAAGTCTTAAATTCTCAGACGGTGACTCAATTTACGCATTTTCTCTCTGTGCTTCGGTAGTTTGGATTTGAAAACAATGAGTTTGAAGTCAAGGCTGTCAGCTTTAATTCACAGGCATTTACATCTATGGCATGTGAGGAATGTGTACTGTCACTCTGTAAATACTTATGAACAAGTCTGCTTTGACAATCACATTCACAACAGTCTCAGTTCATTAAAACTGAGCTGAAATATGGAAATGACCACAGGCAGGAGAAGTGGAAAGTTCAACTTCAGAAAGTGAAAATCCTTCCCAGTATTTCATTCTAATCCCCTGGATTTGTAAATCAGAGCGATTGAAGACCCCAGTGCCAAAAGCACTTTAGTCAAAAAATGTCCATTTCGGTAAAATTGATAAAATCAACTTTGGTAACTATGGAAGACGTATCCCTTCCTAACCTCACTCTGTGTGACAATGTGACATAATAACTTTTAAAACTGGGCTCTTCAATTCCTTGTGTGTTAGGCATGACTAATTAGAGAAATTAATTAGCTGAGGTCATGTATTGGATGAAACACACAGAAGAACTTCACTTTCTGACCCCTGAACTCTACACCTCAGACCACAACACACTGTTACATAGTGCACGCATGAAATCAGTGTATTGACATTAATTGAACTATTATTCAGTACTGCATGTTCCACCCCCATTAGGCGTAGCACTGTGGTGGGGAAAGTCATTAGGGCTGGGAGCTAAGGGCCCTGGCTGGTCATTAAATATGAACTGCCGACTCCTGCCAGTTCAGTGCTGTTGTTGTTTGACCTGGAATGCACATGACTGCTACCCCTGGAAGTTTCAGCCTAAAATATGTTCCACTGCTAATGTTTAACTTTGCTCGTCTGCAGGGGGGAGGAAGTGCTCTTGGTTAGGAAATGACTTCACATGAGTAATATAGTTTTTTTTTAATGGTTAAAATAGTGCATGTAAGCCTCATGACAGATGTTTTTAAAATAGTGACAGCTGAAATAAATGGCTTTTGTGCTCAGGGTCTTCAGTGAAACATCATATATTGATGATTAAGAAAGTGGGATTCAAAAGATTTTATATGATGCAGGATGTTGAAGGCTCCTCACACGCACACACGCACGCACACACACACACACGCACGAACACACACACACACACACACACACACACACACAGGTAGAGAACCTTTCGGAAACAAATGTGCACTGGACTATATAGCACATGCTTATACCTGTGCATGCATACAAGAAACATAAAAATGCATGCATAACAGCATAATCTCACACAAAAATACAGGCTGACTCTCTCTCTCTCTCTCTCACACACACACTCATACACACACACAACACAGATGCACAACAAAAGGTTCTTCAGTCCTAGGTTGGCATAGAACACGCTTCACGTGTACGTTATACCAGGACCTTCTTTGTTCTTCTCACAATGAATAAATGACAAGCTGCTGACACAAAGCACTTTAAATGCAAACACTTGGAAAAAAAGAAGGAAACAGTGATGGGAAGAAAAGCCATGGTGTCGACTGCTGCTTTAACAACCTGGGCTCGCCCGCGATCTGTCTCTCTGCCAGCTCTTCGTTCCTCGCCGGGCTGAGCCAGGGGTAACGGAAAAGAATCTGTGCGAGTCAAGTGTTGGCCCCTGGGCCAGACAACAGTCCCACTGTGCCAGACAGATCGCACTGAGAACCTTCCGGAAGGCTTGCGGTTGGCGTCCCGGGGAGCTCAGAGAAGGACAAACACACTATGGTATGCTCTCAGGAAAAAAAAAATTCTTTGGCTTGTCTCCATAGAGCAGGCATAGTCAATTCATGGTCTTTGGGGTTCAAGAAGGACTGGTTTTTTACTCTGCCGTTACCTGAGAGTCAGGTATTAACTCATTCTGGCCAATGAGAAGCAATAATTATCCACTAATCAGTTCATTACCCTTGAGAAAAGAATACCAATGCTGGATTTGGATTTGAGATGCAGATTTGGTCCTTTGTGGAGCCCTCTGTCATAGACCTGAAGCTTGGTGGTGGAATCATTTTCTGGACCATTGGGTTAGATGAGGTTGCTTCACGGCAGTGCTCACCAAATCTGGACCTTGAATTCACATCCATCCCTGGTTTTCTTTTCTCCTTGGTAATTAACAAACTGGATACTTACTTGGGAGTGAGACATATCGAAAGTCTGGCCAACAAGAGGCATTAATAGTTAATTAATTAGTTAATTACTTGGAAGAGAAGAAAACCAGGGCTGAATTGAGATTTGAGGGCCAGAACGGGCGATCCCAGCTTCTGGTATCACTTTTATTCAGTTCTACCCCCACCAAAATGGGCCCCATTATGGTACACATGAATACAGAAAGTCTCTTCGAAGACTGTAGTTGAGTACTAGGTACTACGCGACAAACTAAGGCCTGTCATTTTTGTCACGTGACCTGAACTCAACTTATGCATGTGTTTGGCTCTAGGAGGTAGTAGCTCACAGCCAACATTTTTTTTTTTTTTTTTGTGGAAATTTTAGGGATTTCACACTTGCAGCAATGTTTTGCTTCCAAATAAAATATGTAAATCCTCTGGTTGATTTACAAAGTCTGGAAAATATTACCCATAAGCTTTATTTTACCACCAAAAGCTGTTGCATGAAGAATTGGTCCCACAAAGTTCTATTGTAGTTCTTCATCCTGTCTGAGCTATTACTGTAGACTTGTTCCAATCAAAGGCCTACATAAAACAATCTTCCTGAGCAATATTAAACTTTGAATTTATCAACCTTCATAAATGTATTAATCAGAAGTCAGACGCAACAGTAATTTTGCTTCTGATCAGTTATTCTGTCTTACTCCGCTCAAAGACTGTGGTCCCGTGATGGCTGTTTTAAATCATGGCAAGATATTTAAATGCAATAACAGGTGCAAGCAGTAGATGATGATTTAGTTTCAACTATAGCACATCAATTAATTTGAAATGCTTCAAGCAGCAACATGCTCATAAAATTCTCTTCAATTTTCTTTTTATTTTTTTTTGTTCGCAGAAAAAATAAGAGAAGACAACTCTTCATGCACCAAACGTTCTTACCATCCAAATGTGCTCTCACCCATGTGCGCAAAATGATGAATCCCATTTTATCGTAAACTGGCCGTGCATGACAATTTATTTTCCATTAGCAAAGGTAATGCACATTAAACTTCGTATAAGGGCAGGTGTTGTGTTGTACGCAAGTAGCCAACTTTGGCCCAACGAGCGGAGAGATGCCATGGGAGAGAGGGTGCAAAAAGAAGAACTTAAGCTGCCGTGAAATTTAAGTACTGATAAATCTACTTCAACAAAACACATGATCTATTGGAGTTTTACAGTTTTAAGTAAGATCCACTGACCAATGGTATTTTTTAACCAAAAATGAAATAATCCAATAAATAAAATTCCTTTAAAACATGCAATAATCTGAATTTGTTTCTATTGCATGTGTGTCAATTTATACCGATTGCCCATGAGCTTAACAAATTTTTACTTCCATTTGAAACGTTGCTGGTATTAGAATCGTAAGTTTTGTCTGGCTGAATTAACACTACTGCGTCAGACCCATTTTAGATTCAACCTTACGACATTGCATGTCACTTGCTGGGATAAAAAGGAACTTTGAATTCGAAGATGAGTATGATAGGTGTGATAGATTGTGTTTATCATCATTATACATGTTGAATTGAGCCCTCCTTCAGGCAATCACCCAATCATTGCGGTTGGTTCGATTCCAGATGGTCTCTAGTCAGAAAAAAATCTTTGTTCAAAATATTCATTATTGGAAGCTATTAATTTTGACAATGAAGAAAGAGCACATGAGCACACACTACGGTAAACAAACAAGAACTGGATCCCTCGGTTCATGGCCAGCACAATTTGCCGTTTGCCACGGTGGACCATTTTTCAGAGCTTCTGCGTACAAACCATGTTGACTATTTAACAAGGTACAGTCTGCGCAATCGCCAGAAGTATCAGTTGCATGTGCTCAAACACAAAACAACTTATCAAGAAGAGCTTGGTTCCGAGGCTTGTGAGGTATTTGTTTTATTTACGGATTTGTGAGGTAAATTGCAAATATTAAGTGGAGGTAATACAGCTGAGCGCCCAAGGAGGTTGACATGTAGCTATAATGCATTTTATGTTCTTAAAATGTAGTAAATTTCCGTGCATTGGACATATAATTTGTGGACTGTTCTTCCACAGAATAGCCCTTTCCAAGCCATCTGACAGCTATTGGGGGCTAGAAGGGATTTCTAGGCCCAAAATTCAATCGGAGAGGCAACACTCAAATATTCACCAGCACTTTGTTTTTAGAGAAATTTAAATGGCGTTACTTCTCTATATAATCTCAAATTGAATCTTGTAAAAGGTAAACAGTCAGAAGTGAAAATAGAATAATTTACTTGTTTGAATAGTGTCCAAAATCTTGGAATTCTCAAAGAAGCCATATTTTGCGAAGTAAACAGACAAATTAAAGTCAAGCGGTTTTGGGACTAGTTGTCAGAAAGGTTGATGAAAAGCCACCTCAACCACAACACATCTTTGGGAAGTTGGACAGCCGTGCGACTGCAAATTCATTAGAGCCATATGACTGCCCTTGTAAAAAAAAAAAAAATAGTGAGAATGCACTGCAAATATGACAGCAAATGGTGATTTGTTTGATGGATTTAAGAATTAGATTTTTTTTTTTGCAAAATAAAGGCTGTTTATTTCTTTATTTAAAATATATTGTAAGAAAAATGTGGGTGTGTCCAAACTTTTGACAGGTACTGTATCACTCTAGATTTTTCGTAGCATCTATTTATGAATGGCTGTGTCCGTCAGTATTTGAACAGTGACAGTATTTGCATCATTTTGCCCCTGAATGCCAGTACAGTGGATTTGAAATAAAATCAGGATGTGCTTGAAGGGTAGACTTTTAGGTTCAAAGTTGAAGGTTCTGCCCAAAGAATTTTACGTAACGTACGAATTACAACCATTGATTATTCTTGATTATTGACACAGATATGTTTGTTCCTGTGGAGTGTTCTTGATCTGGCCAACAGTTGTGTAGGTATTTTTCCTCACCATGGAAAGAACTTCTCTGTCATTTGGGCCTTTTGGTGTTGCTGAGCTCACTGGAGCATTTTTCATGTTTAATGATAAACCAAATTGTTGATTTGGCAGCACCTGATGTTTTGGATATTTTTCAAAAAATTTTATTCAAGTGCAACAATTTCAGTATTCCAAGAGCAAAAAGCGCTGAAATTCCGACATATTTCACCCACTTTGGAGGTAAATGCCCTGAAATTAAAGCTTAAAAGTTGGAGACTGCGAAAATAGCAATGACATTGCCAATCTTCAAATATTTATTGATATAATTGTGGCTTGATGTAAGCAAAAAGAGCTACAAAGGAATCCCTCTTGCTTATCACTGGTCCCAGAGAACCAGTAGAGCCTGCAGGTATTTATTGTATCTCAGCATTCATTTGAGCCTTGCAAGCAGCTGACCACACAGTTTATATCACTCACTTGAGGTCTTGAGGTCTCACTGGATGATTTTTCAAGCGAAAGCAGAAAACTCCTTAGAATACACACCTCCCCTGGACTAAGACTAAAGACAAGTACTGTGATATAAGGTTTTAGAATCCGCTGTAGTGTCAGAAGGTTTCGTCTGACTATGTGTCAAACAGTAGCCAGTTAAGGCATAGAATCAACTTAGAGATTAGATCAGTAATCTTTCATCTGCTGAAATACACTAAAGCAAACCCCATGTCCCACCTGGATATGTAATAATAATAATAACAAGTCGACATGGTCTACAACATCCCCCGCAAATCGTGTGCTTCTTATTTTCGAACTCGATCAAGGCCTTTATAGTCTGAAGCTACACAGCAAAATTGGCAACTGTATCTGTAGTAGTTTCAGAGTAAAGTTGTCCCCTTTATCCCGTACGGACGGACGGACGGAGGTCAAACCTATATCCCCTTCCCACTTCGTGTTGGTGTGGGATAAAAAATACATGGCAGGCTTTGGCAGTATGGTTCTAAACTTTCGAACTTGATCAAGGTATTCATGTTCCCGAACTACACCCCAACATTGGTTTGCCCACCTGAAACAGTTTGCATGAACATGGGTCCTTTTTTCGCTAGTTTCGGACGGACAGATGGATGGATGGACAAACTGAGACTAAATCTATATCCTGGTCCTCTTTGTGACAGCGGATAATAATTCCTGTGTAAATGTGGCCCCTTTGAAAAGATCATGCACTAAGTTGAAGAAACGAGACAAGGGCAATAACTCCATAGCTTCTTATACAACCCCTCACGCAAATTATGGAATCACCACTCTGGGGGATGTTCATCCATCTTTTATACTTCAAATCTCAGATATGAGACAAAACAATTTTTGCTCAATTGCTGAATAGTCAGGCTTCATGAAACACAACTTGAACAAATTGCATTGAATAATTTTAATTAGTGGCATATTTTTTCCAGATCAAATAGAGGAAAAAAAAAAAAAACGAAATCACTCAGTGTTAAGGAGAAAAATCATCAGCAGAAACAACTTCGCTTCAACTTCCTCTGGCTTTTATGATGGCCTGAATTCTTTGAGACAGAGACCTCACTAATGGGTCAGCTTTGCAGGATGGCGCTTTGTCGTTGACATTTTTTTTACAATTTCCACCGTTAATGTTCAATTACTGTGTGCTGTGCACGTCATCGAGTTGATATGCCTTTCCCTGAAGAAACGCTTTTACACTCTTCGTGGCAAGATGCTTTGTCATCCAGAAAAATGACTTTATCACCACCAAACCTATATTCAACTGAGAGAATGAGAAAATAGTCGAAATTTCAATGTTTACCTGTGGATTAACTGTTTAGGTAATGACTGCCTAAACCCCTGGTACTTTACCCAACATGCAACCCCATATCTATAATATATTTGAGGTCGATGTCTGTCTGTCTGTGTGTAGGTACACGTTTTTCTCTTACATTTCTCAACCGATTATCACCAAATTTGGTGTGAATATCCACTTGGACACCAGGAAGGACTTGACGTCTCCTGATTTTTGAAAAACGGTCATGCGCGCAAAAAAAATGGCAATTTAACTCCGGGTAGCAGCTAGTCAGAAATAAATGGGGAAATTAGCTTGTTTTCTCTAGGCATTCATCCTTATGTTTCATTGGAGTGATACAAGACATTACCTTGGTTCCTGTATCATTGCCTTGGCCTGTGCAGATTCATGTTTCATCACTGAAATGTCACTTTTCCTCCAGTCATCCACACTCCATCATTGCTTCTCTTTACCCCACTGTAACCTGGCTTTATTCTGTTCGGATGTTAGTGCTGGTTTTCATTTGGCTCTGCTGATGTAAATCCATTTTTTGCTGATGAAAAATGCATTTTTTTTATTTTCAAGCATATTACTGTGAGGTTTTTTTTTTTTTTTTAAATTTTCCCTGACTTCTTGATGTTCTCTATGGTCTCTCCATATGTTTTCGTTTAATAACCTTCCCATTTTGTTTATATTGTACCTTAGTGTAAACCCAGCTCTATGGGAACAACCTATATAATTTACCACTCGCCCTGTTGAATTTTCTTCTTGGAGCAGTTTTTTTTCCATCCTTTCGACTGCCAGTTGTCTTGTTACAGCCTCTCAATCGCCAAAGTTTGAGACATCATTAAGGACTGCAAAGACAATTTTTTCACTGCAGACTGATTTGCGCATTCAGATTTGTGTTGGTATTTCTTTTAGAGATGCCAATGACAAAGTGATTGCGTAATTTTTTCATCAACTCTGAGTGATTCCACGTGTTTTCCTCTCCTTGATCTGGGTAGAAATACACCATTAATAATAATTGAAAAAAAAAATCTAATTTGCTCAAGGTATGTTTCACAAGTCAAGACTGTTCAGCAGTTCACCAAAAAAATGTTTGTGTCAAATTTGCCATTTATTTTCTATGAAGCAAATAACCTGGATGAACATCCTCTTTGTGAAGTGATTCCAAAATTTTGCCAGGAGTTGTGGCACTGTCGTGTCTCCATCACTGTGTTGATGTATTGGGGATTATTTCACCACATGAAAGATCGCCCCCTACTGGCTTCACCAACGCCATTTCCAGCAACAGCTAGTTTGACAACTTCGACCTGGATGAAAATAAGCCATGTTTTTAACAGAAGGGTGACTATTATTAAATGGTGCCCCATTTCAAAAGGCACGCACAAGGCTTCCTCTGGGGAGACTTTGAAGGACCCCGAGAGGTCCCGGGGAGCTTGTACCTTATTTAGATGCAAATATATCTGCTTCAACTGACACAGGCGAGTTACTCCATTGTTCCAGATCCTACATACAGAACCAACAGATTTTCACGCTTTGCCGGTCTTATTACCATATATCTGAATCATTCAGAAGAGCTGACACAGTATGCATTGTATGGTCTCCTAGACGGGTTTTTGGAGGGAAAAAAAACAGACAAGAGGCCTTTGTTGTAGCTGCTGTTTATCCTACTCTCCAATCTGTAAGTGCATCATATGCGCTAGGTGTGGGCGTGTCCAATCGACCTGGTTTTCCAAAGCTTGAAGTCACTGCTAGTCCTAGGATCCTAAAGGATGTGATGTAATATTCATTAGAAATCAAAGACGTCCGGAACTTTCCCTGAGTTTGGCACAAGCATATGGGGCTCTGCACTTTGAAATCTTTCCTTGGAGACTGTGTGCCAGGGGCGCGAAACAACATCACTTTGAAGGTGTAAAACGACTGCGCGCATGTCCACTGTTGGCTGTCTCCTCCTGTGACACAGTTCTTGACAACATAACTTTTTTTCCAAAACATCGGCTCATTTTTTTTTGTATATTTAATAGAATACATTTATTGGTGATGCTCTATTCCAGTTTTTGCACTGTGTTGTAGCATATCAGTGGGCCGAGCGGCAAATGGAGCATACGCGCAAACAAGCACATACACACACACGCACACGCACATGCACACAAACACGCACACAGAAAAACACCTTTATTACACAGACACACACACATGCGAAAGAAAGGTTCGGCATCCTGTTTTACTCGGGTCACAATTCGAGCCATTTGACACACAGGGAGCAAGCCTCATCCATCACTGCGGATACAAACTGTCAGCGCTTACAATGGGAAAACAGTTTAGAGCCTCGCCTGTAAAACTGACCCACAAACCCTCCTCTCACTACGGGCAAAAAGTAAATAAAGAAAACCTTGGAGACGAAATACCCAATCCTTGGCTCGCAATTTGCAAGGTGGACATTTGTGTTTATTACTTTTTCCCTTGCAGTTGAGGGTCTTGCACTGCAGCAAACGGATGAGGCCTTATAAGGCTTTGTCGCAGTTAGGTGTGGTATGTGAGAGTTTATATCAGTCTCAGACCACACTCATTGTTCTGGCTTTATATTTAGGGCAGTCTTTTCAAGAATAGAAGCTAAAAACAACTTAAAGACAAGCCAGCTTTCAACTCAAGCCACTTTAAACCACTGCAAGGTACAGGGGCCAGTTTGAAGTGCTCGTCAGCACAGAGCAGCCGACTGTGGCCAAACAGTGTGGTTACATCACCATATTGTAGACACAATAGTGAGCCTTTACATCTCCTTAATCCAAATAAACATGTCTTAGAAATAGCCTTCTGAAGAGTTCATTACGCAGCTCCACCAACAAGACCGCCGGAGATTTTTTAAAAATATCAAATGTAGTTTTTTGTGAATTAAAGTGCCTGCTCGAAGTGGAAAATGCACACCATTCCGAATCAGTTTGGATAAGTTTGTCCTAGAGACAGAGCACAGTGTGGGAGTGTACAAGGACCAGGCATCAATGAAAGATGAACAGCCAAAATTTAAATGCACTTAAATAGAAACAATGCCTTACATAACCTGAGAAATACTTGACATGTAATGAAAATAATTATTTTATTGAAAACACACATTTTCTTGAACGTCTTTAGGTCAAGAAGTCTAAAATGTTTGGTCAGAAATTATTTTCCACAGAACCTGAAGAACTGAAATAAACAAACTAACAAAACCTCATAATCATACTCTGCTATGACTTTGAGAATTGTTTAAGAAAACAATTGTTTTGTGCATTTCCCCCTGACCCAATTAATTCTATCTTTACTAATTTGTCATACTTAAAAGTTTCAGATCGTCCAACTAATTTTAATATGAAACAGAAACAATGACAGTAAACATTAAATGTAGCTTGGGTATGACCATTTCATTTAATGAAAAGAGTCCTTTGAAACATATCATCCATGTGAATAATTGCCCCTGTACACCAAATGACTGATTGTGCAAACCTAAGCGGCAACAACTGTCAAATGTTTGTAAGAGCTGGCAATTAGTCTTTTACATCCAAGTAGAGGAATTTCGGCCCACTTTTTTTGCAGAATTGTAATGATTCATCAGAGGGTTTCGAGTATGATCTGCTTGTTTACGGTCATGTCAAAGCAGCTAAATCGAGTTCAAGCCGGGGTTTTGACTAGGCCACTCAAAAACCTTCCTTTCGTTTTTTTTTTAAACATTCAGGGGTGGACTTGCTTGTTTTCTTCAGATCATTGTCTTGCTGCAAAACTCAAATGTGTTTCAGCTTTCAATCATGAACTAATGGTTGGATATTTTCCTTAAGGATTTTCCGATAGAGCGCAGAATCATGGTTCCATTTATTATGGCAAGTTGCCCAGGTCCTGAAGCAACAAAGCAGTTTTAGACCATCACACATATTATCCCAGAAGTCTTGGAGGGTCATCAAGATGATTATTTTAGCAAATGTGAGACAAGCCTTTGTGCTCTTTATTGTCCAGGGTAATTTTTGGCTTGCAGCTTGCTCATGGATGCTATTTTTGCCCAGTCTCTTTCTTACTGTGGAATCATGCCTCAAATGAGGCAAGTGAGGCCTGGAGTTCTCTAAATGTTAGTCTGAGATCTTCTGTGACCTCCTGGATGAGTTCTTGATGCACTCTTGGTGGAAATTTGGTTGGCAGGCCACTCCTGTGAAGGTTTACCACTTTTATAAGTTTACTCTATTTGTAGATAATGGCTCTCACTGTGGTTCGGTGGAGTCCAAGAGCATCAGAAATGGCTTTGTAACCCTGTCCAGACTGATATATGTTCATGACTTTGTTACTAATTCTTTCTCGATTTTTTTTTTCTTTTTTAGATTGTACCATCATGTGCTGCTTTATTGCCTGCTTCTCATTGCCAGACAGGTTCTATTTTAGAGATGTTCAGAATCAACAGGCGGTAATCATTCCTGGGTATGTCTAGTGAATATGAAACCAATTATCAATAAAATTTGTTTAATCGGTTGATTTACTAACTGAATGGGCAATTACTTTTTCACAAATGACCAAGAAGGGTCAGATAGCTTTTTTCCTTCAATAAATGATTTCATTATTTAAAAACTGCATTTTGTGTTTCCGCTGGTTGTCTTTATCAAATATTAATATCAATTGGATGAGCTGAAACATTTAAGTATGACAAATAAGCAAAAGCTGAAGGAACCGAGAAGGGGGTAAAAACCTTTTTACATCACTGTATGTCTGTGTGAGAGTGCTTTTGACTGAGCTGGGAGGAGGGCTGGGTTCCAGGCTCATACATGGTTTGGATTAGTGATTAGTCAGTCTGTTATTGGGAACACGCGTGCCAGAGATGGCATGCTGGGGGACGGAGTAAAAACACATGGAAATGTGTGAGAGGATGATGGAGCCTGACATGATCTACTGGAGCCCCAACTCTCTTTTGGGTTAGGGGCTCTTGTATGTCCAAGTCAAGGTGGGTGGAGATTGGATCAGGCTCTGGGGGCACATGGATGAAAATGTCTTTGGATGTCCAATGCCACAAATGACAGATTAATGTCCACGATCGTATTCTAGAACAGTTTTTTTTTGCTGTGAAAATATTTAATCATGTGCACCTGATAAATTATCAAATTTAAAGCCAACTTTATGTAACCTTAGTTTGTTCTTGCTAATTAGCAAATGATAGCAATGAGGGCACAAGTCCTACACCAAAATCAGCCCATAGGTTTACCTCCGGTCGTGGAGGGGAGCAGTCTCTGCAGGTTTAACTCGAGTCTTGGAGAGCTGCAGTGTCTGCACGTCTAACTCAAGTCCAGAAACACTGCAGTATCTGCAGGTCTAACTCAAGTCTGGGAGGGGAGTATTGTATGCAGGATAAAGTCCAATCCTGAAGGGTTGCAGTTTGCAGATTTCATTACAGTCCTGGGAGGCTTTAGTGCCTGAAGGTTTAACTTCAGGCCTTGAGGGCCACAGTGTTTACAGGTTGAACTCCAACCCTGGAGGGCCACAGTATCTGCAGGTTTAACTCCAGTCCTAGAAGGCCCCAGTGTCTGCAGGTTGTAGTCCAGTCCTGGAGGGTTGCAATGCCTGCAAATTTAACTCTAATCCTGCAATGCCACAGTGTCTGCAGATTTAACTCCATCCTAGAGGGTTGCAGTATGGGAAGCTTTAACTTTAGGCCTGCAGGACCACAGTGTTTGCAACTTTAAATCTAGCCACCAAGACCCACAGTGTCTGCAGGTTTAACTTCAGGCTTGGAGGGCTGCAGTATCTGCAGGTTTAATGCTAGTCCTACATGGCCAGAGTGCCTGTAGGTTTAACTTCAGTCCTGGCGGGCCACAATGCCTGCAGGATTAATTCCAGTCCTGTCAGGCTGCAGTTACTGCAGGTTTAACTCCAGTCCAGGTGGGCCACGGTGTATGCAGGTTTAACTCCAGTCCTGTGGAGCCACAGTGCCTGCTGGTTTAAATCCAGTCATATCAAGCTATAGCATCTGCAGGATTAACTCCAGTCTCGGATGGCCATTGTGTTTGGTGGTTTAACTCTGGCCCTACTTGATGCAGTGACTGCAAATTAGAAAGAAGCAGAGCCCCACATCACTTGAAAACATAAGACAGTAATGCAAGCCTGCATGACAAAGGATGTCAGTGATGAGACGCCCCAGTGAATTCAACTCGAGCATTCCAATATTCAAAAGGGATGAGAAATCTAAGGTGAAAAACTGCTTTGCAAGTGTGCCCAACTCCCAGAACTTGAAGAAAGAAAAAAAAAAAAAAAAACCTCTAGTGACATTTCAAAGAGCACACACACTGTATACAATTCTTGTCCCATCTTTGAATTCCCCGAGACGGTAAGAATGAGTCCTAGCAACAAAAGCTACATATACCAGAGAACTCTGACATGCATTAGCCTCTGTTTCTCTGTCTGTTTTCTGTTTTCCCGTAAACCAAAAATTGCAGTAGATCTCACACTGCTGGTTACTGAAATATACTAAGAGGCATTAAAAATGCAACAGCTGAGCGAAAGGCAGAGACATACCCTGGATAGCTTGCCAGTTCATTGGAGGGCATACACACCACTCTCACGCCATTCAGTTATGCACTCATCCCACTACCTGTGGGTGAATGACATTTCCATCATCTTTCCAAATTTATTTGCCAATTAAGATCCATAGAGAAAAAAGGTACATTTCAGAAACTGACTCAGCGCTTCTTCTGGGGTAGTCTGTAACCAAGCGACTAAGGAGCTTGACTGCTGCTTGAGAGGTTGTTGATTTAAGCCTCAGTGCAGTCGCAGTAAGAGCAGTGCAGCTGTTGGGCCCTTGAGCCAGGCCCTTGTCCCCACATTTATCCAGGAAGGATAGACCACCTGCATTGTCTAATAAACTGTTTCATTCCTTTGATGAAAAGCCTCAGGAAAATAATTGTAATTTAGCGGTCAAAATAAAGTAAAGCGATTACTGAAATATTAAAAATGTCTTCTTCAAGGACTGCATTTCAGGAATTTCATCCTCATAGCCTCTTCACGTCGAAGAAGAGCCAGACATGTAGGCATGTGTGATCATATTCACTGGACCATACGGAGCATACTGGCTCTTCAAATTTCCCCATCACTTGACAACATCGTTCAACATCTGCTCAAGTATGTAAACAGTGAGCCGGCCAGAGTCTACGCCAGGCCTTTTCCTCGGCTCTCAGACAGTGATCACGCCGCCAAGATGTAGAACGCAAAAAGGGAAGCCCATTTTATTTTAAAATGCGAGTTGACTGATATCTGCTCACAACATCTGGAGCAGGTTCGATTGTATTTTCCTGACAACACGCCGGGATCGATTTCCGTAACTATGGAAAACGTGAGAGTGAAGCTGTTAGAGAATTGTTTTATGCACGTGCTTCCTCAGAACTCCCTCTTCACTGCCTGTAGTTGAGCGGGGAGATGTCGTCATGCCGCAAATCTGGACGATGCCTATGAAGTGCACTCCCTGTCTTAGAGGGAGTCTTCTACACTGAAATTATGTTCGTCTTGTTTTACTTTGATTTTTAAATAATTTTCAAGCTTTCCGAACCGTAGCTGTAGAATACCTGAGTCTTCTGGTTTTAGATTTTATGGTGAGACTCATTGTGCCTCAAATACTTAGGTGTTAAATTATGCGTTTGACCGCCATAAATGACCGCCTAACTTAGTTATGAACAACAACAAGAAACCCCATCAAATGGCGCCAATGTAATTTGAAAGCTCAATGAGTTCCAAAACTTTGTTGTTTTCAGTCTCCAGTACTGGCCGTTACAGCACCATTAGTGTTCAGTTTTGGTCATTCTTATCACGTAACTGTTATCGCAGTCCTTGAATTGGTCACAGTGACTGTCTATGAAAGACTCTTGTGTTGACAAGTACTGACTGTCAGGGATCGATATGGTCATCATCATAAACAGAGCCCATAACTGAGCCAGTTTCAAACAAACCTCAGTGTCAAGAGGCCAATATCATCGGGACTGGCCTGGATTGGCATTCTGATGATTTCTGCTCGGAGATGATTGTCTGTGTGCATGTTTGGTGGAGTTTGTACATGGCGTGGGTGTGGAAGGGAGAGTAATGGCTGCTTCACATGTTCCTGCTACAAATGAGTCAGCATTGAAGTGCAATGTGAGAGCCCTGTACATAACCACATGTGATGCCAGCTTTTCAACTGAAAGAGTGCCAAACAGCCAGAGAAGAAAGCAGAATAAGAATGCTTAAAGAAATCCAATGGTTTTCGAGGAGGCCTGAACATTCTTGAAATTCTTACTTGGAATTATATGAAACAGACATTTCAAAAATGCCGAAAGAGCATCAAAGCCAAGTGTAAGCCTATACACTGACAGAGACTGAAAGAATCAGCCCATCTAGAGGAGGAAAATTCACAAATCGTACAATATTTATCCTAATTTGCTCAGAGAGAAAATGATATTAAGGTAACATAAATAATTCCACCAAGAACCAATAAAAATTACGGTCAAAGCAAGCACATCATTTACAAGCAAACCAAAATAGTCTGCCCTGAACTAAGATGATGCAAAATGCCCAGCAAAAACATACAGACAGAGTAGTATCAATAGCCATTTATATAAAACCACAATATATTTGTATTGCGATGCCTGGAGATGATTTTTCTTCTGCCATTTTTTGTTTAAAGTTTGAAACTGAAGGCAGAACATTTGGTTTGCCAACAACACGGAAATAAAAGTTTTTCGAGGCCTGGATTCAATCAGCACGTCTTTCACGCTGACTCACTGTCAAATGCAGTCATTCTTCAGTTTTTTTTTTCCTCACATGGCTGGAACAAACCAGCGTTCAATGCTGACAACATTCATTTTCTTTTCGTCATCATTGCAAAAAAAAAACAACCAACTAACATTTGTGTTTATTCAGTGAATAAGAATTGAGTATGTGCTGATTGAAACCGGCACAAACTTTGTTCAACTAAATTTCCAACAGAGGAGGATGGCAAATTTGAATATCTAACAAAGCTTCCAAGACCAGGCATTACACTGAAACTGCACTGAAACTTAAAAAGGTTTAGACTAACTAGATCACATGGAATACCCTTAGACAGACCCCTCCGTGAATCTGGATCTCAACATAAAGTATGGAAGCAGAATGGCATGCCAGATGTTGCTTGCAACATAGTCCATCATTGAGTAACTCATTCGCAATGCAATCGCAGTTTATCTAATAGATGCTGCACACGCAATCTAGTTCTCATCAAAACATCCATGCCTTTCCAAACCTCAATCTCTCTTCTGCAAAGTTATTTCTCATATCCCCCCTTTTTTTGGCACTCTCTATAGATGTCAGTAACTAAGTTATAGACAATGATTTTTCTTTGAATCAAACCAGAATTTTGAGCTCCTGGAATGTTGTCTGAGGGTTGAATTCTGTGTGCGTATGTGTGCGTGTGTGTATCCTTTCATAGATATCCTTGTGAGGACCAACTCTTGAAAAACCACGATGTTGAGAGGACATTTTGGGTTATGAGGAAATTATTGGGTGGTCCTCACATAGGGTTACGGCCAATTAAAGTCAGGGGTGCCGTTACAAACATACATTTGGTGTTAGAGTAAGGGTAGGGTTAAGTTTACGCATAATTTGGTTGTGGTTAGGATTTGTGAAATAGCATTCAAAATGAATTAAAATCAATACAATGTCCTCACAAGTATGGCTAAACAAATGTGTGAGTGCGTGAGCGTATGTGAGCTCGTGTGTACGCGATGTACTTTTCTTTTTTAAAAAGTTCTTTCCTTGAAAAAAAAAAGTATCTTTCCTCCTCTCAGGTGAGAGTACTGTATCAGTCTTATGCATACATGCATTGAGAGCAGTTTGATTTTAAACATTGTTAGGAGCAAAACTGACCATTGGTCTGTTAAAAAAAGCAATTGAATTTATGAGGACATGAAACTGAAATCAGAATCAATTTTATCATTGGCTCATTATTTTCTTACAGTGCTGAAGTATCTTCATTGTAGCATACTGGTTTATGTGAACTTCAAAACATTTTAAGTAGGAGTATGAAGACAGTTTCCACCAGGCATGCTCGACCGGCTTTGGATCCAGGAGCAGTGCTCCTTCTCTCTCTTTGAACGAGTAAAGTCATCAGCCTCTTGGTGACTAACTTCCTTGGCATTTTAATGAGAAACACTCAGTTCCCTAACAGGAAACACACAGTAATATTAATTTCAATAATAAAAAAGTCCTCCGATTGAAACCATCACCGCGCTGCGTCATCTGCGATTTCATCGACTGCCAAATCTGCACAGCAACTCAAAAAAAAACAGCCGTGAATCATGACTTCGTCTACGCCGCTTGACAGCCTGTTCATCACTGAACAATATATCACGTGTCGGATCAATTGGTTTTGAAATGAACCTTCAGTGGAACGCGTTAATGCACTGTCATCATCTACACATTGTCCTTGACTTTCAGCAGGTTATTCAAACAAGTTTTACTTTATTTAATGAGTTATATACATCACGACTCTCCGGAAAAGTAGTAAATTATGCGTGAATTAAATAGCGCCCGAAACATTTACTATTTATCAGCATAAAGCAGAGGACAAGGTCCATGGGCCCTGTATCCAATAAAAAGATGAAAATGCTGACAGCTGACTGGCTCGCTTCTTATGCTGAATTAATCATTCTGACCACGATCTGCTTCGCAGGACAATTTCTGGAAATTCAAGAGCAATGCAAGTGCGCTTGTCACATTGTAAGTTCAATCTTCCGCAGAAAGTCTGGGAGTCAACTTTTATAATGGGATTTGGAAGCTGGACAGTCAAAGGGTGTTTGTCAGTATGCATGTGCATGTGTGTGGGTGAGAGAGAGAGATCTTGCCTGGATGTGTGTGCATGTTTGACTGCATGTGCATGTTTGGCTGCATGTCTATGTGTACAAGAGAGAGTGTATCTGTGCATGAGCGCATGCTTTTAGTTTCAATGGGTGCATGTTTGTTCACAGGGCAAGTGAACATAATCAAGGTTAAAGTATAATCCATCCATTCATTATCTATACTGCTTCTTCCTCGGAAGCTGGAGCCTATCCCTGCTCTAGATGGGCCAGAGGCAGGGACACAGTCTGAATAGCTCACCATCCATCATAGGGCAAACACACCATTCACTCACACCTATGGTCAATTTAGAGTCTTCAATTAGCCTAACATGCTAGCCTTCGGAGTGGGGAAGGAATCCAGAGTAGCCAGAGTAAACCCACATTAACGCAGGGAGAACATGCACCATCTCCAGGCTGGATTTGAACCTATGACCTTCTTGCTGCGAGGGGGCAGTGCTATCTGCTGAGCCACTATGCCATCCAGAGTGATGCACAAAGCATATGCGCTGTAAAAATAAACCCGAGAAGCATTTTTGCCACCCTAAATTCAGAGTGAAGTTTTTAGCTTTGTGACCTCCTTGCAACAAAATATTGCTAATAAGGTGAGACAGAATGACTCATTTCACATTTTACCGATGATATAAAAAAAACTTACCTGTCAAACAAATAGTGACTTAAATTGTGCTAATGAGCTCAACTAAATGAAACGATTTGTCACATCAGAAGACCAACATTTTGTGGTGAAACAGACTTGTAGCGGAAGGGGACAGATATAAAAATGATGTCGTGGACCGGTGTTTTCACAAGCCTTTCATGGGCTAAATTAGAATTTTCAGTTACAGAAAAGTCTTTGTGATCAAAGTTGATTGAAAAAAAAATCACATATGCGTTAGCGTTGCAATAAGGCCGCATCAATTGGGTTAACCAATGCTGTTGTTACCTGACACTAATGCTATCAGTATGGGTATGAAAAACAGGAAATGGATGCCGGCTTGTGTGGCCTCATTATGAAGTGTAACTGAAAATTATTACCATGAACTTTCCTGGATGGCTTTTTTTCTTTGTTGCTGTTGTTTGACGTGACAGAACAACTTGTCTGGAAACAACTGTGGAAGTATCCAAACACTGAATCGTTGATTGCTCTGCCATTCTCACATTTCATTGGCTATTGTCAGCCTTCTCCAACTATCATGGCCTGGACTTTATCTGCGTATGTCCCTTGATTACCCTTGCAAATCAATGCAGCACAATTCCCAGTGTCCCCTTCTGAGAACAGTTAAATCAAACTGAGGAGTTGAGCCAAATTGCTTGAGTGATGTGCTGGCAACGAGCATTCCTTTCCATGCCTGAAATAAAAACAGCTTTTCTTGCGTTTCTAAGATATACTTGTGTTAGAGGAGGAAGATCACAAATTTATGATCGATAAATACACAGTGAGTTGTGCTGTTGCCTCACACCAAGAGGGTATGGGTTTGAATCCGGTCTGGCTGGAGTTTGCACGTTCTCCCCGTGTTTACTTGGGTTTCCTCTAGGTACTCCAATTTCCTCCCATAGAACAAAGACATGCATGTCGGGCTAATAGGAGACTGTAAATTGCCCACAGGTGTAAGTGTGTGAGTGAATGGGGCATCCACCCTGCGATAGATTGGTGAGCCATCCAGGGCGTGTTCCTGCCTTTTGCCCATAGTCAGTTGTGCTAGACTCTACCTCCTCCATGACCCTTATGAAGATGAAACGATACAGATAATGGATGGACTTAGATATTGGTGATGCAGGTTGAATGCTACGCAGTAGCAAGCAGAAAAATTATATCTGAATTTCTTCATATGTTTCACTAGTACCCCACACAAAGTTGCTCCCACAAACTAATTAGGGCTCATAAAGCATTGCAGTACATTCTTAAATATTTGTGAAGCCCTAGTTGTCCTGTTCCACGATCAGTCTGCCCTACCCATATCAACACCATATCTATTGCACAATGAAAGGCACAACTGATCCTTGATCCGCTCTTGCACTCTAAGACGCTTTATAAATATTAAGCCAATATTCAAGAGATAATATCACCCACCTAACTGCAAGCACAAGCCATTTATCCATTGCTTGGAAGCAATTGAATTTTCCCCTAAGCCTTTACACTCATATATTGTGAGGTCCATATTTCAAAAAGATTGCAATCTTGTCATATTTATCTTAGAGTTAATTTAACATCTGAAATAGAAAATGCTTTCAGCCTCCAGCAAACCGTCAGTTAATCTTTTTTTCCCCCCCTTGGTTTGCTTATAAGGAAATTGAATGTCATCCTTTTGGAACATAGGTGTTCCATCATCCAGAATTTACACTGGGAAAAGAAAGAAAAACAGTGTTTCACATCATTTTCACCTAAACTCAAACACAATTTCAACCTAATGAAATGACTTAACAGTAACCTTCCAATGCAGTAACACATCACTCGCAAATCCTTTCTATTTGCTGCTTTAGAAATCATTGCAACTCCTTCATACCGAACAAAAAATATAGATGAAAAATTTAGAAAATAAAATTAGTAACTGCATTGACCTTGAAAAAAACCAGTCGAACCTCAGAAAATTCATCACAAAAAATAAAAGCTGTTATGTAGTAATAAAACATCATCAATTTGACTCGTCTCTAGAAGAACGCTCACAAGTCAAAACGTGTTAACGTAGCTCTGTTTGCGAAGGTTGCCCCCATGTGCCGATGACAACTCTGGCGCGAGAATACGCCAGCGTATGTACCCGTATTATTCCCGCTTGCCTGTTGTACATGGAGCGTGCGCGTGTCAATTCCAGCTTTCCACAGGAATTATCTCAGAATCTCAGGAGTGTCGTAAAAAAAAGAGAGGGAATGAGACGAAGAAAGCAGGGCCTCACACCTCAAAATCCATTTGCTCCTCCTGCAAAACAAAATATCTGAGTCACTCTGAACACATATTTTAGCTTTATCTTGAGACTTAAAATCTCATTATGCCTCCGCCACACACAGTGGACCAGAGGCATGCTGATTTTCGGTTGTCTGTTCGTCTGTCACTCCATCCGTCCATCACACACATCTTCTGGGTGTGATATCTACTGATGGAGGGGATGGATATTGGCCAAGCTACACATGGTAACCCCCCACAATCGGTTGCTGTGCTGATAAGTTCAGAAGGTCATCTGGTCAAAGGTCATGGTCGCATACGGTCAGCTGCATGTAGGAGCTGAAGATCAACTTTAAGGGATTATGAAGCTTGGGCAAGTCAATAGCTCTAGCAATCAATGCTTTGCATTGACTTCTACGTCATTTAAATTTCTTATCTCTATCGTCTCCGGTCTAATCACAGAGAAATGGCATCCTGAATTGGCGTCTTTGGGTATGTCAGAGGCCAATGCAGTGCTATAAGTTCTAGGTCATTTTTGATTACTCCAAGCCACAGGCCCCAAAATTTTTCTTTGAACGGCGGTACTTTTTATCTAACTCGACTTGGACTGGTGTTTGAGTTGTCCTGACGAACATCTGCATGAAGGCGGACAATAATGTCAGGTCCAGAAGACTTGTGCTAAATCCAAATTAATGACAAGCTCCTAAATAGTTGCGGTATACCATAGGACTGGTGCCAGCCCACTGTTTTGGACCACTTCAATTGAGTCAATTTCAAGAAATTATCAGAAATAAAATTAATTTTTGAGTATGGTAGCTTCAGTCTCATTTCATCGAATGAATTAAAGAGGAGTTAGTCCCCATCTTTGCAGCTTAATTGGCTACAATTACCCAAATCTTGATACTGGGTAAAAAATAAAATTGCAGGTGCTATTGAGCTGACTCATTAATCCTAAGTGGTTGGAAAAAGTAGGGGTCACCCCCTTATGGGCCTCTATCAGTGCTCCCAAAACTGCACTGAAGAGCGAACCACCAAATTCTTCAGTTTCAGTCAAACACTGAGATACCTCGTAAAATATTTTAAATATCTTGACTGTGGCACCGTTTGCATCTGGGCGGGAAACTAACAACATTTATCCCCAAGATTTTATTTTATTTTTCAAATGAGCACTCGCAGGGGGATGATGAACGTTTTGGAAGGGCTCGTAACGAAATGTGCCGCAAACGATAATGTCCACTCTCAGTCAAATCTTACTTCCTGATCTCCAAAGGTGGAAAATCAAGGAAATCCTTTCTTATCTTTACCAGAGCTCCTATTTGTAAGCCTAATGTATGAAGAGGGATGAGTCACTAAAGTACATATGTTGTTGTTGTTCATGTTTTTCCAAGCAGAACACACAGAAAGCATTTTGTATTTTACAGACAGGATACTGTATGTCTGTGACGGATAACACAAACCCCAAATACAATACATAGCAGGCCTGCTATGCCGGCATCACTGCAATGGTTTAGAATTCCAATGGTCTGCATCAAATAAAATACAACAATGCACTACTCTCAGGACCTCCAGAGCAGTCCTTACATGTTTGAACAGTGACACAATTTTTGGTCTTTGGCAGCGTCCTCCAGCACACTGGTGTTAAACCCAGTAAATACTAGGTCAGATTTAGCTTTAAATCCCTGTTATTTAAACCTTGCAGGAATGGTAGTGTTTTTTGCTGGAATGGTAGTGTTTTCTATTCATTGTCATTGATGAAATGATAATGGATGGCATTATATAATCAAAGTGGACAGTTTGGTTCTGCAGACGTAAATTGATTGCGAGACATTTCACAACAAAATGAGGTTTCGTTTTATTTTATTTTTTTTTTTGGGGGGGGGGGGGGACTTGAAAAGCTTGCAGGTGGACTTGGATGTAAAAGCCATTCTAGCACATGGGGGAAAAGAAAAAAGGATTCACAGATGTCAGTCTGGAGCATCTCTCATTCTGAATGCCAAGAAAAACTGCTGGACGAGAAAAAAGGAATTCCGAAAACAGACAAGCAGGGATTCTGCATTCCAGACTCTGTTCCCAATTTTCAAAGAACTTTGTATTTTGCGACTTCAGGCTACTAATTAAAGGCCAGGAAAAACCTCACGGTTTTCATTCTCACAGGGCTTAACTGACGTGCAAGTATCCGAGGAGCGTATTCCTCTGCTAAATAATGCTGCTCCATTGTGGGGGGGGGTGGGGGTGGGGGGTGGGGGGGGTTGTCTATCCATGGGAGGGGGTGTCCGGTCTGGTTGAAATTAATTAATGAAGCTAAAGTAAACCTTAAGGTAATGAATAGAACAATTTTATTTACAAATTTTTAAGAAAACAAAATAACATTAAAACACTTCACTGAAGGGCAGAGCAGGCTTGGGCGGAGCAAGGCTGGGCCGGGTGGGGCTGGGCAGGGCAATTTCTCCTAATCACCTTGTAAATAAAGCACTCGGTTTCAATAAAAACTTTTATGTTTTTTAGACTTAGAGTAATTGGTACAACCAACAACAGAACAAGTCGAGCCTGAACACATTCTGCCTGCCAATCTCTCTTCACTACAGCAAGCAATGACCGGAAGTAGGAGACCGGCAGGGTTCTCAAGGCGGCTTGCATCGTTATAACAGGAATCAAGTGAATAGCTAACTTTGAACCGCCGTAACAGCCGTTTTAAATTCCGCTATAGCGGCGGTAACATCAAGTTTTAAAGCTTCTATTGTGTGAGAAAGAAGCCGTTAAGTTCCCCGTTGTGCCGCCAGCTTATCCAAATAACGCTTGTGTGATTTGCTCCAATGTTGAGGGAAAAGCCCAGACCAGCCGCAAGTAGCGGAGTGGCGGAGCAGCCCAGCCCGAATCTGCTGAGGCGATCTGCGATCAAAACTTCACCGTCTTCCCGGATGAAGAATGCGAGCTGATTAATTTACCTGTAGCTTTTTTGAGATTAAACGCGGGCTGGATAGCTTCATTTTGAAAGGTAAATGTAGGTCTCACAGATGAGAATAAACATCTGTGGCAGCTACATTAGCTTATTTGAATTAAAAATTTAAATAGCACCTGGCATGTGCAGAGAAACAAGCGCGCACCTGCAACGCACATAAATGTCAAAAGCACACACACGCTGGCATACAGGGAGAAATGGCCTTGGCCAACGGAACGATAGGGGAAAATTGTGCTGTGATTCCAGTGTACCACACTAAACTACATAGCAAACAGAAAGCTGTAAGATTACATATTAAAGGGGACCTAATATGCTATTTTTTCCAAGTTTATATTTTGGTCTTTGACTCTCCTAAAGTACTCCTGATCGTGCAAAGTAAAAAAAAGGGTATCCATTTCGCTCATACTGCCATCCTCTAAAAACCCCATTTCTAGTCAATAGTAGTCTCTGCCTGAAAAGCCTCATTGGGGTGGCACATCCGCTATGGCTCCCACTCCCCGTGTGCCCACTTTCTTCTGACTGGCCAGCTCAGTGGAGGGCGGATCTAGGGGGAACGAGGCAGCAGAACACAGTTTTCCTGATTCGGCTTCAGAGTGAAACTGACGGGAATCGACGGGCATATTCTGCAATCTAACGCTGCACACGTGTATAGATCTAATGAAATTAACTTGTTCTAATAAACGCAACGGCGAAAGTGGAGGACGCAGTGTGAAAGTCTGGCAGCTCAAGCACGAATTTGCTATCGACTACAGTTTGCTACGGCCCCAGTTGGTGAGTACAGCGGTTTTACTACTCCGTAGCTAGGAAGCTGGCAAAGCTAGAATCCACCCCATATAGACACATTTGTAGAATGGGTCGACATGCCCAAGTGTAGACTGGAGGCCGTAGAAATCCGGTGGGTCTGAGTTTAGAGGGAAAAATGGACAGTGAGGAGCAGCTAAAAGTGGACCAACAACTTATGGACTGCTTCGGTGTGAATTAGGACCTGCTGGTTTGTGTGCGTAGCTGTGGTGTGTTGTTAGTGTGGAGAAACGAACAGCTTCCGTGCTGGTATATGAAAGAGGGGCGAGAGATCCACGCTAAACAGCCTTTTTGGAAATTGCCTTTGGTAATGGTTTACTAATTGCTTTGGAATGACCAGGTTTTCCTCGCGGAAAATGGGCACATTATAGATAGCGTGTGAGAGCTAGACTGAGCTCCGGTTATGTCATGAACATAATACAGGTTTTACAGACCATAAGTTCCGTACTTGTGAATCGTTGCTTATGTGGAGCTAGCGAATCGATCACTTTTACAGGAAAGAATTTAATATTCAATCGATGGTAATGCAGAGAAATCGTATGTTATATCGTACACACGTTTCCCTATTGCTTTCACTGGTAGTATCAGAGAGCTTGCCCAGACATTGGAGATGTATCAGGCTGACCCCGGTCATGGATAAGGAAAGCGATCGTTTCATAAGAACCCAAAAAAGCACCCCAAGCTCTGCAAAATCTACGTCTGTCTAACTGCAGCCCAGCTCGGCAGACACGCACATCACCTCTCCGTTTAGCTTCAACTTTAGTGGCTACAATCAGGCAATGTTATGATGAAACTGTCACATTGATGCTTACTGAAGTAACAAAAGCATAACGATCATAATTGCTGCATATAAGTTGACCTGAAGCATTTTATTAAGCAGAGCATGCAAACTAACATTCAGTAGCTGATAAGCAGTCGTGACTTTGAAAGTAATCTGCTGCGCGAAAAATTTGTTTCGCGTCCGTTTTGAAAGCTGCTTAACGCCCATAACGCCTGTATTCACATCTTTGCATTGACTTTGAATGTAGCTAATCTGTCGCACGAAAAATTTGTTTCATGTCCAATGTGAAAGCAGCTTTATGGACAGTACGAGACAGCTAGAGAGCTTGGTTATGTTATGAACATAATACAAGTTTTGCAGACCGTAAGTTCCGTTAGCGAGGACAAGTTGCTTATGTGGAGCTAGCGAATTGATCACTTCTACAGGAAAGAATTACAGGTTTAATCTCCGCCTTTTTCGGCTTTTTATTAGCCACAACAATTTCTAATGGGGGATGAAATTATGTCAAGGTAGTGCAGAGAAATCATTTGTAAACCGGTAGAGTTTCTGCATTTCGCATGGCTTTCATGGTAGCATCAGAGAGCTTGCTCAGACATTTGTGAAGTATTCGGCTGATCCCGGTCATGGATAAGTGAAGCGATCACGAACTGTAGTGGCTACAATCGGGCAACGTTATGATGAAACTGCCACATTGATGCTTACCGAAGTAACACTAGCATAACGATCAGAATTACTGCATGTAAGTTAATCAGGAGCATTTTTTTTTTTGATTTGGCATCTCCAATCCCACCTGAATCTGGAAAGCCCAATTGGTGAACTATGTACAAAGCTTGCTTGTATGCGACCCTTTGCTGCCAACTCAGGATAGTGAAGACATTTCGTGGCTCTCCTCCGAAGCACGTGCCCGTCAGCCACTGCTTCTTATACACTCATTGGTTGAATCTTCGCAAGCTCAGATCGAGGGCGGAGGATACCCGGACATGAACAGACTTAGAATCTTCCTGACGAGTGCCTGCTTGAGCAACGAAGAAAGCTGTTTTTTATTTTACTTCCCTTACCCAGCAGTCCCTTCCCAATTTGAAACCCTGTAGCGCGATGGCCAATTGTGCGCTACGCTGAAAAAGCTGCCGACTACTGCCAGCTGGTACGACTGGGGCTCAAACCCGCGACATGACAGTCACTTCTGCACTGCAACACAGTGCCGTAACCGAGCGAGCTATCCAGCAGCTCACCAGGAGCATTTTTAATTAGCACGACACGCAAACTAACATGCAGTAGCTGGTAACAGTGGTCATAACCATAGAGACAAACCCTTGCAATACAGGTTTAATGGACAGCAAGTTCTGTTACTGTGAACAGTTGCACTAAGCATCCAAATTGCAAACAAGTATTAAAAGTGAGCTTCAAATGAAGTTTATGTTCACATACTTTCTATAGAATTTCCCCTGATATCACTCTTGCATATTTAGGACACAAACATTAGCAACAGTAACTTGGCAACGTTAGCCGTTGTGCTACAGCCACAATCAACAGGCTATCACGCCAGGTTAGCTTATGCAGTAAAAGCAACTTACAGCTTCTGTGTCTGTGAGACATGGACAGTCGCGATCGATACAGGCTTTATCTTCAGATATTTTACAAAGCCTGCGTTTGAGGCCAGTTGTTAGTGCTAACTATCGCTAGCAGTCCTGCTAGCCACCTGTAACACGTTAGCTTCACTTACATTATTTGCTGTTATATGGTTGTGGCTCCGAGCGCTTGATTGATGCAACTGCTTCAGGTTTGAGAAGCAGCTGAAATGCTTATCCTGTGTCAAATTATCCTTTATTGACAAAGCTGTCTTTGGTGAAATGCTGAGCACAATCAGCTAATGTTCCCTTTGGCCATGGCTGTTTGCTGCCAGCAAACAAAAAAAGCTACCTGCTGATTTCTGGTGGCATCGTCTTTTGGAAGAGAAATATTTGTTTTTCGTTGCGTCCAAAAGTAAATGGACAAGTAACTTTGGGAGAGATACTGACAAAATTGCACGTCAAATGATCTGCGGTTCTTTCTTTTGTATTTCCAAAAGTGTAGATGCTACTAAGGCATATTATGATCTGCCGTTGTTAGTGCCGGCTAGAATAGGTTCTGGTGTGGGCAGGTTCAGCGCCGTGATTGGCTCTGGCTAGGTTGAACTAATTGGACGGCACAACCTGACATCAGGTTTTGCCCAGATCTCGTGAAGATTTCGGGAGGCGCTGTTCAGAGTGGAAATCACGCTCACAAAATCTTGTTCTTGGATTACGGCAAAATGCCTGTATCTTGTGTTTAGAAACTTTTTAATATCTTGCGTGCAACCATGTGGGATGTGCAAAGCATTTACAGTGCCCTCCATAATTATTGGCACCCCTGGTTAAGATGTATTAAAAGCCTTAAAATAAATTCAATTTTTATTGCAGAAGCGTACTCTCATTCTGAAAATTGTTGAAAATGTAACCTTCAACTCAAGTGAATTTTTAGGGGGGAAAAAAATCCCTGACTGAGAAATAATCATTTTTCATAAAATCACCTGTTCCACAATTATTGTGGAACAATATTCCTATTCCTAGGAATTAAACGTTATTGAAGTATTTCTGTCAATTCTACGGTAGTTTGTAAAGTTTATCAGACTATCTAGGAAAATTTAATTAGTAGTTCATCACTTCCTGTTTCTCTGGGGTATAAATATGATGTGACACAGAGGCCATTTCTCTTATCCACTCTTCAACATGGGAAAGACAAAGGAACACACCATTCAAGTAAGGCAGATGTGTGTCGACCTTCACAAGTCAGGCAATGGCTACAAAAAAATAGCCACTTGCCTGTACCTGCCGATATCTACTGTCAGAGGAATCATTAAGAAGTTTAAAACAACTGGAACAGTGGTAAACAAGCCTGGAGGAGGACACTAGGTTATTTTGCCACCACTCACAGTGAGGAGGATGGTAAGAGAAATAAGAAGTTCTACAAAGCTCACTCTTAAAAAATTATAACAAATGGTGGCATCTTGGGGTCATAAAGTCTCCAAAACAACCATCAGGCACTATCTACATGCCAACAAGCTGTTTGGGAGGCATGCACGGAAAAAACCTTTTCTCACTCACAATCATAAACGCAAACTTCTGGAGTTCGCCAAGTGGTACTGGGACTTCACCTGGGACCATGTGCTTTCGTCAGATGAGACCAAGATCAAGCTTTTTTGCAACAAACACTCTAAGTGGGTCTGGCGAGTAGATGAGTATGCAGAAAAGCACCTCATGCTCACTGTGAAGTATGGGGGAGGATCGGTGATGCTGTGGGCCTGTTTCTCTTCCAGAGGCCCTGGGATTCTTGTTGGGGTGCATGACATCATGAACGCTTTGAAATACCAGGACGTTTTAAATCAATATCTGGTGGCCTGTGCCCGAAAGCTGAAGATGGGTCGTCACTGGGTCTTTCAGCAAGATAATGACCCTAAACATGTGGCCAAATCTACAGATAAATGTTTCGCCAGACATAGAATCAAGCACCTCCCATGGCCATCTCAGCCCCCAGACCTCAACCCCATTGAAAACCTGTGGAGTGAGCTGAAGAGGAGAGGACCCAGGTCGCTGGATGATTTAGAGAGATTGTGCAAAGAGGAATGGTCGAAGATCCCTCTTTTTGTATTCTCCCATCTTTTGAAGCATTGTAGGAGACCATTAGGAGCTGTTTTGTTGGCAAAAGGGGGTTGTACAAAGTATTAACATAAGGGGTGCCAATAATTGTGGCACACATGATTTGATGTTAAAGAATTATTTCTTAATGTGGGATTTTTTTCCCACTGTATAAATGCACTTGAATTCAAGGTTAGATTTTCCTCTTTTTTTCATTGTGGTCCTATATTATTTAGAAAAAAACTGAATTTGTTAGAAGCTAAAGAACACATCTTAACCAGGGATGCCAATAATTATTGAGGGCCCTGTAATTCAGTGTAATTGTCCAAATACTACTGCACCTCACTGTAGCTATGCAAATAACTCGGTCAACAAGGACAACCAATGCTAGACAGGCCGAATAAATTCTACCTTTTAATATTCTTTCCTCAATACCAGTGAAATAAGGATTCAGTTAAGGAGCTTACTCGCTTATGAAAAGCAGTTTACACGTTTGCTTCTGCCGAATGTTTGCATCATTCAGAGCCGAGTAATCTCATACACTTCTCCAGGAATGCCACTGCGAGTTTACTTCAGATCATTAAAACAACAATGTGTTTTTGAACAAAGAATGCAGAAGCAACAGACGAATATGTGCGAAAAAGGTGATGTCATGTTATTTTCCCCAAACTTAATGCTCGCCATTAAGTTGGCATTACTACCTTTATTAATCATTAACATAGACATTTTCAAATGAAACTAAGGAAGTATATCTGCAAACATATGACGTATAAGTGTCCACTATCTCCCACATCCTTTTTACAGATGATTAAAAACAATTCCTCCCCAAAAATATGTCTGGATACTTTCCAGTTTCCAAAAAAAGTTTATTGTTAATTGTTTGATTGCTCTCTTATTTGTAACCACACCTCCCTGCACATTCCTCAGCTCACTGCACCTGCAATTTAATCAGGCCCTTAGCTTCCCTGTATATTCCCCCATTTCAGTGTATTACCTTGCGAGTTTGTCATGCCAGTGTCTTATCTATGAGCATTTTCTGATTCTTGAGATTTCCTGGTCATGATTTGGTTTGTTCTTTTGTTTTTTGAGTCAGTCTTGTTCCCTGTGTTTGTGTGATTATCCATCTTTGATTTTCTTACTGGCTTTTTGGTAATCAATTTCTGATTTCGGGCTACCTACTTTCTGGTTTTCACTTTATAAAAGTACCCTGTTTACCATTCTGGATTCCCCATCTGTTCCGAATTCTCACTGCCTGTTGCTGTCTTGGATTGCAAAACCCCAATTTATAATAAAACCTGTGAACTGGATTTTCATCTGTGCCTGAGTTCAGATCCTGTCTTGCGTCAAATGGAAACATTGATTCACCACCCCCATCCGCCATCCCCCACCCCCCAGACCATACAGACATGCAATTAATCCCCACTTTCGCGTACACACATTCACGAACACGCAAAGACATTAATAAAGCACATCTGAATTGGCACAGAATGGTCAGTTACCAGCACAAGTCCAGGTATTCCCCATATTAAGTGATGGTCCAGTGGTAATGGTTGATGGTTGATTGAGAGTTAATGCCTGACAGTTTGTCCCAAGCTTCACCCTTTCCTGGGCCAAAACTAGCCTTTGACTGTCCCACAGACATCAGGTCCAGTGAGAAGGGGGTGATTTCATGATGTCAGAGGTCAGGAAAGCCTTGAGGCGAGGTTGGGGGGAGGAGCAAGAAAGAAGCCACTGAGCAGTTTCAGGAAGTAGAGACTTACAGCCTGGCTCCATCAATTAACCCTTAGGTGGCGCCAGGGTCAATAAGACCGGTTCTCAATTTTATATTTATTTATTTTTAGGAAAAAATATCAAAACAAATGTTAATCGGAAACTCCAAGGTTTTGGGATATTTTCCTGAGAAGAACATGTAAAATAACACATTTTTATTAAGTACACCTGCTTCAACACCCCATCCGCCACCTCCACATTTCTCATGTCCAAAAATGTGAACAGATCATTGGGATTCTACTTTCCTCTTAATCGAAAACACTGTCTGTAATTTCATTGCAGAAAGAAGTGTTCAACCCTATTTGTTACAGTTGGTAGAGGAGGAACAGAACTTAATACCTTTGAAAGGCTGCACGTTTACATGTAGAAATCAGATCAGAAATCACAAAGCATGTGATTCCATTTAAACTCTATGAGATGATATAAAGATCAGTTTGAAGATAAGGGACATTTGACTTACCCTGTTAACCTCGATAGTGTGGTGAACTCAAATGTTTGTGGACACCGATTACCTCAAAAAAAATGAGTCGGCCAACTTAATTTCATTGCGTGGAAGGAACTTAAAGAAAATAAAGTTATTTTTTCTTTTTTTTTATCGGTTATCAGTATTCCAGGAAACATTTGCGTTCACCACACTTGTCCGGGTTTATAGTGTCATTATAATGACTAATTTAGGAATTAAATGTCTGCAGGAATCAAAATGCAGCAGGCTCATTCAGCAGTTTAAAATCCTCCTCCTACCTGATAAATCCAGGGTTCATTAATTTATACTGTAATGAATTTTTTCATTCTCTTTTAGGAATTGTACCTGTGTGCTGATTTGTACTAGTTTCAAGTTATATGAGCCAAGCTAGAGTTATAATAATGATATTAGTGATAATAAATTTAGCTCCCCTCCCATGCTATTGCCGCTGCTATTATTGCAACTACTTTACTACAATTACGAATAACAACAGCAACAACAACAATACAAAACTAAAGGGTTTAAATTCCTCATTCTGACTCGTTATCACAGTGCAGCATTGTGAAACAGAGGCTTTTCTCATATATATCTTCCTTGACAGTAACATGTCTTTTACAGGCCCATAACCAGTCACACTGGCCCTGCACCACAGCGGGCAGTAAAAATGAATACATACCAGGCCTCTGAGGGCAAATGGTAAAAAGGGGTCATCGGGTTTTTAAGAGCGACAGCAAATACCGAGAGCCTGTCTGATAGTCTGAGAGTTTTCGTATGCTGGTGCTCCTTCAAATCCCCCCCCCCCCGCTCACCTCAGGGCAGGGTAAACATGCCCCCTATACCCTCCCTGACACAGCCCGTAATTAACCTCTGACCTTACAGGACCTGCCCCACTCTCAGGAGCTGAACTTTTGATTTAACTCAAAGTTCTACCTAAAACTCACCGACCGCTCCGACCTGGCACAATATCACCGATTTTATTGTCTTTAGGGAAGTTAACCACATACATTTCTGTTCAGTCGATGAGGCCAGAATTCCCAGGGGTTATCTAGTGAGGGCAATATGATGGGAAACATCTTCATAATGTGGGTAATCTTGTAAATACATTATAAAAGTTAATATTGGAGCCTAAGATGATGCTGGCGAGCCAATTATCTCCTGCTGCAACGTTGTTCATACATAGTAGTGATTTTTAGGGCGAGAGTCAGTCTAAGAGAAGAACCGAGGCGTGTTGTGTGGAGACTGTGTCATGCATTCAAGCTTCAGTTTACCATGCTGAGCTAAGATAGAGTGAGATACCAAATAAAAAAAGATAGAAGATATAAAAATGTCTTACGACTACATGGAGAGGACTGAAATAAGCACAGAGCTCAAATCTCCACTTTCCATAAAATCCACACATATGAAACTGACTGTTCATTTTACAACCCCAGTTCCGAAATAGTTGGGACAAGGTGTAAATTGTGAATAAAATCATAATGCAATGACTTTCAGACCACATGAGCCAATATGTTATTTACAATAGAACATAGAAAACATTTCAGATGTTGAAACTGAGACCTTTGACATTTTTATCCACAAAATGAGCTTATTTAGAATTTTCTGGCTGCAACAGGTCGCAAAAAAGTTGGGACACGGGCAAAAAAGGGCTGAAAAAGCACTTAATATATAAGAGAATCAGCTGAAAGAACATTTAGCAAGTAATTAAGGTAACTGGCATCAGGTGTGTAACATGATTGGCTATAAAAGGGATGTCTTAGAGAGGCTGAGTCTCAGAAGTAAAGATGGCCAGAGGCTCTCCAACCGGTGATGGCATGCGTAAAAAAATTGTGGAATACTTTAAAAACAATGTTTCTCAACTTCAAATTGCAAAGGCTTTGAAGGTCTCATCATCAACGGTGCATAACATCACCAAAAGATTCAGAGAAACTGGAAAAATTTCTGTACGTAAGGGACAAGGTCGAAGACCTTTATTGGATTCCCGTGATCTTCGGGCCCTCAGACGCCACTGTTTCACTCATCGGCATGATTCTGTCATTGACATTACTAAATGGGCCCAGGAATACCTCAAGAAACCACTGTCTGCAAACACACTCCGCCGTGCCATCCACAGATGCCACCTAAAACTCTATGATGCAAAAAGGAAGCCATTGTTGAGCATGATCCAAAAGTGCCGCCATGTTCTGTGGGCCAAGGCTAATTTAAAATGAACTGTAGCAAAGTGGCAAAGTGTCCTGTGGTCAGATGAGTCCAAATTTGACATTCTTGTAGGAAATCATGGGCATCATGTCCTCTGGGCTAAAGTGGAGAAAGACCACCCCTCCTATTATCAGTGTTCAGTTCAAAAGCTGGCATCTCTGATGGTATGGGGATGCATTATTGCATATGTGGGACACTTGCATTTTTTAAAAAGCACCATGAATGCTGAAAGGTGTATGAAGGTTTTAGAGCAACATATGCTCCCCTCCAGGCGACATCTATTCCAGAGATGGCCTTGTGTATTTCAGCAGGACAATGTAAAACCACATACTGCAGCTATAACAACAGCATGGCTTCGTAGCAGTAGAGTCCATGTGCTGAACTACCCTGCCTGCAGTCCTGATCTTTCACTGATTGACAATATTTGGCACATAATTAAACAAAAAGTCCATCAATGAGACCCAAAACTCTCCAGCAGCTGGAAGCCAGTATTAAACAAGAGCGGGATCAAATTCCAATGGCTAAACTCAAGAAACGTGTCTCCTCAATGCCCGGATGCCTCCACTCTGTGTTAAAAAGAAGAGGGGATGCTACATTATGGTAAACGGGCCCCTGTCGCAACTATATTGAGACGTGTAGCAGCGATCAAATTTGAAATGAGCTCATTTTGTGGATAAAATTGTAAAATTTCTCAATTTTAACACTATGTTATCTCTGTTCTATTGTCAATAAAATACTGGCAGGTGTGATTTGAAAGTCATTGCGTTTTGATTTTATTCACAATTTACACTTTGTCCCAACTATTTTGGAATCAGGGTTGTACTTCCTACACTTGGTGGAGACTGAATGTGAATTAAAAAGCATCTCGCCTCCTTGTGTCTCATGCAGTCTGTGCAACATTTTAAATGCACAGGGCAAGCAGAAGGATCAGATTGTGAGTCGCCTGGCTCCAGCTCTTCATTAAGAGGGCTGAAACATACGTCTGCCTTTTGGACATGCTAATCCACCATCCACTCTCAAGACCATAAATTTTAGTGCTAACAATCTGAGTCAGCTTGCGAAGCAGATACTCATGATTAAACTGTTCACTCTTCCTGAAACAAGATTCAAGTTTCAAAACTTTTTTGATCAATTCAATTTCAATTCAATTTATTTTGTATAGCGCTTTTCACAGAGACTGTCACAAAGACGCTTTACAGTGAGAGTTTAAAGAAATAAAAAGGCAGTGCCCAGCCTATTCCCCACTACAGCAAATGAGGCAAAAAACTCCCAGTAGGGAGAAAAATCCTCCAACAGTGGTGAGAAAAAACTCCCCAGTGGGAAGAAATCTCAGGAGGAACCCGGCCATAGTGGGGGAGCCCATCCTCCGCGGGCTAGCTAATTAAGAACAAAAAGTAAAATGGAGTGAAACGACAGAAGAGTTCCATTTAAGTCCATCTAAAGTGGCAACGGTAGCTTCAGAAAGTGGCAAGTCGAGGATGGTGCAGGACTGGACCAGGGCCAAACCGGATCGGATCAGGACAGCAGGACAGCAGCAGCCAGCGCTCATGGTGAGGGACAGGGCTCATACGGTCCAGGACTCAGGGAAGTGGAAGGAAGATCCTCGGAAAGAGACACAGAAGAAAGGGGTGTGAGGCACTGGATAACTACTGCATGATAATAAAAGTACCGTCCTCTGGCATGTGCCAAGTGAGCCTGGTCAGGAAACAGTCAACACCCCTCCATCCACTTCCTGCAGCACAGAGGCCCAACACTTATTCCAGGCTGTCAGATCACTTTTCATTTTCTAAACAATAGTACCATATGGACCTCCCCGGTGACTAAGGCTATAGCAAGCCCCACTGGTGCCGTGTAAGTGCAATCTCAGTGCCACCGGTTCCACATGGATTTAAGCAATTTTAACGACCAAAAGCTAGTAACCTTCATCCATTTAATGCAGCGCAGAGGCCCTGAATTCCATCCGACTAAGGCTGCGTAATTTTTCAATCAAATACCACCAACACCATGTGGACCTACCCGGTGACTAAGGCCGTAGCAAGCCCACCGGTGCCATGTAAGTGCTATCTCAGTGCCACCGATTCCACATGGATTTGCGTAACACTACACCAGTACCATATGGACCTCCCCGGTGACTAAGGCTGTAACAAGCCCCACTGGCACCGTTAATGCATGCTCAGTGCCACCGGTTCCACATGGATTTACTTAACTCAGGCCTCCAATAGCTTATGAACCCATCAACTAGGTTTTAGTCAGTCCCATCCGAGCCAAGTAATGTTTTATACATAATGATCTAATCATGATCTAATCATAGGCTTGACTAAAAAGGTAAGTTTTTAGCCTACTCTTGAACACAGAGACTGTGTCTGAGGCCCGAATGTCCGTTGGGAGATTGTTCCACAAGATTGGGGCTTTGTAGGAGAATGCTCTCCCTCCAGATGTAACTCTAGATATAGTTGGAATTTTCAAATATCCAGCACCTTGTGAACGAAGTAATCTTGGAGGGGAGTAAGGAATGAGAAGTGCACTAAGATATTCTGGGGCCAAATCATTTAAGGCTTTGTAGGTAAGCAGTAGAATTTTATATTCAATTCTAAATTTGACAGGCAGCCAGTGAAGATTTTTGAGTACTGGGCTAATGTGGTCATATTTCTTCGTCCTGGTCAGAACCCTAGCAGCAGCATTCTGCACTAATTGAAGGCGATTCAGGATAGAACTGGTGCAGCCTGACAGTAAAACGTTACAGTAATCCAGCCGAGAGGACACAAATGCATGAACCATTTTTTCGGCGTCCTGAAGAGACAGCATTTTTCTCAGCTTAGATATATTTCTAAGATGAAAGAAAGCCACTTTTATGATGTTGTTAATGTGACAGTGCAGAGAGAGTTCTGAATCAAGGGTGACACCAAGGTTTTTAACAACAGCTTTTGCAGAAACCCGGAGACTGTCGACATTGAGAGAAAACTTGAGGAATGTGTCTCTGAGTGATTTGGGACCAATTACCAATATTTCAGTTTTATCTGGATTTAAAGAGAGAAAATTCTGTGTCATCCATGCTTTAACAGCTTTAAGACACATCTCTAATCTAGTTAGTGGATCGATTTCACCTGGTTTAAAAGATATATAAAGCTGCGTGTCATCTGCATAACAATGGTACTTCACATCATAACTACTTATAATGCTTCCAAGGGGAAGCATGTATAAGGAAAACAGCAGAGGGCCCAGAACAGATCCTTGAGGTATTCCAAAATTCACCTTGGAGTACTCAGAGGAATTACCATTTACTCTGACAAACTGACATCTATCAGAAAGATAGGACTTAAACCATGAAAGGGCGAGTCCAGAAATACCAACCAGATTTTCTAGCCTGTGAAGAAGAATATGGTGGTCTATCGTGTCGAAGGCAGCACTCAGATCTAGTAGGACAAGGACAGAGATGCGGCCACAGTCCATGGAGAGAAGTAGATCATTCATTACTACAGTGAGGGCTGTTTCAGTGCTATGATGTTTTCTAAAGCCAGATTGAAACCTATCATTTACCTTATTCGTTTGCAAGAATCAAGTGAGCTGTTGGGCAACACATTTCTCAAGGATCTTGGATAGAAATGGAAGGTTTGAGATCGGCCTATAATTGGCCAAAACTGTTGGATCTAAATTTGGTTTTTTGAGTAGAGGCTTAATTTCAGCAATCTTAAATGAAGTCGGAATCAAACCTGAAATCAGGGAAGAATTGATTATGTGCAGAATTTGACTGCCAAGAATGGGCAGGAGTTCCTTCAGTAACTTACTTGGGATGGGATCTAAGAGACAAGTTGTTGATTTGGAAGTAGCGACCAGTTTGGCAAGTTCGCTCGGGGATATGGGAGAGAATGAATTAAATTGGTTTATATGCATAGCATGAGGTTTAAAGTTAAGGCCTTCACCAACTGCCAGGGAAGCACTAATATTTTCTCTAATTTCAATTATTTTGCCACTAAAGAATTTTAGAAAATCATCACTGCTGCAGGATGGTGGAATTTGAGGGGAACTTGCAGCATGGTTGTTTGTTAATTTGGCCACTATTTTGAACAAGAATCGAGGGTCATTTTTATTTTCCTGTATAAGATTTTCAAAATATGACGACCTAGCAACAGACAAAGCCTGCTTATACACAACAAGGCTCTCTTTCCAAGCACAATGGAATACCTGGAGTTTAGTGCAGCGCCATTTGCGTTCTAGTTGACGGGATTTTTGCTTTAGAGTCCGCGTCCGGTCAGTGTACCATGGGGCTGGTCTCTTATTCTGAGTAGCCTTTTTAAATTTCAATGGGGCAACTACATCAAGTGTACTACGGAGGGCATTAGCAAACTTACCTGCCATTTCATCAATACAGAGGGGGCTGGCTGGATAATCAAGATAAGTTGGTAGTACTTCAATGAATTGTGAAGATGTTGTGGCAGTAAAAGTACGACTTACGTACATCCTATTTTCTAATAATACAGGGTGGGCCAATTGTAGACTGGATGTTAAAAGAAAATGGTCCGATAAGCTGGGATTGTGTGAATGGATGTCAACTTTGGCAATCTCAACACCAAAGCTTAAGATCAGGTCTAAAGTATGACCATGAATATGTGTTGGGCCAATGACACTCTGAGTGAAGCCAACCGATTCCACAAGATTAGTAAAGATGGATGTTGAAGAATTATCTACCCTCTCGAAATGCAGGTTAAAATCACCCAAAATAACAATTCTATCATAGCTTAAAACTAATTCAGAAAGGAACTGCGAGAAATCATGCATGAAGCCAGAATATTGACCGGGTGGCCTATAGACTATCACCAGAGCAATAGACCAAGAAGGGATGGAGTTCATACTTGCATCAACATATGAGAAATTCATTAATAGTACCTCAAATGAATCAAATTTATGTTGCAGTTTGGGCACAGAGTGAAAGGAGTCATTATAAATAACAGCGACGCCCCCTCCTTTCCGGTCAAGACGGGGGTTATGAGCAAATATAAAACCAGGTGGAGAAGCTTCATTCAAAGAGGTGTTTTCATCTGATTTCAGCCAAGTTTCTGTAAGGCATAGTACATCAAGACTATAATCAGAGATTAATTCGTTCACAAGAGCTGCTTTCGAGTTAAGCGACCTTATATTAAGTAGACCAAATTTGAGAGAGGGTTTTGAATTCATATATGGGTTAATATAGTTTGTTTCAATGAAGGTCAGGTTATTGTGGACCACACCACGATTCTTCCTTTTTAATTTTATTGGGATTCGGGGAACAGACACCGTCTCTATTAAATTTGACCTAAACAATGATTTATCAGGAGTAACTGTATAAAATGCCTGCGATCTAGAGTGGACACTTGGCAGTCAATTACACTGGTTTAAACAGTAGGTAAAATTTTTTGACAAAAGGACGGTGCCCTCTCGAGAAGGATGAACACCGTCCCTCCTCAAAAGGCCAGGTCTGCGCCAGAAAGTTCGCCAATTATCTATGAAGCCAACATTATTTTCTGCGCACCACTCAGACAACCAACGATTGAGTGAATCTAATCTGCTGTACATTTCGTCACGACATCGGATCGAATATGGCCCAGAGACAGTCACCGAATGCGACAGTTTCTTAGCTTGGGCGCAGACAGACTTAAAACCACTTTTCGTTATCTCCGATTGTCTTAAACGAATGTCATTTGTACCAGCGTGGATAATTATTTTGGAATACTTGTGTTTACCCTTCTCAAGTAATTTCAAATAAGCTTCGATGTCCGTGACACGAGCGCCGGAAATACAGTTTACTGCAGTAGCTGGTTCAAACACCCTAACATTTCTCACTATTGAATCGCCGATAATTAGTGCGTTTCTGGTACTGGTTCATACAACTGTCGATCTATGAGGGGAGCGAATGAATTAGATTGTTCGACAGGAGAGAGAACAGGTAGCTGTACGTGTTTCTTTCCCCTCCGTTTACCTCTAACTGTTACGAATGTGTCCTGCTGCGGAGACGCTACCACAGCAGGCATGGAGTAGGAAACCGAAAGAGAACTAATATTAGCGCAACTATCCGGCTGGACAGAAAAAGAGTCAATGAACTCCTCATTGGCCCGAATATTCTGAAGAGTCTCGATACGAGCTTCCAACTCCAGAATCTTTTCGGCTAATCTGGCATAGGCAATGCATTTCTTACAAGTGTAAGTGCCACTGAGGGTGGAAGTGTCGTAACAAAACATACTACATTCAGAACACAAGACGGGAAAAGACACCGGGGAACAAGGAGAAGCAGCCATGGTTACTTACACGAGATAGGTGCCGATGAGGTTTGTCAGGCCGAGTCAGAAAGTTGACCTCGGACGTCTTGATGGAAATTTGCGGGAGAAAAATTCAAATTTCCAGGGAATCAGAAACTACAGTCTCCAGAAAGTTTATGAGGTTTTAAAACGGCTAATTATTTCAATATTAAATATTGAGGAAAATGCTCGCGCGGCAGGTGCTGCGAGTCAATCGTATGCCAACGGGAAGACAGGTCACAACGGCAAGCGTAAATAGATTTGTTTCATTTTCCTGGGGAAACTCAAGCACAATATGTTAAAGTTCTGCTATTGAAGGAGTTCATTTTCAGGAAATTTGTGGGAGAAAAAAGGTGTCCCTGAAAATGTAGGTTGGAACAATGATTTGATTGCAGCGTTTTTTTTTTGTTTTTTTTTTACGTGCCAATGCATTGAATGCGTGTTGGCTGCTCATGGCACCTAAGCCGTTCCTTTCATCCAGGCTGACTGGATAGGACTGAGCATTTGGGAACTATCTGAGCTACTGAACTAGCACCATGGAAGGCAAATACAGACGCGCAGCGCAAAAACTGGCAGTAAAGCAAACAGAGCCTGTCAGGTTTTAAAGAGGGAACTTTCCCACAAGAACAACTATACCTGTATGAAGTGTCTGAGGCTATAAATAATGAGTATCACCAAGAGAATCAGACTACGAGCCTGACGATACAACGAGATGAAGGCATCCACATTTCCCTGTATGTATTGCCTTTTTTTTTTTCGCTGAATTTGCATTTTCTTTGATGTTCAAAATGTCAGTGACACCTGTCAGGCGAATAATCAAATACATATGCTACTTACAAAATATGTTAAAAAAAAAAAAAAAGGGGAAAGAAAAAGTATGTTTAGTTTATGAAGCATTCACTTTCCCTCCTCAAGCGATATACTCTTTTAAAAGCTCCTGTTTTGGGATTGTGAGCAATTTCAACTGGGTATTTTTCCCCATATGTTCACATGGAAAGTTTTTTTTTTCTGCTTTCAAGGTCAGTCAAGTCAACAAAATGAGCAGAGGACTTAAAGTGTTGGTAATTGTGCTTATGCAGACAAAGGCACTGCCAGAAATAAGATTCTGGTCACAGAAAATTAAATAAAAGAATTAAAGAAACCTGTTTTCCATTTATTTTACTCTAGCCATCCAGTTTTAGGCATCCTTTAATGTCAACCAATCAAATTATGTTCTTTTTAAGAGTTTTGTGAAGGGCTAAATGGATGTCTTGTTCATTTGATGGATGTGTCCTTTCAGGAAAGCGGCGCTCATTTGGACAAAAAACCATACATCATTTTTAATTGGCTGAGGCTAGACGGGAACTCTAGAAAATTGTTTAAAAAACTACTCTAAATGCCTATGAATTAATTGCTTGAGCGGAACAGGACTCTTGATTGAGGGCAAGCTTTAAAAGTTCGATTACAGAGCGGCTCCTTGAAATAATCCTATTAAAATGTGTTGATCGGGTTACGATTTTAATTGACTCAGCTTCCACACCCAAACAAAAATGAAATTGGTTGCGAGGATTAGGTCACAAGATCAAAATGCTAGTATTTTGAAAATAAATCAATGTATTTTCGATGAATGACTGTTGTTGTCTCACAGGAAGATTATAAGTGATAGTAGCTGGTATAAAATTGGAGGTGGTGAAACAGTCATGCTGTAACACTGTTAAAAAAAGCACTGAATGTAGGCCGTGTTGAGAAAAAGGATGAAAGTATAATCAAAAGCTGCCAATGCAGTCATCTCAACCCTCAATGTAGCTACTATGAAGGAGCTTTGGGTAAATGTTGACTCAGCAGGTCATGTGATTTGAAAATGAGCGGAAAAACTGGTAATTTCTCTCCGGTTTCGCAGCATTGATTAACACCCCAGTGCAGTTTAGACTTGGTCTCCCATTTGAAGGCTGCTCACAGCTAAAGAGAGAGTACAAGACAAAAATAAATGTAAAATATTTTGTTATGAAAGCAGTCTTTCATCCACAGACAAATAAATAAAGAGACTTCACTGTAGAGCATAAATAATCACTTCTTCCCATTGCTGATAGTACAGTGCAATCTTCACAGTGACACACTTGTAACAGGTTATAATTCCTCCACCATTCACTGCAATTTTTGCATTTAAGTGAAAGATAACTTACACACAAAACTAAAATTAAATAAAAGATTTACCCACACATAGTTTAGATATAATAACTTCAATTTATGTGATTTTTTAGCAAACCAGCCCAATGGATCAAATAACCAGAATGCGCCAAAACAATAAAAAATGGAAGGTCATCATCCTTCAATCCCTTGAAAAGGGTCAGCCAATGGTAGGCTGAGGAATGCTTTGGCAGTCATGTGACAGTCACATTGAATGACCATAGCTGAACCCCGTACCACCATTTGTATAATATTTGATACCTGACTTTCTGTGACCTCTGTGTCATCCACATGATCAATGCTTTCCTCTAAAACTTGTTGTATGCAATCTGATGAATGTCACCTGCCCCCTGTTGCACCAGCCATGAACTACATACAGTAGAGGTCCATAGAATACAAAATCAAAGATGGCTGCCCCCATTGCCCCCATTTTTTTTTTTAAACGGAAATATTGGTTATTTTTGAGAAAGTTATGGTAAGAATAAATTTTATATTGTTACTAATACCTTAATATGAATATTTACTGGATTGAAGCAACTTATAAGTCCACAATATTTTGGTACTTATTCTCTGGAAAAATCATGTTGAAAATGTATGTATTAAATGTGATATCACAAGTATTTAACTCTAAGAGGTCCGCCGGAGCATTTATGAGGCTCATTTTTTAAGCCAGTGAACAGGTAGCCGTATCCTATCAAACTAGGAGACCTAAGGCATCAATTGCTGACACCCACATGCTAGATTGTCAGGAAGGGGGCCACATAATCCTCCAAAATTAGACTAAATTTAAATAAAGGAAAAACTTTCTTGCTCATTTTCACAGGAGTCCTTTGATCTCTGACCTCAAGATATTTCAATTTCAATTTATTTGTATGGCGCTTTTCACAGATAACTGTCACAAAGACACTTTACAGTCAGAGATGAGATGAGATATCCAGGTGAAAATGGGTTACCTGTACCTATGAGTCTCTCTCGTACAAATGTGCTTTTTTATGATTATCTAATTTTTGGGAAAAAAAAAAATGCACTTTTTGCACGCAGTATCAATGTCTTTTTTTCCCTATTCAAATATTGCTGGTTACTGGGGTTCCTAAACAGCCTTGAATTTTCATAAATTGCAAGTTTCTTTCTTAGAAAGTAAACATGAGTAACATTTAAATTATCATTCATATTCATTATATTGTGGAGATATATATTGCAAGGCTTACCACTAATTTAATGAGGATTTTGCTCCTTTTATAGTTCTGGGATCTGGGAAGTTCCCTGCAGATTTGGTCATTACACTCTGCCAGCATGTTAAATTATTTATTATTAAGTTATATTTTAGCTTATGTGGTGATCTTAGTTCGTAGCTTAGCTTACCGTGTGTGTGTGTGTGTGTGTGTGTGTGTGTGTGTGTGTTTGCGCGCGCGCGTGTGTGTGTAGTAGCCCACTTATCCTTTCTCATTTCTTCCTTCAGGAAAACTACACCAGCTTTATCCTTCCATACTATGCTGCCCTACTGAAGTACTACACCCTGCCATGTAGAAGGGTGAACAGTCTCCTTCCTTCTTGTTTGCTTATTGCTGGTATTCTGTCATTTTGAGCTATCTGTCGAGATATGTGAGTTAGCGGTTCTGTGCATAAGTTGATCCACAATCTCGCGGGACCTGGTTCCACACTTCTTTCGTAAATATCATCAAATACCGTATACTAAGTACATTTTTAATTGCGCCTTTCAACCTGTCAGCTTTTAAATGTTTGATGAATACACTGACTTCATTAAACAATGTACACATTAGATGATAATGGCAAGCAGCATTTTATCTTTACAAGAATTATGCTCACTTGTTATAACACGCGTGTTACAACAAGCTAACGAACATCAAATTAGTCATGGTTCTGAATGTTTGTGCGTGTGTTTTGGACTTTTCTTTGTGGCTCTCGTTCTGGGACGATATCGATTTCCTGTTAAATCGGTTTCTTTACCCAGCTGGCTAATTGAACTGGGGTGGCGCTTCCCCGGACTCTATATGAGCCGGATGTTCGCCACGCCTCTTTGCTAGAGTGTCTGTTTGTAGCTAAGCACTATAGCCGAAGATATCTGTAGTCAGGTTTTGTTTCACTTTCTATCTTTTAATTATTGCAGTTTCTTCTCCCTTTTTCTATGTCGCTTTGCTTCCGTGATTAGGACTATTATACGTCCTTTGGAAGCGCGAGTAGTTTTGTTTGGTCTGTATTATTCTCAGTGTTTTTACTGTGTCCGTGCTACTCTCTTTCTGTCTGGTTGTGGCTCCAGGCCTCTGTACTCTACTGGCCATTACAAAATTTGTTAATGAAGGCTGATTCATATTTAAATATTAAGGTGAAAACAAAGACTCTGAAGTTGCTTTGAACTACGGAAGCATTTCTCAATACGGCAGGATAAATTGACAGAAAAAAAAAGCCTCATACAATGGATGAACATTTTAGGTCGCCCCTTAACTCTCAGAATAGACTATGAACACATTTCACTATCAGCTATTCATACGTGCCATGTTGGCTTATCAATAGTATTGAAAATAATTGTTTTTGTATTGCTTTAATAACACCACTATCACGTTTGTTTGGATGTATAGCACAACATTTATTGTCCTGTTGGAAGCAAATGGAGACCAGTGTGCAAGAAATACCTAAGTCACAATAATATATACTTTTGAGATTTCGGAGGGTCAAAGTTTTTCAAAATATGTTGCTGGTGATTGTTTTAATGGTAGCATACTTTGGAGCATATTGCTGCTGCCAGGTGCTATTAAGAGCTGACAAACCCTTTTTTTGTGGAAAAAAAAACTCATGTATTATGAATAAATAAGAACATTAGTAGTGGACTTTTTTCTGCTTAATACTTTTTTTCTGCTTAATACCTGGACTTAAGAGCTTTTTACCACTAACTGCCCAGATTAACAGATGAAGCCAACAGTCCTGTCTCCATGGTCGCCATTTACATAGCTAGTCACAACACATACTAGTGGTTCGATGGGTCAGTCATGGACTTAGGTACTTCTAGCACTAAAGCTTAGTGAATTTGACAATGGCGACATGCCAATAAACTTGATAAATTCTTTGGAGAGATCTCTGGTCTCGGATTGCCACTGTGGCTTTTAATACTGGTTTCATCTCATTTTTTGCAAAATGTGACTTAAGTACTCGCGCGCACGTCTTCAATTTGTCAGATTGTTCAAAAATATCAGTTTTCAGCTGTTGGATGTCAAAACGCTGACAGAAAAGCAGGCGCTTTGGGTCTTCAGTAAGAGCTTTTTATACCTTCTTCTGTTGCATATCCCAGCTTTGGCTCTCAAGATGATGGGAAGAGGCTCTGCTGCACCCACAAAACTCCAGCCATGTATGGAGCTTATCAATCCCAGGGCCAGTGGAGGAATATATCATCTGAACAGACGCATTTGTTGACACCCCTGCCAGGGCATCGAAGATGGACAACTCAATTGCAGCATCAGAAACAACAAATCAAACTAGTGACCATGAAACAACTGGACAAGAAGTTAAGGGCAATGTATTCACTGGTCTCTCTTTCCTTTCATTCGGCAGTCCAATCCAAAAATTTAATGGAACAGTTTGTTTCCATTTTCTTCAGACCGTATCTTTGCAAGGTTTTCATGATTTCTTGCAATGCTTTTCTGCCGTGGCAGTAATGAATTAGAGAAAACTCAAAACTGGTTGAATTCACTAGGTACAAGATGATGTCAGCAGCATCAACACATTATGGGAGAATTACATCCTAAGAAGCAGAAAAGAAAGCGAGCTTTAAAGCAGGAACGCTGCACGATTCCTCCCTTTCGGCACTCTTCCCTTTCGAGATAAAAGGGCAGAAAACAGTCTACCCTGAATGCTGCTTACTGGCACACTTCTATGACTGAATGGAAATAGACACTCTGAGAGAAATACACAGTTTTAGACATGCTCACCTAAACAAACATACATGCGCACACACGCATGCTCACAATCATCGGAGCACATGCATTTGCAGAGGCATGAACAGGCAGACCGACACATAAACGAACAAATGAATACACACGACGCAAATACACTCCCCTCAAATTGTCTGAACAGGACATTATATCAAAATTTTGGGATCTTCTAATGTATGTTTGTTGTCAACTCTGTTTTCCAGCTTCAGTCATGAAGTCAGTGCGAATTCGGTAAGTGTCTTAAAGGTAAAAATAATTTCCATGCACAATTTTGACAGTCTGACCTGGAATTGGATGTATAACTAAAATTGTTCCGCTTGAACGCCCAGTAACGTAACTCTGCAAGGTCAGGCTTCGGAACATTTCTTACAGATGCAATTCTCTCATGTACCTTTCCTCGCTCGTCCTCGCTTTTTGAATTATTCACAGTTTGGTGAGTATCTTCCCTCCCGAGCTAAGTTGACCTTTTTACTGATAGCAAACTGCATTCAGCAAAGATGAAAATCATATCTCTGACTTTGAGCACATGATCCGTGCTGGGTTCATATAAAATGTAACAATGGAATTAATGTTAGGTCATCATTTTTAGATGGCAGAGTAACCTCTTTTTGGGGTTTTCTCCGGTTCATCGATTCAATCTCTCCCATTTGTAGAGAGATGCTAAAAGGACTGCATTCCAGGGCTGATTCGTAAGCACTGAATTGCTGAAACAATTGACGTCATGTCGATGAGGCATGAATCAAATGTGTGAATGTGGGTGTTCAAAAAAAAAAAATAAAATAAACCGTGTTAACAGAAGTGTTGGCTCTGTAAGGGCAACGTTGAAAAAGAACTGCAGAGAACTAATGGAAAGTCTGGGTGTTTTAAATAAAGCAAAGATGTGTTTGCTAAGCCGGAAGGCATACAGTATATTAAGTAAACACTGTAATTTAGGTTGCTATTAACTGTAACTGTAAATTAACTGTAGGCCCACACAGTATGCTGATTCTTTCATTTCAACATTTGCTCATTTAGTTTGAGGTGAAGCACTGAACTAAAATATGTGCGCCAGGCTGTATTATATTTGTTTTGTAAACAAAGCAAAAACAGTCAGTTTATAGGAATCCATTGACTTAAAAGCAAACAACATGCGCTGTATATCGGCATAGAGGGTGTCAGGTTAAATCAAGTGCAGCTGCCACTCCCAAAATCCTCTCTGCCTGGGAGAACATCTGGTGCAGGAAGAAGATCTCAGCTAAGTGCTGACATGTTAGCAATGAGCAACCGCAGCGAGAATGTTCATCCATCAGACACCGAATTCAGGGCAGCTGACGCACTGTTAACCACAGCTAGCACAGCCTGCAGCTGACACATGGCTAGCCACAGCTAGTCTGGCCTGTTGCGGAAACACAGCTCACCACAGTTAGCCCAGGCTTCAGCTGACACATTTCTAGCCGCAGCAAGCCAGGCCCGGACACGGTTATACATGCAGTTTTACACATAGTCCCAGACACTCAGGGACAGTGCACACGGTACCTACTCTTATTTACATGCTGAAGTGTATGTACACACACGCACATACACACATACGTGCACACATGCTTACCCACACCCGAGCACAGTACAAATCCTTATACTTATTTTCAAGTGCATGTGTACACACTCACACAGCTCCCGATGAAAAAACCGCAACATTTACGATAAGCCACGCATGACCATCACCCAGCACTGATGTCAAACCCCAGCCTCGCTTCACACCACAGCTGTGAGGGACTGACAAGGCAGACCACCTACCAGATATAAAAATATGCCCCCACTCAGGATTCTCTCAGAGGCCTCTACTTTCTATTGACCCAAGACTAAAAGCAGGTGCGAGAAGGGCCTGATGATATCACGCTCCGGCACCTTGCCCTATCTCTCAATTCCTGGAAAACTGAGAAGACAATGGACGACTGAGACCACGGAGGGCTCATTTCAATTGCTTACTTTTCTAAACCTTCCTTTCCCTTCTTACTCAACCTTCATTTCCTTCATTACTCAACTTTCCCAACTCGATCCTCCTTTCTTTACTCTCTTGTTCAGTGATCCAGCCATTGGAGAGGCAAATTCAATTAGTGAGAGGATTGGGGAAATGCAGAGAAGTGAACTAGAGCAATGAAATGTCCTCCTCCTTCAAATGTCAGTTCAAAGTGACATCAGTGACAGCCGTGGCACCTGAGTGGGAGTCAGGGGAGGTAGATGGGCCAGCCTTTCCTTTATACATCACCCATTCTGCACAAAAAATGTCTGTAATGGATGGCTGTGTGTGTCATTGCTCAAGATACCTTTAGGAAACTCCAAATTTCTACTTCCTGACCCATTTTACAGATTGCAATCTCCCTGATGATGGTGGATATTTAAAGTTTTCTGAATCAAGTGTTGGTAAAGGACAGAAGCAGTGTTCATTTTAGAAGAATATTTTAGATTTAGTAGTAGTCTTCATATGAAAATGCTCATTAGTTTTAGTCACATTTTAGTAATTTTTACCCTTCATAGTTTTTTTTTTTTCTTTTTTTTTTTTCTGAGTGTATTCAACAAAAACTCCAAGGCCCAAATTCTGAAGTCAGGTCTAAGTGTGGTGTAAGTTAGACCCTGGTCTAAGAATGGCATAAGTTTAAGTGAAGTTTATTTATAGATTCTATCAATATTTAAACCTTGGTTTTAAGATTCACTTTCTGATGCGCTAACTCAGACCTCAGGCTAAATGTTTTTTAACATGTTTTTAAAGTAGGTGTAGAGATAGTTTAAGTTTGGTTAAACTCTTATGTGACCAACATGGCTCATGTTTTGGATGTTCCATGGCAGGGGTCACCAACCCTGTTCCGAGCAGCCAAACCGTAAAGGGAAAGCCCTTTGAACTACTCCATGGCCTGGATGAAAGGAAAGAGAACAACTGACGTCACGTAGGAGAATAACGGACGTACAAGCACCGCTGCACTGGCGCTTGATTGGATAATGCGTTCGAAATGCACACTCGCCCACTATATAGGGCACTGTGAAGTGAATGTTCTACGTTGAAAACCATATAGTGAGTGAGTGAGCGAGTGGACTAGTGTGCATTCCAAACGCAGCCTTAGATTCCCCAAGTAAAAATGTCTACCCCCTGGTATTGACGCCAATTTGAAGACTTTCTGGTTTAAAAATGCGTTGCTCTGGATCATTACCAAATTAAAATTGATAAAACTATGTGTTTTAGACACTTCAAGTATTCTACTTTCCACTGAAATATAGGTGCTGTCTCCTTTAATTAGTTGAATCAGCTGATGTAACCCAGGGCTGTAACAAAGATCTGCACCTACACTGGCCCTTCACAGATAAGATTGGACACCACTCCCTTACAGCTTTTAGATTTTGATGATTCAGCAGACAGTACAAATGCTGGTCACATAGATCACACAGGAATCGCAGTAGAAACTTAGTTGCACTCTACTGCACATGTGCGGTAGCAGCAGAATATGTCTCCAAGGCAATTATACTCCAGGTAATATTTAGACACCAGGTTTAAAGTGAAAGCACACTGAGATTACACTTAGACCAAAGTTTAAGTAAAACTCCCCTTCAGAAAATAAAACTGATTTAAACCTCACTTAGACAGTATTATCAGTCTTAGAGGGGTTTAGGTAAATCAGGGTCTAAATGTAGAAAGGTTTTTAGAACCTGAATTCAGGATATGGGGGCAAATGTTTCATTTCAGTTTTAGTCAATAAAAAGTCATTACAGTTTAGTCAACATCTTTGTCAACTTTTGGTTACATTTGTTAGCCCATCTTATAGCCAAGGAAGTTTTTCATTTGGATAACTCGTAGGACAATTTTTGTTCTGACTATGGGCTACTGAATATTTAATCTGAGTTAAGTAGTTAATTGTGTAAGTAAGCTATCAAGACCATCCTTCCTCTACTACCTACCATGTTGACTTGCTGACATCCTCGTTATTCAACTAAATCCACCAATGACCAAGAACTATACATGCTAGGTTCCCACTATCACGATTCGCGGCACATTAGAAATCGCGGTCTTAATCCCGGAGTAATCGCAGTGATCCTGTCAGATCTGATCAGCTCTTGAGGTCAGTCGTGGCAATCGTGTTGATCGTAGAAAAGTTTTGGACTGTTCAAAAATTTCCTACAATCAACACGATTAATTGTCAGTCGTGATCATTGCAGCATCCCGTATCCAAACCTGAAATTTTAAGCCGCTTTCACACTGGACCCTAAACAAATTTTTTGCACAACAGATTACATTCAAAGTCAATGCAAAGACGCGAATACACGCGAAATGCATGTATTCGCGTCTTTGCATTGACTTTGAATGTAATCTGTCAAGCGAAAAATTTGTTTCGTGTCCTGCGTGAAAGCAGCTTCAGAGAAGTTCCACGATCAGCTACGAATGGCCAATCGTGGCTTTCGTAACGGAGGGCACACAGTGGGAATTAAGCATTAGCAATGACTGCATTGAATTGAATGCATTGAATTCAGTGTTCAGATTTTGACAGAGATGCACGCCATGGGAAAAATATCATGTGGTTTGAATGTCATGATTTTAGTCCTGTTTTGTCAACAAAAACAAACACACTTTTCGTCATCAATTTTTTTTTTGTATCAAGCACCTATTTTTATCTTGTCATTGTTTTGTACGTGTCATGGTAAGAAAGGCACTTGGCAAACACAATTTTTGTTTGCATAATTAACACTGGATGGAAGAAATTGGAAAAGAGCAACTGAAATGAGCTCAAATAAGATGCTTATCTGGGACATAGAGGAGCGGTGGTTCATGTCCAATTGTAGCAACAATAAGATCTGTTCTGCTCTAGGGCTCTGATGTTGGGCCCTTAACCTCAAGTCACCAGAAGATGATGGCGATTAGCCCCTGCTTAGTTTAATCAGCTGTACGTTGCTTTGGATTATAGCATAAACTAAATAACTATAATGCAACCGCAATGATTAATTAGCCTGTATCTGTTCTGCAGTGTTCCCACGAGATTTATCCTGTCTGATCCAATAATTTAAGGAAGGATTGGGTTTGTTCTGCCTTGTTTCTCTTAGTCACCTTGCAGTCATGTGGAAAATTACTGCCACATCTCCCTTTCCTGTTCCGTCAAAGCAATAAAGCCAATTAAAGTCATCTTTCTGAGCCCATTTTACTGGCTCCCACTCACATTAATGATGGGAAAAATGTTCAATGTGTATATCTCTGCCGAGGCCAGTGAGTACCGCCAGCCATAATCACATGAGACATCTTGAGAAGAAAAATCAAATAATAAATTGCTGGGAGGAGTTCAAGCATGCAGGTGCAGAAGTGCAGATTCCCATGGAATGAATAAGTCAAACATTTTGTGCTAAAAAACTCAATTTCCCAGGGGTCAACTGGCTGTTCGTTCTGCCTCAGTGAGCATGCTCAATACCCTACAGTCGAGCACCTGTCTGTGACCCTGAGCTGGGTGTGCAGAAACATCTATCCATTGACTCTCAGGCGCACATAAACTCCTAGAATTGTTTTCTGTTTGGGAACGTAACCAAGATACAGGCCCCACCCATTTTGATTAAAACCCTTGAAAAAAATGACCCCCCCCCCAAAAAAAAAAAAAGTCTCATAAATATGATGTAATATGTAAATTAAAGAGTGTGAGACAAAAGGTATTTGCCCATTTAATATGAACTACAACATACGGGTACATATTTCCTTATTGAATATATTAAAATATATATTTTAGTAACACAGTATAAACAATTAAATGACAAAATCAAGATGTACTTTGGGCACATACTTCCATACTCTCATAGTGACACTGACCTCAGGCTTTTAAATGGTTGCCCTTGTCCAAAGACCCACCCCAGAAGGCTGTGGACAGTTGAGATTTAACACACCGCAGATGAAAGGTCCTGTGAATTTAGAAAAAAGCAAAAAAGGGAACTTGGCATCAATTCACTCTTTGCGGGTGTTCGTGGGTGTACGTGGGTGTGCATGTATGTGGGAAGTGATCAAGTACTTTCAAAGCGAATATGACACTCTGAATGTTTCTGAGTGCAATCGAAAAACAGAACATTTCAAAATATAAGTTACACAAAGAACAAAGAATATGCTGTCGTTGTTGAAGCTCATTCTTGTGCTCTGTAGAGAGAAAATTCAATATTCGCCTCACTGGAGTATGTCGAAGGCCTGGCTATATTCATGGGATGAAATTAACAGCTTTGGGAAAAGTGTACTCATAAAAGTTGGCAATTAGATTATTTAGCTTATTTTAACACCATGTTTTATATGACATTGGGCTTGTTCGATCTGTTTGGATCGATGACATTAGCAGTGACTGCACTACAAACTGCTTGCAGTATCAGTTCATGCTTATCAGGAAGACATTTCAGCATTGCTGTTTCAACACTGGATCAATACAGTGCGTAAAGCCTCTCAGCTATAAATAAATATAGTCATACTGGGACAAATACAATTGCTGGGGTGAATATTGCTTCATACTTAATACAGTTTGCAAAAGATCCCTGCCATGTTTCTCCATGTTGTACAAGCACATATTCCATTATTTCGAGAGAACCTACAGAAGCGACTCACTTGGCCCTTTCCCATCAAACATTAAAAGGCCAGACAGCCCAACAAGGAATAACTTAAACTTCATAAATGAATGAAAGATGTTCTGTAATTACAACCTTGCATCTAAAAAAGTTGTGACGGTGTGGAAAATGTAAATAAAAACAATGCAAACCTGATTGAAAATATGAAATTCTATTCATGAACAGTTCACGCACAGTTCATGATCTATTCATGAATTGCTCCTGAATACTATAATGTGCATGGTCATTCATTAACTTTGTGCAAGAAAAATATGCATGAACCAGGGACGTGCGGTCATGGTAGGCAGTGATTTCTCCTTTTTTTGCTAGATTTTGTCATCCTCTTTCCACGTACTATGCCTGCTTGTCAATCAATCAATTTGACCTTTTTTTCTGGTCAGTTAAGCCTGTGATGATTTTGAGGTGATAGTGACAAAAATGTTAATTTACCTTTATGCTTTGATTCGAGACTGCAAGGAGGTAAATCTTAATAATTAAGAAAAAAAAATCTCAACTCTCTCAGTAATTCCTTATATTGTCTTGATCTTTTGTTTATCGGATTATGAAAGAAGACTGAAAATAAACTCGCTATTTTTTAAAAATGGCATTAGAAAGTGTCTAAGGGGGGAAATATTATCGTAAACATATTGACTGCACATTGAACACCGCATAGGAAAGGTTTTATGGCATTGCGTTAGCTTTCTTTCAGCAAATATGAACAAACTTGTGGTCTTGTGAATATTTTAAGTTCGATGCACTGAGCAATAATGTTGTGGATAGACCTGGCACGCCATTCCGCCATTTAATCTTAATTAGTTAATCAATCCTCAGATTGCCAACCCAGCGAAGTTTGTTTAACGGTGAGGATTCTGCCTACCCTTACTGACCTCTGATGGCATGTCACTGGCATGAACAGTTCACAAACTAAAAGAAGAAAATGAGAAGAGCAGTTCATGAGCAGTTCACAAACAGTTCATGATTTAAGTTCATGAGTTATTCACAAACTGTTCCTGAACACTAAATGGCCGTTCATGAATTGTGCACGAAAAACATGAACATATTCCCAAAAAAAAAAAAAAAACAAAATCATAATTCACATGTAACAGCTCACCTGTTTCACTAATTTTTTTGAGATGGCTAAAAGCTAATCTCCGTCTCTTCATTGTTATTACACCAGATATATCCACTAATCATATTACTGTTTCGTGGGTACTCTGGAGGTCAGGATTTTTGCATTAGATTACCTTAAAGAGTAGTCCATCCACAGCGGTGCTTGAACCAGCGACTCGTTGATCATTAGGAGCATGAAGCAATGAGGAGTATTGCTAATATTGGATGCTGCACTATGGAATATTAGTCCATCACAGGTTACCCTCCAGCTCTTAGTCTGGTTTCCCTGACAGTCTTCTGGTGCCCAATGTTACACCTGGGTGGAGTGAGGCACTGTGGGAGAGAAGTCTTTTGCCCAAGAACATATTGCAAAAGCCCAGGACCTTCTGATCTAGTGCAACCATTGCATTACCACATTCCCCACTTCACCTTGGTTGATCTTTAATGAGCTCAGGCCCAGAGAAGATGGCAGCATTTCTTGACCTCGTTTATATATGGTTTTATCTTCACATGGTATGGATTGAACTGGCATTTGTGGACGCAGTGATGTTCTGTCTTCACTGGCACTGGTTTTACGAAGTATTCCTGAGCCCATGGAGTGATTTCTACTTCAAAATCCTGTCTGTTAGTCAGTGCTGCTTGAGGTACTGTAGAGCATAGCCTTACTCTATTCGTTTTTGGCCTTGTCCCTCCTGCACAGAGATTTGCCCGGATTCTCTGACATTATTAATAATATTAGTATGCTTTAGATGAAATCCCCAAGTCGTTTGCAATTTTACACTGAAATAGATTATTCATAAATTGTTAAAATTTTTAACCCATGCAGTCTTTTTGAGTGGTGAAGCCCTTACCATCTTTACTGCTGAAAGACTCAGCCTCTCAGGGATGCTGTTTTCATAGCCAATCATGTTACTGACCTGTTGCCAATAATCCAGTAGGCCTGATTAGTTGTGAGATGCTTTTTTAAGCATCATACAATTTTTCCAGTCTTTTGTTGCCCCATCGCGATGTTTTTGAAATGTGTTGCAGGCACCAAATTCAAAACGAGTACCTACTTTTCAAAAGACAATAGAATGTCTGAGTTTCAACATCTGATATGCTGTCCTTGTACAATTTTCAATAAAAATACAGTTTGAATGATTTGCAAATCATTGCACTCTCTTTTCATTTACATTTTACATGGTGCCCCAACTTTTTTGGAATTAGGGTTGTATACCAGATCGAAATTATTGCTTTTAAAATACATGATGGAATCTTCAAACACTTACAAAATAGACAACATTAGCGGAGATGAATTAACGTAAGCCTTGTATATATGCACTTAAGAGGTATGTTTGTACATATTTCTGTGTATATGAATATACTGTAAGTGTGCATGTATATTTTTATAAATTTAATTACAGTAATTTGCTGTTTCATGCCAGAATTTTTGGTCACGGACAGTGAGTCAGGGTCATTTGAGGAAACCAAGATTTCGGTCAGCACACAGTGCTCACTTTCCCCCTCCATCCCCTAAAAGGGCCCAGTATGATCATTTAAACATGAATAAGCCACAGAGCAGAGTGCCTCGCTCTTCAAAATGGGGGCAGGTATGGTGGTGGACCCTTTCGGGGAGTTAGCACTAATCTCCCTCTATGTCTCAGCGGCTGAGGGATTAGGGGCTGTTGAGGTGCTGTTCTCCTTCACGTGCGGTATAACTGCTGTTGTTCCTCATCTCGGCTTGACAGTAAAACAGTGTATTACCGTTTGGGGAAATCCGAGACTCCTCCCTGAGCCCCCATTGGGTCAGGGGTCGATGCTAGATGGTAAGGGGTGGAAGTTCTGACCAAAGTTCCGCTAACTCCTGTCTCTGCTGTTTGGTGAAATCCTGCTAAAACGTCTAATTAAACATGCTGCGTGACAACGGAATTCTATCAGTGGGAATAAGTTTACCCTCCTACAATAACTTTAATCAACAAACCTTTGACAAGTGAAAAATTAAGGGGTCTTCAGGGAAAAAATGTCTATTATTTTTCCAAAAATTTCAATATTTTTGATTTTCACATAAAATAAATAAAGGAGTGCAGCGAGATGCCAGTAAACACCAAGAATCTATGTTTTTCCTCTTACTCAATTGTTACTTGTGACTTTAAATGCAAATTACCGAAAATCACAATTGTGACTGATATTCAACCATGCATTCATAAAATCATTCATATTCCTCTGATTGAAATTTGGACTGAAAATCTATGAAATCACAAAGGATTTTCTAGATGCATCCCTAGGGGGTTCATTTTGTAAATGAATCAAGTTGATGATGGCGATTTTCATTCTGTTTACATGACAGAGCTCATTGAATATTCATAAATGTTCCAAACAAAAAAAATCCAATGTCATTTCATAAAACTATCTTAAACCTTTCAATTGAGTAAAATCTGACCATGGGTTATTGAATATCAGTGCATCAAAATATTTTCAGATGTTGTCATTAAAGTGCCATTTCCATGGCAACCATGTACATTTTTATCAAAATACTTTTGTACATTTAATGAGGTTAAAATCATGTTGAGTATGTTTATTTCTAAGTGTTTATATTTTAATGGTTATTTCTACACTTTACCCAGAAGAGCCGGTATGATTTCCCTCCCCTAAATCAAAGTAGTCCTTTATCTGTCTTCTGCAATAGTGTGGAAGACCAGAGATGCCAAGTCTCAAGCATTCGACTTAGGTCTCATGCATTTTTTAGGCTTATTCACTGTAGTCCGGAACTATTCATCAAACGCTTAATGAGATTCTCACGCGGTATTAAAATCCTTGTGCATTGAAGTTTCCGTTTCACTTGCGTAAAGGTGGACCTCATCACAAGTAACATGGAAAGCGATTGTGACTCTGGACTTCCCGTGCTTCTCTTTACTCAGAGATTGGAAACAATGCATGTGTTTCATGATCGTTTAAATTGTTTTAATGAAATAAGACCATTTGAAATGTCTTTATGCAATTCCATTGCTTTCAATCCCTCTGTAAAGACAAACCTGAGAATTCCAGATTCGATTTCCATATCACTAGTGGGGAAATCCACCATAATGCATGTGAAACAGGTTAACTTGATGCACAATGACTTAAATTCCGTGAGTGAATTTCTTCAGTGCGCGTTGATTAAATAATTGCTGACTACGGCACAGGAACATGAATGCCTCTAAGAGGAGAGACACAGGCCTAATGAGTGAGACTTCTCTGGAAGACCTCTGCTCTTATGCGATGGCCTGCTAGGGTCACCGGGGTCAAGGGGTAAAGCGGCATCATCATGGCCAGAGCTCGTTCACGTCAGTGTGGACTAGCAGAGTTTTAAGTCTGGCGTCAGAGACCAGCCAGCAGCCTCTACATTACAGAACTTGGCTGTGTATAAACGTTTAATTGGCTTTCTCCTCTCTGCTGGTGCTAATCCCAGTCAGCTTAGTGAGGGCCAAATGGGACTACCATTGGGTTTGTGAGCGTGAGTGCATGAGTATCTTTGTGTGTCAGCGTGTGCGAGCATGTGTGTGTGTGTCTGTGTGTGTGTGTGTGTGTGTTTGTGAGCATATGTGCGTGTGTTTTTGTGTGTGTATGCTTGTGCGTGTGTTTTTGTGAGTTTGTGTGTACGTGTGTGGGTGGGGGTAAAAAAACAATTTGTTTTTCCCTCTATTTCTGCTCAGGAAGATGGTGATTAAATAGAAAAAATGCTTGTGATGCTGATAGTGATGATGATAGTGACTGTGCTGCATGTAATAAATAATGCCTTTGAAATGGTGAAAAAACGAATTAAATTTAAAAGACAATGTCACAAATGACGATGGCAATGGTTGATGACAGTGATACCACTGATTGTGGTGTTTAAACATAATGTCATTTTAGTGGCGAAAAGACCATTAAAATGCTTGTAATATTGATCACGCAAGATATATGTTTTAAAAAATTTTGGCAGGCAGAGGAGAAGGTATAGATCCAGTTTTTTAGCAGAAGTTAATATTTTGAAAATTTCATTGTTCAAAATTGTTCAGGGAGAATACTGGCCCTAAAGTTTTGACAGTGAAAACCGACTCCTGCATATTATTTTGTCTTCTCCATGTCAGTTGTGAAATCAGTCATGACTGTATATCTGGCAGAATAATTCATGTCAGAAAATACTGACCTCTAAAACTATCTACTTGACCTCTAAAATGATGTCATCATTGAATACTTTCACAGGAACAATTACTTTCATCCCAGTTTCTACACATGTAGGGGGTCTGGTGGCACTAAGAGTGCAAATATCTTTCAATTTATGATTGAAACTGACTTTTGGAGAAAAACATTTCTTTTCAAATAAGAAAAAAATGAAATGAGGTGGAGTGAAAAAAGCCTACAATCTTACACCAAATATAGTCATCATTGAGAGTGGCAAGAGATAAAAAGAAAACAGACAAGTTAGAACCAGATGACCAGTGTCAGAGCAGAGGATTATACTTTGTCTAAAAGACTGCAACCTCTTAGATATCATTTAACTTCCAGCAGAGTACAGACTTATTTCAAAATAATTATTGGTGGCACTTCACTCGGATGCCTTCATGAGGTTATACTGTCATATTCATGACATTAGGGCTGTCACAAGATTACAGAACGGATGAAGGACGTTTATGTGGGGTGTTATTGAAATCATATTTTGGGTAAATTTTATGACTGCAAAAGTCACATCATTAACAGATACGAGTATAATAAGTGACCCAGATAATATGTATAATATGACACTAATATGTCAGTTGTTACAAACGTCATGACATCATCTTGTATGCCTTCTTTTAACTGCTCCATCTCATGTATATGGCAGTGACCTTATACCAAAGTGTCAATTTGCGTAAATGTTCAGTTTTTGCCAGCCTATTTTGGTGGGCAGTAATATTTCACTGAAAAAAGACATCTTCAGTCGTGTCATCATATAATTCAAACAACTCTGGAAGCACTTTAAATGGGCATTTTATCAAGTCTGATAACTATAGCAACGTAATTTCTTCAGAAAATAAGTCATCGATGAAATTATTTCTGGAAGCCGTGTATGTACCCATTCAGACTCCAGTCAGCATCATTGATTAAAGTGAAGCTAATGGATACATAGTAAAAAAGGGAAATATGTTCACCAGCTCCAGCAGGAATTATTTCTGTAGGCAACTCTTAGCATACCTCCACAGAGCTCCAAATATGAAGTCAAAAGCGAGTTAGAGTCGAGACGAAATACAAGATAGCCATTTATAGATTTTAAACGCTAAAGTGGGACATTATCAACATTCTTTCGTTGGCAGAAATGAGAAAGCTGATTGCTTAAGCTCTTAGGATATTCCAGGCAGAGTTTATTGGCTTTAGTAAGTGGATTGTGGAATGCTGCTTAAGTGGAAGCAGGTGGAGGTAGTGAGGGTTTACATATATTTACGGCACTGAGCCGTATCTGTTCATCGCAGGATACAAAACTGTGTCTTTCCTTTCAGCCTTATGTGGGGAAGACATTTTTACATTTCCTGCAGTTTAAAGCTAGGATTTTCAGTTTACTGCAAAGCTTGGAATGTTTTTTTGTAAACGGGATCCTAATCAGTAAAATCTTAAATCAACTCTTTCAAAGTCTAACTTATCCCACTCTGGCAGGAGGGGACTGAAAAAGATGCTGCAGGAGTTCATTTGACTTGGTATGGTGTTCAGAACATTTTACAATGTTGCCAATCCCGCCAATCTATTCAGTGATTCTTCCAATAGACATTGGCATAGGGGAAAGCAGGATAAGTTGAGCAAGTTTTCAGATTTAGGATTCCTACATCAAGACAATTATAGTTGTGTTGCGAACTAATATACCACCATATATTTCAGGATGTTGTGCACCCCTACAAACTATCTAAATGAGTGTAAACATAGCTGTTTTGACAATATAGCATGTTCAAAAAAAGTGTTCTTGTGGCACAACTTACCTCGTGTATGGGGTAAGTTGAGCACAGTACCTATTCTGACCCTCCCTGAATTACGATATTCCACAGTGAAAAATGTCTGTACTGAATTAAATAACAGTCACATCTTCAAATCCTTGTTTTCTGTATTTATGAAACACAATTTAACAAGTAGGCCAACAATAACTTTTTTATTCCATATTATTCCATTTAAAACTATTTTAACAAAACATGAGAGATCCAAAGCATCTGTTTATACCAGGCAAAGGGTGATTAATTAACTTCATGTGTGCATGTGGGTGCGTGAGTACCTGTGTAGGCTATGTGGGTATGTGTCCTTCAGCTGCTTTAACTACGAAAGCAAAATGAATTTTTTTCGCGCGACAGATTACATTCAAAGTCAACGCAAAGACGCGAATACACACGTTTTGCGTGTATTCACGTCTTTGCATTGACTTTGAACGTAATCTATCGTGCAGAAAATTCGTTATGCGTCCAGTGTGAACGCGGCTTTAGAAACTAACCTGATCTGGGCTACATTTATCCAAACATTATTATTATTATTATTTTAATTGTTGTGTACTATTAGCCTACTAAAGGTTGTCTATAGACTTTCACAACTGTCAAGTGCACCCCTTGTCGGATTCGTTCTGGTTGCAGTAGGGCTACGCAATTGGGCAAATGTTGACTCAAGTTGCTGTTTTCTCATATAACGTGTTTGTCATCATAATTAATTATTGTACGTAATAAATTCACATGTATTCATTGACAATTTTTTATTTCATTCGTCCAAAATCAATATATTGCTCATGCTCTCTTTATAATCGCACAATATTATGAAATGGCCTCACATTTGCACTGCTGAGACAAAAGCAGCAGCTGCGGTTCTAGGGGGGTTTAGAATTCCGTGGCCGCTTTTATATCATCAGTCCGTGGAGGCCTGTTCACGTGACCATATATTCGGCCACTGCAAGCTAGAACCTCCCGGACCAGAACATCAGTTTCCTCCTGGCTGAAGTACGGCCGTCTGGTGTTGCTGCTGTGTCCTACTTCATCCATGTCGAACTAAATTTGCACTGCGCCTCGCCCACGGCGCTTTTAAAGGTGAGGAGAGGAGCTCATTTGATTGGTGAAGATTTGACTCGGCTGTGTTAAACCCACTCAGGCCTTCTCTTCTCCTTCTTTTCCACTTGTGCCGGCAGGAGGGACGGAGGCAGGACAGAGCAGTACTTGCACCGGGCTGCGCCGGGCATGAAATTGCAAAATATGCCTGGATACACCCCGTTGGCGCGGCGCTCCCCCATTCGCCGCGCCTGCACCTGGTCAACGAATTTAGAGCCCTTTATCTTAACTCTGCAGTTATTAAGTCAATCAACATATTTGAAAATATTGTTGATGGTATGGAAACAACAAACTTAACTTTGAAAGTAACTAATTAACTTGTCAAAATGAACTTAACTAGTTAATTTCCAAATAGACTTTAACTTAACTTAATTGATGACATTTTAGTATTCACTAGTTAATCCAACACGTTAATCGCCTCATGCCTGGTATATACCATACTCCTGTATCTGCTACACTCTCCAATAAAAATTGTTTTTTAAAAAATTAATCAAGTAAAATAAAACAATTTCAACATAGGCCCAAGTGGCTCAACTTGCCCCTGGCTAAATGGCTCAACTTGCCCCACAGCCACCATATTGACTTAATTAGCCCCCAAAGCTAAAATGATGCACTTTCATGCTAGGTTTTCTGCTTCATGTTGTAGCTCACAGATACCCCAACAGATGTATAAAACAAATTTAAAGTTATCTGTTTTGGTCTAAACACAATCCTCAAGAAACTTATGATAAACTAAATTCACTTTCATGAGTAAAAAAATATTTTTTTGACATAAATGTCAAACCACATTTCACATGTGTATTTTACCTTCACAGACGTCATAAAATTATGTTTTCCTCCTAAATATTTGGTCACATGCTCATTTTTGATTATGGTTTCCTTGACAATACAAATATTTCACTTAAAGAGCTGCAGCAAAACCTGCATCTTCTTGGTGATGTAAGCTATTGGCATTGTGACGCAGATAAGATGTATTCACATCCGTTTAACAAAATTACATTCTTGAATTTTCAACTGTGAACGATTATGTTGACAGTATCCCGAGAGTGACCATGGCAGCATTAAGAGGTAATCTTGACCACAAAGTCCCAAACGGTTTTTTCCCATAATAACATTCAGTCTCACAATTTGAGGCCTTTTTTAGAGTTAAAAAGCACGACTTTGAATGGTAAGGCACCGCTTTCTAACAGACAGTTCAGTGCTTATTTATATATGGTATGCTGGACTGCAGTGGCCAGCTGAAGATTCTTGAGACTGAGGCTGCTTGTCTGAGTTTCGCTGTGTGTGTCCTCTGGATATGACTTCCAGCTGCGTGCAATGAAAAAAAAAAAATCAATGTCTTGAGCGTTCAAGAGCTGTAATAAATACAGTGGCATAGTTCTGCATAAATATTCCATACTTATATACTCCACACAAGAAATATTTTTTGTTACATGTCATTTCTGAGCTGCGTGCACATCTGTGTATTCAGCCTTACAGGGAATACTATATGTGTGCATAAAGCGTTACCTCTAATAAATGTAAACACAGAATATGACAGTTTTTCTGCTCTCTTTCCACGCATTTTGAATCAAGAGACATTGCCACAAAGAAAAATGAACAATTTTGGGAAGAGCACAGATAATACATTCTTTAAAAAATAATGAGATTTATACATTTTAGGTGCTGAGATGCTGCCATAGTGAAATAATATACAAAGGCTTGTAATCCAGGACCTGAAGAGACATGTTTTTGGTGCTACTTTTTAACACTTAACTATAGCAGTTAATCGTACAGTAAATGCAGTTTACCTGGTTACTTGGGTCTGATTTTAATTCTGAATTTAAGATTAAAACAAAAATCAACTGAACTTTTACCTCTTCAAGCCAAAGTTATAAACCCTTGATTTAACTCTACCACCCTGAGCCTCTGACTCAGAAAATGCTTGAAAGTCACATGCACAAAATGAAATATCTCTGCAAATACTTAGTTTATTTGAATTATTTTGGTATCATAATCAAGGTAACACATAGGGGATTTTTGGCATGGTGTAAAAATCAGTATATACTACACTGAGTCAGAATAAATGAAGATGGAACACAGCATTAATGAAAGATTTAATTTCTGCCTGTCAAAATAAGTGGAATATCCCTTTTGAAATTTCTGCATGTAGTAGCAGTTTGAAACCTCTATAAAAATACTGCACACAATCTCACCAATGTTTGTGCTAAAGTTTCTTCTAATCAAGTAAATCAGAGCAAAATTAGAGAGGTTTTAGTTCAGAAATGTCTTGGCTGGCTCTCCGAATTGACAATTTGGGCATCTTTTTGGGCCATTTGAGATTTCTCAGCTACCAAACTGTAAAACTAATTCAATTTCACTTAAATGTCACTACAGGCATACATTCCATCTAAGTACAACTATTTTTGATTCTTTTTTCAAAGCAGCCATGTTTAGGCAAGATCCTCAGATTGGCCATCTGGGCACATTATGGGCAATGTGTGCCATTTGAGGTTCCTCAGCTACCAAACTGTAAAACTCATTTAATTTCACTGATATGTCAGTATGGGAATATATTCCATCTAATTTTGCCTAATTTTTGTTTTTTCGAAATTTTGTTTATTTACTTATTTTATTGCAACCAGTCCTGTATACATTTTCCCAGAATATTCTGGAACACGCAACTGTCCGTAACATTACTGCAAAAACAACTGTTGAATAGCTAGTGGACAATTATTGTGAAAATATCAAAAAGAAATTGATTTGGCGACAGTATATCTGTGCTCATTGCTACGCTTTTTGAGTCTGTGCGTAAAATTGCCTGATAATGTAGATAACGCAGATAATCGAAAAACAGCAATCACAGCAAATGCCCCAGCAAATACAAAAAACTGTGTAGCAATGGTGTATGCTCAACTGTGTATGCTCAAAATGCAAGCATATACGACCGTCATCCACACAATAGCTCAATGACTTACCCTCTGAACTATTTCTAATGCTTCACCGCAATGTGACGAGGCAGCCGGCAGCAAATTTTTTTTTTTGCACCAGAGTTACAGACAGACAATACTTTTCATTAGCATACAACCAATCAGTGCTCGCTTGGCCTCATTAATATGTTGCTCCATTCCCAAAAAACCTAGTGGTTTTCATCATGGCCAGATGTTAAAGAATGTAAACACTACACAATGAGCAGCGAGAGCTGTGATTGTTCAAATGCAAATGAGAAATGTTGTCTTTTCGAGACTCTGGTGCAAAAAAAATAAAAATTGCCCTGCCGGAAAACCATAAAAATTACTTTGATGATGTCTGTTGAACATTTTGTGGATAAATGTAGCGAAATTACCAGAACCAGTTTGGCAATTATATTGTTGTGCTCTTTGAGTATCTGTACGTAAAATGGCGCATGGACTCTCAATTAGACGCAACGGGAGTGCAAAACTCTATTCAGGCTAGTTTTGTGCAATTACCGTGGTTGAGGCTCATTGAGAAAGCCAGAGTTAAAAGGAGCAAGCCATAGAATCAAATGGTTACCTTAATATCAAACTGACAGCATCACAAGCTGATCACAGAGAAGACAATACATTGCGTGCAAGCGGAATGCTCAGGGCCTGACATCACTGGAAGCAGCGCCCTAGAAACAAACCTGCACGGAGACTATCAGATCCAGTTTCAGTATAACAATATTACCCTCAAACATAGTTTTTATTACAAAATAGCAAAGGTAAGAAAAAATTTTTGCTCATTGCTGAAGAATGAAAAGTAAATGCCAGTTGTTCTTTGAGTGTAGTGTTGGTTTAAAATGGCAAGGCTAATATCATTGGCTTCAGTGGACTTTCCTCTTTTATTTGATGTATTGTTTGTATGCATAGCACGAATTCTGTAGAAATGCTTGCGATTGAGCACTGATATTATTTTATCTCATGTTTTGCTACATGCTTATTCACGTACTTGCTTAGTGCTTCAATTGTGGTCAATTAAAATAAAAATAGTCATCATGAGCTTTTCGCAGTTTTTTCTGGATAGGTGGATATGCCTCATGACGATGTTGCTATTAGGAAATATGCTGTATTTATGATGTTTATTGCTTGACCCCAGTACTGTGGGCGTTTGGGCTTAAGAGATTAAACCATGGATATACTGAAGGTTATATCTGAAGAAAGACACACCGTAGGATGACTAAGTCCATGTAATCACGAGGATTGGGATTAGTTTGTGTTGAGAGACGGGACTTAAATATAAAAATATTGGAGATGACATGTCTTCAGTGAGACTATAAGTTTTAAACTTATGATTGAAAACAGTACATTTTTTATCAATTCCCACCATTTGGCGACAGTCTCATGTGGTTGGTAAAACCTTAAAGTCACACAACTATGGTCTAACTCAACCGTAAACATTAATTTACCATCCTTTAATAGCCAGTAGTTTTGTGTTGCTATCAAAACAAAATGCTTTGCTCTGCAAGTTATCTCATAAAATGTTAGCGTAGCATCTGTAAAGACTATGTATTGGTCCCACTTTACTGATATCAGATCACAAAAAGCACAGTAATAATTTCACAGCCTAATCTGTTTTGCAGCATTTTCAAACATATATAATAAACTTGTATTTTGTTTGTTCTTGATTATTCCCAGGTCATGTTCAGCTCATCATTTTTTTTTTCTTTTTGCTGCTGTAAGATAGAGCAGGAGAAGTACTTCACATGGACGTAACAGATCAAGTGAGGCTTGGCAGCCATTTTGGCTTCTATTACTCACCACTCAGCAGTATCATCATCTTATGGCAGGCAGGCTCCTGCATTGCACTCCCACATGCACCATTTAGGAGGCTGAGCCAAGAAAGCTTGAACATTCCCAGCTTAGAGAGAAAAAACAAAAGACAAAACCGATGCATATAGTTTAGTCCAAATAGTCTTTTTTGCCTATATCTATATCTTTGCCTATAAGTCTGTATCTTTGGAAATGACCCAGAATTATTTAGGTGGCAGGCATGATGAGTGTGTTTAAATTCTCTAAATCCTGAGGAAAAGTGCTTCAATGCTTCTTTCCTTATTCCCTTTGGTATAAAATAAACCGGACCTTCCTTTACAAAAATAAGGGTGAGAACACCATACCACAATTTCTTGCGGCAGCGTTATTTAAAGTGGTTTAAATCCGTTGTTTATATTGACATCTTTGGCAGTAAGCTGTAATTACAGGTCCGCTTCTGGACCTTATTTCCCATAACTCTTGTCGAGACCCAACAGTGTCGCCTGTATAACGTCGGGAAATTGAAGGCTTTTACCAGGAGTGCGTTCAAAGTCATACCGATGCACACCGTTTTCTTACGGTTTCTGAGTCGAACGACTGTTTCCTCCAACCGGTGCGCAACGGTGCCAAACGGGGTCTGAGGTATGTTTTTTCCTGTTTGATGGGCGTGCCCGGGGTGTTATCCTGTCAGCTGCAACATGTATATAAACCGCATCATCTTTAAAAGGCAGTGGCCCAATGAATCCAACGAGTGTAGAATATAAATGAATCTCTTGCAGCTTGGTATTGTATGGCCCTCTTGGCTGCTTTGGTTGCCACGCTTGAGTGACACAACGGGGCGTTCAGCGCACTACTGTTGCCGTTTAAATATACGTTTTGCTACGTGTTGCCGACTTTGAACGCACCCCAGTTCCACGCCTTCTCAACTCTCATGCAGATGGGTAAGAGGCTCTTTGACACGGCAATAGAACTCAATAAAAGTAAAGATTATGTGACGTTATTCATCCATTAGCGTCATCTCATTCCAGTAAAATATTAGGCTATTATGATAAATTGATTAACTTAAAGGGCTGCCAACTCTCATGCATTCGCCATGAGAATTTGTGCTTCATTCACGTTCCCGTGCTGTAGTCAGTAATTATTCAATTAACAAAGAGCGTGTGTTTCGTGATCGTTCAATTTGTTTAAATGAACAGAGACATGGCAGTTTTAATTGGTACGGCATTCGATTTCAAGGGATTAGGAAAAGGATTTGGGATTATGGTTAGGGGATAGATTTTGGCAGTTGGGCGCATGGATGGATTGATTATAAGAACTGAACCAGGACTGAGATGCACACCGACAAGGGCTTAGTGATGGCAGTGAAAAGTGTCTACAAATGAGGATGGAAGATCTAAGTTAAGAAGAATTAATTAAAGCAATCAGTTGGCGAGACTGCTGCGAGTGAGATCCAACACGGCGGCGCACTGAACTTCCAAACAAACTCAACGGATACCTCTTTGGATTCATCGTTAAACTTATCTCTTTCATTGGATAATTCACTTCCCTCAACACTGGATGACCTCTTCACGTTCATCGACAAATATTTTTACAACTGTGACACCATGACAACAAACGACAGTAAGAGAAAAAAGAGGGAATCGTCCACCGAAACTGAGGACGGGCTCTACATTACAACTGAGGTCAGTGTACTCGAATCCATTAACTCAAAACTGTCTGTATTGGAATTACTTCGCGACGATATCCGGGAGCTTAAAGCCAGTCTTGAATTCTCGCAATCTCAAATCGAATCGCTAGTACTTGAAAACAACGAACTTAAAGGAACTGTCAAAACTCTATCCACGCAAGTAACGCACCTCTCCGACGAAAACAAATCAATGAAAGCCACTATCCTTGATCTTCAGTGCCGCAGCATGCGCGATAACTTGATATTTTCCGGCATACCCATACAAAACCCCGATGACCCTGAGGGAGCTCTGAAAGAGTTTATGGTAACATCTTTAAAACTCTCCAAAGAGACCGTAGATCAGATAACTTTCCACCGAGTTCATCGTCTCTCTTCCTCTAAAACCAACGCACCAAACAACCCGGCTCCAATAATAGCCAAGTTTGAACATTACAAACAGAAAGAGATGATTAAAAGCAGAGGCAAACTCCTAAAAGGTTCGAAATTTGGGATGAATGATCAATTTCCTAAGGAAATACAACAACGACGAAAAATACTCATACCCATTATGAAAGAGATGCGAGAAAAAGGAAAGCGCGCCACACTGTCAGTGGATAAACTTTATGTTGATGGAACTTTATTTCGTGACCGTGACATCACAACATGGCTATAGGCTTCTCTAGCTTTTTGCCTGCCAGCATTATGCATTGGATTTAAATATCACTCTACTGCTGTCTCTTAAAACATGTTTACATGTTGCAACAGTTTTTAGTGCCAGAATTAGTACCGACTGTACTATTCCTCTCTCTCTATTTTTTACTCCCCTCTCTACCTACCCCTACTCTCTCTAGATCTCTCTATGTGTTAAATGTTTGTATGTCACTATATGTTCAATGTCCTTATGTCTTGTTTACTCGTCTTTATGTAAAACGCTCATGCAGATCCAGACCCACATCCTTAAGCCAAACTTGGGCAATACATACCAGCTGGAAATCTTGTAGCTTTTTAAAAAGAATACCCCTACTGTATTTTTTTTCCTTCTCTCTCTCTCTTTTTTGTTTTACACACGCACTCACACACACACACATGCAAGCACGCGCGCAGACACGCACACACGCGCACACGCACGCCCACACAAACACGCACACACAAACACACACACACTCCGTATATATTTTTGCCCCAATCCCAGGCTATCACAGACTATCCCATCCCTCTCCCTCTTCAATGCCCATACATAACCAAGAGGAGAAAAGGGGGAAGAGGAAAGAAGAAAAAAAAAAAGGAAAAAAAAGGTAAACACTTCACATACACTCATGCACTCACTTAAATTTATTACATGGAACATACGTGGCTTCCACACTCAGTCCAAAAGAATTAAAGTAATCAATCACCTCACAAAGTTAAAGGCTGATGTATGCTTCTTACAAGAAACGCATTTAACTCAAACCGAACTCCCGCTTCTCAAACTCAAACAATTTGATAAAATATTCTCATCTACCTTCAATAGCAAACAAAGGGGAGTCTCAATTCTGATTAACAAAAACATTCCTTTCACTCTCAATTCATCAGTTAGCGACCCAAATGGAAGATTTATCATTATTAATGTTACAATTAATCACACAACTCTCACTTTTGCTAACATTTATGGCCCAAATAATGATGACCCATCCTTTTTCAATAATCTTTTCTCTCTTCTCCTCAACTCCTCAAATCTCATAGTAGCCGGAGACTTTAACACTGTCCTTAACCCATCAGTGGACCGCTCTGGTAACCATAGGAACTCACGGAACTGGCACTCATCTGAAACAATTAAACAATACATGATCGACTATGGTCTTAGCGATACTTGGAGAACAAGGAACCCATCTTTAAGAGAATACTCATACATGTCTTCAGTTCACCAATCCTCTTCAAGAATAGATTTCTTTCTGGTTAGCAACACCCTCATCCACCAAATCTCTGAGAACACGATTAATTCTATTGTCATAAGTGACCATGCCCCTGTCTCTTTATCCTTATCCTTCCAATCAGTTTTCAAACCTTCACCTAGGTGGCGCCTAAACACATCGCTCCTAGAGGACAAAGATTTCACCAACTTAATTAGAAAAGAGTGGGCATCCTTTCTGGAAACGAATGACTCTCCAGAGATATCCCCTTCTACACTTTGGGAAACAGGCAAAACCGTAATCAGAGGTATAATCATATCATATTCAACATACAAGAAAAAGCAGCAACAGAAATTAGAAAATACGTTAGAAGAAAAAATTAAAAACTTAACAATTCAACTGTCACTCAACCCCTCAGACGATACACAAACCGAATTAAAACATCTGCAAAGACAACTTGACACCATCATTCACAAAAAAACTCAGTTCTGCATCCAGCAACTCAATTATGACAAATTTCACTTTGGCAATAAATCAGGAAAATTCTTGGCAAACATGTTACAACACAAGAAAGAGAAATCTGTTATTCCATCTATCCTGGACCACTTAGGCAAACCAACCCAAGATCTGCTTGAAATAAATAACAACTTTAAAAACTTCTATAAAGATTTGTACTCCACCAGTAACCAACCCACTCAATTTGAAATAGACCACTTTCTCAATTCTGTCCACCTCCCTTCACTATCCACGCAACAATCAAATCTATTAGATCAACCTATCACCATTGACGAACTTTTCAAAGCCCTCCAAACCATGCCCAATAACAAATCACCTGGACCTGACGGACTTCCGGCAGAATTCTATAAGCATTTCTGGGATATTTTGTCACCACTATTTATTCGACTAGTTGCTGATATTAAAAAAAATTCATCAATACCAACACATATGAATACGGCTGTTATTACCCTTCTACTCAAACCAAACAAAGATCCAAACCATCCATCTAGTTACCGCCCTCTCTCTCTGATTAACACAGACCTCAAAATTATCACAAAAACATTGGCAACAAGAATAGAAACGGTTATGACCACAATAATTCATCCAGACCAAACTGGATTCATAAAGAACAGGTATGCCTCCGACAATCTCCGTAGACTTTTCAATTTAATTGACATAACACAAAAACAACAGAATAATACCATCATTGTGTCACTGGATGCAGAAAAAGCGTTTGATAAAGTTAATTGGTCTTTCCTCTTCACCACCCTCCACAGACTTGGCTTTGGAGAGTCGTTCATCCATTGGATAAGGACACTATATACATCACCTAGAGCCACTGTTGTCACCAATGGGATCACTTCACAAAGCTTCACACTGCACCAAGGAACCAGACAAGGATGCCCACTTTCTCCATCCCTATTTGCCATATTTATTGAACCACTAGCAGCAGCAATACGTCAGAACAGTAAAATTCAAGGCATCCAAAACTCCAATTCAGAACACAAAGTCAGTCTCTATGCCGCTGTTATTATATCAACAATCTCCTCGCGCCTCACTCCAAGAAACCTTCAATGTCATTAATCATTTCTCGAAAGTCTCTAACTACACCGTTAACTGGAAAAAATCAACCATACTACCATTAACCGAAAACAGTTGGGATTCTGCAGTCCAAGATCCGTCACTACCTCTTAGCACTGGCAACATCAAATACTTAGGTATTGTGATTTCCCCCAGGCTGTCAGAGCTCTTCAACCTTAATCATATTCCATTATTACGAAAGGTTGAAGACGATTACAAGCGCTGGACCAAACTCCCACTCACTCTAATTGGCAGAATAGCAGCAGTTAAAATGAAAACCCTCCCACAAATTAACTACCTTTTTTCAATGATACCAACCATACCTACTGACCATTGGTTCAAAACTCTAAACTCTCTCACAACTAATTTCTACTGGAAACATAAACCCCCAAGAATTGCACTTACCACTCTTCAGAATTCCAAACAACAAGGCGGACTTGAGGCCCCAAACTTCCATCACTACTTTCTTGCAAATCAGTTACAATATCTCTTCAAATGGTTACAGAATCAAAACTCTCATCCATGGATAACATTAGAACAAAACATATCATATCCTATCTCAGTAGCAGATTTACCATTCCTCTCACAAACAGCTAAAAAATTAAATCTCTTCAAATATATAACAATAAGCACCACTCTGACAGCCTGGTGGAAAACCAATAGAATTACTAAATCCACATTGACACCTTGTAGACTCACCCCCTTATGGCACAACCCGGACTTTTCATTACACAAGACCCCAATCCACTTTTCTAAATGGGAAGCTAAAGGTATCACCCACCTCCACCACTTATTTGAAAATAACCAATTCCTTTCTTTTCACAATATTGTCCGGAGGTATGGGGTTGGAGAAGATCAGTTCCTTCATTACCATCAACTGAAAGCAACAATTAATAGCAAAATAAAAACAATCAGCACTCTGGAACCCTCAAACACCATTCAACAGATACTAAAAACTGCAGACCATCCACAAAAAATAATATCTAAACTCTATAAAGTAATTGCTTCCTCATCTACCTCTATAACACTTCCACTAACAAAATGGGAAAGTGACCTGGTATTTTCTCCAACCCCAGACTTTTGGAAGAATATCTGCAAAAATACTTTCTCCATGACTTCCAACACCAACCTACAGCTAATACAATATAAAACTATTCATAGGACTCACCTCACACAAAGCAAACTATTTAAAATGGGACTAATCAACACTGATATCTGCCCTCACTGCAATTCGGGGAGCACTGACACTTACTTGCATGCCACTTGGAACTGTAAGCCAGTCAATTTACTATGGACCTCTGTCACAAAAACACTCTCTGCAATCTTGGACTGTAGAATCCCACTCTCCCCCTCCCTTTGTCTTCTAGGAGATACCACTTCCATCATCATTCCACAGAAAATGGAACACCCACTACTTGTCTCTCTAACTATCGCTAAGAAAATAGTCTTTCAAAACTGGAAATCTAGGAATTCTTGTCACATAAATCACTGGCTCAACCTAATTTCAGAACATATACTTTCAGAAGAACTCTTAGCTCAAAAGAAGAACAATACATCAGCCTTCAAAGAAATCTGGAATCCTTTCATAACCCTTCTTCAAATTCAGCAATAATTGGGCCACTTACACCCCCCCCCCTTGACACCTCCACTTCAATACCCCCCCCCCCCCCCCAACCCCCACCCTTTCCCTTTCTCTCTCATACCCACAAACACACACACACACACACACACACACACACACACACACAAGCATTAACAAACAGTATCACTCACTAATATGATCTTTATATACCTGTCAGTATGTCTGTCAAAGCATCCACCTGTTTACGTGTCTTCACCTGTTGATCTATTTTATCTGAATATCTTGTTCCTGTCGATTGCCTGTATCTGTCTGTTTGTCCATTGGTCTGTCTGTCTGTCTGTCAGCGTCTGCTTGTCCATTGTCTATATATGTCTGTCCATCACCCTGTCTTTCCGCGTCCATCTGTAAATAGTTCCATTTTGCCCAATTTTCTGTTCACATGACTTATTTGTTATTATTTTTATTTACTTATCCATTTTTTTGTTGATTTTTTTTTTATTTTTTATTTTTGTAAACTAACAACTTCAAAAAGCTTAGGCAATCCAAAATATTAGTGATAGGGTGGATGTGGGTCAAGTTGGAGAAAGCACTGTCTGCACATTAATTAAAAAAAAAAAAAAAAAAAAAAAAAAAAAAAAAAAATGGTTAGGGGATAGAGCGAAGGTTCAGGTTAGGGAGAGTACCGCTACGGAATCCCTTCTGACGTCTACCTTGCCATTGCTTCTCCCAGGGTTCCTTACTTCCTTCAAGCTGGTTTGCGGCTCCTCTTACCTTCGGGACAGACTAAACACTGCTTACTGATGCAAAAATTGTCACTAGATGTGCGCCAATATTGGAATATAGCCCGGGAATGACGCCACAGTCACACTGATCGCTTCACCTGGCAAAGAATGAAATACAAGTGCTTTCATCAGTGGTTCATAGGCCCAATCACCGTTGTTTTATCCCCCCTTTCTGATAGACACTGACTCAACAGACAGTAACAAGACGGACATTTTACGGATTATCACTTTAAAGCAATGCACCATCCATCCAGCCACTCACCAAAGCAAACAAATATGATGGGCATAGGACGCGTGATGACGTACCCAAGTGCAGTCAGATTCTCTTAGCACCTCATTTGTGTTGTAGAATTGGGAAATATAAATTAACAAATGGCTGATAGTCTTATAATTATGGAGAATCGCATCCCAGCTCTCTTCGCGTGCCTGGGTCCGTGCATAAGAAGCTAAGCTAGGGGATGACATCCAAGTTCTTCCCACGCACTTGGTCCGGTCTGCGTGTGCCTCCATTTTTCCAGCTATGACTTTATTCTCTCTTTTCAAATTGTGCGTAACTTGTAATTGGCTTAACGTTGATTTGTTTGATCTAAGTTTGTGCCTACGTGGTGATTAAATTATTGTTATTCCATTCAGCTTGCGTGGTCTCCGTGACTCTTAACACTTGTACATTCTTTCTAGCCCAGTCCCGGCGAATATCTAGGGGTAGGCCTATAATCCCAACTGAGGAACGACTGGCCAGCGGCCCGGTGTGGGAATTGGTTTTATTAAGTTTTAGAGACAATCAGGATCTACTTACATAAAGGGTTTATGTATTGCTGGTTCTGGGATTTTAGCCTTAAGGAAACCCATGGACGAAAAGTCGGTTATCCGTTAAAATTCCCCTAAGGAACCCATGGGCGTGCATAAAGCTGGTTTCTCTGTATATAGGCAAAAATTGCTGTTTCAGTGATGGCTGACTTCCAACCTCTAATATAACCAACGAACCTAGGATCTGGACATGGTGTTAAAACCTGGGAACATTAATGGAGGTGACGATGGTTGTCTGTTAGCAATTCGAGGTATAATCAACTTCATGTTTTCCCCAGAGTATTAATTTTCATGCTCATTTGGATGATGGGTTTTAAGTTGTATTGCAAATTATGGTCTACCCCTAAATGGTTTATGTAGTACCGTTCCTGGGGATTCGGCCTCAAAGGGCGCCCATGGGCTCATAAGTTGGCACCTGGTTGATCTCCTAAAGGGGCCCTTTGGTTTACATAAACCTGGGTGCATGATATGTTTATGCTCAGTGACTGCGTTGTTATTCGGGGACGTCGTTTGAGCAGCTGGTTGTCACAGACAAGTCTGATGGCGTAGCTGTCCCGAGATTCATGCATGCTGTCCCCAAACTATACATTCAAATTAGGGGATATTATGTTTTTGGTCCGACCGCCGCCACCACACTACGTGTTAACGCGATAACTTCAGCAATATTTCAATTACAAATTTCAAATTTTGCACATAAGTAAGTATCATAAAGAGGAAGAACTGATTCGATTTTGGACAATTTTCGATGTCTAGATTGGCCACCAGGGGCCAAAAACTGATTTAGGTGTTAACGCGATAACTGCAGTAATATTTCAATTAGAAATTCCAAGTTTTGCATATAAGTAAGTATCCTAAAGACGAAGAACTCCTTCAATTTTGGACAATTTATAATTTCTAGATTGGCCACCAGGGGCCAAAAACTGAAAAAAATGACTGTTTTTATCATATCTCTGGAAATATTTGTCCAATTGACCTCAAATCAAGTGCAAATGAAAGGTCATGACCTGAAGATGTTTCCCACGATGACATTTTACCTGTTTGGTTCAAAATTTTGACCCAAGGTGGAGCTTTGTCAAATAAAATTCACCATTTTAGCTATTTCTTTGGAACTATTTCTAAAATTGACATGAAACTGCAACTGCAAGGTCATGACCTCACAATGTGTCACATGATGACATCATACCTGTATGGTTCAATATAAAAAGGAAAGTTAAAGAGCAGGTTAAGTGCATAAAGAATAAAAACGGATTGCTGTTATATAATAAAAAGCATATTGCGGATGCCTTAAACCAGGGGTCACCAACCCTGTTCCTGGAGATCTACCATCCTGTGGATTGTTACTCCAACCTTAATTTAGCACAGCTGATCCCACTAATTAGCAACTCAACAAGGTCCCTGGTTGTTGAATGAGATATGCTTTGTTAAAGCTGCAGTCTGTAGCTTTGAGGAGAGAGAGGACTTCGCACAAAAATGTGAAAAAAGCAACTTTCAGATCCCTCCCCCTCCCTCTCCACTGCACTCCTCAGACCCTCCTCTAGAAAGCTACCGTTCACGCGAAGGGACGCGAACTGTTGCATGCAACTGCGGAGAGATTTTGCACATTCACATTATGAAAGCAGTCAAGTTGCCGAGGCGAGACTTTTCTGTTGCGAACAGTCAAGACTGCTGGCCAACAAACCGGCGCGTCGTTAGACCTGAAAATTCCGGGGCTAATATCCCTCCTTTTATTGAAGACAAGTGTTTGCCACTAACATGGCAATATTCCCCGCCGCCTCAATTTTATGTGTCCGTACGGACAGAGCCCAATGCTATATCCCCCGCTTCGCGCTAATCGCGCGGCCTGGTATAATAATTAGTCCTGGCAAATTCCTTCATTCACACATTTTCCAATTCAATAATAATCAAGCGGCAGTTGAAGACATGGCTTATCTCCCCCATGCAATCTAAAAGCGACAAAATAATAGGCTACATTCAGTACCGAAAAATAAATAGATTATAATTAGGTCTATGCATCATCACTCGGTGATGGCATTTCATAACTCTTCAGCGAATGAAGGTAATTTTGGCGACAAGTACATACACCTGTTTTTGTGGCACGGTCGCTCAATTCGTATAAAAAAAATAGACATTTGTCCAATTGGAAAATGTAAACGGACGAAACCACTTACTAGTCTGAAATGCCGTCGCCCATTGCAGGTGCATAGACCGAATTATAATTAAATAATTTTTCTGTCCTGAATGCAGCCCATTATTTTGTCGCTTTTAGATCGCATGAGGAATAGAAGCCGTGTCTTCGATTGCCACTTGATTATTCGTGAATTGAAAAACGTGTTAATAATGGAAGCCCATCTAGAATTAGCCAGGATTAATTATTTTCAAAAAAAAATCAGGGTTATTAGCCCCAGGTTTTTCAAGTCCAACGACACGCCTGCCAACAAGCGAGCAGAAATAAATCACATCGACATGAAAAGTAATCTACAGCTGTATGTATTCATTAAAAACCCAGCGCACACTTATTTCAGGAAGTTACCCGTTTTTTGAGTACAGAAACTGTCGTGAATCCAGCTGAATGGCCAGTAACTTTTGTATGTCAGCATTTAGCTGTGAGAGCACAGAAACGTTACACATATTTATAAGGACAACAACACAACTGATGAGACTGCCAGGTCACTTCATAAAGAGATTTTCTGCTGCTTTCTAATAAAACAACGCCAGTGACGTTAGCCCTAGCATCCGAAACAAGCTAACGTTAGTTCGACTGCAACGTCACAGTAACATCACATGCACTGCGGAGTACTGTAACAATTACAAAACTCTGGCTATTCGAATAGCGACTGTGCTTATAAGCGACGTTCACTTGCTTATTTGCAGAGCGAAAATGAATTGATGCTGGTTAGGGCTGGGGTTAGTTTGGTGATCATGTCAGCGACGCCAACTCGCTTATTTGCAAAGCAAAAATGAACCAACAAATAAAGCAGGGGTTTACCTGTCAAGGAGAAAAGTCGCAAACTCTGCGTCAGTTTTTAATCCTTTCAGATCACGGAGTTCCTTCCACTTTTAAAAATCCACTCCGATGTTCACTCTGGTTTTATCCTGGGTTTTGTTAAATTCTTTCTTTTGCGCTTTTTTTCCTCTGGCTTCCTTTTTTACTAGTCTTAGCCATGTTTACTGTTTCTGGAAACTGAGGTATCGGCATTTTTTTCCTCTCTGATGGCTCTAAGCTCCTGAACCCGCTCTCGGAGATTTGAACTTGACTGAGCTCTGGCGTGAACTGAGGAGGAAGGGGGAGGGGGCTGTCTGCAGTGCGTGCATGTGCACTGTTTGGCGGCTGTCGGACACCATCCTGGCTCTAATTGGTTCTTTTAGTCGGTCCGAACGATTCTTTTAAATTGCAGTAGGAGCATTAGGTGGGTTTAAATGAGCCTTTTTTTAATTACAGCGTACTAATTATATGTAATACTGTCTGTACACAGTGACAGTTTTAGCAAAAATGACAAAAAGTTACTTTTCTAAAACTTCAGACTGCAGCTTTAAAAGGTCAAACTTGAGGTCAAGCCAAATATTACAATTTATAAAGGTTTCTAGGCTTAAATATTGAAGATTGGAAACAAAAGTGCATTGAACACATATAGGAAGTCATGTATGAACTGAAATTTCAATGACTTATATCAAAAAATTGTTACAGATAGTTTCAGTTTGTATTAGAGATGTATAGGAAGTCATACATGAACTTTCATTTGGTGGCTTTGAACTTCACATAGTGAAATTTCAATGACTTTCTACCACCAACACAATTGCACATAGAGCTCAGGTTTGTATTGTGGCCATATAATAGGGACAGGACCCTTGGTCCTATTTTTAAAAATGCACTAGAATAGTACTTACAACGCCTATAAAGATTCTCTTTTTTGTGCACACATTATTTCTGTTTTATTATTCAGTCACATTTGTTTTCATCACTGTTAGAAAGCACTTGTCCTTTCTCAAGAAGATAATTAACCTCCTGCACAGGAATGGCCTATCCAGATGTTGAATAAAAGCCATGATCACACCACAGGTGTTCCTTATGATGGGGTCAATTAAATGCCACCCTGAAATGTTTAGTTTTTGTTGTACTGATGCCTCAAGTGTTTATCGAGATTGTGTAACTGATATGCTGACTGCAGGAATGCTCTGTTGTGGTGTTGCCAGATTAATGAATGTTAATTTCTCCACTATAAGACACTGCCATCATCATGCCAGAGATTTTGGAGGTTTGTACAACTGGCCTCACAACCGCAGACAACATGTAACTACGCCAGCCCATCTGACTCCTGCACCTGCAGCATTGCCTGAAACCAGCTACATGGATAACTGATCAAACACATAGTTTACACAACTGAAGAATTTCTGCAAGAGCTGTCAGAAATTGCCACATCTGCGTGGTCGGCATCCTCCCTGGAGTCTTAATATGACTGCAGTTCGGTGTCCCGAACAATGTGAGTGGGCAAGAGCTCACCTTTGATCACCGCTGGGATGCTGGAGAATGTTCCTCTTCACTGATGAATCACAGTTCCTACTGAACAGGGCAGATGGCAAGTAGCGCGTATGGCGTTGTGTGGGTGAGTAGTTTGCTGATGTCAAAATGCAAACAACGAATGGCCTGTGGTTGTGATGAAATGTTATCCGACAGGCAGAAGACTCAAGTGCATTTTATCCATGATATTTGAATTCAGAGATGTACCATGATGAGATCCTGAGGCCTATAGTCCAGGTATTCATCCATCACCATTGCCTCATGCTTCAGCATGACAATAAATGGCCCCATGTTGTATGGATCTGTTCCTAATTCCTGGAGGCTGAAAATGTCCTAGTTTTGCTATGGCCTACGACCAGAAATGTCACCCATTGAGCATGTTGGAGATGGCCAGGATTGGCAGAACAATGTTATCTAGTTCCCAACGATATCCAACAACATCATGCAGCTTTTGATGAGGAGAAGGACAACATTCTACAGACTATGACCAACAATCTGATCAATGCTTTGAGAAGGTCATGTTGTGCTGCATGAGGGAACAAATGGAAGTCACACTAGATACTAAGCGATTATCTGGTCATTCTATGGTGCCTAAATTTTTGGGGTAATCTGTAATCAAGAAATGCATATGTTTATCTTCAATCACAGAAGTGTGGCATTTAATTTTTATTCATAGTTGGCTATTTTAAAAACCTGCCTGGTCACTTCAAAGTCTTTGATCACTCTGACATTTTAGTGGGGCAACATCTGACAGCTTGTGAATTTGTAGGAACCTAGTTAAGAGGGACGGAGAGGAGCTTGTCTGCATTGGTCTAAGCGATTGCATTTATTTATTTTTGTAGTAGTTCTTTTAGTGGCTGATGGACCCTTAATGTTTTGAGAAATGCTCCAGCCAGTTGCTTTCCGATATGACAGCCAGATAAAGTACACACTTCCCCTGAGCTGCACTGTCCTATGGCAGGATGGAGAAGCTCAGGAGGAATGCTGTCCCTGATGACCACAGAAGACTTGGGAGCTTGTCCCTAATAAACTGGTCAAAGGAGCATACTGAGAGTAGATTAACTGGAAAGCGGTCTCAATCCTGGTGACCACAACAAAGGACTGGGAGCTTGTCCCCAACTAAACAAGGGAGCCTACCTCAGTATATTATTGAAGATTATGATTCACTTTCAAAAGAAGAGTTTTCCAAGCTAATACTGACTGGTGCTAAAGTGCATTAAGCATGTGACGTGACTATCTAGCAACGTGCACACTCAAACGAGGGGACACAAATACGTGACAGGCACATGATGTAGGTTAACAATGAGATAAGACACAGCTGGGATCATGGAACATGCTAGACACAAACCAATCAATGCTTGTAATAGATGCACAAGTTGCTGCCTGTGAAGAGACATTGAGGGTATTCACACGAGTTGTTGTGACACCTCTTCACTAGTAGGGTAATGGGTTAGCTGGAGCCTATTCCAGCTGATTATGTGCTTAAGGCAGGGATGTGCCCTAGACAGCTCTCTGGTCCATTGCACACACCATTCATACATACCAACAGGCAATTTGGAGTCTCAAATTAGCCTGACATGCATGTCTTCAGACCCTGGGTGGAAACCTGAGCACCTAAATAAAACCCATGCAAACATGGGGAGAACTACTCAAGGCCTCAGGCTGGATTCAAACCCTTCTTGCTGTGAGGCGGCAGTGCTACAGACTGCGCCACCTCGCCACCCAAATATTGAAATGAATATGAAAAGAAAATAAATTAATTAAAGCATGAATACATGAGCACACAAGTATTTTAATATATTGAGAAAAAAAACAAAAGCTTTATAAAATTTGACCAAAAAACCAATGCTGCTTTACTGTAAATATAAAGTTTATCGAATTTTGGCGTGGAGTAGATGGCACTGAAAAGTCCTTCCTATACACTGTACCATGTGTAGAAAAATAACTTCCTCCCCCCCTCCTCCCCCTCACACAAACCAAGCCCAGTTCCCCACATGTGTTTTATTAGCAGAGCGGTAAGACTGTAGCCCACCTCCAAAGTTCCAAATTCTGAGAGGAAGTTTGATCCCTCATGGAAGTGGGAGAGACCTCAGAACAAGCAATTATCAAAATAATCCCCCCCCCTCCCCATTCCACTTTCCCACTTACCCGCCTGTTCATTTCTCTCATGAGACATGGTTTCCACCCCATATTGCCTCTGACTACAGCAGTTACGCGGTCAGGTAATTTTTGGCTGAAAACAATTTTAGAAACCTGGATTCATTTGCTTTATAAACTGTAAGAAAAGAAGTTATCTAAAAAGCATTGCTTTTTCAGTTTTATCAATTTTAATGCTCAATTCAGTGAAGGAGTTTAGTATTTTCCATTGAAGTCCTCCACCCATCCATCCATTATCTAATCTGCTAATGCACGGTGTAGGGTTCAAGCCTATCACAGCGTTGATTGGGCATGAGGCAGCTTCGCACCCTAAATAGTTAATCAATTATAGATATCATGGACAACTAAATACAAACGTGTTCAGAAGAAGCACTGTTAGTTTAATTCAGTATCTGAAATCTCAATTGTATGACGTTAATGATCTTCTGTTAATTACATTACTAATTCTGGCTGGAATCATTGGATTGTCCTTGTGGGTGTATTTGTGATAGTGATTAGCTATGAGAAATATTACGGTAGAGGTTAAATATATTCAGTTTGGAGTTACTGAGGTAACTGATTAGTATATTTCACATACAAAACCTAACTGAAAGCTTTTGGGAAAGTAGACTGTTATGCTTTGCTGCAGATAAGACAACATGAAATGGAAGTGATATTGTCTAATAATTTAATGGAAGGATCTGAAGAAAAATACATGTATGTATTATGTTCTGGGGCAGCGAGGCCCATTATGAAATCTTTTCATGGAGTCTAAAAAAAAAAAAAAAAAAAAGACCAGCAACCCCCACCACAGATGACATTTTATCTTATTTTAATTCCAGCGACCTGAGACCGTTTCCTTGGAGACCAGGAAGCTAAGCCAGGCAATGCAGCTTGACCTCAGGGCTTGCTAATCATTCCCATGTCAGATCTTCCCGGGACAATCAAAAATTAGAGCACTAAGTCGAAGCTTTAACCTTGAGCCCTCCTCAAAGCCAGGCATCATGGTGACCCTGAGTTTAGGTCTGTGTTGGGTTACAGAAAAAATACCTCTGTGAGGTCATGGTGAGGTTATGGCATCTATAAACAGGGAAGTCGCGCTGACCTGAAAGTAAGCATGTGCTGATAGCTAGGGCATGTCTAAGGTCTGGAATTTGGGGAAAACCTTGTGTTCCTAGCGATGGCGGTTAACCTCACCCGAAGTATGAAAAAAAAAAGGGAGCAATCTTCTGACGTGCATTCAACGGTGCAAATGTTTGCGGCAGAGTATGTTCACCACAGACATTTAAAGGATTATTGAATAATTTAAAATGATCGTTCAGTTGGGTTTATGAGTTTGTCACCAATGGCTTTCGAATAGAAATGGAAGTGACATAGTTGGTCCACGTTTGCCTCAGCTTTTGCAAACCAGAAGGCTGTATTGACGGAGGCCCTTAGTTTTTATCGCCAGGCCCTCAGTTTTTGAATTGTTAGTTGTTTTCTAGAGTTCTATGCAGACAAAAAAAAAAAAGCCTGAATATTTTGGCTAATGTTCACTTTCCTTGGCTAACATTCACCATCTTCATTGCTTCTGGTTACCTGTCCAAACCAGTATTTCCGGGAGAAAGTGGTAAGCTAGATTGGCACTGATATTTTGAGATATCACTGACCGACGATCAGTTTTGATAAAGGTAACAGAGGAAAAGGATAGAATCTGGTGACAAAAAAACGAATCCTGCATCAGCACTCCTCTGATATACTAGATGACCATGAACCTTAAAGTTGACCCTTCATTTTGCCAGCAAATTAACTTTGTTTCATCATTGAAAAGTTGACATACTTCAACAGGCATTCCTTTAAGGGTAGATAATTATCCAGTTTTGAAGGAAGCAATTTTATAGCTGTTAACGGGTCATTTTCCTTAATGAGGCTTTCTCATGAGTTGGACTGGGCAGAGGGTTTGCACTTTGAAAAGAACTTTTACAAAGAATTCTTTGCAGTCGTCATAAGGTTTAAAGAAAGTGAATCGTGGGAGCAAATTTGCACAAGTATTTTTTCTCTTCTTCAATGACTGTCAGAGGAGACCAAGATTGTCCCTTCGCTTGTGATCATTCGCCATATATTCTTATGGGTATTTTGATGTTCTATTTTCAGAAAACATTTTGTACATTTTTGTCCATGAAAATAAACCAGGAAGATGAGCTGCTGTGCAGTATGCATTGTGTCTCCTTCTTCTGTACATTCGGTTTTATATTCTCCTCCTCACAGAATAAAAATAGAGAGACTATATTTCAGTTGAAGAAGAAATGCTTTAAGCCGTAGCCTTAAGTTGCATCCTATTCTTATGTTTCCAAGTGAATGTTTCTGTTTGCGGGGACGGAATAGTTTGCTTGTCCCTGAGGCTGGTGTCAACAAAATGCCATTTTTCCACATTGTCAGCATTTTCAATGTCTTTCAAAATTGAGCTAGGCCAACAGAGAAATACCCCCCCCCCCCCCCCCCACCCCAAAGCCTCCCCCATCGTGACATTGTAATTGCTGACAGCACAATGACACAGGAAATCAACTGAGAGGGCCTCGCTCCTTCAGTAACATCCTGTCATTTATCATGAGGACACTTGGCAGTGAAAAGGCCAAAGTGGTGTATCTTTAATTAAACTATCTCTGTCATGATCAATGTGCAGCATTGCTAATTTGTGATTAAGATGGGCTGTCCTAAACACATCTGGCCCTGTTTCACCAAAGGCGGGATGGGTTTAAGTCTACCACAATTCATCTCTTTGCCATTAAATTACGTTGTACAAATGTCACTGTATAAACGGCACCAGTAATATTCAGTTTAATCTTAGGTTTTGTAATTTACTCTGTAATTTACTCTTTTACTTAAAGACTGGATGCGATGGAGACGGATTTTCTTTCGGTCCAAACTTTAGACTTTCGTGGCCCGCGAAATGATGATCCAACCGTGGTCCATCATGGTAAGACACAATGGGTCTTTCGATCGGAAGCTGTTCCGGATCCACCATCATGCTGGGTGTCTCAAAGGGCTTATTTCTGCTGAGACCAGAGAGGAGGGAGGAAAGAGCTCTGAGGTGCTATGAGTGAGGTTACATGAGAGTTGCCTTCGCAATGCACGTTCAGCTAGAGCCACAACATTAATCGGGAACGACATATGCTGTCAGTTAAAAATGGTGCAATAGAAAAACTCATGACTCGGATCGTATGACTTTTAAGTCAGGGATTGGATCGTTTTTTGGATCAGCAAAATAATTAAAAAAAGGGAGGAAACTTTGTTTTCTGTTTACTTAGCCAAACAATTAAAACAAGGAGCGTTTGCCCATCGTCTTAAATTAAAACAACATTTAACATTGTACGGGTTGGCACGAAGGCCAGGAAAATGTGGACTGGATTCAGGTGCGAGGGTGGACTTGGTTGTTATGTTTATTGCTGCAGACTGCGCAAGCAGGGGGCATGTACACAAAACAAAAAGGAATTAAGATTCCTAAATGAAGGCAAACTATAGTAATGCAAATAATAGGTTAAGAGACAGCAGCACTTTACATTTCTTACATTTTACTTTACTTTTTTTTTCCTTTATTACAAACAGGAAACAAAAAGGAAACTAGGTTCCTTAAACAAACAATGAAGTGCTGGGACTACACATTGCTAATATCAATATCACATTGCTAATGGTTTGACTTATATTAGAAGATGCCCGAATACAGCTACAAAGCACAATAGCTCTAGCGTGTCGCTTTACGAGACTTAGCGAAGAGCTATTGTGAAGCTTGGCTTAAATATCCGCTGCTACCACTCAGCGGCAATGAGACACAGGTGGAAGTGGTAGATTGGTGAGTAGAGGATTGGACCGGGTCTTAATTGGCCAGTGTGCTGGACTGCAGAATGCGAGGCCTGACAAACATGTGCATTTCACACAGACCTTTTTTTTGCACTTCAGACACTTGATAGATTGTGACCCAAAAAAACTACATCATGTTTTCTGTAACAACTTACAAATTGCAAGAGACAGAGATTCATGGATGCTGCACAATAATAAAAAATGCATAAAAATAAGTGCATTTTTATGTGGGGGTAAATTTTACCTGATGATGCAGTAGGTACCCTACAGCCCTCCCATCCAAAGGCAGAACCTAGTAACTCACTTTTTTGTTGGTTTTGAGAAAACATTTTTATTTTTTTATAATAAGACCCATTGTATATTTAATGGGAGCTGCATATTAAACATTTTCTGGCTATCATAATTTTCACCCACAAGTGTCAGTCTTAAATATTTTTTGTTTATTTTGCGGGAAATGAGTAACTAGGTTTGTCTTAGCAAATACCAAATAATACCATGCGCATTACCAAGTCAAAACCTAGTATAAAAATGTTGTTTATTTCGAAATCAATTCATGACAAATAACAAAAATATAGCAACTGTAATTGTTAAAATGGAAAGTAGTTGTCCATGTGCAACGAGCATACTCTGGGCTATGACAACTTACAACAGCTTTTCTTTACTCAGGGGTTAGAAGCAATGAAATTGCATAAAGCCATTCAAATGATCTTATTTCAGGTGCAACACCGTGCACAGCCTTAGGTAGACGAACGTGCGCCGAGATGGGTTTGACGGCGTAGTAGGGGGAGGTGTCACATATTCATCAAGACGCAGTGACAATTTCGTAGAAAAAGTCTTCGCTGCAGTTGTGCAGAAAGCTCGTCTGGATGACTTACTGTGCAGTAGTAATTTGGCTGACTGGCGCACAGTGCGTCACCGAAACCTCACAGGCAGGTTTCCAGAATGTCAGGCACATTTCAATACAGTAAATAATTAGAGCAACCACTGTTTAATTTAACTCTCTGAATAAGCTCATAAATTATAGTATCTATATCGATTGTCCTGATGTCAGATCAATGGCGGTTGGCATGGTAATGGAAACTCGAACTGACTTAATCAACGCAGCTGAATCAGTGAAGCAAATTAACGACTTCACATCTTTCTCAGCCAACCACAAACTGCCTCGGCGTCGGGCAGTGCGTATATAATGCTTGCGTTCTATGCTCAGTTAAGCCGCTTGCCCACTTGACACGAAGCAAATTTTTTGCATGAATGATAACAGTCAAAGTCAATGCAAAGGCGCATTAGTAGGAAAGGGTTTTAATATAGCTTTATGTCCGAAAGTCATAAAAGTTCTAATTTTTCGAGTGTTCCAGGAATTATGAGACGTGCAAACTTGGCCATGCTTGTGGTCGACCTTCACAAAATGCAAATTGATAGCTATCGACTTTTCCGGGTCTTTTTATTTGTCTGTTATCTTCCGTTGAAGATAGACAACAGTTTTTTTTTCGGTATTTCTATTGAAAATTAGTCAGATGGATCGAGCATATTCACGCTTTATTTCCACAGCAGAGATAAAATAGTGCCTGTAGTCAGTGAGCAAATCAATTCCATGACCATTGACAGTGTAAATAAATTATCGCATGCACGATGAACACTGTCTAACGCGAAATGCAAAATACTCCAGCATTAGACCTATATGTCCGGCAGCCAGCAAAAAGTAAAAGTATTGATATGAGAACAGATTTATAACGAAATAAAGAATAACTAGTGTCTGCCACTAACATGGCAATATCCCCCGCCGCCTCAATTTTATGTGTCCGTACGGACGTACGCACGTGCGAACGGACGGAGCCCAATGCTATATCACCAACAAACATAACATCCAAAAAAGACGACCCGCAAATAAATAAATCGCAGTGTTCATTGGATGTTCTATTGATAAAATGTTTCTTTTTATTCTTTATTTCGTTATCAATCTGTTCTAATCGTCTGATTTTTTTATTTTTATTTTTTTGGCTGTCAGACACGGAGGCATTGTACATTGTACCACGCCAATGTCGACTCACTTTATCGAGCAGAGATTAAACAGAAACATTGATTGAAATTCTCGGTACTCATCTTGGAGAACTGAGCTCTCTTATGAAAACATTCACGTTTAATATCTACGACAGTCAGTAGATTTGAAGAAATTAAAAACAATAATCGACTATCAGACAGAGTTATATTGAAAGCATCCGACTGTCGGACACGGAGATATAGGCCTATTAAAACCCTGTCCGACTTTCGGACATGTAGACACTGCGTGCGAAAAATTGTTTCGCGTCCAGTATGCAAGCAGCTTAATACTATTATTGTCACTCAGGTTTTATCGTTTTTAGTGGGGGAAACGAATACAGCCTTATTGCGATGATCTCGTACTGAGTTAAGATCACATTTTGAGAATAAATGTGTAACGTATCTTGCATTGTTGTCCATGCATGTTAATCCCAAAATTTTCAGCAGCAACATAGTATAATAATAGGAACACGCTATCCATCTTTTCTCTTCCCAATGATGCAGGCAGAAGAAATAAATGAGCAACTGTCGTATTTCATTCCAACTTCATAAGTTTGAATGATCTGACACAGTTTTGTTTTGAAATTCCATGCAAGTTCGCTTATAGTAATAATTGGCGAATGCCCTAGCTAGCCAGCTAACTCATATTCATAATGCTTAATATAGACGTAAGCAGTGCAGAAAACATGCCTGAAGCAGCAAAGTAAAATGCAACATTAACGCATCATGCAGATATAGGACAGAGGCTTCTATATTCCAACACATTAAAGGTGAGGAGAGGAGGTCATTTGATTGGTGAAGATTTGACTCGGCTGTGTTATATCCAAACACGCCTTCTTTGCCACTTGCGCCGAAAGGCGGGACCGAGGCGGGACAGGGGAGTACTTGCGCCAAGCTGAACCGGGCACGAAATTGCAACATACGCCTGGACACACCCCGTTGGCGCGGCGCACCCCCCATTCGCCGCGCCTGCACCTGGTCTACGAATTTAGAGCCCTTTAAATGATAATGAAACACATGTATTGCTTCCAACCCCTGACTAAAGAAAAATGTGAGAAGTTTGGACTCATAATCACTAAAGGCATGTGAAACTGATAAACATCCACGCACAAGGACTTCAATTCTGCGCGAGAATCTCTTATATATGCGTTGATTGAATAATTACTGCCACACCTGATAATGTTCAGAGTTTTCGGAGATTCTGTAATGGTAATTTAAATGAATGATTGAAAAAAGGTCAAGACTAATCATTATTTTTAAGGGATGGCTTGAGCTTCCCCTATCGCCAGCTCACCAGCCGCCACTGCTATATACTCCTGTCCAGTTGACGCATCCAACATGTCGAGTGGATTGCTCAAGTCTTATTATTATTATTACAGGTTAATGACTGTTCCAACTATCATGTAGCGTGTCTTATATTTAATGTACATGTACATGCAAACACCTGCTAGCAGCACTACACACTTTAATACAGTATTATCAATACTGTATAAGCCTAGCAAGGCATGAAAGTTTGTCGGTGCCGCGATGTGCCACAACCGATCGCTGCAGCAGCAGTCACCTTGTGGAACAGGGGCACTGACAAACTTTCCTTAGCAATGTCATTATTGCAGAATATTTTGCTTGCCATTTTTCAGGGCCGGGCCAATTAATCTTTTCCCCCTACTCATCCACGCCATGACTTGAAATTAACTTTTAATGATTAAATAAGCAAAAATGTTTGTTTGCAACATGAACCGTGAGCTGGGGCTAAAACATGGGCGCCGCCATTGATGACTGAACGCTGTCCACTGATTGGTTGGTCGAGTTGCTAGGTTCTACTGAGGCGAAGTGGGGAAATATGTCAACCTCCTAGGTTTTGCCATTGGAATACCAGCATATTTAGGGGCCAAATTGGAATATGCAATGCATTAACGGGAAGCGAAAAACCCAGTAACTCCCAAAATTGTATCAACTGAATTTTTATGAAAAATTGAGTTACTAGGTTTTGTCTTTGCACGGGGAGAGCCTGTATGCCCATTTTAAATGATTATAGGAGGCGTCAAAGGCCGGAGGACTTCAAAATTTTACGAAAACATTAATCCACAATTTAAACCAAAAAAAAAAAAAACACCTTGTGTAATATTTACCCCATGGCGCCTCCTGTGTTAAACGCAACAATGGAAGTTTAACTGTGTTTCACACAATGATGATATTTAAAATTTTACAATTGATCCATGTTTTACATATGTGCCAACCCGTACAGATCACATTACACCAGATCCGGCTGAGCACCATCATCAGAAATGATTGTCGCTTCACATGACTCTACAGAGGTAACCTGTGGAAAGTTTATAAACATAAGATACAGGGATTTTGCCGTAATCCAAGAAAGTTATTTTGTGAGCGTGATTTCATCTCTGAACTGCTCCTCCTGAGATCTTCACGAGATCTGGGCAAAACCAGATCAGGTTGCGCCGTCCAATTAGTACAGACCTAGCCACTGCACTGGACCAGCTCACACTGGAAACTATTCTAGCAGGCACTAACAATGGCAGATCATGCTATGCCTCAGTAGCGTCTACACTTTTGGAAATACAAAAGAAGAACCGCTGACCATTTGTGGTGCAATTTTGTCTGTATCTCTCCCAAAGCTACTTGTCCGTTTACTTTTGGATGCAAAGAAAAACAAATATTTCTCTTCCAAAAGACGATGCCGCCAGAAATCAGTGGGTAGCTTTTTTTGTTTGCTGGCAGCAAACAGCCATGGCCAAAGGGAATGTTAGCTGTTTGTGCTCAGCATTTCACCAAAGACAGCTTTGTCAATAAAGGATAATTCGACACAGGATAAGCATTTCAGCTGCTTCTCAAACCTGAAGCAGTTGCATCGATCAAGCGCTCGGAGCCACAAGCTGTAAGTAACCATATAACAGCAAATAATGTAAGTGAAGCTAACGTGTTACGGGTGGCTAGCAGGACAGCTAGCGATAGTTAGCACTAACAACTGGCCTCAAACGCAGGCATTGTAAAATATCTGAAGATAAAGCCTGTATCTGTCGTGACTGTCCGCGACTCACAGACACAGAAGCTGTAAGTTGCTTTTATTGCATAAGCCAACTTGACGTGATAGCCAGTTGATTGTAGCTGTAGCACAGCAGCTAACATAGCCAAGTTACTGTTGCTAATGTTTGTGTCCTAAATATGCAAGAGTGATATCAGGGGAAATTCAAGGTGAGTGAACATAAACCTCATTTGAAGCTAACTTTTAATACTTGTTTGTAATTTGGATGCGTGGTACAACTGTTCACAGTAACAGAACTTGCTGTCTGTAAAATCTGTATTGCAAGGGTTTGTCTCTGTGGTTATGACCGCTCGGTTACCAGCTACTGCATGTTAGTTTGCGTGTCGTGCTAATTAAAAATGCTCCTGGTTAACTTATATGCAGTAATTCTGATCAGTATGCTTGTGTTACTTCGGTAAGCATCAATGTGGCAGTTTCATCATAGCGTTGCCCGACTGTAGCCACTACAGTTAGTGATCGCTTCGCTTATCCATGACCGGGATCAGCCTGATACTTCACAAATGTTTGAGCAAGCTCTCTGGTGCTACCATGAAAGCAATGCGAAACGCAGAAGCTCTACCGGTTTTTGGGTGCTCATGAAACGATCGCTTTACCTATCCATGACCGGGGTCAGCCTGATACATCTCCAATGTCTGGGCAAGTTCTCTGATACTACCGGTGAAAGCAGTTGGGAAGCGCACAGGCTATAACATGTCCGGTATAATAAATGATTTCTCTGCATTGCCATCGATTGCATATTAAATTCTTTCCTGTAAAACTGATTGATTCGCTAGCTCCACATAAGCAACAGTTCACGCAGACAGAACTCACAGTCCGTCTGTAAAACCTGTATTCATATCCCCGAATGCCAAATGGCGTTCCGGGGATATTTTGTTTTAGGTCCGACCGCCGCCGCGCCGCCCTACGTGTTAACGCAATAACGTCAGTAATATTTCAATTAGAAATTTCAAGTTTTGCATATAAGTAAGTATCATAAAGAGGAAAAACTGATTCGATTTTGGACATTTCACGATTTCTAGATTGGCCTCCAGGGGCCAAAAACTGATTTACCAGTTAACGCGATAACTTCAGTAATTTTTCAATTAGAAATTCCAAGCTTTGCATATAAGTAAGTATTATAAAGAGGAAGAACTCATTCGATTTTGGACAATTTACAATTTCTAGATTAGGCACCAGGGGCCAAAAACTGAAAAAATCTATGTTTTTATCATATCTCTGGATTGGCCTCAAAAGTGCAAATGAAAGGTCATGACCTGAGGGTGTGTCCTACGATGACATTATACCTGTTTGGTTCAAAATTTTGACACAAGGTGGAGCTTTGTCACCTAAAATTCACCATTTTTGCCATATCTTTGGAACTATTTGTCCAATTGACATGAAACTATGTGCAACTGCAAGGTCGCAACGTGTCACACGATGACATCATACCTGTATGGTTCAATATTTTGCCACCAGGTGGTGCTTTGTGATGGAAAATTACCATTTTGCCCATATCTTCAGAACCATTTGTCTGATTGACCTGAAATTAAGTTCAAATGCAAGTCTATTCAAGGTTTATTCAAGGATTAGGGAATTGGAGGATTGGGGGTGTTCGGGGCTTTACCCCCAGCCGTCGCCTCCGACGGCATAAGCCTAGTGTGTTCATGACAAAACCATAGCTCTGTCTAACTCTCCCACGCTATCCATAATGCGCCCATTTTTCCCGTAGAAAAGCTGGTCATTCCGATGCAATTAGTAAACCATTACCATGGGAAATTTCTGAAAAGGCCGTTTAGCTTGGAGCTTTCGTCCCTCCGTCATATACCAGCGCGGAAACTGTTCGTTTCTCCATGCTAACAACAAACCACAGCTATGCACACAAACCAGCAGGTCCTAATACACATCGAAGCAGTCAATAAGCTGTTGGTCCACTTTTAGCTGCTCCTCACTGTCCATTTTTCCCTCTAAACTCAGACCCACCGGATTTCTACGGTCCCCGGTCTAAACTTAGGCATGTCGACCCATTCTACAAATGTATCTATATGGGGAGGATTCTAGCTTTCCCTGCATCCTGGCTAAGAGGAAGAAAAACTGCTGTACTCACCAACTGTTGCCATAGCAAACTGTAGCCGATAGCAAATTCGTGCTTGAGCTGCCAGACTTTCGCTCTGGGTCCTCCACTTTCGCCGTTGCGTTTATAGTGGATTTCATTAGACTATACACATGTACTGCGTTAGATTGCAGAATATGCCCATCGAGTCCTTCGGGAGACGCGTCACTTTCACTCCGGAGCCTGACCAGGAAAACTGCGTTCTGCTGCCTCGTCCCGCCTAGCTCTGCCCTCCATAGAGCTGGCCAGTCAGAAGAAAGTGGGCACACGGGGAGTGGGGGCCATAGCGGAAGAGCCACCCCAATGAGGCGTTTCAGGCAGAGACTACTATGGACTACAAATGGGGTTTTTTGAGGATGGCAGTATGAGCGAAATAAGTACCCTTTTTTTACTTTGCGCGATCAGGAGTACTCTAGAGCAGTCAAATACCAAAATATAAACTTGGAAAAATAGCATATTAGGTCACCTTTACGTTTTCTCTCCTCGGATGGTTTTCTTGCATCTCTTTGCGCATCCGTTGTGGGAGGGACTAAGAAGAAAGGAAAAGACGCAAGGGAGGGAAATAAGGATGCAATTAAAGAGAAATGAGATGCATCCCCTGTATCTCCAGTAATACTGTGTGGACTGCATTGACAAGGCTATGACTGGTGTGGTGACTGGAAGGGAAAAAAAAAATGGTTCCATGCCCATTAAATTACACTGAGAGCAAAGGAACAAAGAACAGAAAATGTATTATTTGAAAGAACTTAAAGAATAAAGTTGTTATTTCATTGAAAGAGGGCCTTTGAAATGTGCCTTAATCTTAGGGAAGAAAGTGGGAGTGGTATTGTACACGAACTATTGTCAGACACCCACAAATACTATTGCGCATTATCAGGGGGGTTATTTTGGATGAATGTGGGCTACTTTGTGAAAGCCTTATGCATGTTTTCATAAACACCGCAGCCTGTCTGAGGATTTATACATACATAGAGGGAGCTTAAACCTCTGGCAGTCGCTGCATTGTCCCTGACCTTTGGTTGAAATCCAGTCAAAGAATTGTTTAGATCTTCTCAGAGAAATTTAGAGGAAGGCCACATGTCAAATAATCGTGATGGAAATTTTGTTATTTCTTCATATTTCACAGGACCACTCAGTTGATTAATTGTGTTATGGCATTTTATCATTTGAGAGTTAAAACAGGCAATGTCATCTTGCAAATCATATTTGAAAAGAAATCAGCCGTTGGTTAAGATTTATGATCACATTTTGTGCTTATGACAAACTTCCAAATCTAATCTTATCTACAGCACTTTGTCATTTAACGCTAAGTTCGTTTTAAACAAGGACAGAAAATGATACTTAAAATATACTCACACATTGATGGGTAGAAATAAATTTTCCTTAATTTGCTGAACAAGCTTGGTTCTTATTAATTTTGATAACCGAACCAAATGACTCACTTCAAAGGAAAAGGAATGAGAATAGCCGACAGTTCAATCATTATAATTAGCTTCTAAACAAAATAGTCATTGGTCTCGGTGGTGTGGTGTGTAGAATTATTATTACTTTTTCTTGAGCACAAAACTTTCTGTAAGAAATCCCGGACTGGAGTATTAATGTCACTCTCTGGGAAAGAGGTAGTTTGTGCAAACATTTATTTAATCCATCCTAGAGCTTCTGTATGTAATTATAAAAGATATACGAAACAACTTAGCAGGAACACTGAACCACTTGAGATTTATTAGGATAGAATTTCAAGACAAACACTTCCAGTTCTATGGCTTAAATGCAGTGACGAAGGGTCTACGTTATACAGCTATATACAATACCACTTTAAAGTTTGGGATCACTTGCAAATTTCTTTGTTTTCCAAAGAAAAAATACATTTTCATACATTTCACAAACATTTTTATCCATTTCACAAACAATTAAAATTAATCCGATGATTTTCAAAGAATAATCTACATTTTTGCATAGAGGCCTATTATCAGCAACTGTCAGTCCTCTGCATCACTCTCCTAGTATGGCTGCTAATCCAAGTTAAGCATTTTATAAGGCTAATGGATTATTAGAAAACCCCTCTGCAAATGTGTTGCACAGCTGAAAAGCAATGAACTAATAACGGAGCGCAAAAGGGAGCATGGCATTCTTGAGGTTGATTTAGTACCTGAAGCATCAGCAGTTGTTTGTTTGTTTACAGGCTCAAAATGGCCAGAAAGAAAGAACTTCCTTTAGAGACCCGTCGGTCTATTGTTGTGCTTAGAAAAGAAGGCTATTCAATGCGAGAAATTGAAAACTTAAAATCTCTTACCATGCTGTCAACTACTCCCTTCAGAGAGCAGCACAAACTGGCACTAACAAGGACAGAAAAAAGGAGTGGGAGGCCCCGATGCACAACTGTGCAAGAAGACAAAAATCTGAGAGTGTCTAGTTTAAGACGAAGACGCCTCACAGGTTGTCAACTAGCAGCTGCGCTAAATAGTTCCCGTCAAACACCAGTTTCAGTATCAGCAGTGAAGGTGTTTTTTTTTTTTTTTGATGAAGTTCCATTAAAATCATTATTTCTAACTCAGACAATGTCAGCATGTTCCGTTCACTTTCTATATTTCCTATTCAGACTAATTTCATGTGTGTTTTCATGGAAAACAAGAAAATTTCCAAGTGATCCCAAACTTTTGAGCGGTAATGTGTGTGTGTGTATATATATATATATATATACACACACACACACACACACACACACACACACACACACACACACATATACACATATGCATGCTTCTTAGCTGTCAGGACGCATAATGGTGGCACATTGTTCAGAAAATCACAAAAAAATCCTTTCAATATGTGAAGTATAATGACCTCTGAAGTCGCAGTAAATATTGAGACTCCCTGTGGGTTTACCAGGATTAATACAAGCCACACATCTCCTGCAAGGATTTCTGGAGCAATGTTAACTGGGAAATTCACTTTGCTGACAAAATCTGGAGCCACAGTGTGCCTGTCATTGAAGCAGGGCATCATGGGACAGCCTCTGGAGGAGGCCTGCTGACAGTCAGCCTGGTGACAGTCAATAGTTGCAAGTCCCGAGAACTGCTGAGTGGCAATAAAACCAAAGGTCACTTTCTGACCACAGTGTATTGTTCTGTGGCCTAGAGTTTCAGAATATATCTACTAAATATATTTGGATACCACTAAAAATAAAATTGTGACATGAAACAAGGAAATTATCAAATGCAAGCCCTGAATTTTCATGGTAAAATACACCCTCAGCGCAAATGCAAACCTATTTATAAGAAATTTTGTTTTTTTACCAGTATGGGAGACAATTGATTTAACAAACCTCCTTCAAACACATTCATGGATGCATACATGCACACACACACACACACACACACACACACACCACGCACACACACACAAACGTAAACACATACAACGTTTAATGGAAATATACAGTAAAGCCACTGAATTGAATCTATAGTGTAGTTCAATCACTGATAGCTCAAAGGACACAACATAAAATAGACATTAACACTTCCCCTATCATCATAAGGTAATTATTAGTGGTATTAAAATCCATATTATAAAAATTTCAAACAAGCTACCACTACCGACTTTGGCATTCCCATAGTTAAAATAAACAAGAAAATTTGAGTGGAGTATTTATTTAAAGGCATTTTACCACAGATTGTTCATACAAACTGGTCTGAACGGAAGTTTAATACAATTAAAATGTTTTTAGAGCCCCATTTAAGCGAAATTTAAGCAGCTGAGCAGCTGAAAATAGCCTTAAATGTCACACTAAGATACCATTAGTCAAAATTAAGTGGAATAATGTCCCTCATAGGATAGTGTCCTAAATGCATAAGTGTGTGCGTGCGTGCGTGCGTGCATATGTTTGTGTGTGTGTGTGTGTGTGTGGCATAATGCAGGCATACAAATTATTTCTATTTTCCTACTTGTAAAATCAAAGCTGTCAGGAGAAGTAATCCACAAGTGCAACAATCTGGAGTGAGAAGGGCCACAGAAAAATAGGAATACCCTTAAAAAAATGCTGATGCGAACACTTTTGTAAAAGAAAAGATTGCTATTTTTTTATGATCTCTAATTTCACAACCAATGTGGAGGCGCTCAAACCACTGCCTGCGTCTGTGAGATCTGATATTTCGCCACTAAAACACAGACAAAACATTTGAAAATCAGTCAAGTGAAAATCTGTAGCAGTGGAGGGGGGAGGCCGTTGAGAATCAGAGTGGTGACTCTATCAGCTCTTATCTCCTGGAGGGAGGAGGAGAGAGGGGAGGGTGGGGGAGGAGAGAAGCAGGAGAGACCAGATGTTCTCCATGCTCTGGCCACCTCTCCAGAACAGACATCTATATCATCCTCACTGTCACAAGAGGTAGCCCAAAGAGTGGAGACAGATTTAGGGTCCTAGTCCTCCACCTGTTTGCAATAAAGAAGCTTATGGGAAGTACTGCAGGCCTACGGGCAGAACAGGAATTTACGAGCAGATTTTTGCAATTAAAAAGGAAGTATCTGAAGAGACGGAGTAAGTGAGAAAGAGAGAGAGAGAGAAAGAGGGGAGAGGGAGACAGACAGAGAGGGAAGGCGAAAGAGAAATTATAATTCCACGGTTGTAACTCAAACTGTCTCAGCGGGCCAGGTGAGGCTGTGTGTCGACACTCTTTTGGGGGGGAAAAAAAAAAGGTTGCTTTGACTTGTCTCCGCAGAGGTCATCGTTTTTATTTTATCACGAAACCCTCAATTACAGGAGTGGACGTGTGAAAGCTCCCAGATTGATCCATTTTCCTGGGTTGGGGCGGGGCAGGTGGGAGGCGGGAGGGAGAATCTGATTTTCTGGTCACACACTGCTAAGTCCCAGTTTGGATAATGAAGTCAGGACCTGCAAGAAAAGTGCTAGAGGGAAACTGAAGGACATCCATTATCCATTTAGCACTCGGCAAGGGGTCTAATCTGTAGAGGCCACTCCCAGCAGTCAAGCTGGAAATAACAAGGACAGATACAATGCGATTGTAACATACAAAAAAAAAAAAAAATATGCAGTAGAATCATTAAAGATACTGCATGAGGCTCCTGGAAAAGGTTTCTCTCATTGTTATTCAGGGTTGAAAACAGCCTCGGTTGCTATATTCACAGTGGCAGAGCCATGTTTGAAAAACAAAAGGGGAAAAAAAAGCATCCATCTTTACAAATGCAAATATTTCTCCTTTTTCGAAAGATCAGAGCAAACTTTTTATGGGGAATGTGAAACAGTGGCAGGCTTTTTTCAGATAAGATTTTAAAAAATAGGACATTTTAAAAGGCAGGGATTTATATGAAAGAAAAAACACCACTTGATTAGATTTAAATTATTATGCGGAAAATGGTCTTATGCTGTATTGTAAGGGGAGTGTCTCCACAGTAGCTTTCTGGAGTTTAAATCCGGATCACGTGACACCAGTGCCCCCCCCACCTCCTACTGCCATCCCCAGCCTCTTAAAATGATGCGACTGAAGTCACGCAGACGAGGTGAGCTTTACCTAACCCTCTCCCAAAGTCACACTCGCGCTCTGACAGCTGTGCTTTCAGGAGCGATAGCGTGACTCACTCTTTTCTCTCACTCCCACTCACATCCCTCATTCTTTCAAATGTGAGATTCCACAATAACAATTAAGTTTTTTCTTAAATCACTTCTATAATGCTAACAATGTTAATCTTCAGCTAACAAAAATACGCACCCTCATTTGTCTGCTTGTACAGCACTGTAGAGCATCGTAAATCTTACCTACCACATTGATTTTAAGTGCTGTTTGAAAAAGCACACTGAAAAGCTGAAAGGAGAGTGGTTTTCACTGCTCAGCGCAGGTAAGTCTATAGTTCCAGTTTTCAGCAGCTAGCTGACAACACTGCTCCCACTCTTTGGGTTGCTAGGCAACATCTTGGCTCATGTAGGATTATATTCCTTTCTGTATGTGTAACTCTCTGTAACGTTTCAAGTGCCAAAATTGCTGGGAGACGCTGACTCAGTTCCGTCAGATGAAATGGGGCTTAACATTAGTTTTCGCAGTCGTTTACTTAGCAGGAATAATTTGTTTATACGGCAGTCTCTGGACTGATGTTTGTAAGGTTTACTGCACCTCACCAGTTACAGACTCTTCATTAAAATCGTAAATTAAGATGTTGTTTGTTTCTCTCTCTCTCTCTCTCTCTCTCTCTCTCGCCCTCATGCACAGTTGCTGTCCAACACATACATGCGCAAGCTTGGGTATATATGAACACATACTTAGAGACACACACACACACTGCACGCGCAAGCTCGAAGTCACGCACGCACACATGAACAGACAAACAAACTCGCAAATCACACAGGTCACCCACAAGGGCTGCTCATTGTACTACCGGCCTGGCTTGCACACTGGTTTTACTGTCCCCTCTAGGGAATGACTGCAGGCCTGCTCCCACTTGCCCTGGGGGCTCACAGAGTCCTAGTCTGGCCACTTACCCGCTGGGCTTCACCTTTTGCCCCAGTCAAGTATCCCACTCCCCTCCTGGGTCTTGCCTGCTCTGGTGGCCTGGTCTTCTAATTCTCCTCCTGGGCCTCGCCTGATGCTTACTCCCCAGGCTCCTCACTCCCACCCTCGGCCTTAGCTCCCCGCTAGCCGGCATGCCTGGAATTCCACAGGAGGTGGACCCCACCAGTGTGGCCAGGCTGCCTAGCGATTTACAGGTCCCAGGACAGCAGTATTGCAGTCCTCACTGTGATTTAACTGAACAAACCCTCCTACCCACCTCCAACCATGGTCCCGCCGGGCCCTTTACCCCAAAGGGGGTTCCCCAAATAAACCACACACCGATAGCACAAAGAGTAGCTAATGTGAGGAACAGCTTTGTGAGGTCATGTAATATAGACACAGGAACACTGCTTATATCCTGGCTTCAGGTTTTCTGGACAGTATCAGATTCCACTGATAACTGAAGACGATCCAGCCCGTTATTCTCCTCATTATTGAGTTACACTGTTTTTTTTTTTTAATCACTTTTAAACACTGTCTTGATGCTCTTTCCAAAAAAAAAAAAAAAAAAGAGAATCTCTACTTGGACTGTTAGACAATACCCATGAAAGGGCAACCATGTTCATGTGCACACACACACACACACCCACACACATATACATGTCCACATACACAATACGTGCAGTTACACAAAGTATATAAAAGATACAACATACAATTTGTATCCATTAATTCCAATATGAAGGCATAGTGACTGCACCGATGACACAACATATAAAAGACTATATGAACTATTACTAATTTAAAGCCTGAAATAGGCTAATTGTGAGGCATGAAAATAAAAATAAAAACAAGTTTTGCCTGAAAGTGGTAAACATTTTTTTACTTTTGAAGAGAGTCTTTTTACTATTCCCGTGACTATCTTTTTTTATGTTTAGAATCTAGCTTCCATTACTCTCATATTCAAATCTGGAGACCCAACATATATTTCCCATTTCAGGCTTATTAGCTTCCAACCAGATCCAAAGTAGCAGAGAAATGTGCGATAGAACAGTTGACAGCACACCTGAGTCTGGGCCTTTGCATCTGCTACAATTTGAATTTAGGTCCAATCATTCGATGGATACAGCTACCTGCTATTTTTTAAAGTTCATAAAATCTAAAATGGATAAAGGAGGTATAGTTAATGCTGTGTTTTCAGACCTAAGGAAGGTGAATCACAAGGTCATCTTATCTAAACTACAGTATTGTCATTTCCCTCAGTCTCACTACTGCCACCATCAACTGGATGACTTAATACCCATTCAACTGGAATTAAGCCATTTGTTTAGGGCAGGAGCACCGCTGGCAATTTTGAGCCCTATGACTGGCCCTATGACTGGAAATATATATATATATATATATATATATATATATATATATATATATATATATATTTTACAGCACCCTCCATAATAATTGGCACCCCTGGTTTAAAGGCCTTAAAGGATGTTTTAAAGGCCTTAAAATAAATTCAATTTTTATTGCAGAAGCATACTTTCACACTGAAAATTGTAGAAAAATGTAACCTTCAAATCACGTGAATTTTAAGGGGAAAAAAATCTCTAACTTAAAATTAATAATTTTTCATAAAATCCCCTGTTCCACAATTATTACCACCTCTAACAATTCCTAGGAAATAAATGTAATTGAAGTATTTCTGTCATTTCTACAGTAGTTTACAAAGTTGAACAGAGTATCTAGCTTTAATTAGTAATTCATCACTTCCTGTTTCCCTGGGGTATAAATATGACGTGACATAGAAGCCATTTCTCTTATCCACTCTTCAACATGGGAAAGACAAAGGACCACACCATTCAAGTAAGGCAGATGTGTGTCGACCTTCACAAATCAGGCAATGGCTACAAGAAAATAGCCACTCGCCTGCACCTGCCCATATCTACTGTCAGAGGAATCATTAAAAAGTTTAAAACAACTGGAACAGTGGTGAACAAGCCTGGACGAGGATGCAAGGTTATTTTGCCACTACGCACAGTGAGGAGGATGGTAAGAGAAACAAAAAGTTCTCCAAAGCTCACTATTGAAGAATTGCAACAAATGGCAGCATCTTGGGGTCACATAGTCTCCAAAACAACCATCAGGCGCAATCTACATGCCAACAAGCCATTTGGGAAGCATGCACGGAAAAAACCTTTTCTCACTCACAATCATAAATGCAAACAATCTGGAGTTCGCTAAACGATACTGGGACTTCAACTGGGGCCGTGTGCTTTGGTCAGATGAGACCAAGATAGAGCTTTTTGGCAACAAACACTCTAAGTGGGTCTGGCGGAACACACAAGATGAGTATGCAGAAAAGCACCTAATGCCCACTGTGAAGTATGGGGGAGGATCGGTGATGCTGTGGGCTTGTTTCTCTCCCAGAGGCCCTGGGAACCTTGTTAGGGTGCATGGCATCATGAACGCTTTGAAATACCAGGACATTTTAAATCAAAATCTGGTGGCCTCTGCCCGAAAGCTGAAGATGGGTCATCTCTGGGTCTTCCAACAAGATAATGGGCCTAAACATGTGGCCAAATCTACACAGAAATGGTTCACCAGACACAGAATCAACCTCCTCCCATGGCCATCTCAGTCCCCAGACCTCAACCCCATTGAAAATCTGTGGAGTGAGCTGAAGAGGAGAGTGCAAAGGAGAGGACCCAGGTCGCTGGATGATTTAGAGAGATTGTGCAAAGAGGAATGGTCAAAGATCCCTCTTTTTGTATTCTCCCATCTTGTGAAACCTTATAACAGAAGATTAGGTGCTGTTCTGTTGGCAAAAGGGGGTTATACAAAGTTTTAACATCAGGGGTTCCATCATTGTGGCACATGTGATTTGATGTAAAAGAATTATTTCTTAATGTGGGATTTTTTTCCCCATAAATGCACTTGAATTTAAGGTTGGATTTTCCTCTTTTTTTCATTGTGGTCCTATATTATTTAGAAAAAAAAACTGAATTTATTAGAAGCCAAAGAACACATCTTAAACAGGGGTGCCAATAATTATGGAAAGTGCTGATGATGAAATGAGCTCATTTTATGGATAAAATTGTAAAATTTCTCAGTTTTAATATTTGCAATGTTATCTCAGTTCTATTGTGAATGAAATACTGGCTGGTGTGATTTGAAACTCGGGTTTTGATTTTATTCACAATTTACACTTTGTCCCAACTATTTCGGAATTGGGGTTATAGAAACAAACAACAAATTCATTTTAAATTGATCAAGTTATTACAAAAATGAACGTATAAAATTAAAGTGTCCATATATTTTATTTACAAATGTTTATAATAATAACAACAGTATCCTCTGTGGGGCCCCTGTGTATGTATCCCATTGGCTGAACCAGTTATGCTTGCACCTGAAGGTCAAAAGGACCATTTGCATTTTTTCTCAAAACAACCTCAGAGGTACATCAGCCTTATGTGTTTTATAATAGCAAAAAAACTTGAGATATCAGAATTCATACACCTCAGCGACATTCTCGTATCAAAATTAACATTCAAAACTACCTAAATAAGGTTATCAATTGTATAAAGCCTGGTCTTGCCAATTTCAGATTTGTTCATTGCTCCATGTCAACTGAAGCAGCCTTGCTATAGATGCAATCCATGGTTTTCTCCAATCTTTCATCTTACGGTGTCACTAGCTGTTCGCAAGCAGGATCAACCACCTTACGTGAACTGGAGTCCCTCTCGAAAAAAAGTACAAATGTCCATGGAAAAGAAGCCTCACAGATATCCTGACTGTCATATCATTCCCAAATATAACTTACTTACTCTGGACAGTCTTACAGTGTATAATAGTGCCTGCCACCAAGTTTACAGTCTTGCCCTTCCACCAATTAGTCAGTTTGTAGCCAGAGATGACAATGACTGACCCACAAGATCCACATCAAGAGAGGACTGCATTGTTCCATTTATAAGGAATACTTTTGGATATTCTGCCACCTCTGTTGGAGCCATGCAGTACTGGAACACTCTGCCCACAAATATGAGGATGTGCACTACCCTTGGATTGTTAAAAAAAAAAAAACTCTTAAACACAGGCTGAAAGAACATCAGCACTGCCTGTACCCATTACTATATCTCCAGCTCACGTGCACCACCTCAGTTCATTTAAGTCTGGATATTGGTTTTACTGATTCTTTCTAATGCTGTTGAACTGTTGGTGTTTTCTAACATAATGTACTGTCTTTTTTATTTTTATTTTTTTTATCCTTATTGTAATCATTCTTTGTCAACCTGCCCAAAAACTAGAGATGAAAATTAGCCTCTTGCCAACTCATCTGCATCGAAGAGTGAACTAAAAATTCAATTGTTGTGTAGCCTACTGTCCGAGCCAGATAAATCTTAAAATAAATGCATTTTATAGGCCACCCTAATGAGTCCCCAGAACACAGTTTGGGGGGACCTATGCCTTTAACCACAGTAACTGATGTAGCAGCTGAAATTTTCAATACCAAAGCAACAGGACAGAGAAACTATAGCCAGAAATGCAACGTATAAGCCATCCCACATTTACGGCCACCATATAAAATAAACAAGAAAGCAAATAAATAAAATAAAGAAATATAGCAGGCAAAGTTTGAGCATGCAGGTGAAGCACCACTGTACACACAAGATAAGCCATAAGCCAGTGTTTTACAGAGGTCAGCTGTGTTCTTCTTTAAGGGTTCACAGATAGTGTCACAAAAAATATGCCTGGGAAATGTATTTCCAGTCAAAATAGATTTTTTAAACCACCGACTTTGATGAAAATGTAAAACTGGCAGACAAATGATTTATTCTTTCTTTTTTCTTTTTGAGCTGGCATCAAGTGTTCCTCTAGGCATTCCTGGAGGGTGCCAAGGGGATGCAGTGGGGGATTGGGTGGAATTGACAGGCATACCTGGAGAACTGTGGTGGGAGGGGGTCCAGATTTTGTCAGTAGGGGCTGTAAAATTATGTGTACTGTACTGCTCCGCAAGACACTGAGCTGCCAGTGTAGCTACTGTCCTGCTCCACTACGGGACTTGCTCGAGGCAGTGGCTTTTCAGTGCAGTAACTGTATTGCTTCGCTGTGGGACTGGCTCAGGGCAGTGAGCCACGGTCTCATGGTACATGAATTGTGCTGTAATTTTTGGCCTGACCCATGAGAACACTGGCTCAAGACAGCAGTTACCTCCAGTCTCGGAACCATTGACTGTACAGTCCATGCTTGGAATATCACAATCACATAGTAAAAGCCTGCCTTACCTTTAGCAGAACTGGCTGAGTCTCTAAATAGCCTGCCATTTTCATAAATAAACCATTCTGAGTATAATTGGTCAAAATACTTCAAGCGGGTAAAATGAGCCAGTAACAATCAAGCTCACTGCTCACCGCGTTTCACTGTGCAATTAGGCTAGTTTTGTTAAATGTCATTAATTACCTTACTGATATGCCTAATTAATACAGTAAAAAGTGGCGAGCTGTGGTGTTGTGCAAATTAATTGTTACTGGCTCATTTTACCTGAATGAAGTATTTTGAACAATTAGGCTGTTTTGAGAATGAATATTTTCGTGTTAGTATTTTCCCAAAAGCAGAAAACCCTAACAGGGCACCAACATAAATGGCAAGATGGTCACTGCCCGTAATTCTACTGAGGCATAGTAATTCCAGGGACAGTGGTGATTGCATTGGTAATTGAATAATTTGGTATAATGGGTCGATCGTGAAAGTTCGATACATGACATGCATTTAAAATCATTTGATATGCATGACATACATTGAACTTTCAAGGTAGCAAAGTCATTCATGAGATCTTCACAGTCCAGCTCCTGGAACAGCAATTATCTAATTAAACAAAATCTAAACCTTATCTAAATACCACCATCAGCAACATTTACTACATTACATTCTACTTCAAGATGGTTTTTCGAGAAATTTCATTTATTTGCCATCCAAGCATTCGCATATTGTTGCCTTCTTAGTGGACGCAAAGCTGTATGTTGTAATCGTTCATGGCAACGCAGATTATTGGAAGCCCATTTGCTCAGTTAATTAATTATTACCCAATTCTTACTCGGAAATAGGTTGAATGTTAACTTGTATTATGGTAATATCACTGGTTGTAGACAGAGTTTTATTTTTACATGAGCAGCCTTAACACGCAGACTCGTCAGCAAAACTACATTTTTATCAGATGCGAATGCAGAAAAAAAATGTTGTTTTGTGGGCTGCAGGAAATTTAGAAGCTTCATAAAACTGACATTTTATGTTATAGTCTACCATTAATGTGGATTGGAAAATACCTGATAAGTATAGCAATGAATAATAATGGAAGCTGTGGGGAAATAGATATGGATTGATCCGTGCAACTGAACAAATTAACACTTACTTGGTGATTAGGAAATGTAATGGGAGTTTGGAGATATAATGGCTTTAACACGTTGACTGCCTACTACGAGATAACTCGTAAAGGCGGGTCAGACCTGGCGCTAGACCTGAAAATTTGGCGGCAAATATCCATCCATTTATTGACATCAATTAGTCATGGCTAATTATTGATGGTTTTCCTTTATTAATGTTTTCCAGTTCAAGAATAATCAAGTGGCAATTAAAAACACGGCTTCTCTCCCCCATGGATCTAACAACAACAAGATAATGGACTACATTCAGTACAGAAAAATGATTTAATTATAAATAGGTCTATGCACTGGCACTCAGCAACAGTAATTTTTTTTCCAGCAAGAGCAGCATTTCAGAGCTCTCTTGCGAATGAAGGTAATTTTGACAACAAATACGTACAGCTGTTTTTGCAGCATGTTCATGCAACTTGCTGTAAAAAAAAGACAGCTGACCGATTGGAAAATGTAAACGGACAAAATCACGTACTAGACACCAAAATCACCTTCATTCGCTGTAGAGTTCTGAAATGCCCTCGCCGAGTGCCAGTGCATAGACCTAATTATAATTAAATTATTTTTCTGTACTGAATGTAGTCCATTATTTTGTTGTTGTTAGTTCGCATAGGGGAGAGAAGCCGTGTCTTCAATTGCCACTTGATTATTCTTGAATTTGAAAATGTGTTAATAAAGGAAAACCATGTAGAACTAGGCCTACGCTGTCGGTGGCCGACAGCAAGGGGTATATCCCTGAAATTCCCTAATCCTCGAAGCCCCCTTTATTAGATTCCCTTTTACTAGACCTACAATATGAGGCAAATTTGAGTAAGTAATTCTTCCAGAGATCTGGTTAAAAAACTGATTTTTTTTTCTATATAAAGCGTCACCTTTTTCATCAGTTCATCCTCTCTACCATATCTACCCATATGCTAGCAAGAGCAACGCAGAGCATGGCATATGCCCCCGCCTGTATGTTGATCAAGGGCATATTGAGATGGCCGCTGTGGCGGCCATATTAGATATCGCACGACGCTGGTTTTTTGGGGGGAACCTTCCTCTAGCCACTCCCAATACCCCATCAAGAAATGGCATCAATCCGACGAGGGATTCTATTGTTATCCCACGGAAACGAAAAGTTAACGGACGACGGACAGACATGGTCTCGACATAATGCCCGCTTTCCTCTTTGGAGGGCAGGGGCATAAAAATGAGAGGTTAATGTAAGGTATTTTGTGAGTTATCGCGCTTATGGCTATAATCTGCAGATGCGGCAGCGGGTAGGGCGAAACCATGATATCCCCGAAATTCGTATTTCGGGGATATAATTAGCTTGGACTAATTGTTGTCAATAAAGGGATGGATATTTGCCCCTGAATTTTCAGGTCTAGCGCAGGCCCTGACCTGCCATTATGAGTTACGTATGTCAGAATTGGCAGTCAACATGTTGAGGTGACAGCAGTGTCATAATCCCTCCGATGGCAACTCTGGAGTGGATGGGGTTACTTGCCTAATCATTATCTGCCGACTATTTTTTTTTCAACATTCACCAGCCTGCAAAAATTAATCTGTTCGCAATATAATGATTTTAGTTTATAAGCTAACACAACCTCAGTTATTGTTATTTTATATTCATCTGATTTTATTAAAAGTCATTAGCATAAGTCATAGATGTGCCTATTAGTGAAGTAAATGTGACAAGTAGCGGCATTGTCATACTGATCGCTAATTAGCTACTGTTATCCGCTAGAAGTATTTTGAACAATTACGTTCAAAAAGATTTATTCTGAGTTGGTATTTATTCACATAGAACTAATGCGAGTCTATTATTAATGTGAAGCTAGATGGGTGATTTGGCCCGTAATTCCATTGAGGTAATGGAGTTCACGTTTGGCAGACCTGTATGGCAGGCATTGGACTGTACTGTCAATGGTTCCGAGATTCTAGGCCACCCCTGTCTAGAGCCAGTCTCCTCATGGTGCTGAGGCATTTTGGACGGCAAAATTTCACTGCCTCGAGATGCTAACTCAGCAGGCTGGGCCAGTCCTCTAGTTGAGCAGGATGATAACTGCACTGTCAGCTGTGGCTCATGGCCGCAGGACAGTACAGTGCACAAAATGTTACATGTCTCGATTTTATCATTATATGTCTAATTACTGCAAAAAACCTCAGGATGTAGAGGGCTGGGTTGTGGGTGCTGCCGAAGATAGATAAAAGCACAGTAAGAACAAAGTCTTATAATGAAGTGCCTGCTCTTTTGGCATTTTTTAAAATTACTTTTAGTCATTAGCCACTGATTAGTCATTTAGTCTTTTTTTTTTTGATAAAGGCAACCACTTGAGTAAACTGCTTTTGTAATATGATATTAAGGGCCTGTAGTATGCTTTGTAAATGGCATTTCTTTTTCAGTTTAATTTGACTGTGCCTCGGCTTATATATTTCACTTTTATTCTTATTTTGAGAATTGAATCTAAAAAAAAATTGGTCGTTGTGTTCAAAATAACTGTTTTTAAAAAAAAATGCTTGCTGGGCGATGGGAAAATTATGAGAACTATCCCATTTAATTGCTCATAACAATTCTTTTGCGCGCATAATAAGAGAACAGCATAGAGCTGGATTCTCGAGAGCCCTTACCTCCACCAGCATAGCTGGATTTGAACTTTGGCCTACATCTTAGCTGTAGTATTCTTTGGCCTAGATATGCCAAAACGTAATCGCTTATTCCTCTTGTGCATCCTGCAAAGTTTGGTTAAAATGTATCCAACCGTTTTTGAGATATCCTGCTAACAGACAGACAAACAAATAAATAAATGAACAAACGGAAGCAAAAACATAACCTCCCTGGCGGAGGTAATTACCTAGTTCATTTTCCCCCACCAGTTATGAAGCATGTCAGCAGAAATAAAAACAATTTATGTAGAGCACTGATACTCAGGTAAGAGCTCACCCATGCAACATCATGCTCCTGAACAAAATACAGTGATTGGTTAATAAATACATGCATAAATCATCCATTTTAGTATCATAGCGCTACTTCTTTTTGGTTCATGAAACCACACAGCCATACTGCTAAAAGAAAATGTCTTTTCTTCATTGTGCAGTGAAACAACCTTTGGAACATATGTCTGAAAATGAGACGTATCTCTTTGCTTATTGCAAATTCAAGATAAGAATAAAATAGTATGGAATTAATTTTTCATCTTGAGGGGATGACGATAGCAAAGTTTAACAATACATACGAGGGAAGGAATAAATCCCAGATTTACGAGAAATTTATCATTTCTTTGAGGGAACATAAATAAAATAATTTAGTGAAATATAATGAAATAATCTATGATGCATTAGCTCAGTTCATGCTGAAATTTATTTGGACTCTAGAGCACCAGAGACACTGTAGGAGCCTTTAAGATGATAAATACTGTTTCCCTTCCGTGAGCTCTGTTCAACCTTAAAAATTAAAATCAGGAGCCTGGCAGGAAACCGCAAAATGTGTATTTCACACGCCTGGCCGTGACACGCACGTTTTTGAGAAGCAATTTTACTGACTAGCATGGACCATAAGAGTGAACCACTCAGTCTTCATTTTAAAACACGCATCACCTCAGAAACAGCAGCATCGTTGTCAGCATGATTTTTTAGAAACACATTTATCTTGACCAAAGGCCTTGTGATTTTGTTTATTTTCTCTTCAGGGGAAAAATTGCTGGCAATTCAGCAAGAATTTTTTTGTTTTCAATTGCATTCAGCACAAATCCTTTTTTTTTTTGAGAACTTTATTAATATAACAAAAACCAAGCTTTACCTTGGCAAATCTTAAGTTTTACGAACAAAAACAGGCAAAAAACAAAAAAAAAAACTTTTCAAGAGGAGGAAAGGAAAGCTTTAGGAGAAAGATCTGCTGATAACATTTTGAACAGCGGTTGTAAAAAGAGCTCTTGCGCTGGAATCTGTGTTTGGCTTCCTGCCAAGCTGAGGTACAATAACCTGAGCAGTTTTTCCTCTGTTCCCTCCCTCACCCAGTTTTCAGGACAAAACACTGCAGAGAGATTGCAGATTGTCACTGGAAAGCCAGCGCAGGTATGCTTTGATCCACCTCGACACCTCCGTCTTTGCCTGCGGTTTATTTGAATGATGTGCTGAAACAGCAGGGGGAAATTGAAGCGGATATTATGAGGTCGCAGAGCGATGAAGAACTGTCAGAGCACCAGATGTGTTCCTCTAGTTGCAGTGAGGTCCGTAACTATCTGGACAGTCACACGATCCAGGGTTCTGGTTCCTGCATGGTTCATATTATATACCTGTTCAGTAAACATTCACAAATGAAAATTGACAACTTTAACGGTAATCTCACATTCATTGCTTAAAAATCAAAAGTGTCAGAGTTCAGTCCATTAAATAAAACCTCATGTTACAGTCAACATACTTTTGGACCTTGAATTCACACTGCGGAAAAATTCGCTAACAATGTCCTTCATTGAGTGCATAACTCCGAATCAACGGAATGATAAATATGAACTTAACCCTGTGAACCATGGACATACCAAATGTTAACTAAACCGTGCACACGCCATACATTGCTAATCTTAGTTAGCAGCAAAGCTTTGCTACCTAGCCAAGGCAAAGACCTAAAATACCCATTACTTACAGTCTAAAAAAGACTTTTTATACGTTTTTTTATCTTTTTAAGAGACATATATCATCATGAGGGGCTTAAACAGCAGAACCCTAGGTCACAGAGGCATAGCACACTCTCATAAATGAACACACAGAGAATCATGCAATTATAGGTTCAACAATTCATGGTGGTCACTTTATGGTTATGAAGTTAAGAACCTCATTAGGGGCAAATTATTATGGCAAAATGCTCAAGGGCATCATTCAAGCTGTAGCATAGCTGCTAGCATGAATGTTACTGAAGCAATGGAAAACATTAACCAAAATATGAGCAAATATTGCATGAGAAAGAAGGAGAATTGGGGCAGTGGTTCCTAAAAAATTTCAGCATGTGGACTGGCAGTTCTCAAAGTCATGAAGTCTTGAGGACCAGCACACAATTCAGGGTCAACAACATTGTGCGTTTCATTATGACTGAATGCAGCGAACCGGCAGCCATATTGCTGCGGTCTGACGCCAGACCACAGACTGGTGTTTTGGTACCATCGATTTAAGAGACCCGGGGGCCCGACTACTCATTTGAAATAATTATCATTTGGGTTTTCTATGGTTTATTATTTACGGTTTGTGTTTATTTCCCCTCAGAGGCATTTTGCATTTGTCCTGACAGACTGACTAAAGTCTGGATTCCATCAATATGATGTCTTTGACCTTCTTTTTTGACTTGGGCTTCTTTTATTCTTCGCAAACTTAGTTTGTATGTATTGCCAAACTGGATTTTGTAAAGAAAAATAGAAGAAAAAAGCTGAATGCTGTTATTTCACAGTTTTTCAAAACCAAGGAAAAACTGATGATTAAATTCAGGCCAAAGAGATTGATAAGAGTGCTGCCACTCCTAGAGCACAGGAGTGTGTGCTCCTAGGATTTCTGCTTTCACGTTGGCCGTTTTCTGTGTTTAAGTTGCTCATGCAGACAACATAGTATGGATTATTGTTGAACGCTAGAGCTGTAACATGAAGACGTACAGTTCCCAAGGACACCAGCTGGGACTGTGTCAAACCGCCGAATCGTGAACGAATTGAACAAATCATAACAGCCAATGAGTCATCCATGACCTCTTCCCTCAAATCTCAAAACAGCCCAGCGACACTGAAGTTGTGAAAACTTCATTAAAAACTTAAAAACACGCTTAAAAATGCTAAGCCTCTTGCCACATAATGCAGAGCCATCTTTATTAATGAATCATGAAGAAATATGGATTTTTCCCAGAATGAACGTCACCCTACATTTCTCCTGGGCGCTTGACTCGATTTAACAACTGGCCTTCCACTTCTGATAACTCCGTGGGGACAAACGCGGTTTGAACACTTTTACAGGCCCAAACATACGAAAGTTCATAAATCTGCAGCCATCTTGGGCACTGTCCACAGCCACAGTGTTATGGAAATATTTATCCAATCCTTTTCATATTTTAGTGGACTCTGGAGAGCTCTACCTCCTTTCAGAGACTCTGAGAGCCTGCTATAAAAAGGAATTCCCACTGTCTTTTGAAGGTAATCCCAGATAGATAAATATCCACAAAAAGAAGATTTGCTCTTCTCTTTAACTCTCTCTCTCTCTCTCTCTCTTTCTCTCTTCCATTCACTTAGCCAAGAGAGTACAGTAAAAAATCAAATAAAACACATCGAAATAACTCAAACTATACCCTCATGCAAATTTATCATTTTTGCAGGACGGCATTCTCCTGCAAGTACAAAAACTAAGTGGCTGTGTCTACTTTAAAGTATCTTTTTGCATAGTCAGAAATCAAGTTTACAACTTTTACTGTCTTTGGATATTGACACCATCTGACATAGACACAAATGAAGCCCATACAAGACTACAATTGACAGCAGTAACAAAAATGTTTCACTTGCCCACATTTGATGGCTAGGATGGGCCACTCTGCTTGCTCTTGATTTCACCCTAAACGCGATCTGCTTCAGGCCCAGTGTACTAAAACCAAAAAATGATTTGTTCATTCAACTTTACTAAGTCATCTTGTTGCTTTGACTGAGTTAACAGTTGGGATAAACTTGACTCTTTACATGCACAGAATTTGCAGTCAAAGAAACAAGATGACTTGACTCAATAAAGTTGAGAGAATATATCCTTTTTTAACAGTGAAGTGAGATGAGTAGTGTATTCAACTGCCTTAAAGCAATATTTCCATGAATTTGAAAATAGGGCCAAATTTGCAGTTACCATTAAAAGCAATACATTTTGCAGTTGACTCACCAAGATTTTATGCCTCTGTGACATAGAGAAAATGTTTGAAATTTAACTCTCATTCACTCGCATTGAAAAAGTAAGACTCGAATACAAAATGCCATTAAAATTTGAAGTTTCCAACTTACCAGGATATTTATGCATCCAGTAATAAAGGGTTGTATTTCTTTTATTCATTTCTGTCCTTGGTTTTGATGCAATCAGGGCCAGCTCTAAACAGCTAAATTTGGGGTAAAATATCGATCCCTTTATTGACTACAATTAGTTCTGCCTAATTCTAGATGGTTTTCCTTCATTAACACATTTTCCAATTCAAGAATAATCAAGTGGCAATTGAAGACACGGCTTCTCTCCCCCATGCGATCTAACAGCAACAGAATAATGGACTACAGTCAGCACAGAAAAATAGTTTAATTATAAATAGATCTATGCACTGGCACTCACAAGGGTAATTTTTTTTCAGAACTCCTTTGCGAATGAAGGTAATTTCAGCGACAAGTGCGCACACCTGTTTTTGCAGCACAGTCACGCAACTTGCTGTAAAAAATAGACAGCTGTCGGATTGGAAAATTTAAAAATGGACAAACCACGTACTTGTCCCCAGAATTACCTGAAGAGTTCTGAAATGCCGCTCTCACTGGAAAAAAGTTACGTCGCTGAGTGCCAGTGCATAGGCCTAATTATAACTAATTATTTTTCTGAACTGAATGTAGCCCTTTTGTCGTTGTCAGATCGCATAGGGGGAGAGAAGCCGTGTCTTGAATTGCCACTTGATTATTCTTAAATTGGCAAACGTGTTAATAATGGAAAACCATTAAGAACAAGCCAGGACTAATTGTTGCCAATAAAGGGATGGAATTTTGCCCAGGCAGTCGTATAGGCGAGCGCCAGCCCTAGATGCAATTATCATCTTTAAACCATTTTGGACACAACCACTGTAGATTCAGACTTTCGTAGAGGAAGTCTTTTGACCTTAATCATGACCTCACTGCCCCACTAGATATTCTCTCATTGGTCTGCCCACCTTGCGGGGGCAGGTCTGTTTCGGGGTAAACAATGTCAGTGATTCTGGGGTGAGATTATGTTTGTTAGCACAACTTTGAGTAGCATCACAAAATAAAAATAGGCAGGACAAATAAACTAATAAAACTTTTTTCGGTACAAAATTAACAGACTGTTGAGGACATAAAATCATACAACAATCACTAGCACTGGATTAGTTCTTCAAAGTATACATAATATACGGTATATTCTGCAATATTTGTAAGTGTAATTCAAGTGAATGGGGAGGTAAATCTCAAACACCTTGTTTTTGTCACAGAGGTATGGAATCTCGGTGAGTATGGAACATGTATTGTACACATTGGTAACTGCATGATAAGCCCCATATTCAAAGTCATGCAAATTTTACTTTAACTGATCGTTTCATTGCTGAGTAAAAACACTCCACCTGACCCTGAGTCTCACAAGAAATTGGGTTAGCAATTCCTGGCCCACAGGGAACTAGGTTTTACATTCGTCCAGTTACATTATTTCACTTGTATGTTTTTGGAATCTTAGTAGTGCCATGTAGTTACAAACCAAGCACAAGTTTCCATTTTCTCCATATGTCAAGGCTAATATCCATGGAGCCTTTTAAAAATTCATTTGATTCATTGGCAAAAATACTGAAGAGGTCATATATTTTGCTTTTGTGTATGGAGTTGCCTGGGAGACAGTTTGTCACTTGCAGTTCAGAGCAGTTGCACTGCATTGCACTTCCAAACGAGCTCCACATATACTGAGGGCATTAATAAGCCTTTCAGGATATTAAGGGTGAAGCTGACACTAGGAAATAATGAAGTAAACCTAAAGTGAGATCCACATGTATTAGGACAGTAATGCAATTTGTGGCACTGTTCTTCAGCAAAGCAGATTTAAATTTGATTTTGATCCTGAAGGTTGAGGGGAGATGCAGAGAAGAATTCTACCAAGGAATCAGTTCATCTTTCTGATTACCTGTCCATATATCTGTATATCTGCTTGTCTGTCTGCTTGCCTGTGTCTGTCTGTCTGTCTGTCTGTCTGCCTGTCTGTCAGTCTAATATATTGTTTTCCTGTGTGCCTATCCATCTATCAACATGTTTGTCTATTTGGCCATCTACCAATTGTCAATGTGCCTGTCTATCGATCTGTCTGTCTGCCCACCCATTGTCTGCGAGTCAGTGGGCCGGTCCATTTGTTCATCTGGCTTTTTTTTTGTTTTTGACCTTTGGCTTGTCTGACTGTCTTGATCCATTTGACAGTCTTCCTGTCTGTCTGCCTGTTGATGTGGACATACTGCTGAATGTGATGGAGGGAGAGAAGAGAAGAGGATGGGGCACTGCGGTGTAGGAACTGACAACCATGGTGAGCAGAGGGGAAAAAAAGTGAAGCGAAGGAGATATGATCCACCACAGACAGCTTATCGACCGAGGATGACACGCATCCAAAAGCAGGCTGCTGATAACACGTGCTGTTTTACTTCTGTGGCTTCAGTTGAAAAAGATCTGGCTGATGAACAAAATGGAAAGAAAGAAAGAAAGATCAGAGTTCAGCTTATACCAAATCCAAAAACTAAGCAGTCCCATGGTCAGCTTAGTGGATGCAAGCCAGCAGTTCCAAGGGTAACACTCTTCGCAGACAAAACAAAGAAGATTAAGTCAGTGAAGAGCTCTTGAGAAACAAAATGGCCGCCATTTAAGTTATGGTGCATTCCACGAAAGCGGTTTTATCCATTCATTCATTGGGAGAAGAGACAAAACATATTTCTCTTGGCAAATGAGGCACCCCTTTTATAAAACAAATCTGTACGATCAGGGGTTCGAGCTTCAGGAATTTTAAGCTGATTTGATTAGGCTGCAGGTGCTTTTTCCTTTACTCTGGAGCAGCAATTTTAAAGGCCACTCTGTGTAGGGGAAAGAAACTCAGACATAAACATTGAAGGCCTGAGGTCACAAACACACGATCAGAAAAGTCTCAACATTTCTACGGCTTATGTAACAAACAATTACTGCCAGTGATTTACAAAAATGGACTTCTAGCTAGCGCTGGATCACTTGTGAAAAAAAAAAGAAACTTTTACAATTCAATATGTACAATTGCAACAATGTTGCAACAATGTTGCAACAGTAGCAAAACAAACGCTCAATTCATATTGTGAAATAGAATGGATCATACAACCCCAGCAAATATTATTTACATATGAAAGGACATTTTATTGTCGTCGGGCAGATATGCCCCTTTTGCTGAGCTTAACAAGGAAATCCAGTTAGAAAGATCGGTATCCCAAACAGAACTGTCATTGAAAAAATAAGAACATTTTGTAACAGGATTGATAACCATAAAGAGACTTAACTATTTAAATGAGGAACATCTGATTACATACAACTATAAAGAGTAAGCATTGTAACCATTAGGATTATTTTACAATTTAATTTTTAGCCAATGAAATTAAACTAAAAACGCTTCTTGAAAATTATTTCAATAAGGGTCGAAATCCATTTTGAAACCAGATTTTACAACTTGAAATAATCAAAATAAAAAATTTGCAGTCAAGAAAAATGCATAAAGACAAATCAAAGTTTTCTTTTCTATCCTGCGCTATCTCTTTCCTGTCCTATATAGAAGCATGCTCAAAAAAGTTGGTTGAAGACATTTTCACAAGTCTGAATATGTCGTGGCAGCTGATGTAAACACCAGCACATAGCTAAGGGATCTCAGCAATACCGCACATTCCACCAGAGAAAATGGATTTCTCCCAACACACGCCATGCAAACTAATCTGGCTCACGAGCATACTTTAAAACAAAACAAATCGTAACAGGCTCCAAGCGCAGATTGGATGTCTGCCTCGTTTCACTTTGTTTTGGGGAAAAGAAATTAAAATCCCCCGTGGTATGGGATAAACGTCCTCATAATGAGAAATGCATCGAGGTGAATTCATAATCTTGGACCGAACCCTCACTGTCTTTGTCTGACCCCCTCATATTATCACCCTCTCTCGTACTCTCTATCACTCACTCCCTCATTCCCTCTCTCACTGGCCATCACTCTCTCCCTAACTCTTACTCCCTGTCTCTCACTCTATCACGCTCTCTCATTCCCTCTCTCCTTACCCCTCACTCCCTGTTTCTCACTCACTGTCTCATTGTCTCTCTGCTGGATATGTTATTGTAGCATTAAAGCTGGAATTACATGTGACCCCCCCCCTCCAGTGGAGGCTAGAGTGGTCCCTCATCCAAATCCGTGAACTGAACCCCACTCCCTCCATGCAGAATCAGCATTTGATGCTTGAAGGGAATTTGATGCCAGCCCATGACTCACGATGGAAATCTACAGTTTCCCATGATCTGATATTGGAATAATCTTATATGGTAATCTGATGAACTCCCCATGATCTGGAATGGAAGGTCGATGCACCCCCCATGATGAAAGATGGGAATGTGATAGTTATGAGTTCCTCAGGTTTCACGAGTAGAATTCATTCGCTGGCATTACATTGAAAACCAGTGACACCTCTCTATTTTAATTTTTTTTTTTTTTTGCACTCCTGTAGTTGGACTCACAATTGTATCCAGGTTTTCTTCTTCATAAATGCCTTTGTTGAGTTCAGAACTTGCCAAAATCGAACTGCTATCCTGTGATTATGGCAAGAATTTAAAAATGAAAGACTTTCATGTAAAGTCACAATTAAGAACATAATGTCGGATGAATCCGTGCCAGAGTTTTTAATCATGTCCTATCATTGGGACCATATTGTCATGATGATAAATCTGTGTATTTATCATACCAATGTTTCTCATGAGCAAACAGTTCTCACCTACCGCAGTATAATGATTCATTTGCCACACCCAAGGTGCTAAATACACAGTAGAAAGTGCAGAAGCCTCATGCTAACAGCGCTAATCCCACAGGCTAACAGTTCTCAGCCACTCTCACTCATCTCCAAGCTAATGCTTTTCTTTTTCCCAGAATTTTTCAGGTAAATGATCCCAGCCGACATGTTATCCTGGTTTCCGGAATTTACCTTCAAAGGTTCTGATTTCATTCCTGACCTAGTTATTTGAATGCGGTCAAGTTTTTTTTTTTTTTTGGATTGGGAGATTGGAAATTGGATTTGCAGATGTTTTTTGAGTTTGATTTTGTTGGCGACGGTGAAGTTAGCAATATTAAACAAATCTGGAGTTTCAATACATCCATTTGCCCCCTTTCCCTCTCCATGTATCCCTTGTGATAGGATTGAAATCTAAAATTACAGCCAACAATGGATTGCATGCAACATTTCTGGAGCATTTTTCAATGATTTTGATGGCACATTGTTGGAACAAGAAAAACATTGTATGATGTTCTGGGAAATGGGTTCCTCTTAAAGTTTAACAAAATGAACACAACCTGAGAATCAATATATTCTGATATTCAAATAGTTTCCAGTGTCTAAATGTTTTGTGTTCAGCTGGGGACCTCCTGTATCATAACTTTTACTGCTTTATATAGTATTTTTAGAACTGTTTTTAATGTATTAGATTACTGAAGACCTAATGCTCGATTTCTTCTTGTTTTGCTTATTTTTCATATTGATATGCTTTATTTCGGCATCTCCTCAAAACTGTGTTGGACTTGTACCTCGCATTTCCCAAGCCTTCTGCGCCCTTTAAGAGAGTGCAGAAATTCACTTCCTGGCCATTGTAGTTCACACAGAGCAAAACAAGAACATTCCTGGAGCATTTTTTTCCAGTTTATAAAAGCTTGAAGAGACTCAAAGAAGATTGTTCAATGCTATATTTGCTAATGTAGCATAAGCGTTGAGCTATTCCTAGAAAAGACACCACTGCAATTAAAAATGGCAAAAGTAATCAGAGCAGAGGTAATCTTACTGAAACAATAGTCATCTTTGTTTGGACTATAGTGGAATTCTAATGATAATCTTCCCTGTCTTGTTTGATAGTTCCTCAAGAAAAACACATAAAAGCTGGGAGAGACTTCAGCATCATCATCTTCATCTGTTGAAGATTAGGGAATCGTTACTCATAAAGACATACAGGCCGAGATACGTGATAGCTCTCAGGCAATATGCTACTCAGTATGACATCATTAAAACAGAAGACTCCAAAAAGCTAACTCTATGACATCGTTACATCCCAAAGACTCCAAATTAGCAATTTGCGCATTCTTTCCGGTTTCGCAGGACTGTTAGACTTTCAAGTAAACGAACAAAAACAAACCCTAAAATTATAAAAGAAGTTTCCCTGAGAAGTCTAAAAGAGAGTTGCATATAGCTTTTTAGGGGAATGACAGAGGAGTCTGTGTATAGACCACAGGCTGAAGAAAAATGTTTGAGTCGAGAGATCACTCCCTCTCTTACCCTCACTAAAAGGATGAACAGATGAACAGATGGCCTCTTGGCATCTAACAACACAAGGCTGGAAAAAAGAGAATGTTCATGTTTGCCTAATCTTTAATTGAAGCCGCCCTACAAGAGATAAAGTTTACATTTGGCAGCCAAAATAATCCCCTCGAAATAGTGCCTCAGCGGGTGCTAAGATCAAAGGTATGTGGAATCAACAGATAGACAGACAAACATGTTGGAGGAAGAGGATAGAAAAAGAGGAAGAAAAAAAGGAGGTGGAGGATCAGGCAAAGAAAAGGGGGGAGGAGGAAGAGGAGGAGGTGAAGGAAATGAAAAGGGGGAGGAGGAGGTAAAGGTAAAAAAAAAGAAGTAAAAGAAGAAGAAGAATAAACCAGATGACAGAAAAATGCAGTCAGTGGATGTAATGCACATAAACTTACTGAGACAAACATACACCATAACCATGAGAGTGAGATAGAAACATGAGGGAGAGATGAGAGAGGGAGGGAGACAGAAAGAGGGAAGGAAACTGAAAGAGGCAGAAAAGAGATGGGGGGGGGGGGGATCCTCAGCCTGGTGTTGTGCCAAGAACAGGGAACATGATCCCTCACAGATCCACAATGAGAAACAGACCACCCCTCCACCCCCACACTCCCAATTTTTCATTTCTTAACTTATCACTGATATTTAAGAAAGACCTCTTTGCCTGATTAATCGCATACGTGTGTGTGTGTGTGTGTGTGTGTGTGTGTGTGTGTGTTACCTCACCTCTCAAATTAGGCCATTATTGAGCTTTGATAGTTTATCTACAGGTACATAGACTCCATTTTGAAAGAACTACTAATCACCCCCAGGGAGTATAAAAAAATAAGCTGCGCTCAAGTGTTTGTTTGATAGATAGATAGATAGATAGATAGATAGATAGATAGATAGATAGATAGATAGATAGATAGGCAAAGAGGCAGAGAGGGTCGGGGAGTGAGAGAGTGGGAAAGGTAGAGGGAAATTGAGAGCGATACAGCAAAGGGGAGACAGACAGAGTAGAGGAGCGAGAGAGGGTGAAAGATGGATAGAGAGGGGAAAGAGAGAAAAGGTTTTCTGTGTGAGTTTGAGACAACCCATCGCGAGAGGGAGGGATCTGTCAAATGCGCATCTCCGTCCTGCTAGTCCAGCTCCTCCGTCTCCGCCTCCTTCTGCCAGACGAGCAGCAAGATGCCGGATCTGGTCCAACAGTCGCTCGCGCACTTCCGCATCGCTTTGCCAGAACTGCAGCCCATCACTCCACATCTCTGTGGGAGACCGGATTTCAGAGACAGGACGCAAGAACACCTGTTTCCTCCCTCACTGCTCCTACAGTACCTGGTGAAAGGGTGAACGGTCCTATTTGACCTGTTCCCATTTTTGGACTGTGGTTCTTCCTGTACGGAAAACTACAATTCCCAGCAGGACTTCACTTTGCTGCCAGTGCTCATCCCTCAGCTGCTTCCAATTACCTCCTCCAAGGAAGTTACACAGGTTACATTTTGGCCGCATCTGTCTATATGCTTGTCTGTCATGAAGATGTCTTTGAAGTATTTGTATAGTAGTTTACATGAAACACGGTTGATATTTTGATCCTGAGCCGAGGACGAGTTGATTAGAATGAAATTTTCACACTTATAGGCCAAAAGACTAAACAAGGGTACACAGTACTGTGACTATGAACAGCTTTCAGTTTGCCTCATTCACCTTGTTGCATGTTTGGTTCTCTGATGTCATGCAGGGAATCAAACATGAAAGTGCAGTGGAAACTAATGTTAAAAGTCCACCAAAAAAAAAAAAAACCATTTCAAGAGTAGTCCTAAATGAAATGACATACAGATCACATTTTCATAATTTCAAAGCCTTCTAGGCCTCATAAGCAATTAATCGTTACAGTTTTCATGATATGAACGTTGTTTTCATGACATCAACTTTCATTCTAAAGCAATAAAACAAAGACAAAAAAAAATCTCAGTTTTGCGAAAATGTTTTATTGAAGCTACAGAGACCTCATAGCATGAATATCCTTAGACAGTGGGAAAACCAAAGTTCCTGAAAGAACCCAGACAAACAGAGAGAAAATATAAAACTCTACCCAGAAAGGCCTCAGACGGGATTCAAACCCACAGCCTTGCAGTGAGGAAACAGCAATACCCGCACCACCAGCCTTTTAGGGACCAAACAGAAGATTTGAAAGGTAAAATTGCAATGGATAAGAATATGGATTAAATTTATGAAAAATACTTGGAGGATACAAGGGCAGGCACAGCTCTTTTTTCAATATAGGGCCGAGAGACCCAGAAGGAATAGTGTAGAAACGTGGCAGCTTGACATATCCAAAATCAAAAGATCACTAATCTCATAATTAGAGGAGATTACTGGGAGCAGGCACCTGCCATTGGGAGATCCCACCCGATGAGACTGATCAATACCCATGAAAAATGGAGGATTTCCCAGGGGCAAAATTGATTTCTATTTTACGTGACACACTGTCACATTTATGTTCAATAAGTAAGGGATAATCAACTTGTTGGTGTGCATTACACAGTTTAAAGGCACAACGCAAAGGCGAATAGCCACCTGACGTGAAGTGCCATAAAACCGTGTAATGTACACCTACGAGTTGATTATCCCGCTTATACCATGGTCATTTGCTAGCAATATCAAATCAAAGCATTCAGAAATTTTTGGTGAATGTTTTGCACGTAAAAAACGATCATTAAATCATTAAATAGGCGCCGCGCCTTCTCATGGCCAATGCTATAAGCCCAGCTGAACTGAACCAGCTAATTTAGTTCAGCTTACCTTCATTGAGAAATAGTTTTTTGCCCACGCTAACATCCTTTTACCAGCTAATGATTTGGTAACAGATTCCAGCTGAAATGGAGATTATGCATAACACATTATGCGTGATTATGCAGACTGTAGCTAACTTGTTACCCACAATTACAATGAATTTATGACAGTTTCCATGGAGCCAGCAAGCTGAAATCAGTCTGTCACAGCACGTAGCTAGCGTACTGTCAGCAGTTGCTGAGACATGAAGTGGACACATTAGCTTTCTTTGTGAATGAACAATTATTATCATTTATTTAATAAAGCGCAATTACTTTGCTGGTTTAATACACTATACAGAAATAAAAACGCCCCAAGTCAAATATTGATGCCACATGGAGTTAGCAACTCTAAGTGAGCATATGCTGACTTTTACTTGTACAATAGGGATATTTCTCTTGATTTGTGTACCATTTTTTAATCCATCTCTCTGTCAGTGAGCATTTCCTCAGTGATGCAGTGATTTCACTCAGTTCATGGGTGTGGCATTACCAGAGGGTGATCAGACAGAATGAGCAGTACCCAGACACTCCTTAAACTGGGGACAATAAAAGGCCACCCCAAAATGTGAAATTTTGTCAAAAGTCATCATGCCTCAGATGTCTCAGGTCATTCGGGAATGTGCCATTGGCATGCTGGATGCAGGGATGTCCACCAGAGCGCTCTCTGTGCAGCTGAATATTAACTATCGGACGATAGGCCGTTTGAGAGTTTGTTTCCGGCAGACGGGCAGTACTGCAAATCGACCTCATCCACGTTGGCCACATGTGACCCCACCAGCACAAGATCGCTACATCTGGCTCGTCCACCTGCGGGATCGGCTCAGATCAGCGACATGCACAGCGGATGAGATCGTTGGTCTGCACAACAGACGCATCACACCACAGACAGTTCGTAACCGCCTGCAAGAGGCCAATTTGCACAGTCTGCATCCTCACCATGGTTTGGATCTCACAGCTGTCCGGCATCGGAACCGACTTGCTTGGGCAAACATACGCGTTTGATGGCCCTTGGCACGCTGCAGAAGCGTGCAACTCACAGTCGAATCCCCGTTCCAGTTTTTTGTTAATGGAAACTCAAAAATTTCACATGGGGCAGTTATATTTTTGTTCAGAGTATTTACAGTCATAATCGTTGGGGCACCTATAGTTAACCGCCCTGCAGGATGTCATTTCTCTGACGCTGCCAAATTTAGTGGAGATAAGTGAGCTGCTAGGTTTCTGTTATACCCTGCCAAATGCCAGGGCCCTAACGTTACTATGGTTACAGGTTGGCTAGCAAATGAATTTCGAATGGTGAAACTACCGTTGGCTGAACTACCTGTGCAGTTCCACGATTGTAATCAACACCCGCCAGCCAATCAGAAAAGCGTATTCACCCAGACCATGGTATAACTTTCAATAACTTTACAATAATTCATATGTGTTGTCATCATTAAAGGGATACTACACTCAAAACACAATTTGGGTAAATTCCTGTAAATTTTCAGAATAGATAAACTCCTCCAGACAGTTTCGTACACTAGTCTTAACATCTAGAGTTATTGTAGGTTGCCCTGTGTTAGCCTGTTAGCAGCTTACATACAAACATATTGATTCCAGTAGCCATGTTGTCAGTTTCATATGTCTTTATAAAGCTTCTTCCGGCATTATAGGAAAGCAAATCAGACAATGGAGCAGGTTTACACATGCAAAGTTTGTTATTTACTCGGTAAGTGTTTAGTATATCCATTCAAACACATTTTATAATTTCTGTGAGTTGTCTTGACTTGAGTCAGGTTCACAATTACATGAGTGGTCTACTTAGGCTGTGGCTCAAGCAAATAAAATCAAGACAGCTCACAGTATTATTGAAATGAGTTCTAATTGACAGAATAAACATCTACCAGGAAAATAGCCAACTTTGCAGATGTAAATAAGGTTTGTAATGTGACTCGTTGGTCTAGAATTCTAGAATCATGATCATTAAAATAAAAGCGATAACATGGTTACTGAAGTCCAACTGGTTGCATGAAAGCTGCAACTAGGTTAAAGCATACCAACCTACGGAAACTGTGGTTACAAGGGACCATTTTAAAATCCATCAATGGTTTATTTACTCAAAGGATTGACAGGCATGAGCCCAAATTGTGCTTTGGATGAAGCAGCCCTTTAATGTGCTTGGAGAAAATTATGAATATCATCATCATAAGAATATCTCCCTGCAGCATACATTCCCCTATGGGCATTATTCTAATTTACTTGTTTTGAAGAAGCCTAAACGTGGTGAAACCTCGCTCATACTTTTCCTCTGACTTGCAACCTCCAGACACCGGTTCCTTTTCCAGTGTAAACAATTTGATTTTAGAGCTTTTCCAATGATTATTCCTTCATGTGTAATTACCAAAACGAACAACAGTTCAGTTGATTTCGGGGTATCAGAGCTGGAAAAAGCATCTGTACCATAGCTCAAGTGCTTAGTCATTTAATTTCCCACTTTAATGTGTCCTTCTAAATCAAGTCAATATTGATGGGGCTTTGAACTCACTCTTAAAGGTTTCACTCTCCTCTAATCTGAACACCAAAAAAAAAGGAATGAAAATTGAATCAAATGACTCATGCATAATTCATAGCTTCCTTCGTGGGGGTAATAAGCCCAGTGGTGGGCTCTTGAAGAGAAGGCTAAATAAATCTGCAACCACAAATTACATTGATTTTTGTTCCCCTGCCATTAAAATGGCTCCCTCACTATGATTTGAGCTGCCAATGAGAGAGGCACAGAGCCGCAACGATCAAAAGGTCCTGGGCCAGATACCCTCCCATGAGCAATCAAGCTAACCCTTCCTGCATGTGGTTTAGAGAGGTCCACAGATGGACAACTGGCAGGCTGTCCTTCACAAATCCCTCTCTGTAAAGGTCAAGGTTTGCATGTACCCCTAGTCTCTCGAGAAATGATTTGTACAAATTCTTTCCTGGTCCTCCACAGAAAACATCTACTATTAAAGGCATGTTACGCTCAAAACAAGTCAAATGTCCATGAAAGTGCAGCAATGGGCAAGCGTTTATTAGAAGTTTTTTCTTTCTGTAGGGTTTGAGCTCAGCTTTCTATGTGTAATCACATTTAATTACATTTAAAATGTTATGAGAAATGGGATTTAAAAAAGGGAAAGTGAGAGAGAATCTCAGAGTTGGAATCATGTCAGAGGCCAAACTCAGTTATGGAGGAATAACTAAATGAACTGTTTCTGTATGTTTTAGATTCCAAGCACAAACACATTGTTTACGGCCAGGCCGCACAGCCAAATGGTTCTCTCTGTCATGGGATCCAGAAGGGGTTCGCGGGGGTTCAAATGAGCCCCTCTTAGACTATGGCCAAGAGGCAGGAGAGCTGCCAATGAGAGACTCAATGGAGTCTATCTTCATTTAAAGAACAGGAACACATAGCCATGAAATATAACTGAATAAGACTGCAAACCTCTGATCTGAAAAGAGAGTGCAAAAAGTACTTGGATGCTATGACACTCACTGGGGTGGTATTCTAAAGGTTCATGAAAATGTATCCCTTTCTGTACGTTAAAGGAGGACTATACTGACCGACATGTTTTGACTTAATCTTATATTAATTAACTCCAACATAATATCCACGGTCGATTTTTTGTCCATACATACCCCTGTTCTTCTAAATCACCATTAATTAGCCAGAATTGCTGTTTTTCCCAGGAGGTCGCCATTAACGCCACAAGTGGCATGAGAGCTTGCAAGATAATAACGTCACTGCAGCTGCCACATGCATTCATGTGCATGATGCATGCGATGTCAAAATGTCTGAATACATGGATATCTAAATAAATTAGACTACCAACCAATTTAAAATTGTTCATTGAGCGAATCAACTGTTTGATTCAAATTGAGCCAAGTAAATACGAAGGGGGTGAAAGCAATTGTCTCAAAGAGGAGGATGATTTTGAAGACCTTAACTTTACTTAGTTCAGCACGCAGTTTGCCTGAATGTGTTTGCAGGGGTGAAAGTAAGCCATAACGCAGCAGTACGCCGTACCAAGAAGAGATATACAGGCCTCTACAGCCGGTACGGAGGGGTACGCCTCGGAAGAGTGACTTTCACCCCTGCACACAACGCGAGATTTTTCACCGAATTTCTCTGAAATAAATGTAAATTTGATGAATACATGAAAATCATCAACAGAATGTGACGTGACGTGCAGAAGTAGATTTTAGTGCGCCAGACAAATGTTATCATTTGTAGTCGGCTACTCACTTACTATATGTTGCAACTTGTAAGCAGACTACACTCTGCATTGTATTAATGGAGGTTACTCTGGTGACAAGTACACAGTTTCATCCGTTTACATTTTCCAATCGGACAGCTGTCTATTTTTTACAGCAAGTTGCGTGAACCTGTTGCAAAAACAGGTGCGCGTACTTGTCGCTGAAAATAACCTTCATTCGCAGAAGAGTTCTGAAATGCCGCTCTCACTGGAAAAAATTTACTGTTGCTGAATGCCAGTGCATAGACCTATTTATAATTAAATAATTTTTCAGTACTGAATGTAGCCTATTTTTTTGCCGCTGTTAGATTGCATTGTGGAGAGAAGCCGTGTCTTCATTTGCCACTTGATTATTCTCAAATTGGAAAAGGTGTTAATAAAGGAAATCCATCCAGAACTAGAAAAGCACTCAGAGAGCGCAGACCCCCGCCAGGGGGCAGCAAACCGAAAAGCACGGCGATCGGAACTCTGGCCCATTGGAACGACTTGAAATGTTGAACTTTGGCGTATATCTCAGCAGTACTTTGGCCTAGATATGCCAAAATTTAATCAGCTGTTCCTTGACTTAATACCCACCTACCCTGATTTCCTACCTAATTTCATCAAAATCCGGCCATAAGTTTTTGAGTTATGTTGTACACAAACAAACCAACAAACAAACAAACCAACAAACAAACGCCACCGAAAACATAACCTCCTTGGCGGAGGTAATTAGCCAGGACTAATTGTAGTCAAAAAAGGTATAGATATTTTCCCCCAAATATTCAGGTCTAGTGCTGGCCCTGTGTGCACTGAATCTAAGAATCTCAAAGTCAGAAAAGGGTAGTCTTTAATATGTTTAATATGATGTAAGCGGGCGAAGCGTGCGAGCAAAAAATTTTTTTGAGTAGCACAGTTCCTGCAAGAATCTAATCTTACTTTCACCCCTTGGTGTTTGCTTGATTATTACATTTGGCCGTTGTGTGCGAATCTTGTTCAAATATTGTATAAAAAATGTTTGAAATTTGCGGCACAGATTTGCCTGAACGTGCTTGCCCTGTTTTCGGTGCATTTGTCCATTGCTTGCAATGCGAAAATAATTTCTCTCTCACATTCAAGTTTGATGCTCTTCACACAATATTTTCAACTTCACGTATATTTTTAGACGCTTTAAAACCAGGGCCATCTCAACATGATTTTATTTTTAAGAAATCTTTTTTAATAATATGTGAACGTTTTCTGATGAGAGGTGGAATTCAGAGGTCTGCTATTTACTCAGATTACTGACATTATTTCAATCTAGCGCGGTAGCCTGGTTCGGTTTGCCTGCTTCTCATTATCTCTTCTAAATCATTATTGGTTTGATTTTGGTTTTGATTTGTCAGTTTGCTGAATAAATGGCTTGATTACAAGTTAGGTAAAGCACACGGGAATTGATTTAAGCTGAGGTAATAATGCCAAGGTACCGGCAGCTGTCCAGCCTCGCTGGTAATTAGCAGACTTCAAATCGCACTTTTCTTTCTGGAAGCATTTCAAATGGCCTCTGATGTTTGTTCACCTCTAAATTAAAAGTTGTGTCGGATAGAAAAAGGTAATAATCAAGCTTGTCTGTCTGCCCCATAGAGGAAGCGGGAATATCTCGTTCATTCAACAATCTCAATGCAGGACTGCATGACAATAGAAATTCATGGCGCTGACTGCTGCACTGACGTCACAATCAGGGGTGCCCCAAGCGGATCCAGGGTGAATTTTCATCTGCTGTGGTGAAAATGGTACGGTCCACTAGTAAAATAGCTCATAAAAAATGAAAGAAATCGCAAAATAAAGAGTCGTAGGAGTTTTTTCATGATATATTGAAATAAAAACACCCAACTTTCCCAGCCACAATAGTCCTCCTTTAAATGTATTTGCACCTTTTTACTACTAAAGGGTACAACTGGGATATATAATGTTGAACAGAGCCAGAAATTGCTTCCAACTGTTACTTTCATGACTTATGGTTCGAAGTTCCCATGTAATATTCCTAACCTTATCCACGATAAGTTAAAAAATGCAACAATAATCCAATTCAAAAAGATTAGCCATGTTATTTCAAATATTGTAGCAGGGTAAATATTGTGTAAGTCCAGTTGGCAGTTCATTTTACTTAACTCAGAACATATAACTGTCAAGGAAGAATCCTACCAAGAGATTTTACCAGTATGGGCCCTGATTTTGTTTACAACTGATCTGTCAGATACTGATTGTTTTTTTTTTTTCTTTTAATGTTCCCGCGATCCAACCATCCTTGTTAGTTTTGCTTTCGTTTCTTTCATCGATTCTCATTATTTAACCTTAAATGGCCCCTGTGACAAATTTGTCACGCGATTTTGGGGGTTGTCAAAACCACTGACCCCACATAAATTTTGCAATCTAATGCCCAAAGTGACATATTTAGACCATCAGTGCTGCCATCTGATGCGTAAAAGTGGAACTGACACTTCACTGGCTGCACCAAATAACCTTTCCAATATGGCCGCCCCCATGGTGAAATCCACATGATAGACGAGCACCCATTCATCACTGGATAAAGTAGAGAAACAGGTAAGCAAATGAAAAATAAGCAATGCCTAATACTTTGGCTATATGTCAACTACCAACACAATGATGGACAAACGTTGTCTTTAAATCCAAGAAACTTAGAGTGACATATATGTCACAAAACTAAAATGAGGTCAAAGGTCACCAAAAAGTAAAAAAAAATTGCTATTGGGTTGTAATTAGCCCCTCCGCAGGACATATTAACAGAATACATAGATTTTTTCTTTCAACTTTTACTGTAGTTGGGCATTTAAGGGTTAATTACTGTCACATTCTTCTTCTCTCCCTCCTTATGTCCTCCCGTTGTTTCAACACTCCTATCCTCTTTGTTAAATTTTCATCTCTGCATATTTTAGTTTCTACTGTCTGTCTCTCCTTTGCTGGATTGTTCTCGTCCATCTTTGGGGAATATCTGAGAGAAGCTGGTATCTAATTACAAACCCCAATTCCAATGAAGTTGGGATGTTGCGTAAAAGGTGAATAAAAACAGAATATAATGATTGCAAATCCTTTTTGACCTATTGAGTACACTACAAGGACAAGCTATTTCATGTTGAAATTGATAAACTCTATTGGTTTTTTTTTTTTTTTTGGAAATATTCACTCATTTTGAATTTGATGCCTGCAACACGTTCCAAAAAAGCTGCGACAAGGGCTACAAAAGATTGGGAAAGTTGAGGAATGCTGAAAAAACACCAGTTTGGAACATTGCACAGGTTAAGAGGTTAATTGGAAAAAAAGGATAAAAGGAGCATCCCCGAAAGGCTCAGTCGTTCACAAGCAATGATGGGGCAAGGTTCACCACTTTGTGAACAACTGTATGAGCAAATAGTCCAACAGTTCAAGAACAAAGTTCCTCGACGTGTAATCACAAGGAATTTAGGGATTTCATCTACAGTCCATACTATCATCAAAAGATTCAGAGAATCCAGAGAAATCTGTACACGTAAACAGCAAGGCCGAAAACCAACATTGAATGGCCATGACCGTCAGTCCCACTGCATTAAAAACCGACATCATTCTGTATCATTCTATCATTCTGCATTACCATGTGGGCTCAGGAACACTTCAGAAAACCATTGTCAGTTAACATAGTTCGTTGCTACATCTACACATGCAAGTTAAAACTCTACCATGCAAAGCAAAAGCCATATATCAACAACACCCAGAAATGCCGCCTGCTTCTCTGGGCCCAAGCTCATCAGAGATAGACTGATGCAAAGTGGAAAAGTGTGCTGTGGTCTGACGAGTGCATGTTTTAAATTATTTTTGGAAATCAAGGAGGTGATGTCCTCTGGGCTAAAGAGGAAAAGGACCATCCAGATTGTTATCAGCGCAAAGTTCAAAAGCCAGCATCTGTGATGGTAAGGAGATGTGTTAGTGCCCAAGGCATGGGTAACTTGCACATCTGTGAAGGCACCATTAATGCTGAAAGGTACATACAGGTCTTGAAGCCACCTTCAAACCATGGTATACATACAGAAAATACTTCCTCACTCGGTAGTTATACAATGCAAAATGCACTCTTTTTGGGTTGTGATTAATGTTAATTTTTTTCTAGTCAATACTCTAGCCTAATTTAATCGGAATGAGTTCCATGTCGTTGTTATTTTGACTTTCCATCTTTTAAATTTTGGTGTTAGTGTTATGATGAGTCAGGATGAGAATGTGTTAGTGCTAAACAAGATGTGGTTTGTTGTTTGTATCAATAATAATTTCTGAAATCATAAATATATAAGATATTTTTATATGATCCTTTCTCTGCGAGTTGCATATGATGCATTTTGCAGCCAGATGCGGTGATCCGATTATGGTAAATTGGATCTGCTACAGCTTAAACGGTGGCTGGACAGAAAACTATTCACTGTGCTAATACTAAAGACTCCTCACTATGTATTTGCTATCACTGCAATGAAGAAAAAAACTTTAAGATTATACTAATTTTGAAATTCTGCAATACAATTCATGCAATTACCATCCAATTGGATTGTGATCTGCTACTCCTTAAGATACTGTAGCCAAGTTAGCTACCTCGAGTATCATTTCATTCATTCTAGCGTGCAAGCAACAAAATTTTGACCTCAGTTCACTTGACGGCCACCGTCAGTGTCAGTAATCACTAGGAATTTAGTTTGTATGAATGATACAGGTAACCCCTTTAAATAAATTCAAGAAATAAAATAAAGAAATTTTGTTGTTTGTGGACCAGAGAAGAAGTTACAAGTAGGACTTTCTTTGAGGAATAAAGATTGAAAAAATTGTTGGAGAACAATGGATTTGGAGGGCCCTGTACCTGTGTATGCCTTGGGCCCCAAATGGTTAAATTTGCCACTGATTTGGACTTGTTTCCTTCCGCCAGGTCAGTTATGGTGTAACCAGAGTTTATTTTGCAGAAATACCTTTCCTCCCTGATTCCAAGTATTTCTGTAACTAAATTTTGACAAAATATGGATTTGCTTCCTTTTGTCATTTCTCAGGGTCATTTGTAATTTCTGGGGTGGGTTAAGCTGGCTTATAATGCTTTTGTGGATGCAACACACCCAGTCAAGGTCACCATAGCAATCATCAGCGTGAAGGCAAGGGAAGGGGCAAGCCAAGGTAGGCAGAAGATTTTAATTCTGGGGGCTGGGGTGAGAGAACTGACGGCGTGGGGGTAGATAAACTGTTCCATCTGGAAGAACAAATTCAATGACGAACCCCAAGTCATAAACTCCCAGACTTACTCCATCCCCAACCTCCTGATCACCACCATCTGAACCCCCTACAGTTTGGGGGTGAAACATTGAAACATGGGGGGAGTCAAAATTTGATGGCCTATAGGGAGTAAGAAAAGCATTTTCTTAAAAAAATAAAAATCCCCCCCCAAATAATTTCAGCTATCTACATTTGCAATGCTCAGAATAATGGCGGTGCAGAAGTATAAATAGTAGCATTAATAACCACAGTGGCAAACAACTTGGTTTATATTTAAAATCCCCCAGGCACTTGGCTATACACACACTCCCTATGGCAGGCCTATTACCGAATGCAAGGATTGCAGACAGGAATAACCCTGATGACCACAGAGTTAGTGCACTCCACAGATTTGTGGGATTGACAGGGGAAGAGATAGAGAGAGAGAGAAAGAGTGAGAGAGAGAAAGAAATTGGGGACATTTGCAGACAGTAGTCGTAAAGTCCTTGACTATTTGGGAAGTGACACAATTTAACAAGCTCCAATTGCAACACTGTTCTTTCAGTATAGCACTAAAATGTACTCATATTTACGCTGACAGTCCGCACTACTACAAGTGCATTCACATCCATTTAAACAGAACCCAGTACGGTTCAATTCAATGGGTTAGTAGGAATGACTGCCTTTCAAAATTGAGTCTTTTTGCAAATAAGGCTGCACTGTATTGCTATTTAGAAATTATGATACATTTTTTTGGTATAGGAAGAGAGAAAGAAATAATATAATTCTGTATATCTTTACTTAGAAATTACAACATGATTTTTGTGTTTGAGATAAAAGAGAATGAAAAAAAACAGGCCCTGAGAGGGAAGAGAGAGAGAGAGAGAGAGAGAGAGAGAGTGGGTGAGAGAGAGCATGCCTAGAAAGATGATTGACAAGCCAGGTTTCACCTTGATGTGAAAATTTCTTAAAATTACTGGCTTGAAGATGAGAGACAAAACACAGTGAAATAAATGATGGTCTCTTTCCTCCATTATGTTGTCACCTCAAAAAGGAAACGGCTTCAGTTGTCTTGGGCTAATTGCCAGATATTACCATACGCACAGCATTGTGTATTCCTATTAAAATAACATTTTTACAGCGCATAGCTGGCTTTCTTCCTCTAACTCCACATGCATCTGGCACAGTCTGCAGTATCTAGTTCATGTAAACAGACATTTCACTGTTCATTTTAAGAAGAAAGGTGGTATTGTTTTCTTTTTACATTTTTGCTAAATTTCTTTAAGGAATTTTGCCAATTTGTCCTTCCTTTCAGTAAAGTGTGAAAAACTTTGTGATTGGTTCTGAACTTAATCCTAGATTTTGGCTCATTCTGGGGATTTCTGTACAGTAGAGTGTGAAGGCGGGTGTGTGTTTGTGTGTGTGAGTGTGTGTGTGTGTGTGTGTACTTATTTCTGGGGCTTTCTGTGGTTCAGAATGTGGTGCACGTGCACCTAGGTTATGCACACGTCTCTAGAGATGGAGAATTTTGTGGGGACTCAGATCTCTCAAGCATGGGGGTTTTACTGAACTTAGCAGGGATTTTACATCAGATTGAGATTGTGTGTTTTGTATTGTGTATGAGTATATATTTATGTAAACTGGCATGTGGTTTATATGCAAGTTTGTGCGTGTGTGTGTGTGTGTGTTAGAGAGAGAGAGAGAGAGAGAGAGAGAGAGAGAGAGAGAGAGAGCCACAGGGAGAGATTTGTGATACTGTTGTTTACCGAGCGCATTGCATCAGTCATCAATGGTTTATTCCATTCCAAAACAATAAAGCTATTTAAAGTTGAATTTGCATATGAGAGAGTGGAAAAGAAAAAGAGTTCAGCCAGTGGTAAGTTGCGGTTCAGGTCAGTTGGTCTACATGTACACTGTTATAAACTCGCACCATTTTTGCCAGTTTTTTAACTGGCACCTTTTTTGCCAGTTATTTTAACTGTAATTTTACAATCAGTTTATAACAGAGGTTCCATGTATGTTAACTGTAAACCACAGTTAAAAGCAGGCTGGACTCTACTTCCAGTGAACATAACAAGGAGGCTATGCGTTCATTTAACTGTTAAATTCAGTTGGTTTATAACAGAGTAGGTACTAAATGGTACCCAGATCAAAGTGTGGGCTAAACTGTTTTGAAACTGCTGACCACTTGTATGTCTTTAGACATTAAAGACAAGTGTTAATTAAGTCCAAATCAATGGGCGGATTTCTCGCATAGGTTACTTCATAATCACGAGTATAAAACCGTCTGGCCTGCCGGTAAATTACGAGGAAAGAGGTGGTTGATTCCCTCCCATGATAATTTTACAATGTAAATAAATGCATTCATTTCACAGTCCTCTTAAATTCCTCCTCTAAATAGTCAGCATTATGTACTGGTTAAGTGGTACCTGTGGGCATTAAGTACTAGTGGGGATATCCAAGGAAAACAGATGTTCAACACTGCATCTTTTCTAGAGGGTGCAGTATCTCACTGCATGAATGCTAATTTAATGGAATTATACGAGGGTACATAATTAAACACGCTGTAAATACTTGCATTAGCCTGAATATATTTTCATTTTATTGTTCCTCTATGCTTTCTGTGAGTGGCTAGCACAAGGAATTTTTCACGGACACAAGAGAAAACTACATGGAGATTTTAGAAGGAATAGATTTCTGAAGCTAGCTGGAAGACACCTCCAGGAATTCTTCTTTGGTGACCAAATGGCAGTAGGTCATAACTATAATCCATCTTTCAAAATGCTGTCATTTTTGGCATTGGCATGAAAGCAAATGCTGAAAAACTGGCCCGGATTTAACAATGATTTATCCTCAACTCTTACTTCAAAATAAATAGGGAAAAACTGCTCATTATGTTTTCTTAACAAACACAGTTTTTGGCAGGCAAATTTTTTTTCGCAACCGCTGAACTTGCCAAAGCTTGTTAATTTCGACTAATTTGCAAGTAAAGTTGAGATGAGACATTACATAAATACAGGTCATTGTCACTAAACAGCGCTGAAAGCTAACCTGGAAGGATATTTGTTGATTCCCCGACCCATGGGACTACACTTGGCACCTGACGTCCCCATAATTGGCCCGGCGAACCATGGAAACAGCCTGGGTTAATGGCTTTGCGGTTAATATAGGGAATTTTTGAGCCAAATGAGTCATGTTTCAAGTCAGGAAAGTGCAATTTTAGGGCCTTGATGTGAGGAAGAGGCACTCTCTATTTAACAGTTGGCACAGTTTCTTTTCGGGTCTTTCCCCGTGTGCATAATTTCATGAGATCAGCTGTTATTACAGTCATATATTATAGACACAGGGCAGAACAATGGCACCAGAGAGAACTGTATTCCCTCACAAAGCCAAATCCCAAACTAAGAACAAGAGATATTTGATAGTACTGTATTAGTGCCTGTGGACTGAAGCCAGAACACATTCGCTTGCCTTAGGATGTTGAGTCTACGATGATATGCATGTTTAGGAAATAAAGCATGGGAGAATTCAACAGTTTTGAAGACAGATAACAGGAAAAGCAGCAGTGATTCAATAATTGACCCTTTAAGACTGCATTTCCCCCATACATTTTTAGTGCTCGGTGAAACATGAGATGAAGATGGTAAACCTCTTATATGGTTACTCACTCGCTCACTTCTGATTTACGACCCAAGAATCCACTTTCATAAATGAACCATATACACACACCATGACAGCATTTCACAGTATCCAAAATGTGCTTTTTAAAAAAGAGGACCTCAGTATTTACTTTATAGATTATTCTAAGCACCAGAGCAGAGGAATGGCAAAGATGTCAAGGAATGCAACAGTTCTCACATCGCAAACTCGTATTGCCTAATACAAATGCCAAAATTCAACAGAAAAGTGACTATATTTCAGTAAGTTTCATTTGTTTTCTATTCATGGTCTTTAGCTTTGGAAAGCACAGCCTCCCTTTTTTTAAGGAAAACTCCAGTATTTTTAGAGCCAGGATCTGATAAATGCATGTGCTGCGTCTGCAGTATGACTCGCCTGCACTGAAGATGACAGACTGATTGCACTGGTCACATGACCTGCAAAGAGAGGCCAGGGAGAAGGGAGTCTCAGGCTGTCCGCACGTCAGAAAAATGTTGTTCAACAAAAAGTCTGTCATTTGACATATTTCAGGGCCTGAGGCCACCCCATAGTTCTTCCCCTAAGAATTTATTTTATGCCACTTTAAGGTCTATTGAACCGGAAAGTTGAGAGGGGAAACTTTTAAGGATACCAGAGCTTTTATGAAGTAAATCAGTGAGGGAAACTAAGACCACCTGAATCTGGCCTTAGTAGTGACAAGCTGTAGGATTAAGATAAGCAGAGAATGCAAAGTCTTGTGAAGGCCATCTGATGATAGAATGAGTGGGTGGTTCATTCATTAAGACTGTAATATATATCCCGAAAGTAGGGTTCCCACTTCAGCTATCTATACGCCGACCTGGGCCGATCTGTCATGATATAGAGATCATGGTGCCTTGGCTCTGAAGGCCCCCTGCTGCGCGCATGCATAAGACACCACCACGACATGAACAGGACGCTGCCATGACGTCATGGCAGTGTAGCAAGACTCCACTAAGACATGACTAAGACCCTACCACGATGTGTCAAGACTCCGCGGGAACTATCAAGATGTCTTACGATGTTGATACGAAATCAGTAAGATGGGACTGCTATATCACCAAGACGTTAATTAGACTCTTACAAGATATGTACGTGATGTCAGCGTTGCATGGGAATGCAACGTCTTGGGAATCCTTGATGGATTGTTGATGACCTCTTATAAATGTCTTGTTTACATCTTATCAATATCATAACTAATCATGACACATCATGATAGATAGTAAAGGGTCTTCCTGATTCAGGGTCAATTTTGGCAGTCACGACTTAGTAAGATTAATCAAAATGTCATCCCAACATCAACTTGATGTCATTACGATGAGTCAGGATGTCTAAGACACTTACAAGACCGGCCAAATTGTTGAAAATTTTTAAATTTGTCGGTGTGTTTAATGGCACCACCCGATTTATCCTAACCGCTCCAGATGTAGCCCGATATGTTGCGAAAACTGTCAGTAAGAATTACAAACACGTAGATCGTGGTTTAGATCAGCCCAAAGACTGGTTCCACAAAAACCTCGCAATAAATTAGCGATGGCAGGGCTTAGTGAAGTGAATGCGACTAAGTAACTTCTACAATGCAAGGAATTTACCAAAGAATTTGCTAACTATCCACAATGGCGTGGCTTTTAGTAAACTCGCAATTAGTGCGCGGCTTCATCTTCCTACAATATTCCAGCTCAGTTTCATCATAACACGTCATATATTGACCCTCCCTGACCAAGTTTCAATATACGACGCAAAAGGATGTTTTCGGTGTCCTTATTTGAAGCCAGTTTAAAACAAACCCTAACCCCTAATTATTAACCCAAACCCTTACACTAAGTATCGTATATAGATGCTTGGTCAGGTAGCATCATTATATGAGAAGTCGGGAAGACAGTGCATTTTCACATTACATGCATTTAATGTGTTCATTTAAGTGATGCAGACATTGTATCTGCAACAGGCCCACACAACTCAGTTCAACCCAAGCATAGATTGGGTTGTGGTCGCTGGTATGATGTCGAAACTTTTGGCAACAAAATTGATTAATTTGAGCTCACGATCGCTAATCCCTTGACAATTAATCACATGGTACATGGATCTTGCAACAAATTAAAAAGGCTAAATTTTGGGATGGTCTCTTTCTAGCATTTAGGCTGCCATCAATACAACCAATAATGTTTGGTCTTTCTGAAAACGGTCCCAGGTCAGCTTGTAGATGGTCAAAGTGGGAACTCTGCTTATTTTAACCAGGCTAAGATGGTCAAGCTGGTTAAGTTGTGTTTTTGACAACATTTGCTGGTCAACAAGCCTTTCATCGGTTAACACCAGCTAACAGTGCTACCTTAAGCCTTTAAAGTGCAGTCCTTTTTTGAGCAACTTTCCACCTAAACTAAAATGTTTAATATTCCTTAGCCACTTTGACTGCAGGCATGATCATGGTCTCGTTTGAAAGGTGACACTCAGTAGATTGTTTACTCCCAAATAATCAGAATTGCTGATGACTTTACCCAAATTGAGCAGCAACACTGGAAATATAAGGTTTTGTCAGTTAGAAAAAGAGTTTTCCTCTGCTCCATTGGCGCCATGACCAAGCCTCATCAGCCTACAAAAATAATACAGCCACAGCCAGACGCCTGAACAACAGTAGGTTATTCATGTCCTGATACTGTACTCAAAAATAATATTTTACAGATTTTTTTCTTGGGAATCTTTGTGTGTGTTTCAATGAACAATTTTGCAGAGTTCGAATTTCCCTGCATTCCTAGCCACGGTCCCATTTGCTTTCGCAGTAGTTTTTATACTTCCTTATTTCAGACTATTTTCCCCGTATGTCGCTAAATCTTCACCCTAGTATACGCTTCCAATTCCCAGCACTGGCATGCGATTGTATATTTGAGGTAATTTTGACTAGCTTGAAATGGGATAAGTAAATTTCACTTGTCAAGTAAATAGTCACTTAAAATAAGTAAAAATTTTCACTTGTCAAGCAAATAGTAACTTAAAATAAGTTACTATTTGCTTGACAAGTGACATTGACTTATCCCATTGGCAAGCTAGTCAAAATTATCTGAAATCAAGGACAACTTTTTTGTCTTACTAAGAAAAATTGTGATAGAAATGAGTGTTTTCAGTCTAAAAATAGGTAAATTCATCTTACTTAGTATTTTTATCTTTCATTTTTTGCAGTGAAGCTAGTTTGTTTTGTGGATTAAAAACTTTATAAAAGGTTTTGATCTCTGGACTGCTACCAGGGTAAGAACAATTTCAATTTCAACATGTTTTGACAAATCTGAACAAAGTTATACAACTGAATCTATACAAAGGCATAGTCAGGTAGAGGCTTGTGATGACAAGTAGTCACACTTTCAAATGATACATAGTTCTACAACGTAACACAGTATTTGATGGCATAAAAATGCAATTATGCATAGTGACTCACCCTTGGGCCAATGTTTGCGAAGGGGTTAACCTGCTTTGACCTACTTTGTCCAGCTTGACACTGAGTTTTAACTATCCACAGGGCACCTATGTCTGGATAGATGTGTTGAAAATACCGCTGAGACAATGTTAATTATTTGGTCATGACAGAACTCTTAAGGTGCTTTATGGTCAGTGGAATGGATGATGAAATTTTGTGAAAGATTTTGTGGTTAAAAAAAAATCTGAGCATTGCACAAAGTAAGCTATGAAATGTAAAAAGCAAAAGTGTATTATTAGATAGTGTCAAGAAACATTCATTGTGCAGGGCTAAACATTATCTTTCTCGTTGACTCAAATACTGTATTTTAATGTTCTCAGAGTAGCAAATTGCATGTGGGAACTTCTGTTGGCTTTTCTGTGAAAAACGTAGTATGAAATTGAGGAATAGGGCAACACCCATTGCCACTGTCCATTCATTATCTAACTGGCTTAATCCATGTCAGGATGGCCCCAGGTGCTGGGGCCAATACCAGCATTCATCGAGTGACAGCCTGGACTACACCCTTGAGAGGTCAGTAATTCGTCACAGCACATTTACTGCGTTAAATCTGTAAAATAAGTAGGCTCGAGACTCTGTAGGTGGCCCGTTCATATTTCACAGCTTTGAGTTGCTTCAAAACAATGGTTTGAGCAGGAAGAAAAATTACTTCTGAAGTCAAATCACCCAAAAATGTTTTAGTGTGTGATTAATATGTTTTTATTAGTATTATTCATCGTAGTAAATCCCTCTAAGTGTAAAGGATAAAGTTCAAACGTCAAAGCAATAAATGGCTGGAGCAAGGTTAGCCTAGCTAATAATGCGATAGAGGATTATTTTGAAAGATGTCTGCATACCAAAGATCATCACTTTGGAATTCTCTCTTGTTTGGAGATCTGCAGATAACAGCTTGGAGAACCGAATATTGTAGAATATAATATGCTTCATGAATCCCAAAGGAGAGCTTACAACCAGCAGCTAACATAAATAACACTTTCGCACGGGGGGTAAAATCAGGGGAACAGGATGCCTCATATTGAAACAAAGTTTGTATTTATCCATATAGATTGCAAAAATGACAGAAAGGCGAAAGATATCTGAGCTTTATTTCAACGAAGGGCAGAACAAAGGCGATTAATTTTATTATCCGTCATAAATACACCAGTAATAATAATATGTGATGAGCAGAACACTGTTTCAAGATGCCGTTCTCTCTGCTCTTCTGATCTTTATTACTGAATTTTCCAGCAATCTTCTGTCATCATTTTACCCGCAATGTATTTTTTTCTCGGCTCCTGAATGACATTAAAACACTCATCTAGTGTTTTTTGATGAAACTTTGGCTTGACCCTCTGGAGTTTTATTGTTTTGTTTTAATTTTGTTTTTTGTTTGCCTGGTCTCCTTGTGTATTGATGCTTGTATAACCTCCACCTTGTGATGCACAATCAAGTTATAAGATTATTTTCAAGCCAATCTGAGCCATCAGAATATGTTTGCTACAGTGAGTCACAAGAATGTACTGTTTAAATATTTATATGACCATGAATGTAAAAGAGAAAAGAGAAATTGAATCTTGTCAAATTTTTATCCCAATCACAAATAAAACCATTATTATCAAGATTTCTGACTTTGTAAAATTGCTCTCCCAAGTGCAGAGAATCAGTAGAAAAACATAAACTTTGCAACTGTCTCACATCAAATATCACTCACATTTTTTTTCCAACATGTCCTTTCATTTTTCCATTGGTTTTTCTCCAGTTAGCTGTATCTTCGACCCCCCCCCCCCCCCCACACACACACACACACACACACTCAAAACTGTAGTGCAAGCCTACTGAATACATTCTGTGAATAGCCCCAACCTCCACTCTAAATCTGCAGTGTAACAGCCTGCCTGGAGAAAATAGCATCCCCTAACCCCCCACACTGTGTGAAACGGGTTTCCATCAAACAACAAATAGAAAATGAATATCAAATTTACAAATTAGTTAATCTGATGTCTGATATCACGTACAGTATATTTTCATGTCAAGAAGTCAAATAAAATTTGTAAACACAAAATAACAGCTAGCTACTCTGCCCGGCCAAAAAAAAAAAAGTCACCATTTTGAAATTAATGAACAAAATCTATAATTGGATCATTAATGCGGTTATTAATATGCTTCAGCTGGCAATAATTATTTTAACCCTGACTGATGAAGCGCGTCGCTACTCATTTCTTAAAAAATCATGTTGGAAGACACATCCCCTGATGGTGGAAAAGATGTTACAGTATTTCAGAACAGGCAGGTTATTGGCCTGTATTTAGCAAAGAAACCCATGAATGACAAAAACAAGTATGAGAAATCATTTTCGCAAACAAATTTGCCACCACAAAGTCCTGACCTTAAGCACATTAAAAGTTATTGGGATGTGCTCAAGAAAGACCACCGACCATTATGTCGAGAAGACAAGATCTCGGCCAAAAATTATGCCATTTCTAATCGAATATAAATGTTCTAGCATTGCATATAGTTGTCAAAACAATGACAAGACGAATATGCGCTGTAATCAAAGCTACAGGGGTTCCAACTAAACATTTGAGTGCGTAACTTTTTTTTTTTTTTTTGGCCGGGCAGTGTGTATGTCCATAGAACACTCCAGGAGCAAAAGTCTCGTATGCCTTACAACACTATCCCATCGCACGATGAAGAATCTACAATTACTCTACTCTACGTATTATCCAGAGCACGTTCCACCTACGGTACACTGTAAAAAATGGAGAGTCAATATTGCAGTGTAAACCTATTTTCCTCTGGATAGAGTAGTTATAGCACTATGCAGAGTGAAATCATCTAAATGGAAGTGTCAAAAGTGAGAGTTAATTCCCACTTTCACACAAGGACAAAATCTACTCTGCAGGGTGATGATTCCCTATAGTGTTAAATATTTTTACACACCTCATTGTTAATTTTGATACAAAATAGAGTAAAATTAACTCTAAAAATCTTACACTGGCTATAGAGTAAATTTTACACTGATTTTGAGAGGGACCAAATGTTATCTGACAGAGAGTTAAATTTAACTCTTAAAGAGTAAAATTGACACTATGATTTTTACTGTGTATTGATCTGTTAGGAGTTGGCATAAGAAGGTTTCATGTAATTCCATTTCATAATTCTTTACTGATCATTGCTATGGACAAGCATGGCTGCCAGTCAAAAACACTTTTTGATTGTTCAAAAGTCAAGATTGGTCAACAGACTCAAACTAAGGGAATATTTGATTTTTTATGGACGACGATAGCTGTTTTCGGCACAGGAAAATTGGATAAATAATCAAATAATACTGACACTGGAGTTTAAGGCTAGATTACAAAGCTTGTGAAAGGGATACAGTCATATCAGAACTCTTATTGAAACAGGGCAAGGCGAACTTCCAGACCAAAAAAAAGCAAGCCAATCACTTGCAGAAGAGATATTTAATACTTAATACACAGCACGTTTTGTTGTTGTATACAACATTGTCAATGCCAGAACCAGCAGTCAAATCAGCACCTGTATACTCACCAAAAGATCAGGATGAACCAAAAAACGTGATGGCAATCTTAGCTGTATGCACGAATCTGCACTATATTTTAGTTCAATGGAAGGAATAGCAATCACAATAAAGGATTCATATTCATATAATTGCAGAATTTTGTTTTGACAAACAATTACATTAAACATTAACAAACAATCAGGAACATCTAGAACCTCCTACATACCCAAAAGTAAATGGACAGCAGGAAGTAACTCTTATGGATAAATCCTCCTAACAAGCAACAGACAGAATTTTTAATGTTCCAGCTCAGATGGACTTGGGCCATCTTTTCAGAGACATCAGTGCAAAAACACTTCTGCCATCCCCTCATAATATTATGCCAGAGTGACAATTCTCATCAAGTATTTGACATTCATTTTATTGAGCAATTTGTTAAATTTGTGAAGTCCAGCATGTCAAAACTTTTTTTAAAGCCAGACATATGCAATCTCTAATCCAGGTCTGAAACTTACGGTTTTGGTAAACAGCTTGAGTGAGGAAACAGATTTTTACACTTTCTGTTGATCAACTAAAGAAAAGGGCAGCCCAGAACCTTAATTCTCTATTACTCTCCTAGTCTGCTCTATAGCCCTGCTCATAATGACAAATTCATGATTTTCAAAATTATTTAATGTCCAGAGGTTCACTCTAAAAATATGAGATGGGGACCTAAATGCTAGGACAGAATGAGAAAAAATTAAAATGCAATGTTTAACAGGACTCTAAGTGATCCCTCTTAAGTTCAGCATTCATAATCTTTCAAAAAAAATAAATCTCAAACAGACACAAGTCATACTGATCAAAATTCAGCGTTGTTTAATTTCATAAACTTGGAAGTGGTTTGGCATTTTCATAGTCTGGCTTTTAGTCTATGAAAAGCTCCCACCATCTCGGAGAGAGAGGAATTCTTCGTTTAAGACCCTCAGCAGATGCAAAAACTTTGAGCTCTCGCAAAACCAAAAACTTAGCCTTGGTATTTGTTTTGCACCAATCTTTGTTTATGTGACTATTTTTTATGCACTAAAAAGGTCTCTGAAATTCAGGCTGTCGACATGCCATGCAAAGACAGACTCCATCATGCCCAACTTTATTTCCCAGAGCGTCCCTAAAATCAAGGACTCGATTAAATGCTAAGCACGTGGAGTACATTGCCTGTTTAGTAGAACACATTAGGCAGGAGAGCTTTGCTGAGAGCACCATAATTACCCTCTACTGCAATACTGCTGCACCGATTACCCTACTTTGAATGCACTTACGAACTTTGTTTAGTCAGATTTCTCTTTGGATGAGTAGACCTCATAAATGGATGCAGCATAATGTTGCATAACCCAGAACTTATGAGTAAGAAGTTCAGAGTCAACCAATTTTTACAGCCCAAAGACTCTATTCGCACATGGGCCTAATGCTACAGTGCATGATTCACTGTTATCACTCTAACCCATGAAGGCTTCCTGTTGGTGCAGTAATTAGTTCATGCACCTCAAATTTAGAAAAAAAGGATTGCCAACCTGAATACCCATAGGGTCATTCTATGTCAATTCACACAGATCCCCAAAACCTCCCCAGTGACACCTCTTCGATTTGCCTGATTTTTTTATATTAGTACCTTATGATGTCAAATGAAATAATCTGAAGTTTGAGCTTACTAGCTCAAATGGTTTTTGAATTATGGCCCCTCAAAGTTTTGGTGCCACGCCCACTTTTGGGGTCCGGGAATTGCACACTTAATTTGCAAACATTTTTGGAGACCCATATCTTTTGTTTTACGCTAGCTACAGGCCTGTAAATTGCTTTATCTATGTATTCTGCCCCCGTCTGTCAGAATCTGCACTTAAAACTAGCAAAGGTTTACCATTTTTAGAGATATTAATTAATCTCTTAGAAGTGGATTTTTTAATGACGCAATAAATTTTTGGGGCACTTTGTGGGTCTATATCTTGGAAAAATTTTTCCTGATGGGGTTTCAACTAATTTATCATCATGTATGGGTACACTATTGAGTGTTTAGAGAATCTCAGGGCACTCAGAGTCTTGATGGGGGTACAGAAGGGTCCCAAATATGGCCTTGGGAAAAAATGACCCTTTGGTACCCCCTACTTCAGGCCTCAAGTTGGCCATGTGGGCACATGAAGACTGGAATGAGCTTTTTACCCCATCAACAGTCACCCTTTATCATAGTTTTGAGCCAATAAAAACTCGCCACCCAGGGGGGGGCGGGGGCTCCCAACATCCATGCAATCACAGACTAAGTCCAACACCACACCCGCCCCGATCTCCTATCCGCCCGATCTCCCATCCGCAATCCTAAGACTCTCCTCTCTCTCCTTTGGGAGTGGTCCAGAATTCATTAAAGTGATGATAAAGATGGCAAGTACGTTCCAGTGAGACAACTTCGATCAAGTTCATTTGTGATTAACTGAGAAAACGCTGTCATTCAGTCAAATTGCAAGTTGCCGTACAATATTCAAGCCTGAAGCAAGAAACATGGCTTGCAAAAGCCAATATAAGTCCAGTATCATTTCATGGTATTTGTCTTATTTGGTTCACTATGTTGCGTTACAAAGGACTTATGTACGCTACATAACATTTTGGACGATTACTCTTTTTTTATTTGCCTGAGCACTCCATAAATCTACTTTTTAAGAAACTATTCACAAATGGTTTAAAGGGTGATTCTGCAGTTTATTATACAATATTTTTATACACACTGGTATAGAAATGACAGCACTTTTTAAAATAGTCACCAAAGATAGCAGGGCAGATATGAATCTAGGTAAACATATTCCAGTTTTTGGGTTTTTTTTTTCCACTGCAGGCAGAGGGAACAAAATAAGCTTTGACTTAGCTTATCAGGGAAGATTTTGTTCCTGATACCGAGACACACAGTGCGTCTCACTAGGGAGTCACTCTTACGTATAAAAACAGCCGCAGAGAAAGAAGGCAACAGACAGAACAGAAAGACCCAAATGATGTTAATTACTTATTCAAGATGATTCACACTTTTTGGCTTCCCATTTTTGACACTGCGAGCAGGTTGAGTTCCTCTGCACTTGCAAGTGGGGGCGAGGATGTATTCCTGACATTAACAGCAGAGCTGAATAAATCTTTCAAACTAATACTGGCATGACTATCAAATCCTCCAGACTCAGTTATATGGATATCCAGACATAGATAAGCAGTATGGGTGCGTCAAATTAACCACAAGTCTCAAAGACTTCGAGTTTATTTCTTATTGAGTGTGAAGCTTTTAGAGTCATCAAAGAGTCCAAAACTCTGACAAGTGGTGTAGGAAACCTGTTCTTTATTCACAGCTGGAAATGGCTCCAGTTCACAGACATTTTTGATATAGAATGTATTTATACAGCTGGCCGTTCACTGAAGCAATTCATGTCAAGCATCAGACTCAAGGACAAAATAACACTGTCCCAATAAGGAGTAAAACTCATGACCACTAGCATTAAAAATGTGGTTCTCTAACCACTTGGCTACATTGCAACCCAACTAGCTGTGCTCTCTGCAATGGCACCATCGCTCGTAACAGAGCTCGTCATACTCAGTTCTGATGGTTTATTATAATTCGGAATAATTGTCAAAATATTATAATTCAGAATAATTGTCAAAATAAGGCATTATACAGGAGGAAAATAAAACATTGTCGGCACTCAGTAATAAATGGCTTTGAGTATCTAAACCATAATTACAAAAGAATGCACAGGAACGGTTATTATTCATTTGAATACTCCGTTGCAGCATGTTTTTGCTCATGGAGGGTCTCTAACCAGCAGCTCATCCATGGGTGAGTCTCCAAAGCAACTTCAAGATATTAACAGAGCTCCAAAGGAGCCAAATAGTCGTTTCCAGGTGTGTTGGTCACATTCGTGGAATTATTTAAGATGACATGGCGAAAGGTTTTTTTAAAATATGCCAAACACCAGAACTGTGGCCACAAGTTCCCTAGAAACTTGATGGATAGGTACTAATAAACCAAGAATTACAGCTCGATCAATCCATATCCAGGCCAGGCTCAACATAAACAGCATGTCACTTGCATCATAAAGCTAATATTTATAGCTGTGTTTTAGAAAAATTTCAGTCCTTCTAATGACAAAATGTTGACAATATCTCATAAAACAGATTAACAATTGCTGATTTAAACCTCTCCTTGTATATAGCATGGCAGTGGTGGTACTAGTAGGTTTTAGGGCACTAAAAATCAAGTTTATTTATTTTACTTATTTATTTATTTTCCCCACGTCCACAGGTGCAGCCTTCTTAATTGACTGTTAACCTATTTGTTCGGGGTGATGAAAGTAAAGACTTCAATATTAACAATTTCACACCATATAGAAAATAAACAGAGTAAATAGGCCTGCTAATTCCATAATTCACAATGCTGACCTGGCAGAAGGCATCCCAGCGGTATGCCGGGCAGCGGCTCTTCCTCATATCATTGGCCAGAAGTTCAGTCATAGAGGGCTCTTCGCTTCTTTCTGCCGTAAGAGCAATGACAAAACACAGAATCAAGCGCCGTACGCAAGTTCATATGAGGAATGGGATTCCGCAGCCAACATTGTTTCCATTGTGAAGCCGAGACAGATCATGCGCCCTTAATTCTGGAGGGGTATTAGTTTATCTGGTGCTGTGTAATCAATGTACAACAACAGACTCTGTCTGCAGTCGGTGCATGGAACAAATCTACTTCAACTAAGTCATGAATGGGTAATGGTTCCTCCGCGTTTTCTCTCTCAAATCTAGACATAAATTCCAGGTTGATCCCAAGAAATATTAAATGTGGTTAGATGGCCTAGTCGCAAAGTCCTTAATCGATTAGAATTCTCTTGTTTTGACAGGTTTTCACCATGATATTTGGAGGAATGATGGCCTACTTCAATATGAACTAGACATTCTCTCCCTCTAGTTGTGAAGCAATAAAAAATCTTTTTGAAGAATATATTACAATTATGTCAGCAGTTAGAAAAAGGTGTTAAGATGATTATTCTTGTTAAGACCCATAGATTCCATTTCTTGGATGTCAGCATTCTTGCCATCGTTAAAATTTGCTTACTTGCATGAAGTAATCAATCGGGAGAATGGATTAGCAAAAGCGGCGATCTATTATCTAGGATGAGCAAAACGCTAATCCGCACATGAAAGTGCCTGGCGTCTCCGCTAACGTGCTGTGACAGCCGTATAATGGATTCCCCTGAGCGTCATCGTCCAAAAACTCTCCAGCCAATGTCATCTATTGTCAAATCCCGCTCCACAGCAATTCTCCGTGCACGGCTGAAATTTCAGCGTCGTCCACGGGGGATTTGCGATGGGGAAATGCCAGAATGTGGTTCTGGAGAAGAGCCATCTGTTTGCCTTGAAAGAACGAGCGCTATGAGCTCGAAATCCTCGCTGCGGGCTTAACAGGGTCGCCTTGTGCGCCAGAGCTGGGGCTCAAAAGTGTGTCAAGGAAGCGCAAGTTTGCTCGGTGATAAGCGCAGTTCTGACCTTGTGAAGATAGGACTGCACAATGTGCGTTGGATCCTTCAGCAAACGTTTGCAACTAACAATCCCAGCATATTACAACGTAGATACAATGTGGACTGGAACTGTTTGAACAATGACACAGTTTGTGCTATTTGAGTCCAGCCCATTAGAAAAAAAGTGTGAATATGACAGTGGAGATGGCCAATTTTCATGTTCAGGGGCTTAAGTCAGTATCATGTGAACCACGGAGGGATTTCGACCATCTCTCTATGGCGTGACAGTCTACATACAGACTGCACTGCGCATTGAAACCTAACCAGTTTCCAATCCCCATTTCTGGGAAAATCTTGGTGGGATGAACTGCGCATAGGAAATCAGAATTGGATTTACCCATGTCATGTATACAGATTTGGAACACAAGGAGTGAATTAATGTAGCAGAATTATCACAGACATTCGCCGGAGGACACCCAGTCAGAATTGAAAATTACCATATAGACTAAGGGTTTCTGTCCCATGACAGCAAAAAACGATTCAACAATTACTCAAATAATGATGATCTTCAACTGAAATGTCATTTTTTTTCCTCCCAGAATGAAGTGTTATACCTCAGGTACAATGTAATGTTGTACCACATTGTAGCCCTCTGCCTCAAGTGTTGGGCCCTTGAGCCAGACCCTACACCCCACAGCGCTCCAGGAGGGATTGGCCCTAACTGTAGGTCACACTGGATAAATGCATATGCTAAATGAATGTAATGCACATAATGTAATGAACAAACAAGAATCCCACACCTAACCCAGCCTCTCTCAGAGCTCTGACATCTGCAGCATATATCTGTCAGGTTTGTTTACCCATAATTACTGTAAATAAACAAAACCGTTCCCTCGCGTGCACCCTAAAAATCCTTCATTTTCAATCTGACTGAATAATACACTGTATGGTTGGTTTAAAATGAAAAGTTGCGGTGTCCTTTTGGAAGCAGTATCCATCTTTGCCTCTTTGTCCATGTTCTCAGAAATTGAGATGACATTTTCTAAGAAAACTACACTCCTTCAGGGCAAAACTGAACCAAGAGCTATTTATTTTAAACCCACACCATCCACCAATAATGTGCATGTACGGATTTATTTTCTCTTGAGAAAGAAAAGCTGGACTGGGAAATCTTTTAAAACTCTTTTTGTGCATAAATACTGAAAAAGAACCATTTCCGTGGCCTATCTTGATTTTTTCTCGCTGCGAAAAGTGGGTCAGAGCCAACAAATGAACAGCTCTCCAAGCCAAAGTTCTTAAAACTCAAAATAGGTTTGCACACCCTGCTTTACATAAAATGACCCAATTTGTCCTTACAGTGTTATGGCACCACAGCCAAAACTGCTTTGCTTCTGTGGATTCACTGACAATGACAGTCACTCTCTGCTCAACCAGAGCATCACTGTTGCGACACACTCTAAAAAAAAAAAAGGGATCTTTACCTTGACTCCATGGAGGTCCTCTTTTTTGTAATTAGCCAAACCTTCTATCAAATGTGCAGTGTAAAAAATAAGAACTTGACTGAGTGAGGCAACCAGCTGCGAACACTTTTGAGTTTGCTCAACTTGGTTGCTCAAACTCATTTTTGGAAGAAGCTGGAACTTGATTTTGAGCCAACTCAAAATTCTTTGCAGCTAGTTGTCATACTTTTATAAGTTTAGACAACTTTTTATGTTTTAGCTGTAATTGAAGAGAGAAACTTACAGACAAAATATACCACTTAGCCCGAGAAAAAAACCTTGAAGGAGACTGGGTGATTCTATGGAATCTGGGTTCCTTTGGCGGCATTCTTTTTATTATTATTATTATTATGATTATTCTTTTTTGTCAGCAGAACAGGGTGAAACTTTGCAAGAGATTCAATTTCTGAACTCAAATCACAAATAAAAACCTTGTCAGAAAATACCATGACCATCAGTCTTCTTCTTAAATTTTATTCATATCATATTATTGTCATTACCAAAAATAACTAAAAACCACCTTTTCAGACAATACTATTACTCAGTCCCATCTCTTAGATTTTATTGGTAACATATTGTTGTCCTTTATTGTCTTTTTGTCATTCAGTTTATTTTTTGCTCCTTTTGTAATATTTTCATGCATGTATTGCCTTGTTTTAATGTTTTACTGTACTGTGTGCCTTGTACAGCAACTTTGAGTCTAAGAAAGGTGCTATAAAAATAAAACCTATTATTATTACCTCCGCCAAGGAGGTTATGTTTTAGGCAGCGTTTGTCTGTCTGTCTGTTTGTCTGTCTGTGTGTTTGTTAGCAAGATAACTCTAAAAGTAATGCACCGATTTTGATGAAATTTGCAGAGAAGGTGGGTATTAAGTCAAGGAACAGGTGATTAAATTTTGGCTTATCTAGGCCAAAGTACAGCTGAGATATGCCAAAGTTGAAGATTTCAAGTCTTTCCAATGGGCCGGAGTTCCTATTGCCGTGCTTTTGGGTTTTGCTGCCCCCTGGCGGAGGTCTCCGCTCTCTGAGTGCTTTTCTAGTTATTATTATTATTATTATTATTATTACTATTATTATCTATCCATCCATTCTCTGTACCACTTCTTCCTCATAGGGTCGCAGGGGAACTAAAGCCTATCCCAGCTGACTATGGGCAAAAGGCAGGGACCCAACCTGGACAGCTTGCCAATCCATCGCAGGGATCACACAACATTCACAAACCATTTGATTGGCTCACACACTATCATGATGATGATTATTATTATTATTGATTATTTTTTATTTTATTCTTAATTTTTTTAGGTCCTATGGCTTCTGAGTGGCTCACAGCTAAGGTGTTCATTTGGGAGCCCTGTTGTCAGATGTCTGAATCCCGGCCACGGCTTTACTGGCTATTCCCAGAAGTCAATTTTTGTGAGTAAAAAATTGGGTCAGCCTTGCCGGGGATGTCAGGGGTTAAACTGGTTAAAATTTCTTAGTCTCATTGTTCTCTAGAAGGCACTAGTATCTGTATATGAGCTGAGTGAGCTGAATATATGCTGTAACTGTGTAAGCAGCCTGTAGTTGGCATGCATTGGGGAGTCGAGGGCTACGGCATTTTCTTCCTGCGTTGATGAGAGCAGGAAGTATCAGTGGATTAAACAGTTTGTCTAAGGCAGGGATGTCAATCTGCTCCATAGAAGGGTGGAGGGGCAGCAAGTTTCCAAGCCAACAAAGCAGGGGCACATCTAATACAACTAATTTAATCTAATGATCTCAGTCTGCGCAGTTGATTAGGTGTATCAGGAGTGCTTCTGCTCGGTTCTAAAGAAAATATGCAGCCTCTCGGCCCTTTTATGGACCAGTTTGACACCCCTGGTCCAAGGTTAAGGGTGGGAAAAAGCAGAAAAACCCCCCAAAAAGAGGAATTCAGAGCTGCGTTCTTTCAGGGGAGCCAAAAGTCATAGCTATGTTCCTGCTTCCCATAACTATGGTTTTAAACTCATTCAGATATTTTAACATAATAAAAACTATTTTGATACTGGCGGATGGTTGGCCAAAGAGTAAATCAGCGTAGTTGGTTTGTTTCTCACTATTGTCGGGCAAGCATTTCAACCTACTGTTTAAATATTTCAGACAGCTCTCATTGGCTGGTGAACAGCTTGGGCTTGCTCGCTGACCTGAGACACAAGCTGATCGTGCATCTTTTTAATCCTCCTGGCCGACGCAGCAACAGTGGTTACATTACGAGAACAGAGAAGAACAAGAAAGCACAATGGAGCCTTTCTGAGACATCTGCCATCGGCCAGGCTCTTCCCCGCGCGATAAAGTCTATGACTTCATACAAACGCCAAAAGGCCATGAGTCAAGGGCACAAACCACTCAGCCAACGACAGAGAGCTTTGATCAAAATTGCACAAGCCTTCCGGTTGCGGTCGTTCACATCGCGGTAGAGAAGCTGGCGTCCGTGTATGAACCCAGGCTTGCGCCTTTGTGGGGGGAATAAGTGCTTACATCACCTCAATGCATCTTCCTGTGTGTCATAAAAATTAAAATGACAGGTTATGGCAGGAGGGAGGGTAGGAAAGCAACAAAAGCTTGAACAGAATCAACTGTCAGACTGCAGCGGGCGCTCAGTAAACACACCTTCCGCTCAGACGGGCACAGCTGTTGTGTAGCCGGGAGGAGAGTTTGTCTCAAAAAAGTAAAAGAGAATGGAATCTGAAAAAAAAACAATAGCGTTCTTTGTCTTCTGGAAATGAACAACTTGGCCTTGAAATTTTTTACAAGAGTGGGAATCCTTTTGAAGCTCTGGGCAAATCAATCGTCCTCAGAAGAGTGCCGAAATTGAGCTCTGCAGTCTTCCAAGCGCCTGCCCAATTTCATCACCATATCCCGAAACTCTTAAGAGGTGCGCGTTTCTAAAAACTACAGAGAGCATATTGTCTGCCTGCTTCATAAAATTCATCTTCTTTGCCAGCTGCTCTACATGAGTTAAAGAAAAAAAAAACACTTTTGTTTTTCATGGAACACGTGAGATTTCAGTTTAATTCTTGAAGAAGACTTTCTCTAAATAGAGAAGTTCTTTGTGTCCACGCATATGCACAAAGCAGGGAAGTTGAAATTAGCAAATGGCAGTCAAGAGGGATGATTACCCTCTCACAATGTAAAAAATGAACAGTACCTCTTGCTTCTGACCAAGACGCTGCATAATACTTATATCATGGCAAGACGATCTTTTTTGCATGACCTACAAATCATCACGGTTGCAAAAAATTCAAATGTGCATGTTTGGGATCAAAAGTGGAGGCTGAGACAGACTATTATCTGTCATGATCCAGACAAGGAGTAGATGCAGATTCAGAATACAATCCAATTAAAGCATTTATTGATAGGTAAATGGAAATAGAGAGAAGGGACAAAGCCTAGAGTACTATGATTATGGTTCAGTTGAGATGTTTCAATGGTTTGGGTAAGGGGTGTGTCCGTGCCTGACCAGTGGCATCCCGGGGCAGACCCCAGGTGGTGATCACACTCGCTGGTGCAGAATTGTCAGAGGGTAGGTCCAAAAGAATGCGGTTCTATTCCTGGAGGCTTGGGAGGTGTTCCTAACAAAGTGAGTAGAGGAACATACTGGAGAGGCGGGTTGACAGGAATGCAGTTCCAAGAGTGTTTGCTTATGGACGTATAACAACGACAATCCAGCAACTCTGCAAGACTCAAAGTAAGATTATATACACCACAGGAGAAAACACGGGAGTCAGGCACACAAGTATAAAACACCTGAAGGGGGAGGCACATAAGACCCTAAACCGAAAAAAGGAGACTTTACTTCTAAAAGGCAAGCAGGTTTCTGGAAGGGAGGAGGAAACGATTGGGACTCATGTGAGGGTTGTGGCTCAGAAATGAGAGAAAATGCTAAAGAAATGCTGACATACTGCAAGCTAAATAGCGAAAATCCTCGGGACTCCAAAAATGTACAAATATATATTAAATCAAAATGTACCTTTTCTTATTTTTCATTATGCCTTGTTCAAATCAGTATGTTTCTCGTGCTGAACGATTCAGTAAATTCAAGATGCACTTTTGCCTTCAGATTTCCACGTGTTTTAAGCTGCTCATGAAGAATGACCCTGCGGTGCACAGGGTGACAGTCGTTTTCACATATGGACTGGGAAACATGAGCCATCATGAATGGCTTTAAAAATACAACCCCAATTCTGAAATAGTTGGGACAAAGTGTAAATTGTGAATGAAATCAAAACGCAATGACTTTCAAATCACAGCAGCCAGTATTTTATTCATAACAGAACAGAGAAAACATAGCAAATGTTGAAACTGAGAAATTTCGCCATTTTATCCACAAAATGAGCTCATTTCAAATTTGATGGCTGCTACAGGCCTCAAAAAAGTTGGGACGGGGCCTTTTACCATGGTGTAGAATCCTCTCTTCTTTTTAACTCAGGGTGGAGGCGTCTGGGCATTGAGGAGACAAGTTCCTTGAGTTTAGCCATTGGAATTTGATCCCACTCTTGTTTAATACAGGCTTCCAGCTGCTGGAGAGTTTTGGGTCTTCTTTGATGGACTTTTCGTTTAATTATGCACCAAATATCCTCAATCAGTGAAAGATTTGGACTGCAGGCTGGCCAGTTCAGCACACGGACTCTTCTGCTACGAAGCCATGCTGTTGTAATAGCTGCAGTATGTGGTTTTGCACTGTCCTGCTGAAATACACAAGGCCTTCCTTGGAATAGCTGTCATCTGCAGGGGAGCATATGTTGCTCTTAAACCTTTATATAACTTTCAGCATTCATGGTGCATTTTAAAACATGCAAGTGTCCCACACCATATGCACTAATGCATCCCCATACCATCAGAGATGCTGGCTTTTGAACTGAACGCTGACTACAGGAGGGGTGGTCTCTCTCTTCTTTAGCCTGGAGGACACAACGCCCATGATTTCCAACAAGAATGTCAAATTTGGACTCTTCTGACCACAGGACACTTTGCCACTTTGCTACAGTCCATTTTAAATGAGCCTTGGCCCACAGAACATGGCGGCGCTTCTGGATCATGCTCAACAATGGCTTCCTTTTTGCATGATAGAGTTTTAGGTGGCATCTGTGGATGGCACAGCAGACTGTGTTTACAGACAGTAGTTTCTTGAAGTATTCCTGGGCCCATTTAGTAATTTCAAAGACAGAATCATGCCGGTGAGTGAGGCAGTGGCGTCTGAGGGCCCGAAGATCACAGGCATCTCAGTAAAGTTCTTTGGCCTTGTCCCTTACTCGCAGAGATTTTTCCAGTTTCTCTGAATCTTCTGATGATGTTATGTACTGTCCATGATGAGACCTTCAAAGTCTTTGCAATTTGACGTTAAGGTACATTGTTTTTAAAGTATTCCTCAATTTTTTACGCAAGCCTTCACAGGTTGGAGAGCCTCTGACCATCTTTACTTCTGAGAGACTCAGCCTCTCTAAGACATCCCTTTTATAGCCAATCATGTTACACACCTTATGCCAGTTAATGTAATTACTTGCTAAATGTTCTTTCAGCTGATTCTTTTGTATATCAATAGCTTTTTCAGCCCTTTTTGGCCTGTGTCTCAACTTTTTTGAGACCTGTTGCTGCCAGAAAATTTAAAATGAGCTCATTTTGTGGATAAAAATATAAAATGTCTCAGTTTCAACATTTGAAATGTTATCTATGTTCTGTTGTAAATAACTTATTGGCTCATGTGATCTGAAAGCCATTGCATTTTTATTTTATTCACAATTTATTTAATATTCACTTGATAATATTCACATTTTTTAAATATTCACTTCATCCCAACTATTTTGGAATTGGGGTTGTGCTATCCTAATCTAGCATCACCAGATCGACTGACATTGGTGTCACTGCCCACAGTCAGTTCAATAAAGCTTGAAACGGAGGAGAATTCATATGGCTGATCTTTAATCTGACTATAGTTATTGCATGACACTCCCTGCCCTTCTATTCACTTTATCAGCTTACTTCATTTCCAGGTATCCCATCATGCCTTGAAAACCCTACAAGGTGTATTTCATGGATTCAGCTCAACGTAATCTTCAAATTAGACAAATGTATTAGTATTGATCGTTTCACAGAATTTTTAAATAATGTTGGTCAGGAAACTGGTACTTTCTGCTTTCACTATGCTAGCATTTTCCCTGCAAATTTTTATCTGGCTTTTTTAGTATTGTATCTCTGTATTGTTGAATGATGAAGGTGCCATGATAACGAAGAGCATTGCTCTCATTTGGCGTCTCAAAGTTTCAGTAATGGTTTCTCTTATAAGAGCCATATGCATTCCAAATATACCCATACTCACAGAAAATTCAACCCACTTGTGAGATCTCCATCCAAAAAAAAAAACTGCAGGCATTTTAATTTTAAGCTTTTACTCTCAAACTGTGGAGCAAATGCCTTTCAGAAACAAAGACCTAAACATCTACTCATCCCCTGTGACGAAACACATGATTGAAAGGACTGACCCCGGCCTACAAATAACCAAACCCTTTATTTAAAAAAAGCCTCAGCCATCGAGTCACCTGTTTGTTTTCTGGGCAGATGTTATGACAGGGGTGTAGGAAAAATTCCAGCACAGGCAATAATGACTATCTCACTCATCGACGGAAAGGGAGGCAGACACACACTCACACACGCACGCACGCACACACGCACACGCACACACACACACACACACACACACACACACATAAAACATGCAGCCCACATTCTTTTAACAACTGTCTGCGTGCCAAGGTTAATGAAATATTTCATATGACCATATATTCCAACCCATCTGTAACTCATTACGCAGCTTTTGTTAATGACAAGTACCTTGCTTTGACACCAGAACAAAAAGAACAGAAAATAAAAAACGCTGAAGATAATTTCACTTAGAGATAGGAGGGCCCTTTGTTGTTTGTGAAGTGGGAGATGATTTGGTTAGTTTAGCGTCCATTTTAAAGTCAAAGGCCCGTCACTGTCGGATGAAAAATCATCGACGCTCATTGTTCATGTGCGCCCAGTGTGGAATCGTAGCGCGACGCTGATAACGCGCTTAACAAAAGGCCTGGATGAGAGACGAAACCGGGACGCAAGTAAATTTGGAATCCATTGCTATGGCTGCATGTGACCACTATCTCTAAATACGCAAAGAGTGGATTTGAATGCCTCTTTAAATGTGAGGGCCTGGTCTCTGCTGTCAGTCACTGTCCTATCGTACCACTGCCCCTAAAATTTCATCATCCTGGATAAAAGTTCATCATCCTGGATAATTACAATAATTGCATGTAGAATTAAATAAAATCTTTCAAACAGAATTCATTCATTCAGGCTCTAACAATTACACTTAATGTCTGTGAATAAATATTATAGATTTTTCAATTGAGTCTGAATTAATTGGTCAATAATCAAGTTATTGAGAGGAATTTCAAAAAAAAATCATGAATTGTCTTATCTGTATACTTGTTTACTTGTTTAATTTTCCTCGCTCTTGCTCTGAAATCTGTGTGAAATATTCAAATGCTGCAAATAACTCGAAGGGTTGTGAAACGATACATCACAGTCGCAACTTCAAACAGATACAGTATTATACCCATTGCCTTTAGCCTGAATACAGGATACGTGTGATGCAATCTGTACAGCAGTCTGGCTGCTTCTGTTTTAATTAGACCAGCCTGGGAGTTGATCTGTTCCGCCTCTGGTGGTTAGACGGCACACACCCTCTTGTCCGTGTTTGTTCACTGCTAATGAGCCGAATCATCAAATCTTTCTATTCAAGGGCCAAAGCTAAATACCTGCCGTGAGGAAGGCCTTTGTCGTAGACTTATGATTGTGAAAAAGCCGCCATAATAATAATAATACATTTATTTATATAGGACCTTTCAATCAATACAGCACAAAGTGCTTCACAAGCAGGTAAAAATACAGGTACATAAAAGCAATAAAATAAAATGGGGAAAGTAGGGAATCAAACATCAACATAGGAAGAATTAAGATAATAAAAGGAGACGTATGCAAACACACCCATACAATGAAAGAATTTAAACCGTAAAATCAGCAAAACAAGCCCCCAAAAAAGAGTCTTTAAAAGAGAATTAAAAGACGATAAAGACTCAGCATTTCTAATTGTTGTGATTCTGGCTTTGCCTTGCTATGTTTTTGTTCTGACTGCCTTATGTGTATTTTGATCCTTGTCTGACTATTCTTTAGAATTATGTTTTGTGATTTGGTTGCTTTTTTGTTCATGCATTGTCTTAGTTTTGGTTTTCCATGTTTTTCTTATCATCGTAGCTTTATTCGGTCTATGTTTGGTATTATCCATGCATTGCACTTTGTCTCCCCCTGTCTGGTCTTTGGTCTTGTCTTTGCTCACAGCCCCAGTAATGCGTGCCACTCCTTCGGGTGATTTAATGGTTTCTGGGTTTCAATCTTCCTTCTCGATCTTGTTTACTTCCTTCTCCTTGCTTTCTCTATATTACTAACACATACTAACAGTTTGTTGTTTTTGTTAATTTACTAACCAGGACTAACATTGTATATAAGACTAACTTACTTACGAGCACTCAGGGTTGTATAGCTGCACTTACTAATTAATTAACAAGCTCTCAGCCCTCGCCCTATTCTAGTCTCCGCCTCTTGTCTCTCCCTAATCTTCGCTGCTGCATTTCAGTGGAATCTCCACACCTTAAGCTTTCCTTTCTCTTAGTATCTGTGCACGGTGGAACTCCTTGACTGGAGCTGTGTTATTGCCTATAGGTTTGTCCCGTGATCCCTGTCCGCGTTTTGGTTTCTGCCAATTTCATGTGATCAGGTTCTCCTTAATATGTTGCTCCCTTGTAATCAGTCTCACTGCGTGGACCTGTGTTCTGTTATCATGTGACCTCCCTGAAATGTATATTAGATGTCTCTTCACAGCACTGCCTTGTCAGATCGTTCTCTCATGTTTACTTGTGCCACGTTCAGTTCGCCCTGTTCTCATTGTGAATATCTTTCTGACTGGACCGTCTTGGATTTACGATTTTTGCCTACTCCCTGTACTTTGCCGCCTTCTACTTTATTGAACCCTTTTTGTCCGACTTTGATTTTTGTGATTGGTGCCCTGGTTACGATTCTGGATTTCGACCATTTGATTCTGATTTTGGATTGTGGACTCTGTACTGTTGCCTGCTCTGTTGGTGGTTTTCCCCCTTCAGAAATAAAGCCTCCTTTTTGTATTTTACTGGTTCTCGCTTGTGGTCCCTATCGTAAAACCTTGTTTTTTTTAATAAGTTGCCTCTCGGCCAAGGATGTCCAGTTGCCATCCTGAAGTGCTGTGATCAGCAGCCAATTAATGTCTTAAATCTTTAATGTCCAGCTCTACCATCTGGGAAAGCGCATTGAAGGATGCACTAAGAGCCACTAGGACACGTAGATGATGAGGAGGATGAGGGGAACTAGATAAAGGATTGGAGAACTCGCTATACCTAATAGTTAGCAAGAAAATTATCTCACTTCTAATTTGGATCTCTGAAAGGGACACTAGGGAGGAAAACTAGAATTTAGAGTACGAGGTTAGAGTAGCCCCTCTTAAAGGGGAACTCCGGTCAATTTCAACGCGTATCTTTGTTGTTTGTGGCGAAGGAGTACTGTCAGTAGCGAGACAAAGGAAGAAATTTGGTTTTGCCTACACCGAGTTATGCTCCTGCTTAAGTTCGTACCTAAGCGGCTCCAATGGGGCAGGCTTTTCACGTGCTTTTAGCGTCTTAATACGATCGTGATGTCATTTTAAGTCCATAGCCATGTTCACCTAACCCTTCCAAGTGACCGCAATGAATTTCACTACAGTAGCTGAACTAGAAATGTATAAAAATTGTGCTAATTTACTCAGTGCACGTACCTCTGTTTACTTCCTGTTTTCCGATGAAGTCCACACTGGTCGATTGTCGAACTCAAAAAATCCAATATTTCAAAATGTAATTTTTTCCACCAAAAAACATGCTTACGAACCGCTGTGGTTATGTCCATTGCGATGACTGTGTAGCAACATAGCTACGCTGCAGCCTAACATCACAACTACATTTTAATACTCGCGCGCAGTCTCATTGGGAATTAGCACTCCAGGTGAGTGTCGGCAACATCCGCGGAGATCTGACAGCTGACTTTCTTCCTCTGTGGTCATTGCAATGCAGTACCCACAGAAGCACCACCACGTCTCCGCACTTCGTGGCCGTGAAGTAGCCTCAGCCTGCTACCCTGCTTCTGCCGCTCTTTCGACATCTTGTGCCAATAACTCTTTGTCCGTATATTCAGGTTCGAAGAGGTAAGCCCGGCCATCAAACTCAAAAAACTCCTCGTGTTCCACATTGGATTCGGATGAACTATCCATTAGAGCAAATATTTTCAAGATACTGAACATATGTCATTGTCGTTCCAACGCTCCGTCTTCGTCTGAGATCTCCGCGGATATTGCCGACACTCACCTGTAGTGACCACTAACTTAAATTAATATATTGTGTAGAAACACACCAAAAAACTAGTAGATACAGTGTCCCACCAGGACAGGAGTTTGACAACCCTGCTGTAGGTGGTGCTCAGAAGGGCTGCGGTCAAGGCATTTTAGGCCCAAGCTGTTCTAATCTAGTGAAATGAGATAAAGCCTACCAGCTTGAAAACATTATGTTGTCACTGCAATTAAAAATCCTAAAACCAAGATCTATTTTGGTTCATATCTGCTCTTTACATGGCTTCTTATTGTATTAGGCTCCATGTTTTTTGGACACAATTTTTGAACGAAGGAAAGATTTTGAAAAACGTCTTGCTGAGGAGTAGGATGAATATTGGAAGACATCCATTTTGAAAAGCACATTTAAAATACGGTATTTTCTGCCAAAGGCAAACAGATGGCATGTTTATCAATCTTTTCCGCAGCTTCTGTCTTCTCTTTTTCAGATCCTGGAACAATGCAAATTGACTTCTGAACGTGGCCCTGTTTTTGTCAAGGTTTTGTCCAACCCATAGGTTTTTGCATTTAGGCAGACTGGAGACCCTATTACATAAGTATGATCTAGGGTCTTGGGGAGAAAAGAAAAATCAACTCTGAACAGAATGTAAGAACTTCTGAAACAAAGGAGGCCTACAGTTAGCCACAAACTCTTGTGAACTCTGCTTTTTTTTTTGTTTTTCCTTAGCGAAGGAACAGCCAACAAGAAAATGGCCAAAAACAAGGAAATTACTTCTTCATTATTTCAGTCTTTCAAAAAGTATATCAACATTTTTTTCCATTATCTGACCAGTGTATTCCCAGTCGGGACTCCAGGGGGAGTGGATCATTTCCTAAGATGCACTGGGCTAGAGGCTGAGCTGATCAACAATCTATTATGGTCAAAACTGACAGGCTTCCTTTTCAAACAGTAGTCTGCATTTGCATTTTCTTCACAGATCACATTAGGTACCATCAGAATAGCTAATTTATGTACACTTACGGTAACTCTGAGAGTACTTCAAACTCTGATTGAGGTAATTTGATCCCCATTAGACTCCAATATGAGCAAATTCTGTGATATATCTCCAATTTTAGCAGACACGGAGTTAATAAAGGAATGGGGTCTATATAAGTATTCATTAGCAGTGTAAAGAGATATAAGAAACTTCTAAAGATACACACTGATTACTATTCTTTGTATTGTGACTTCACATAGTATAATTACTTTTTGTCATTACCCCTCCGTCTTGGCGGTCCGTCGACCAAGGGGTATTGTCGTCCCCTGCAGCATCCGTCTGTCTTCCTGTCTGCCTGTCTGTCCGTCCGTCTGTCCATCAACAACGTTATCACTCTAGTGCCGTCAGGTTTGCCTCGAGCTTTCTCATTTTTGGGTGGGTGGTACATCTATGGATGCTTCACGAACTTATTGAATTCCAGCCAATTTCGACTCTTAGTTTGGCCACAAGGCTTATTTGGCTTATTGTGAAAGATGAAAAATTGCCAGAACGTCCATATTATTTCAGCTAGGACGCTCAAATTTTTACACGAGGTACATGGGATCACCCTTCATCACATATCAGACACGTTTTTGATTTGACCTGTTTTTTACCGTTTTCTAGGTCGAATAGAGTAAATGCTGCCAATCTTTAAATTCAACGACGTTACCACTCTAGCGCCTACAGGTTTGCTTCTAGGTTTCTCATTTTTGGGCGGGTGGTATGTGTATCGATCTTTCACTTACCTGTCGAATTCCACCCAATTTCGACTCTTAGTTTGCCCCCCAGGGGGAATATTGTGAAAAATGAAAAATGGCCACGCCAAGGTTATTTATGTCAGCACTTGGCTTCATTACATATATTATTTCTGCAATCAGAATCCAACTAACAACCGATTCAACTTTCATACACAGCCTAGGGGTCTTAATTGCGATTAGCACTGTATTTTTAAATTAACAGATTTCAACAGTGGGGACAGAATAGGGGAGAAGCTGGTTGTCTCAGAGTGCAAGACAGGGGATTTTAATGGAGGGGAATTGCGTCAACATAATAGAACCCTCTGGCCCATCAATCACGCAGAGAAACTGTAATGGACAGCGTTGAGTGGGACTGAAGGGTAGGGAGATGTGAGAGGAACTCTCCCGCCATCTTACTCAGGACGGGTGATTGATGGCGCTCCTCTCCGTCAGAGCCGAGGTTAAGGATCGCCGTTCAGGGACAGAAATGATTTCCCCATGTTCTCAAGAACAGAAAAGAAGAGAGAGGGGGGAATGGGGGAAGGTTAAGAAAAAGTAGCCTTAAAAAGTGGTTGATATAATGAGCTGTATGTGTTCCACTGCAGTGCTGAATAATGGAAAAGACCTGGGTTTGTAACCTTGTAACACTCACTAACACTTGCTACCTTCAGAAAAGAGTTCTTACAACTCTTGTTTGATCATGATTGTCCAATAATATTTTATTCTTAATGGACCAGCCTAATAAAACAAAGGTTACATTTTTATATACCTAAATTGTTTTTTATTTTCTTAGTTTATGCTGAAATTATACCCCCCTCCCCCAATCTAAAGTAGATTCAAATATAACTGCAATCCTCACCATTAATTTTTTTCCCTGGCTTTTGGATTTTTTCTTTCTTGCAAATAAGCAATTATAATTCAAGCTTTTAAAATTCACAGTGCCAAAAAATGTCAAGAGCTCCAAAATTGGACTCTACGCGACTCCAAAAGCATAATTATCATGTTGTTTTTCCACTAACATCATTAACATCAGAATTATTTTCTGGTCCAAAAGTAATCACTCCAGAAGGCTTGTATTGTTGGTAATGCTCATGCAGCAGGGCTTTGAAACAAACTAAAACACGATTCGGCTCCTCTGATTGATCAGTGCTCAAGCAGAGGGTTTAGTTTGAGCAGTGGAGGGACATGAGTCCAAATATTAAATGCCAGGTGCATTTTCATCATATATGAAATAATTTCTCCGTTTAAAAAAAATACCGTGCAAATCGCACTTAAGGCTGCATATTTAAGTTGAATCGGGTGTTAGTTGGATTCTGATTGCAGAAATAATATATGTAATGAAGCCAAGCGCTGATTTAAATAACCTTGGCGTGGCCATTTTTCATTTTTCACAATATGCCCCCTAGTGGGAAAAATAAGAGTTGAAATTGGCTGGAATTCGACAGGTAAGTGAAAGATCCATAGACACACCACCCACCCGAAAATGAGAAACCTAGAAGCAAACCTGACTGCACGAGAGTAGTAACGTCATTGAATTCAAAGATCGGCAGCATTTACGCTATTCGACCTAGAAAACAGTAAAAAAAATAGGTCAAATCAAAAATGCGTCTGATATGTGATGAAGGGTGATCCCATGTACCTTGTGTAAAAATTTGAGCATCTTAACTGGAATAATAAGGAAGTTATGGCAAATTTTCATTTTTCACAATAAGCCCAAACTAAGAGTGAAAATTTGCCAGAATTCGTGAAGCTGCCTTAGAGGTACCACCCATCCAAAAATGAGAAAGCTAGAAGCAAACCTGAAGGCACTAGATTGGTAACGTTGTAGAGAGACAGACAGATAGACAGACTGATGCCGCAGGGATGATAATGACCGACGGGATGACCGATGGCCGAGGGGCAAAAACAAAAAAAAAAAAAAAACTATTGGCCAGTTCTGTCTGTTCCTCTCTAAACTAGGCTAAACGGGGATTTTTAAAAACCTTCCAAGACTATATGGGTATGTGAGTGGGAGTGTGTGTTTGTTTGTGTGTGTGTGCGTGCACATGTGGGTTTGTCATTTAACTTGTCTAGTTCCTACTGGCACATCAAGAGACCCTCTGTGTGTGTGTGTGTGTGTGTTAGAGAGACTGAATTAGTGTGTGGGGGTGCATTTGTGAGAGTATGTGAATGTAAGCAAGCATAAGTATGCATGTGAGAGTGATTGTGTGTGCAGTGTGTGTGTGTGTGTGTGTGTGTGTGTTTGCGTGTGTGTGTGTATGTGAGTGTGTGTGTGTGTGTGTGTGTGTGTGTGTGTGTGTGTGTGTGTGTGTATGTGAGTGTGCGTGTGGGAGCAAGTATGTACAGTGCTGTGAAAAAGTGTTTGCCCCCTTCCCGATTTCCTCCATTTTGGCATATTCGTCATATTTACAGTGCCGTGAAAAAGTATTTGCCGCTGTCCTGATTTCTTACTTTTTTGCATAATTTTTTCACTCTTAAATGTTTCAGATCGTGAAACAAATTTTAATACAAGACAAAGACAACCCAAGTAAATACAAAATGCAGTTTTTAAATGATGATTCCATTTATAATGGGGAAAAAGCTATCCAAACCAACCTGGCCCTATGTGAAAAAAATAATTGCCCGGCGCTTAAATCATGAATTAACTGTGATGAGCCACATTTTTTGAGTACAATTTCACGAGCAACACCCAGACCTGATTACTGCCAGACCTGTTGAATCAAAAACATCACTTCAATAGAACCTGTTAACAAAGTGAAGTAGGCTAAAAGATCTCAAAAAGCATCACATCATGCCGTGAACTAAAGAAATTCAAGAACAGATGACAAACAAAGAAATTGACATCTGTCCGTCTGGAAAGAGTTGCAAAACCATTTCTAAGGCTTTAGGACTCTGGTGAGAGCCATTATCCACAAATGGAGAAAACTTGGAACAGTGGTGAACCTGCCCAAGAGTGGCCGGCCTACCAAAATTACACCAAGAGAGCGTCAACGACTCAGCCAGGACATCAAGAAGAACCCAGAACAACATCTGAATAACTGCAGGCCTCACTTGCCTCAGTCAGTGTTCATGATTCAACATTAAGAAAAAGACTGGGCAAAAATGGCATCCCTTGGAGAGTTCGAAGACGAAAACCACTGCTGACCAAAAAGAACATGAAGGCTCTTCTCTCATTTGCCAAAATACATCTTGATGATCCCCAAGACTTTTGGGAAAATATTCTGTGGACTGACGAGACAAAAGTTGAACTTTTTGGTAGGTGTGCATCCTATTACATCAGACGTTAAACAAACACAGCATTTCATAAAAAGAACGTCATACTAAAAGTCAAACATGGTGGTGGTAGTGTGATGGTTTGGGGCTGCTTTGCTGCTTCAAAACCTGGATGACTTGTTGTAATTGATGGAACTATGAATTCTGCTCTCTTCTGGAAAATCCAGAAGGACACTGTCAATCATCAGTTTCTGACTGCAAGCTCAAGCGCACTGGGGTTATGCAGCAGGACAATGATCCGAAACACACTAGCAAGTCTACCTTTGAATGGCTTAAACAAAACAAAAGGAAGACTTTGGAGTGGCCTAGTCAAAGTCTGGACTTTTAAGTTTAAGATTTAAAAATCCACTTGACATGCAGTGGCATGACCTAAAATAGGCTGTCAATGCTCAAAAACCCTCCAATGTGGCTGAATATAAACAATTCTGCAAAGATGAGTGGGCAGTTATTAGGATTTAGGGGGCAATTACTTTTTCACATAGGGCCAGGTAGGTTTAGATAGCTTTTTCCCCTTAATAAATAAAATTATCATTTAAAAACTGCATTTTGTATTTACTCGGGTTGTCTTTGTCTAAAATTAAAAATTGTTTGATGATCTGAAACATTTAAGTGTGACAAATATGCAAAAAAAAAAAAAAAAAGAAATCACGCCAATACTTTTTCACGAAACTGGAAATGTTTCAGATCATCCAGTTAATTTTAGTATAAAGCAAATACAATGTTAGTTGACACAAAATGGTAATAAAATTTTTTCAATAAAACTTTTCAAAACCTATATCATCTAAAATAATTGGCTCCCTAAATTTCACAACTGGTTGTGCCACCCTTGGCAGCTGCAATCAAAAATAAGCAATAACTGTCAAAGTGTCTTTTTCATTGCTGTGGAGGAATTTAGGCTACTCTTCTTTGCAGAATTACATTAATTCAGCCCCACTGGAGGGGCACTGAGCATGAACTGTCTGTTTAAGGTCATGGCACAACATTTCAATCAGATTCAAGTCAGGACTTTGACGAGGCCTCTCCAAAATATTCATTTTGTTTCTTTTGAGCCATTCAGGGATGGAATTGCTTGTGCACTTTGGATCACTGCACTGCTGAATCGCTCAACTGCACAACCTTTTGGTCAGGAACTGATGATCAGACATTCTCCTGAAGGATTCTCTGGTAGAGAGCAGAATTCATGGTTCCATCAATTACAGCAAGTTGCGCAGGTCCTGAAGCAGCAAAGCTGCCCCAGACCAGCACATTATCACTGTTGGTAGGATGTTCTTATTGCAGAATGCTACTTTCTTCATGCCAGATGTAAAGTAGCCATGTATCCAAATGTCTTCTACTTTTGACTCATCAGTCCTCGGAATATTACCCCAAAAATCTTGGGAGTCATCAAAGTATTTTTTGCCAAATTTGAGACAAGCCTTTGTGTTCTGCTTGGTCAAAAGTGGTTTTGCCTTGCAGTTCTCCCGTGAATGCCATTTTTCCCAGTCTCTTTCTTATTGTAGAATCGTGAACAATGACCTTAACCGAAGCAAGTAGGGCCTGCAGTTCTTTTGATGTTAGTCTGGGTGATTTTGTGAACCTTTGGATGAGACTCTGGAGGAATTTTGGTCGGCCGGACACTCCTGGGATGATTCACCACAGTGAGTGAGTGAATGGTGTTTGAATGCTACGCCCTGCAATGAATTGGCAAGCTGTCCAAGGTGTGTCCCCACCTTTCGCCCATAGTCAGCTGGGATAGGCTCCTGCTCCCCCGCAACCCTGGCGAGAAAGAGGCAGTAGAGGAGAAAAGATAATGGATGGATGTAGATAACGAGGCTCATTAAGTTTTGCAGGGATCCCAGAGCCTAGGAAATGGATTTCTCAACTTTTTCAGACTAATACATGTCAAGGGATTTGTCTCTCATTTGCTCTAGAATTTCTTTACATCTAGACATCATGTGCTGCTTTTTGCCTTCTACATATTGCCAGACAGTTTCTATTTAAGTCGAGTTTGGATTCAACTGGTCTGGCCAAAATCATGCCAGGGTGTGTCTAGCGTAATTGAACTATATTATTAATTGAATTTATTTAATTCGTTGATTTAACAACTAAGGGGGCAATTACTTTTTCCACAGGGCCAGGTAGGGTTAGATAGCATCTTTCCTTTAATAAACAAAATAATCACTTTTAAACACCATTTTTTTTTTTTTTTAATTAGGGCAATCTTTGTCCAATATTAAGATTAGTTTAATTACCTGAAACACAACATGCACAAGTGTGTCAAATATTTAGAAATAGAAGTAATCAGGAAGGGGGAAAATAATCATTGTCAACACCGTAAATGATTGTGCGTATGGTGCATGCATGTGTGCAAGTGAGTGGGAGTGGTGTGTGCGTGTGTGTGTGTGTGTGTCTATGTGAGAGTGAGTCTGCGTGCGTGTTAGAGTGAGTGAGTGCGCATATGTGCAAGGGAGTGAGTATATGTGTGCGTGTGTTAGAGTGAATGAGTGGGTTTTTGCGTGCCTGTGTATGGTCTTCTGCATTTCTATGTCTCAGACTGAAAGCTCAGTGCAGAGTGATTGCGCCCACCCCACCGCCGAAGCAGCAGGTAATGCTCTCTTTCATCATCACTGTGAAAACGGAGCTTTGATCTGAAGCAGAGAGATATTCTTTCTGAGATGGCCTTCCTGTGCATTGAGTGGTGTTGACAGGAACTGCTTTTGCCACATTTCCAGTGCTATTGTGTTCTTCATGACCACTTAAAAAAGAACCCAAGAACCATCAAACAGAATCAAATACAATAATAGTTTCAGGTGGATTTTGCAGTAATACAACTGGGCTTAAAACAGCGCTCCAGTGCAGATGTAAAACATTTTGAGCCACCGCAGTCATAAGTCAGAATTAAAGCTGTCACAGAAACACGCCTTTTGAGAACTGCACACGCATTTAGGTCAGCATTTACTTTTCAAGAAAGAGAAAAGCAGAGTTAAACACCAAATAGGGTTGTTATTTCACGTCAGTAAACTTTGGCAGAGCGAATGTTCTATTTGAGATATTATTTTTCTTGCAATTAAAAGATTGTCTGTGGCCTGTGGCTGCCTTCATGATATCAATGCGGACTGTCCACTTGTTAGCCGTCAGAGGGAACAAAAGTCAGTCAGTCACTCACCCTGTCCCTGAATTTTGACATAACTAACCGAGGGAGGTGACACATTCAACACAACTGATAAAAATTAAAAGCAGTCTGCCCCTTTAAGAAAGCAGAGTCATTACAGATAATGAGTTTAGCTCTCTTTCTGTTACCTCCACTTGCTGCACAGTATTCAGGCCACGTATTCTGCCTCAGTGACTGAGGGCATTGAATGTGCCCAAATCTTGCCCCACCTGCTTATACAGTTCTGAAGGACTTAAAACAAGCCATTTGAGTCTGAGCTCATCTTATTGTCATACAGTACAGTCTGTAAGACCTTGAGAGTTATAGCATGTAGAAAAGAGCAGCTATTCCTATGCCATTCAGATGATTTGGATGTAAACATCAACAAATTAAAGCTGACAGTCTGTGCTTTAACCTCAAATTCCTTGTTAACAAAGCCATTGTTCTGGAGAGTGAGCAAAAGCGAACAATATTGGTTCAGAAAGTAAAAGTCCTCCCAAATGTTCTGTACCACCTACCAGGATTTGCTAGGTAGAACAACCCCTTCAGCCAGGAAGTTTAACAAATCAGTGAAATTAATAACGAACAAATAATAACTAAAAAACATCCGAATACATTGTCACTGCCCAAATAAATATATTCTGTGGTATCTATCTGAGGCTGGTTGAAGTCATTCTTCATACTTCCCAGCCAATGCCCTCCAGGACAAACCAAAAACACCTCAGATATTTGTTTTTAAAACATCTCTCTCAGCTTCAGTCTTAAATAGCTCAGACTTTCTAGATTTAACCCTTTTATCCGTCCGCAGAGGGTGGCGACAACAGGCCCGAAATCGCAACGGAGAAGAAATGTCTGGTTATAAACGTTTGATCCCTTAAGATCTATGTGACGGAAGGAGGGAAAGGGAGAGTGAGAAACAGAGAGAGTGAGAGGGGGCGGGAGAGAGGGTGGGAGTAAGCAGGCACATAACATAACACTTGTTTTAATTTGTGACTCAGTTCTCAAGAAAAATCACACAGGGATTAGACTGAATCTGGGCCAAAGTATGACTCCAGCCACCCTGCTTCAGGCTGGCAGGGTTTTCATTGGAAGCCGGCTTTGTGCATTTGAACCAGCCAATCACCTGACCTCGCCAAGACGTGAAAAATTATTGCATTTTATTCATCGAGGGAGTAAAAGATAAGTACACCCATCCGTTGAATTCAGGCCCTAAACATCCACACAAGCAATGTGGTGGTAAGATTTCTGGCCCACGCACTTTCATGGGTTAGAAGAGTTATTAGCCCTTTGTACCTTAGCACCTTCATAAAGCAGATGATGAAGGAAGAATGACATTCTGTCTGAATGGTCAGTTTTCATAGTGAAGCCATTGATAAACAAATAAAGCTTCAGGCACCTATTGATAAACTCAAACTATGAAGAAACTTCATATTTTAATACTTATATGATGAAGAAAAGATTCATATTTTAATACCCTTTCTTCTCTCACCTAGTTCCTACACCAAACCTTGAGTTATTACTTTGGCTGACACCATATTTTGGAACTGCATGAGTTGAATGATTTCCAGGGGACTGCGAGCTCCAGTCGTGTACTGTAAGACCTTTACACCACCTCACAATGGCTCACATAGGCTAATAAGTTTGTTGTTTTGGGGTTCCACCAATGTTTTTGGCATAAATCAAGAGGCTAAACCTCTAATAAACATCTGGCAAAAAAAAAAAAAAAATGTGTATTTATGATGACTTGGAAACTGAAATCTGAAAAAAACCTAGACCTAAAAACAGAGGCACATACTAAGAAATGCTAAGTAGCAGACATGCTGCAACATCTGTTGTTACCACAGTCATGGGGAGACTACTGGAGCCTGACTTGCCACATAATTCCTTTAAATCACCCTTGTTATCATTGTTTTTTTGTTTTTTTTTTTTTTCTTAGCTCCAGTATAGGATTTATTTCGAAACTGAGTGCCATGATCCCCCTACACATGAACAGAATATTTGTCAACTCTAGTGGGATCCAGGTCAGTAATGATTAGTTTTGCGGGAGATGGAAAGGGCAAATATAGCTGTCCACACATACTGAATTCAGTATCATTTATAAATTCAGACTAACTAATACATGTTAAAGTTTCTGCTTTGAATTGATACTTTTATTCAAGAAGGTTGCATAAAACTGATAAAAAATACATCCAAGACATTGATAATGTTAAAATGACTTTTGTTTTGTAAACTTATTTAATTCAACAATAAAGTATGGTAAACCTGGATATTCAGTAGCCATTATTTCAGAGAACTAACAACACATTTTGTCTTCTCATCTTTCATGTTCACTTTGGACTGTGGAAGCCACTCCCATTACATGAAGCACAACAGAAGCTAAACATACAGTGGGGTGCAAAAATTTGGGCACCCCTGGTTTAAATGTCTGATACAATTAAACTCTAAGTGATTGAAAGAAAACCTGAACACTACATGCTACAAAGTTAAACATTATACATTTCATCACATTAAAGCAAAGCAAGAATAATCTTATTTTTCACTTTTTACAGTATCAAAATAATGGAACAGGAAAAAGGCCTCGTGCAAAAGTTTGAGAACCCTGTCAGCTAATACTTTGTAACTCCTCCTCGGGCAACTATAACGGCTTGCAAACGCTTCCTGTAGCCAGCTAAGAGTCTTTCAATTCTTGTCTTTAGAATTTTTCCCCATTCTTCCTGACAGAACACCTCTAGCTCAGAAACATCCTTCGGCCTTCTTGCATGCACAGAATTGTTGAGGTCTCTCCACAGATTAGCAATAATATTCAAGTGTGGGGACTGTGATGGCTATTCCAAAACCTTCATCTGTCTTTCCTGGAGGTACTTCATGGTGGATATTGAGGTCTGGTTCAGGTCATTGTCTTGTTGGAATACCCAGCGTCTCTTCAACTTCAATTTCTGCACTGAGCTTTGAATATTAGCTTCTAGAATGTCTTGACATTTGGTGGAATCCTTCTTCCTTCCACCCGCAGTGTTGCCTGCACCCCCAGCTGCAACATAACCGCCAAGCATAATGGATCCACCTCCATGCTTCACAGTTGGCAACATGTTCTTCTCTACAAATGATTCACCCTTTTTTCTCCAAACATACCTTCTTTGGTTGTGGCCAAAAAGTTAAATTTTGGCTTTGTCAGTCCAAAGCACATTTTTCTGATAGCCTTGAGGTTTCTCGAGGTTTTCTTTTGCATGCTTCAGACACTTAATTTTGTGTTGAGGTCGTATGAAAGGCTTCTTACTTGCAATTCCGCCATGCAGGTCTTTGTTGTTTAAGGTACGCTGTATTGTTGTCCTGTGAAAAACTAGACCTGTGTCTGCTACTCCTTTTTTGCAGCTCTTTTGCAGTGATTTCTGGGTTCATCTGAGTATTTCTCACCAGATCTCGGGCCATTCTATCTGAAATTTTTCTTGGTCTTCTAGATCTTGCCTTGACTTCAATTGTTCCATTTATTTTCTACTTTATTACAATGTTTCTGACAGTAGAAATAGGTAATTTGAAATGTTATGAGAGTTTTTTGTAGCCCTCTCCTTGTTGGTGGAAGTGAATTATCTTGATTTTGACATCCTTGAACAACTGTTTAGAGGAACTCATGGTTTTTAACATCAGGCACCACAGCCATCACAGTCAGATACCTTAGAAGGCATTAATATATAGTTCAACCCTAGAATTACATTGATCTGACTCATTGAAGCCCTAGCGAGTAAATCACCTGGTTCTGGGCCTTAGTAATCATCTTCTTAAAAGGTAACAAAGAATAATCCAAAAGGGTTCCCAAACTTTTGCACAGGGCCCTTTTTCCTTTCCTATCATTTAAAAACTCAGAAAAATTTAAATGAAAAGAACCCTACCTTTTAAATTTGCAGAATGGTGCCATGTCTAACTTTGTAGCATTTAGTGTTCAGGCTTGTTTTCAATCACTTGGAGATTAATTGTAACAGACCAGGGGTGCCCAAATTTTTGCTCCCCATTGTATCTTTTTACTATTCACGAACAGTACACTTCCCCACCTCCTCCTGTTGAGTTTACATTAGCCAAGCAAATCCATGCACCCCTCCAAACCCCCATCCCCTACCCGCCTCTGCACACCCAATATCGTTTTCTCTCTCAGAGTCAGAGCTGCCACTTAAGGCAGAAAACACACTTGTACATGCGTGATGTGGAGCTAACATGACATGTTTACAGACTGTGAAGCGTATTGCTGCGGAGACCGGAAAAAAAAGAAAACATGTTTCTGGGGCGTACAGTGTACGTACAGTACTGCACATTTACTTTTCAGCTGACATTTATTTTTTGAGAGGCTCAGCAGCCTTGAGCAGGTCTCTGAAGAAAACAAACCCAGGTCTTTCCTGAAAAACAACTTTAAAAGACTGGACAGTTGGTTGGCTTAAGTGAACAGCTGCACCTGGGACTTCACTTCCAAACACATTCATTCCATTAAATGGTGCCTTTATTTACTCTATTATGAAAGTTCCACATTTTGGTTCCTCATCAGCCATAAAAGTGAGCTGTAAATTGAAGTAGTGCTGAACAAAATAAGTATGGGTTCAGAAAGAAGAATTATGGAAGGTTTGTGATAGAAGGTGGTGATGGAATTCAGTAGGGGACACATGTCTTTGTTCCTCTAACTTCTCTGATTTATCTAGTTCTAACACCAGGTTGACACTTAACAAATTGTGGAGGTTAGCACAACATAATGGGAATGAATTTTGGTTTCTAAACCTGGATTATATACCTCTGGGATGGATTTTTGAAGACAGAATGCTGCAGGTCAAGTAACACTCCATGTGTCTTTAAGATAAACAGGTATGGAGGCCCGGTTTTGCATCACTATGGGTCCTTCAGCATAAATGAATAAAATACAATATGCAAGCTACTGTGCGTGAGTACCTGAGATCTCTTTAACAGAGAGCTCTGAGTCATCACATAATATTTAATACAATGCCTCTCTATCACAGGAATAAGAAATACTTGTATTAAAATATTCAAATATCTGAGCCCACTTAAAATGAAGGATTATATATGTGCACTTTCACATGGGCCCATTTGATTTCTAACCCAGTGACTTCACTGCTCTGCTTGGATCACATATGACTGAACTCAATGAGACTGGGCTAGCTGAAATGACATCACCATCCTCAGGGCATGAATATCTACATGATAATGAAAAATGGGATCTTCATTCTTCTATTTTCATTATATCCAACACTGTTGAGGGAATATTTATAATGGGCAACAGTGGGCAAAATATGTTTGATTAATGCCATGGTGTAACAGTTCAATTTTTTTTGTCAGAATAGGCATAATATTTTATTCAAAATATATTATCTGCAAAATATGGCCAGTCATAATCAATCATAACTGTGAGATGACATTCGTATACAGCTGCGGACATGTCCTAATAGATGAATAATGTTGAATAATGAAGGTGCTGGATAATAGCCAATTAATATGCAGATGACCATGCTCTGCGCTACCTTATTGTCCCAGTTTATGCTTTGGTAGATTTTACTCAGTTGAACCTCATGCAGTATTGGCAATGCAAAGATGCATGCGTGAAGCTCTGTTTATATTAGCCTCGCGTCACCAGGCTCTTCATACAGGGGAGAAAAGAGATGGTCTAGAGAGCGGAACCAGAGTTCACCAAATTCACCAAAGTAAAAGTGTTCATCAAAACAAAACTTTAAATTCTGGTGCACCATCAATTTCCGTCTCCGGTTTTGAAACATTTCATTCATTTCAACATGGAAGTACAAAATTATATTCTTTAAATTAAAAAGTTTCATCGCATTTTTATTAGCTTGGCGCATCCATCGAATTCCAGATCCCGTCTCTCTCGCCCTGATTCCGGTTGCTAACCAAAACAGCCACTAAACAGCCCCAGACTAGTTTATATGGTACTACTGGTTAGACGCGTTTTATTTAGTTATTGAGGATTGCTGCAACCATCTTATATGATGACTTGAGGATCCACATATCATAAATTCTCAATAGCTGAGAGCCTGCTGCTCTTGATGATTGGCTGATTTACGAGACTGTTCTTCCAAAGGCCAACAGCGATGTGTCTCAGTCTCGTTTCGTGTGTCAGAGTGCAGAGATGTCAAGTCTCACGCATTCGGCGTAGGTCTTACGCATTTTGTAGGGCTTATTCTCCGTAGTTCGTAATTATTCATTAAATGCTTAATGAGATTCTCATGCGGAATTAAAATCCTTGTGAATTGAAGTTTCCGTTTCACTTGCGTGAAGGTGCACCTCATCACAAGTAACATGGAAAGTGATTATGACTCCTGACTTCTCGTGCTTCTCTTTACTCAGGGATTGGAAACAATGCATGTGTTTCTTGATTGTTTGAATTGTTTTAATGAAATAAGACAATTTGAAACATTTTGATGCAATTCCTTTGCTTTTAATCCCTCAGTAAAGACAAGCCTGAGAATTCCCGAGTCATAATCGATTTCTGTGCCATTAGTGGGGAAATCCACCAGAATGCATGTGAAACTAATTAACTTGATCTACAATGACTTAAATTCCGCGAGTAAATTTTTTCAGTGCGCTTTGATTGAATAATTGCTGACTACGGCACAGAAAGGTGAATGCCACTAAGAGGAGAAACTCACGCCTAAGACGTAAGCCTTAGCATCTCTGTGAGTGTGATAAGTCTGCAGCATTCCCAGAAATGTTCAAACTCGTCGACTAATTTTATTGTCCCTGCCATAGCCCTTTAAGGACTTAAAATTTGGAAAGACTCCTTCAAGGGAGCCATAATGGTAGGAGCACAAAATGGGAGTAGAAGTCAGTTATCTGACTGTTATGACCGGTTCAAAGCAATTCCTGGTGCAATGTCGCCATCTGGTGGGATATGACTCTCGTTCCCAATTGATTCTATTATGGAGCTATTTTTGCTCGTTAGCTGTAGTGAGTCAGAACTACAGAATAATAGCGCAAACTGGCGTGATATTCATGACGGAAAGGAATGACCAACCAAGTAAATTTGTTTAAAACTTTTGATTTCGAAAGACTTGCTGTATGCGTCATTTTCTCTGCACTGAGAGAGGGAAAAAAACTCCTACTCGAGCGGATCTCCAGTTTCAAATGAGAAGCTCGGTTGCCTCAGCAAGCAAGGTATTTCTTTTGACAATTATGTCCAATAGAGGGCAGTATTTGCCATAAACCCAACAATGCTGTATAGACCCGTTCGAACTACTCACAAATAATATACATTCCTACTAGCCAAATGTGCATTCTATTAAAGTTGAGAAAAGAATTTTTAAGAGAAAATAGCTGTCTTCATGCAGCGCCGTTTCACTTTATAATGACAGGTTCGTTTAGTGTGATTTTTTGTTGTTGTTGCAAAGTATTCTTCAAGAACATAGAAAAACTGAGTGCAGTGGTAGAGTACCAGTGAGTTCATCTTATAATAGGTTAAAAAGTCTTATGCTATTCACCTTGCATTTTTAATTATTGCATTTACACATGTGGCCTATCTACAAAGACATTAAGACTTTGCTGTCAGAAAAGCAAATAGAGGTTTAATTCCTTCCAAGTGTTCTCATAGCATTTTTGCACAGAGAGAATAAGGTTTGCAATAGGCCCTACCTTGATTAAAGTTACAAGCACTTTTAAAACGTTTTAAATTGACAACAGGCAATGCTTGCCCATGCATACAGCGTGGAAAGGAACGGATAAGAGCTAAATCTTGGAATAGTCGCAGGATCTCATACATCACAGAAACGAATCACACCGTTATAACAAGGCCTGAAAGCCAGGGTATAAGGCCATGAATCAGGCTCCTCCCGGTGATTTCCCAAGCGTAGCTCCAGGGAGTGCATCTTCAAGAACATCACGTGGCGCTCAGCGCACACGCAAGTCACCTCCTCTTGTTCCATCACAAATGCTCGAGTCCTTAAAGGGGACTTATTATGCTGATCCTTATTTTAATACATATAAGTAATGTTATGATGTTGGATGTCCATACTCAACCTCTGGAAAGTTTCTAAACATAAGATACAGGGATTTTGCCGTAATCCAAGAACATGATTTTGTGAACGTAATTTCCTCTCTGAACAGCTCGTCCCGAGATCTTCACGAGATCTGGGCAAAACCTGACGTCAGGTTGTTCTGTCCAATTAATACAGACCTAGCCTGAGCCAATCACGGCGCTGGACCTGGCCACACCGGAAACTATTCTATCACACACAAACAACCGTGGATCATACTATGCCTTAGTAGCGTCTACACTTTTGGAAATACAAAAGAAGAACCGCAGATCATTTGAGGTGCAGTTTTGTCAGTATCTCACCCAAAGCTGCTTGTCCATTTATTTTTGGACGTGAAGAAAAGCACCTACTTCTCTTCCAAAAGACAATGCCACCAGAAATCAGTGGGTATCTTTTTTTTTTTGCTGGCAGCAAACAGCCACGGCCATAGGGAACGTTAGCTGTTTGTGCTCAGCATTTCACCAGACAGCTTTGTCAATAAAGGATAATTAGATTCAGGATAAACAGTTCAGCGGCTTCTCAAACCTGAAGCAGTTGCATCAATCAGGTGCCTCGGAGCCACAAGCTGTAGGTAACGATATAACAGCAAATAATGTAAGTGAAGCTAACGTGTTACAGGTAGCTAGCAGGACCACTAACGATAGTAAACACTAACAACTGGCCTCAAACGCAGGCTTTGTAAAATATCAAAAGATCAAGCCTGTATTGATTGCGACTGTCCGTGAATGACAGAAGCGGAAGCTTTTAAGTTGCTTTTACAGCATAAGCCTACCTAACATGGTGGTCTGTTGATTGTGGCTGTAGCACTGCGGCTAAAGTAGCCAAGTTACACTTGCTAATGTTTGTGTCCTAGACATGCAAGAGTAATATCAGGGGAAAGTCAACAGAAGGTATGTTACCATAAACCTCATTTGAAGCAAACTTTTTACACTTGTTTCTAATTTGAATGCTTGGTGCAACTGTCCATGGTGGCGAACTTGCTGTCTGTAAGACCTGTATTGCAAGGGTTTGTCTCTGTGGTTGTTATGAATGCTCGATTACAGGTTGGATGCGAAACGACACATTTTGCGCGACAGATTAGTCAAAGTCAATGCAAAGATGCGAATACACGTGTTATGGGCACATTAGCCCGCTTTCACACTGGACGTGAAACAAATTCGCGCGACAGATTACATTCAAAGTCAATGCAAAGATGCAAATACACGCATTATGTTTTATTTAAGATTTGACAGAAGTCAGGAGATGATTGCAGAGGTGGCAAGGCACCTATTGTGAGGCAATCATCCCACAACATGTACAGACAATTGAACAAAGAGAAGAAAAAAAATAGTAATTTAAAATGAGACAGTATTCTAGCAAGTGTAAGTAACATCAGCGGGACAGACGGCCACGTGAACAATTACATTTGCCAACCCATGTACAGGAATCATCAGAAGAAAAATAGTTGTTAAACTTTTCTGTATAAAAATTAAATAACTTCAATTTAAAAGCAGTTGTAGCATCAGAAATTTGATAGAGGTGACTGGCGTTCCACAAATAAAATAATTTGTTAAAATAAGAATGGCGAGAAGTTTCAGTCCTAAATTTTGGAATTTTCATTAAAAATGTATCCTAATTTTGAAATGAAACAAAATGGTTATAGTTGATATCATATTCCCCCTTCAAGAATTTGCACAAGAAAACACAATCAAATATATCACGTCTGTAGCCCAGCGGTAAAAGATCGAGCTTCATTAGTCAGGCTTTGTAATTGTTTCCAACACAATTATTATAACCAAGAATGTATTTAGTGGCTCTCCATTGCACACCTTCAATATGAAGGAGAGATTTTTTTGATGTAACGGCCCAAGATTGGGTGTAGTATTCTAAAAGTGGTCTTATAAGCGAAATATACAGTTTTCGTTTTGTTCGAACTGAACATGAATGACCGTGAATGGGTGTGTTGAGCTGCTTTCACACCGGACGCGAAACAAATTTTTCATGCAACGGATTACATTCAAAGTCAATGCAAAGACAGTGCATTGAATGTAAGCTGTCGAGCGAAAAATGTGTTTCGCGTCCAGTGTGAAAGCTGCTTATTGCGCCCATTTTCCGCAAGCAAACGCTGGTCATTCCGACGCAATAAGTCAACCATTACCACGGGCAATTTCCAAAAAAGCCGTTTAGCCTGGAGCTTTCGCCCTACCAGCGCAGAATCTGTTCGTTACTCCATGCTAATGACACACCACAGCTATGAACATGGAGCAGCAGGTCCTTGTAATACACACCTAAGCAATCCATAAGTTGTTGGTATCCTTTTTGCTGTTCCTCACAGTCCATGTTTCCCTCTAAACTCAGACCCACCGGATTTCTACGGTCTCTGGTCTACACTTGGGTATGTCGACCCGCTCTATAAATGTGTCTGTATGGGGTGGATTCTAGCTTTCCCTCAACCCTAGCTATAGAGTGAAAATACCGACCATAGAAGCCGTAGGTAGCTTGAGCTGTCAGACTTTTGCACTGCGTCCTCCACTTTTGCCGGTGTGTTTATTAGAACAAGTTCATTTCAGTAGATCTATACACATGTACAGCATTTGATTGCGGAATTTCCCTGCCGATTCCTTAACTCAGATGGCAGACGCGTCTCACGTTTGACTCTAGGGAGGCGGACCCGGAAAACTGTGTTCTGCCCATTGACTGTATAAAACATGGACGTAGCCTCCGTGACGTCACCCATAGGTTTCTGAATATTCATTTTGAAGCTAATTTGGTCGCCATCTTGGCACTTATTTGACTCCGCCTACCTCCCGGATAATCCAAAAATGGGCAAAAAGGCAGGCCGTTGCTGGAGCTGACGCAGCCCAGTGGGCGGGCCAAATGGAGCTCATTTGTTGAAACACGCCCTCCATGCTCGCAGCTACCATGCTGGCTACGGCCTCCATGTTCGGTTGAAAACCTCAACCAGCCCGATGCTTCCTGGTTCGCAAAGGCTGAGATGCGAGGTCATATGTGTCCCAGTAAAGCAATAGATCCTGCTAAGTCACTTGTGGTGGCGGGTCGTACGCTGTTTATATTCATGAAGCGGTTTCAGGACGAAAGTTGTTCGTATCCGTGAGGCAATAGCGCGACGAACGCTGTACACCGCTGGGAAGTCGAGGCGGTTGGCTCACTGAGTATCAGAATCCCCCTAGTACGAGCGGGTGCTCGTCTTAGCTCTTCTACGCAGCTTAGCCCGGTCCCATTAACGGTAGTATGGCTATCCAAACGATAACATTGCTCTTCGTAACCTTACTGACAAACCTGACGGATCTTTATTTTCCTGCCACACTCTCGCACACTCTGATCGCAAGTATTATTACCCTACATTTTGACTTTGCAGAATGCTGAATTAATCGGTTGCTGTAGTCAGCATATGTGGGCTGATCAATACTAACGCTGCTGGGCGTCTGGCACGAAGGCTCCGTGGATGTTCCATCCGCTGCCCAGCTTAACTTATATATTAGCTAACGATACCACTGCAACGCGCGCATTTTATTTTTAAGCGCGGCGTGAAATCAGTGTTAATTTCGGGGGGGGGGGGGGGGGGGGGGGGAGAGCCTTTACTCTTATTGACACCGAATATAGCCGAACGTGGCTGGTTAGCAGCACTTGTTCGTTGCCGTCTGGCTTAATTGTTGCGTTAATGTGGTTAGCGAGTTTGTGGATGATGGACTTCATGTAGAAACACTTTTAGCGACAGCCAGCTAGCTTGCTAGATAACATGGGATGTGTTCAATTATAGCTCGCTAGTCTTTCTATTTACAATGATACGGTTCCGTAATCAACAAATCTATCGGTGGAGAACGCAGTTCTATATGGTACTGCTGTGTGAATCTACTGAGTGTATAACCGCGGCATTCTCCAGTCAAGGCTTCCAAATACTCCGAGGAATCAGATAAGGAGCCCCGTCAATTGGTAGCGTGCCATCGTGGTTCTATGGTAACTGACCAGCCAGTTACATTGGCAACCTGTTAGGGAAACCATGACGGTTTTCCAACAACTGACTGACAGCTTTTGTTCAAAAATATGTTAACGCTAAATTCAAACACTTTTCTGTTCTGCCTTTACTTCGCTGCATGCCTGTGTAATAACTGTGGTAGGCGTACGGGGAGGGGGTTACTGTATTCATTCTCTGGATAGTTGGCTAGAGAACGAACTAACGCTACTTCGTGTTGACAGCGAATTTTATATGAAATAATATTAGTATTTCATCATCTTACAAAATAGACCACAGACTCATAACCACACAGCAAGACATTATCACCCTGATATTCGATAAAAAAATCTCCAGTCAGAAACGCGGCCGATGGATCAAGTTCCGTATGAGCTTAGGTAAGATCACGGCTCAAAGACGATTAGAAAAGGCCAAGGGTTAGCGGCTAGGCTAGCTGAGCTGTAGTAACCCCCCTCCCTCAGACAGCCAGGCTAGGACCGCGGGAAAATTAGCAATAGAGACCAAAACCGTATTTTGTACCAGGCTTTAAACATGTTTATTTTTGCTGTAAAATTCGGCTTTTTAATATGGGGGTCAATGGTGATTGACTCGTTTCTGCCACCAGCCTCAAGTGGCCATTCGAGGAACTGCAGCTTTTGGCACTTCCGTATTTGCTTCACATTTCATCCTCGCAGGTTGCCGCTTGGTTCTGCCAAGTCCCGCCCAGTTTCGCCCTTAACAGAGCTGACCAATCAGATGAAAATGAGCACGGGGGGCATAGCAGAAGAGCCGCCAAAATGAGGTGTTTCTGGCATATACTGCAATGGACTACAAACGGGGTTTTTTGACGATGGCAGTATGAGATAAATAAGGACCCTTTTTTGGACTTTTTTGGAATGATCAGGAGTACTCTAGGGGAGTCCAAAATCAAAATATAAACTTGGAAATGTAGCATAATAGGTCCCCTTTAAACAAAACAGAGTCCTTCACAATAACTTTGTAGCACTTAATAAATCGCCAAGCATCTGAGCAAAGTTTTGACATTTCAATGAAACTGGCAGCTGACACTGGGGGGTAAAGTTTAAGGGCACGAGTTGCTCACATATGCACGCCAGATCTCCAGTTTTTCTATGGCCATTTCCTCACATCATGTGAAATCATGGCAAGCAAACGGAGTGCGTTATGAAAACCCAACTGCAGCAACGAGCAATTACGATGTCACTGTCAACTTCGGCCAACTCATACCTCCAACCGAAACAATTTTATTGCACCCAGACAAGCAGAATATGCTTTATTTCAGAGGAATGCCGTGTCTGATTTTGGCCCAAGATTTCATGTACAAAAACAATTCCACAAATTACGATAGGGACTGGGTTAATACGCAAACTCATTTTTTGTTTCTATTCAATAAAAAGTGCTATTTTAATTCCTACTAAATATTTAAAACATGCTTCACTGTTTTGAATGACATGTTTAATCAAAAATGTGTAGATTCAACTTCACTGGTATTTTTTCCCGGCAAACTATGATAGCTTCAACTACTGCTAATGTCGCTCAATAGCTCTGGTTTCAACCAGTTACAGCCTACAGTCCTAAACTGGAGGGCTGTAGCAGGTTTAACTCCAGTTCTGGAGGCGGCAGTTTCAACAGGTTTTACTCTAGTCATTGGAAACTGTAATGTCTGTAGACTGCAGGTTTCATTTGAGCCCCAAAGGGCTGCAGTGTCTACAGGTTTAACAGCAGTCCTGAAGGGCCTCACTCTGTATGTTTAATGCCAGTACTATAGGGCCAAACTGCCTACAGTTTGGAAACAAGTTCTGGGCGGCTGCAGGGTATGCCAGTTTAACCCCAGTACTGTAGGGTCACACTGTCGAGAAGTTTAACTCCAGTTCTGGAGTGCTGCAGTGTATGCACATTTAAATCCCATTCTGTCGGCCACCTTGTCATCGTGTTGAACTCCAGTCCTGGTGGGAATGAGTTTCCACATTTTTTTTCTTTTAAATCCAATCACTAGCCTTTGTGGACACAAACTGCGAGAGCTACTTAGCCCATCTTGGGTGCTGAAGTACACCAAAACCCTCCACAACTGAGAGTTCAATACTTCTGTACTTCAGTGAACAAAAAAACTTAATCAGGACAGCAGGTTAAAGCAAACACATGCAAGTTAAGCATAGGCAATGAGGATGTTGTGGACGAATGCCTTGAGCGTCAGAGGGTTGTTGATTGCAATGCGCTTTTATGGTTATTATGAACCATTAGCTGATTTATATGCTGAGTAAGTAATAGCCTGCTTGAGGCTAGCATTTACATCCCCTGTGAAACTGTCAGAGACTAGAAAGAGTACAAGGATACCAAGACAATTCAGAAATTCTTGAATATCACAAGGTTAAATGAACTCATATGCCTATGCATACGGCTGTTGCCGTAGCTAATGATAGGGTTCCCAAGGTGGTGTTTGTTCAAAGATGATGAAATATGCATAATATTTGAAGCACTATGTTCTTAAATCAATGAATCAGGTCAATATGCATTAAAAAAGACTGCTTTGAGAACATTCATAAAGTCAATCTGAACACTTCCAGATTTTATTGTTGCAGGAAGGCACTGTCATGAAAAATACCAGTCACAAAGGCTGAATCTATGATAGTTCTGCCCTGCAGTCCCTCCCCCTCCTGCTGTCTTCGCCTCCACTTCAACGAGCCTTGAAGTGGAGGTGAAGTTTAGACTATTTAAGAGCTGCACTGCCAATTGGCAGTGCAGCTGCATTCTGGTGTTTTTAGCTCTGTGTTGTGTGTGTGTTGCTGCTCCCCTGTCTGTTATTAAAAGTATATTTATTAAACATCTTTTTTTTTGTGTAACCAAAGTCAGGAGACATGGGAGAACAAGCGGGCACACAGCAGGAAGGCGAGGGTCTCAATTCATTGCAGCAGGTTGCGACGGCACTATAGCACGGTAGCACAGAATCACACAGTGATTACACGGGCAGAAAATATGGTCCCAGCCATACAGAATCACTTTCCATTCAGTCGCGTTTTTCAAACTGCATTCGGTAATGTACATAGTTCATTTACAGCTCTCATAAAATCTAAATAAACCTACACAGTAACATTCCATAATGTAAAGCATTTCACTTGCGCCTCTTATCCTGAATTATCCTGGCTGCCGGACATGAAGCATTTCGCGTCGAACACAGTGTGTGTGTATATTCAAAAATATAAACTTTAAAATGACCTGGGGTTGAGGTTGATGCATGCAATTTGACTGCAAACTTGTGGAAAATTGTGTTATTCCCGATTTTGCCTTACCGTTTCTTGGAAACTATGAACGATTTGTGCATTCTTTATGATAGTAATAAGCTCATATTGTAGAATATGCATTAAAAATCATAAACATTTGTATTGATTACTTTTTATGCTATAGCTCATAAAATTTGGCACTTTATAAAATGGTGTGAAATGGAAAAGCAAGTTCAAACACCCAATATATTTTGGGCATTCATTCTAAAACTCTTATTACATATCTCATTAATATGGGTGCCAAATATCATTCTTGCCAGTTATGTTTTGGGGCTGTTTTAATTCAAGAGGTCAGGGGCACTGGTTAAGATTATTGGCATAATGAAAATCACCAAATACAGGATATTTTAGCTTGCAATCTGGTTGCCTCTGCCAGAAGGCTGGGACTTGGTCGCAGGTGGACTTTCAAACAAGACGATGACCCAATGTATACCTCAAGATCCACACAGAAATGGTTCTGTGACAACAAAATCAATGTTCTGCAATTTCTGTCTCAGTTCACGGACCTCAATCCATTTGAAAACCCGTGAGCGGATTTGAAGAGGGCAGTTGATAAATACAAACCCAAGAATGTGTAGGATCTTGCAAGGTTAGAGGAATGGCCCAAAATCCCCCAATGTGTGCCTTAACCTTGTCAAAAATTACTGGAAAATACTCCATGCTGTTATCCTTGCCAGAGGTGGTTGCACTATATACTAAATGAAGGGTGCCAATAATTATGAAACATTGATTTTGTTGAAATTCATTTTGTATTAAATTATTATTATTTCGGCTGATTTCATCATCAAAAAAAAAAGTATTCCACACATGTTGCTATATTCCATGACTATAATTTTATTGTTTGTGCATTGCCAGTCAGGGGTGCCAGTAATTTTTGTGCCCACTCTAGTTACTGCTCTTCTGTAGAACTGTGTGAGCAATGCATGGGGTAAGACAGTGACTAGGTCTTTTGCAGTATTGTGTGTCATTTATGTAAAACAGTCACTAGTCTCCAGTAGGCATATGTAGGGTATAAAATGGTCACTAGGTCATCTGTAGTTTTGCGGGGCATGATAGGTTTAATAGTCAATGACACAGTCAAATGACTGGTGATAAACATTTTTATTCTTAGACTTTTACAATCAATGTTAGTATAGTAGTCATATCTATGTCATTGTCATTGAAAAGTTTCTCACAATTATTGTGATCACAGCACCATAGATCAAACTTTTTGATACAAACTACATACATAAGAATATGTTTTTTTTTTTTTTTTTAATCTTTGGATAATACATAATAACAAGCACCTTGTTAACCAGCCAGAGTGCCCTAATTTTTACCACAAAGGGTATACATTTCAAGTATGAATTAATAATACAAATATTTTATAAGTTACAAAAACTTTACTGTTAATGAAAAAGGATAAGATAGCAGGTATTTAACGTTAAATCTTCTACAAAATGTATGGCACATAGTGCATCAAGTATTCTTTTCACTTCTGATACAGACCTCATAAAGAATTGCCTATCAAACAAGATTGATAGCCATAGTCAATCTAGCTGCTCTCTGAATTTAATCAGGGATATTTTAACTCTGTAATTAAAAGTAGCTGCATCGTCAAACAAAAATTGTTCTAATCTGCAACGACAAAACACCTTTGGTTAAAGCAAAAAAAATAAAAAATACAAACAAACAAACAAACAAAAATCCCAAGCACTTTAAAAGAGGGCATGGCATGTTGTAAGGTATTTTTGCACATCGTAATTACATGACATGTAACGTCAAATCTCAAGTTAGTCTTGAGCTTCCGTAAGCACCGATTCTGATTGTAATTATGGTAGTTTGCTTCTCAATTAGAGGTAATTTCAGTAGTTAAAAGCACCATAAGAACCTATGCTGTAGGGTTAGTGGTTCCTCTCCATCAGCAAGACATAACACTTTTTTTTTTGAGCGATGTGTTATAAAGAAATGGCTTTCCACAGCAAGTGGTTGTCAGTATTGAATGTTTCTACATGAAATACAGAATAAATAGTCAAACATAAATATTTTACACCGTACATATAAAACGCATCTCATGTACATACACATGCTAGTGAGAGGTAGTGTTTTAACGCCCCTGGACCAGTCATTTATCATAAGACTTACCCTGGTGAAACATGATAGGCTAAACTTCCCCCAGTTTGTTTAAGTAGACTCAATCACAGGATAATCGCTGTCGTCAGGTCTAATTCCACCACTGACCCACTGAAGCTAGAAACTAATTTGCAAGACCCTGCTCTACACTTTGCAAGGTTAACACAGACTTATTAAAAGGGGCTTGGGGGATTTTAAAAGGCTACTATGAAATTTTGTAGTTTTTGTTTTTTTCAGGTTATGAAATGCAAACAGCTCCAGTGGTCAATCAGATCATACCTCGTCCTGTAAAGGACTTTGTCAACAGTAGTTTAGAACAGTACTTAGTATGATCAAATAGAATTAAAGCTCTGTTTAACATTACATGGAGTGTTCAGAACATTTTTGATGGATGGGAAGACCAATATGTTGGTCAAAATGTTAACACACTGGTCAACCATAGACCTTTATGATCACATAATGTTAAGAATGCACACACCATGTCGAATAACGAGACTCACAATTATTTGGACAGTGATGCAATTTTCAAGGGCTGTGAGTCCGACATTGTCTAACTGACAGCAGGTACCCTCAAATTTAAGTGTAGGCTGACCGCTTTAATGTCAGGGTATGTACATTCGAGCGCATGCCTCTGTCCAAATACTTATGGACCTCACCGTATACTTCAAAATCATTTCATCCTGCATCCTTCTTAATAGAGATCTGTTGCCATTGTTTGAAAATGTTCCCAATGAGATGAACACCCTCTGTTAACCTGGACAGGACTGATTCTGTACGCAAGCACAGTATAATGTTCAGTGTAAAATGAACTCTAATAGAACACATGCATATATAGGCCAGAATGGACTAATTTGTACTCTGCAGGAGATAAAACAACATCATTTTACCCAGTCCATGGAGCAAATAAAATCATGCTATTGCAAGCAAAATAAAACCCAGAACACCAGAATGGTTCTTGAAAGACGTGTAGCATTGCCAAAACGCGTTCCTTTCTATCACGAGATCATTGTCTTGTTTGATTCAAGACAATTGTATCTGAATTCAGGACACATTGAGAGATCAGATTCTATTGATGTGGGAAGGGAAGTTAACATCCATTTCCATTTTATCTTATTCATGACCTGTGGATTTAATAGAACATGATTTTAAAAAAGGAAAAAATGTGAACGGATTGCTTCCATCAACTTTGTGGACAAGCATCCAAATGCGTCACTTTAAAAGAAAACAAAAACCTTTACTCAGACTATTGTAATTGAAACCATGTCTGCTCTTAAAGTCTGGCGCATAAAAAAACACATTTGGCAACAATTATGGTTTAAAAGAAAACCAAAACTGACAATTAAATTTGGCACGTCTCCATAGGTCATTACGCCGAGAGGACCTGCATGTTTAACGTATAGCTGCCTGGAGGGACGTTGGGGCTTTAAAATGAGCAGTGGGCGTGGTCGAGTGTTTGCGTGCAAAGCCGATTGGCTCAACCCAGGAGATTCTGTTTTCTTGCTTTTAGCCCGTGCTCATTGGACTTGGACCAATAGCCCGGAGTGGGAGTGCGGACCGCACTTCCCGCAAAAACCACCACAGCGACCGTAGATTCTAGTGCCGTCCTACAAGGAAATGGAGAAAGAGAAAGCGGCGGTTGAAGAGTGAACGAGTGAACTGAGAGTGAATGAACGGCTTTCCTCATCATTATTTTAAAAATAAGTGAAACCTAAATGTGTAACACCATCAGATACAGTTTGAGCTTAAGTACTTTATTTTTCTGAGAAACGCATTGTTTCGTGCCAATGAATGGTGAAATATTCTCATGCACTGTAATACATGCAAAAATATCCAACAATTTCCAGTTGCATTTGCTCAAAAACAGCCATTTTAGCCATTATAAAGTGTTGAGTTCATGATGTGAATCTTTTCATCCCAAAGTGACATCACTTCGCACTTGAGTAATCCATTAAAATTCACTGGTTTGAAACTTAACCAATCACAAAGTTATTCTAAATCGCCCCCTTCCTCCTGAAATGCCCATTACGGCTATACAGATCACGAGAAAGGTCCGATGAGTCGATTCAGCAATCTTTGTTTTGCAATTTATCCTATGCATATTAATTTCACCATTCGAAAATTGGTGGATGCTTCAGAATAAATTCAATTCTGAAATATCACATCAATTTATAAGATTGATTCTGCGTTCTCTCTGACTGAAACCACATTTGTGTTTCACTGGACTGTCAAATTTTACTAGTTTTGCAAACAAATTTGATGAATTAAATCTTACTACAGGGCAGAACTTCCATCCTATCTTGGGATGCCGCCTACTGACGTCCCTGGTGCCCTGGGTGAAATGCTTTGTGGGTAGTGGTGTACTTACCTCTGACCGGTGAACTTTAACTGTTACATAGTTCCCGTGAGGGACCCATTTCACAGATTCAGCCACCGTCAGCCCTGTTCCTGCTAAATTAATGCTGAACTGTCCCTGTAGGGATGGAAGCTCAGGTTAAACCAGAAGTGAAATAAAACATACCTGTTTGACAAAACTTTAAATGTTTTCAAGTTACAAGTTTTTCCAAACTCAAGATATTATCTCAAAATCCACCGAAATTCACAGACTTGGAAAAATTGTTCAGTGAGCCATGTTGGAAAGCATCAAATACAGTAATATAGAAATGGTTTCAAAAAGCCTTCAAATGAATGCTGCTCGAGTATCAAACCGCTGAAGTCCAACCAAAACCACCAATTTAAACAAAAAGCACACACTTTGGCAGGGCTTACATCTAACTAAGGAATGACTTGTATGATTTTGTAAATTATATATCATTTACGAATAAAAATTTTCAAGATCATTGGCAGTATCTTTAATTCTACAGCGACAACTGGACATTACACATGGGTTCATTTAAGCTAGTGACACATTCTGTAGTGTGACATTTCTCCCCATTTTTCCACAGCCTAGACATCTTTTGAAATGTAACAAACTCATTTTTTAGAGCAAAGTGGCACTTTGGAAAAGGTATTTTCCCATTTTTTAAAATTTTTTATTTGTTTGTTTTTTCCAGCACTTGAATTTACATTAAAAAAGTTCTCAAGAGTACGATTGAAGTTGGGTTTTCCGAGATGTTCAATGATTCTGAGGTCGAGGTCTGCTTTACTGTACCTACAGAATAAACCTACATTGCATATAGGGAAATTCAGCGCTTATTTTTTTTGGATTGAGAACTCCCAAGGATTTTACGAACAGCGAAAATGTGTGCTGAAGATGAAGGTATACGTATATGTCCGTATATACTTCAATTGATTTACACACTGACCGAGCAAAACTTTCAAATTTTCAGAGGACATTGAATTGACCACAGGACCGTCTTGCTGTGAATGGATAGTGCTGGCCACTCAACCACCTTATTACCATTCCATTAACGAAGGCAAATCTTGCGAATGTGGGCAGGGCGCGGCATTTCCTACCTGCGGACACTTGGCGGCGCTGTAGCAGTCTCCCGCTGTGGCGAAGGGCACTGCTCGTCCAACAGGAGTCTGGGAGAACTGCAGATCTGTGGCTATGGACGGCGGAGAGAGAAGACTTACTGCCCCTGCTGGCCACATTTGGTACTTACAGGCACAGTGGCAAACAACTATGAAATAGCTATGTAGATCTCCAAATTCAATTTCAGAGACTGACACTATTCAGAACAGAAAACAGGACTATTTGATGTGTCACCAAGTATGAAAAATGTGGTATTAGTTTCCAGATATAGGTGTGCAGTTTCTCACAAGGTTGTAACTTCAGCCAAAGCCTGTACTGAGAATAACTATGAAGGGTGCCATTTACAGACAGACAGACAGACAGACAGACAGACACACACACACATACACACACGAACATAGACTTCCTCGTCTCTCTTCCATATGTTATTCTATAGTATTCTGTCCATCCTGCACTCTAACACTGTTCATGACTATCATCCACTCCTCTTGCTCCCTCTCTCAGCTCTTGTGAAATGGACCTAACTCATTTTCCTGGAACTCAAATCCTCCAGCCATCTTGAAGTCATTATTGCAGTTATTATTGTTATTGTTATATTTTTCCCCCCTGGGGAAGTGGGCGGTCATACGCTCTCTCTGACCTGCAAACAACATGGAGCGAGTCTCCCCTGTCCTCTGTGGGATGGGGACGGACGCCCAAAATCCCTAAACATGCAGGAGTGTGCTAACCCGAGCACAGCACCCAAGGGACGATCGCTGTGGAGTTTATGCAGTCTTAAATCTGCATGTGTACGAACACAATCACAAATACTCTCGCAGATACACACTCACAATATCTCTCTTATACACACACACACACACACACACACACACACACATATACACATACACACATCCTTGTATTTATATCTTTGTGAGGGCATTACATTGACTTCCATTCATTTTTCTGTGCCTCTACAGCCGATCCCCAATCTTAACAATAAGCAATGTATGCCTAACCCAAAACCATACCCTTACCTTAACTAGGGGTGGGAACGTGTACAAAAAATTCTAAACGTGTGCACATGCCATATAATTCTTCAGTCTTCAGAGTTTGTGGATTTTGACCGATATACAACCATTAGAGGGCACTGTGACCATTCCAATAACACAGTCCCCACATCCATAAACGCAGTTATCAGTCAGATAAGTTTATTAAATCAATAGACGGTAACAGCGAATTTGTAGGTTACTACAATACAAAATTACAGCCTACATCAGATAGGCATAAAATCACAATTAAATGAATAATGTTAGGCCCTTTCACCATAGTAAATGATTTAACCATAAACGAAAATCATTAGAGATGCACCGAATTTTCCGCCACCGAAAATTTTTCGCCGAAAAAGGCAAAAAAAATGCATTTTCAGTTTTCGGACTTATACACCGAAACAATATGCCGAAACAGAATGTTGTGATGACGCAAGCAAAAACTGGGGCCTGCACGCTTCTGTCTGTATGTTTTAAATCAGGGGGCGCACCACCGTCTCCACGTTATGGCACTAAAGTCCCCGAGTGCAGAATTGCAATTTCTGTTTGACACAGTCCTGATGCATAGGATAGCAGCTGGTGTTGTGTCCGATTCGGTTGCACATTAAATACGTACCACATAAAAACAATGATATCCGTAAAAGGCACAGAATTTTATAGACAATGGCAATATGTTCTCAAGGCATTTGTGTACCATTAGTATTCCATAATGTAACTACAACCCCTTGAAAAATATGGAATCACCACACGGATGTTAATTTACCTTTTTTCCTTCATAACAAAGAAGCAAATAACACGAGATAAAACAATTATTGTTTATTAGCTTAACATGCAGGCGTCATTTAACATTTCACTTTGAAAGTGAAGGCAAAACATGTGGCAAACGAGCAAATTGCGGGAGATGGCAGAGTATTAGAATGTATCGCTTTATGATGCGTCATCTCATCTGTGATACCTCTCCCCTTCCTGAGAACAAAATGCTTCATCAGCTCCCGTAAAGTTATTTTCCGCGCAATTTTCATAGAATAGGGGCAGCATAATAACTTTCTCAAGGGGAATTGGGGAAACAGAATTGGACACAACGCCGTTGCTTCTAATTTCGCTACGAACAGGATCACGGACAAATTAACGCATTTCATAAATGCAGCAGCTTTGGTGAACAAACGCAACCTTGTTTGAAAGGCAATGCACAGTATATTTATCAAGCTGCCTAAAACAACACACGTTTCAAAACTACGATCTGAAGTCCTGTTTCAGTGATGGAAAGTGATGTCTGTTTCCAAGCGATAATGCGGAAGCGAGTTGTCTATCGCAGCCAGTTCTCTCTGACCTGGGCTGCTGTTGTCGTCACGCAACATATTTTACAATTTTTCAGCAGCCAGTAATAGGCCAGTCAGTTATAGACCTGCAGGTTATTCATGAGTGGGGCCAATTTAAACATTTTATTTATAATTTTATTTCATTTTATATTGTGCTTTGTTGGAATGTCAGTGCTAAATAAATATTTTCATAATTTTGTAATTGATTTATTTTTTGAAGCGTGAATGTTAATTTATGCCATTGCAGTGCCTTGACTTTAGTTAGGTAAGTACACAGTCATAGCCATAAATGCAATGATACTAAAAATTGGCATAATTTCTTTCGGTGTTTCGGTTTTCGGCCAAGTGTTTCTCATTTTCGGTTTCGGCCAAAAATTTTCATTTCGGTGCATCCCTAAAAATCATCATTTTGACAAGCAAGAACATGAATGAATTCTCTCAGTTTAGCTCTGCTTTTTTTTCGTCATGTTTATTATTGTAATGTACCTTTTTTGTAAATTTTAACAGCAAACTGCATCCTTCACTAACAGCAGGAGCTGCGTCTCACTATCATTATGTTTCATAGCGTCATTAAAGTGAATTGTAATTGAGGAGGAAAAGCAGCTGATAAAGTAAATTAAGAAACATTTTTTACATCCACAAACCAAAAAAAAAAAAAAAAAAAAACTGTGTTTTCCGTGTTCTCATTCAAATAACAAAATGAATATGCTTTTCTTTTAACGAACAAATGCGAATATGACATTGTGCTCGCAAATATAGGCTATCGGCTGACAGAACGTACGCCAAAAATGTAAAAAATACACAGTGAACGATACGGGAGATAAAATAATGAGCTAATAACCAATCGTGTTTTAAAGCAACGTAAAGAGGAACTGAGCGTGGAAACAATGGCTCTTTCTGAATAGTCTTTTTTTGCTTAGGAAAGTTCCTAACTCCTAGAAAATTATCTGGAAGTATTTATGAGGCAGTCATGATGAGTGTGTTCGGATTCTTTAAATGTTAAGGAAAGGTGCTTCAACGCTTCCCAATTTATAACCTTTAGCATAGGGTACACTGAAGCATCCTTTTCGAAAAGAAAGGAGGAAATTCTATCCCGCAATTCCGCGATGACCGTCCATCTGGCCAATCACTAAAACAAACACACATGACGGGCAGGAGGTGGGTTATCACTGCGCCTATTGTAAGTGCATTCGGTATCACATATAAGCGCAGTTCTCTCCATAAGCTGTAAAAGAGCCCCTTTACACCTTTCCGTACCTCATGACATTTTACACAGGTTAAAGAAAAGTGGTTAGGAATTAGACAATTGAACTTTTTTTTTAAAATGTTTTTTAAGAAATGTTTATGATTGACTAACCATGTACACGTGTACATGTTTACAAGTCCCACCCCTAACCTTAACCTATCCCTAATTCTAACGTAACCCCTAACCTTAACTAATAAGTCAACAATTTGCCTACGTAGTTGTGACGACCGGCCGAAATGTCCTCACTTCCCAAAAATGTCCCCACTCTGTAGGAAAAAAAAACGTTTTTTGGTCGTCATTTTGTAGTAAGTACAAGAACACACGCGCGCACACACACGCGCACACACACACACTTTCACACACACACGCTCTTCTTCCCTCACACACAAACATACATACTCTCGCATTGATGAACACACACAAATCTTGCTAACACACAAATTGTTTCACATAATCTCTCCTTCACACACAAACACACACAAATACTCACACGCACACACCATCTCACTCTCACATGCACAAACTCTCACACATATACACACCCTCTCTCTCTCTCACACACACACACACACACACACGCACACACCCTCAAACATACACATACAATCTCTCTCGCACACACAAATACATCCATACTCTACTTCTTACACAAACATACATACTCTCGCAGATACACACAAGCAATCTCTCTTTCACGCACGCACGCACGCACGCACGCACGCACGCACGCACGCACGCACACACACACACACACACACACACACACACACAGACACACACAGACACACACACACACACACACACACGCACACGCACACGCACGCACGCACGCACGCACGCACACACACAAACAAACTCCCATACACACATATAAACACACACACACGCACGCACGCGCACACACACACACACACACCCACACACACACAGTTGCACTCACACTCACAGGCAAAAAGTAGCTCATTTCTCGGCACTTCATTTGACATGAGGGCCCAAGACAGCATTCAAGGGGGTGAGAGGATAGTGTGGTATTTGGGGGAATCAATGTCTGGTCCCCACACAGGTCAGGATTCAGGGAAGTGGTGATATGATATTTAAGGAGTGAGGGCAGGAGAGGTTTGACAATCACTTAATTAACGAGTTTTATGCTAATTAAAGACTCACTGATGATGCGCATGGTGCTGATGTCCAGCCGCACCCTGTGGAAGAGGGTGTACCCAGCAGCGGGGTAGTCATTCCGGCACGTTCCACAGTCCCTTTGGCGGCTCCCATTAAACGGACATTCAAATGGGTTCTGCAGCCTGTGGGACACATGGGTTATTCAACCACCTCCCCTTCAGAAGCACAAGCCACACCCCCTGCATGCAGGGCACCCACAGTTGAGTGATATACAATGATGTTTGTAGGTATTTGGACAGCAACAAATTTTGCTTTTAGGCTCAACAACCCAGCTCACTGGATTTGAAAACAATGACTGAGAGGTGAAAACAGAAAATGTCAGCTTTCTGTCTAGCGTAATGGGTATTTATGTTCACATTTAGTGAATTACAGTAGACCTCACCTAAACCGTGTGCATAATACACGGAAACTTGCTCATACCAGACAACAGGTCAAGCCCCGATTTTTCTGAAACTTTTTTCCATTAAATAAAGGATGAATATACCGGATTTTGAAGAACGGAATTTCGCTTACATCAGACAAAATGTCCAGTCCAGTCACAATGCATTTAAATTAAAAAGCACTTGTGTATACCGGACAAGCTGGTTTGCAGCAGGCACATGCACAGTTGTAACAGAGCAAAGAAATGAAGTTTGGCTTTCCTCTTCACGGAGACTGAAACTTGAGCTGTTTTCCATCCCAGTTGGAGCAACATGCAATATCATTCTCACTGTTATAAACTTGCACCTTTTTTGCCAGTTAATTGAACTGGAACTGTTTTTTTCCAGTTTTTTTGACTGTAATTTTACAATCAGTTTATAACAGAGATTCTGTGTATGTTAACTGTAAACCGCAGTTAAATGAGCACAGGACTCTTCTTACAGTTAAAATAACAATGAAACAATGTGTTAATTTAACTGTTAAATTCAATTTATAACAGCGTTGTTATCCATTGTGTCAGGGCAAAGATGGACTAAAGGAAGAACAAGTAGGTATGTGCACTTCAGAATAAAGTTGTTCCGATATTGATACACAAAGCATACATAGAAATCCATACATGTATATACCGGATATAATCAGTTATACGCATATAGCAAATATAATTTGCCATATGCGTATAACGGATTTTGTCCGTTTTATGGACACAGTGGATTTTGCTTATAACAGACAAAATGAGCTGGTCCAATTGAATCCTTTATATGAGAGTTTTATTATATTTGGAAATAGTGGTCCTTTAAAATCAGCATCATTTTTCAAAATACTTAGCAGATTACGCTCCAAAAACCCTGATACTGGCTCAGGTCCCTCTATAAAGTGTTTCACTAGTGTTGCGTGTTTCACCACACTATCCTTCATTCATTATCAATGATCCACGACCCTGCTCCAAAGTTGCAAGGACATGACCTTATAAACCAGATAATCCTTATACAGCAAATAATGATTCTATAAAAGCTATTCTAAAGGCTTACAGAGTCCTTACAGCGCCTCATGCAGTATATTATAATTCCTTATAAATCACATACAACCCCACATAAACCATATAATAAGGCCTTCTATACGTAAGGGATAATTAACGAGAAGGTGTGCATTCCACGGTTTTAATGCACGACGCGGAGGCAAATAACCACCCGACGCGAAGCTATGGGTGGTTGCCTCCGCGAAGTTAAGCACAATCCACCATTAAGTATATTAAAATGGCTTAATAAGCAGATTACGATGCCTTATTAACTAAATTATAAAGGTGTATGAATTCCTTATAGTTCCTTGCAAACTACATTGTACATGAAAATTCCTTATTCATTATAATGCGGATAAAGTCCTTATAATCCTTTGTGAACTTCTGTCTATTATAATGTTTTATAAAAGAATATTATATTGCCTTATTAACTACTTTATAATAGTGTTTAAAATCTATATAATCCCAGTAAAATATATTATAATGCTTCATTATTAATGATAAATAACATTAAGCGGGCTTGCACAATGTGAAATAATTCCTAATAAAGTACGCTGGTACTTTATTAGGAACGCCTGACAATACGCCACGGTGCCGGTCACAGAATTTCTTCTTTTCATCATTACCACTGGCTATATTTGAAATATTCCTAATAAAGTCAAAAAGGCTACTCAATGAAATTGTGCGGTCTAAGCCTACGGTGGGACACAACACGAAAATGAGGATGAAAAAAGGCAGGTAGAATTATCAAGCTGTATTGAAGAACCGACATCAAAGCACTAATCATCCCTGCAAGTAATAATTAATGCACACCTGTATCCATAAACCTCTGAGAAGTTGTCGGTATGACCACTCCGTAAGGTCACATACTCTTTTGGGAAATTGGTCCGCATTTCAGCGCAGTATATCTGAAAGACAAAAACAGAGCAGCAACGACATGAAATCGGAAACAAAAGGTACAATGACCCACAATTTAACGGTTACAGAAATTAGCAATAAAACCGCCAATAAAGACATTTTAGCTTAAGTCCTTGAGAAAGTGAGCTATTTGAGCATAAAGATGAAGAAAATTATATAATTTTTTAAAATATTTCAAACATTTTATTATCTTTGTTCAAGAAGGCAGTTATTTTACTCTTTGTTTAATCAAGTCATGCTTGAGCAGCATCAGGAAAAGATTTATTCTTCCAACACTTTGAACCGATGCCCTGCTGGGGTTGACCCACCTGGATGATTCGGGATTTGACCCTCAGGTAATGTTCACCATCTGTTCGCACCCTGTTCTTCACCTGGACATCCCGGCAGGTGGTGTGGAGTTCGCCTGCGATTCAAGAGAAGAGCGAGGAGCAGTCACTCTAGTATTTGTGGGAATGCGCAAGCATTGCAACCACGAGGCCGACTCTCCGAGGTGTAAGGTACTAATTCAGAAGTCCTCCCCAGCTCTTTATTTCAACAAGCAGCATTTTGTTTGGATTGAAATTCTTCGACCAGGAAGTAAAACTAATTTTTGACTTCGGCTGGCGGACACAAATGGTTGCATGTTTACAGTCCAGTCGGACACACTTTCAGACACTTTTATAACATGCTGCACATTACCGTATTTCCAAGAAGGTACACAGAAAAAGTAATTTATTGAAATTTTTTGGTTCTATGTTTGCGGTTCAAGCACAAACCAGAAAGGACTCGCCAATCAGCATTAAGACCAGACTGGGGTATAATGACCCTAATCCATACACGTCGTGTGGATTTATAAACTGAGCATTTTGCCAAATACAACAATTACTGCAATCTGCTTGAGGTTCACGATCTGCAAGGAATAAAACAATTCATCTCAACATCTGGATCCATCTGAGAGTGAAGACCTTAGACTAAACTGATCATGCTTCTGGCAATACATCAAATTCGGTATAATCAGGCATTGTGTGAATAATCCATCGCCGCATGGATGAAAAATGATAGAATAATTATTCGCTATTTAGATTGGAAGGATTATTTTTCCGAAAGAATCTTTCACCAAAGGATTACGCAAGTCTCGGCCTCACGGAAAGGTTTAGCACACCTTGTCCAACTTTCTGCTAAGATAATGGATGAGTAGGGTTTAAATGGTCAGCACAAAGCCAAACACATGCTGGTATACAAAGTGTACAAACAAATATAATTTCCAAAGAAATGGCACAAACGACCCGTAGCAATGTGTACTTAAAGAAAAAAGTCAAGAAAAGAGCACGTTTACGTTTCCTGCCTCATATTTATGAAAGCTATGATTTCACTGGCACGTGCAAAGCACTTTTTTAATAACTGCACTATGGGCCTCTACACAGGAACCTGGCTCAGATACAACAAAACAGTAATTTAAAAGCACGGTTTACAAAAATTATTGGCACTGATTTCAAAGTGTGGAATGGAGAAATACATGTCAACTAAGAAAGTGTGGTGAACACATGACCAATCAATAAAAAGAAATAAAAACATACTGACTGCAGAGTTGCCATTCTTTTCCCTTTAACACAATACAAATATATACAAATATCCCAGAATTCTTTGACTGCAGGCCTAGAGGCCATCATAAATAGAATCTAAAGTGCAAAAATGCTTGGCTTAAACAAAGTTTTTTTTTTGTTTAATTTTTGACACTGAATAATGTTGGCAGTTGCTAACAGAAAATTTCCTGAGTTGCTGGTGAGTCACATCAACACTATAACATTTTCACAGAACGTTACTTAATGTTGTGAGAACATTGCGCACAAGCTAGGAGGTGGTAAAGGTGCTAATCGGCCTTACACTCGCTCTCCTGACAGGCCGCTCTGGACTCTGGCCGGTCGATTGGACGGCAGGCCTTGGAGGGCTGGTCTTTAGGGGTCAAGCACTCCACCCTGCGCTCCATGACCCCAGCTCCACACGTCTGAGAGCACTGCAGGACAGAGGGGGGTGCAGGCCAGACATCACGCACATTATTAACACACCACGCTTAGAGTCATGTTACACACTGTCAGAAACATCACTCATATGTCATGCTTGGAGACATGTTACTCAGACTATGAGCAATATGGTGTAAAAACAATATGGTGTAAACATCATGTTGAAACACAGTTAAATACTGACAGAAACATCATTCATAAGTCATAAGAGAAATGTCACATTTAATTCCCTTGCAGATTTAGAGACACAAATGTATCACTATGCCAATGATGGATAATGCAGGTTTGCGTTAGACTCAGCGATAGTAATTAGTAGGTTCCATACTGAAATGCACTGAAGAATGCATGAAAATCATTTGTTGCAATCAGTGAGCAGACACAGCATACTCAAACAGCGTGCCCGAACCATACACACACACACACACACACATATGCGCGCGCGTACACGTACATACACAGCAATGCACGTAAGTGCACGCACACACACACACACACACACACGTGTAAAGAGAGACACACCTTGCTCCAGGGGCCGACCTTCCAGGCCGCGGCAGCAGGGCAGGGCCGCAATTGGCAGTGGCGGGTGTCGGGGGGATGGGGTTTGGGACAGTTGGCATGCGGGGGGGTCTGGGGGGTGAAGGGGCGGGGGTCCTCTGAGGGGTGGAGCTCAGAGCACAAGACCATCCTCTGCTGATACCCCGGGCCACAAGTCACTGAGCACTGCAGAGAGACAACCAAAACAGCTTAATACCTCATTTCATCAACCCTGGGAAGAGAAAACCACAAGGGGCTAATACTATATTTAGTATTTATTTAAAGTACAGTGAACAGTGGGCAGAGAACACCATAAGGGGTTAATATCTCAGCATTGCAGAGCCGCTTGACTCAGAAGAAGGGGGGTGATTTTGGACACAATCTGTGTCAAAGGGTCACAGATTAGTCTTCACATTAATCCAAACAGTGGAGTATCCTGACAACGAGCAAATGACTAACGTTAGTCTACAGCTCACCGGATACTGGGGACAGCCCCACAGTGGGCAAAGAATTTACATTCATGTGCAGGTCAATAAGCTTATTTGACGTGAAGACCTTGAGAGACACAAGCACATGATTTTTTTTCAGGTTGCCGACACATCTTTGAAAAGTTTTCCTCCTAAATGAGGCAACAGGAAGTAAATGTAAGTAAAATTGCAAATTTCAATGCTGCAACATACTCACCACAACCTCACTGCAACATTGTCAGAACTTTCCAAAAATATTTTGTGCCCGCTGGATAACTACAGTGGCTGGTGTGTTTAGCAGACACACGAGGACAGGCAAATTATACACACCGTTATAGCTATAAACATTGGAGATAAAGTTTGTTTTGTTTAAATTGAGGCAAAGGTGACAGTGATGGGATTGTGGATGATGTCCAGCCCTTTTAACTTGGCTAAATAGTCTAACACTGCCTGATACATACACAGCCTATGCCCACTGCATACAGTTATTGGCCTAAGGGGCTGAAATCATGTCAAAAACAGTTTGAAAATGAAAGGAAATAATGAAAGCTAATGAAAAAAGGTTTTTTTTTTAAGTATCTGTATGCTTTTACATTTCACGTGGTTCATAACAAGCTTAGACAACTTGTGAAGACGAGAACAAGCTGTTCAGACCAATTAATGAAAAAAAACTCCATTCTTAAATAAACAGCAATTAATCAATTTAAGGCAGCCCAGACACAACCTATTCTTGTTTCTGTTTATTTGAACAGGGAAAATGCCTAAAACACATTAGCCTTAAATACAACCAGGAGAGATGTGTTGAATTGGCTCTATGCAAACTGCTAATTTCCTCCCATGTTCACTGTGCTGTGATAGAGAAGTTATTTTCTCATGTGAAGGTTACGCTGAAAGACCAGCGGCTATGGGCGGCGCACCTGCGACCAGTCGCCCGTCATCCACACGTGCTGACAGGGGGCGGTGCCACAACGCTGGAACTGGGCAGGTCTGGAGGCGGAGTCACAGAGGGCATCATGGGCGGGGTTGGAGGACTCGTCCAAACAGGTCACCCGCCTGGACCTCATCCCACCCCCACAGGTCACGTTGCACTGTTGGAAACGTAGAAGACAAACACAGACATAAATGCCAGCAATGATAACAAAATATGTGTTGAGAGCTGAAGGAGACCATTGTGAACTTAGTTTTTTGTTTTATTTTTGGAGAACCATCAACCTTCAGACCTCACACCTATTCTCTCTACAAACTAGAAGAATAAGTGGTTAGACTATTTTGATTTCTGATTAGCTAATCTGCTTTGTTGGGATTTAAATTTTGAGGTATTTAATCGGCTTTGTGAGATTCCAATCAGAAGTTAGTTGAATGCTTTTGTAAGGATTTTAATTTGGTATTATCGAACATGTCTTGTTCCTTCCCATGATCTTCAAAAGGGTAAAAGATGAAACACATTTCCACAGGTCACATGGTAACATTAGCAGGCTAAAAATAGGGGAAAAGAGTTTGAACCATGAAGTCAAAGATGTAAAATCTAGGCTCATAAAAGTGAATGTTCTACCTAGGAATTGTGTCCTGAACACCTGTGTTTGTGTTTCTGTGTGTATGTATGTGGGTAAGTCTTACTGTTTGTGAACTTGTGCGTGTGTGCATACCTATACAACTATATGTGTTTGCATACATTTGTTCGTGTCCGTGGCCATGCACATCACTCTATGAGTGATTTGAGTTCGTTTTCTCCCTCCATGGTATTTCAAAAATTCCGTATTTTTGAAGCTTGCGGCTCTTTGAGAGCCTTGCCAACTATGGGTGCAACAGAGATGCAGTTCCCAAGATACAGTACATCTGGCTCCTCAGTAAGAGCAGTCTTTGAGGATGGTTCCAAATCCACCACTTATGAGACCATAAAAAAACCTTTAAAGATTCACAAACATGGCTAATTAAGTCCGTACCATGGGGTCCTACACATAAACCAGACAGTAAAATAAGTCAGCAGAAGCAAACAATCTTAAAGAAATCGTCTGCTTTCATTTCTGGAAAAGAGACATTTTCTTCCATGCCAATGTTAGTGTGCAGTTGACGCTTAATCAATTAGTTCAGGGAAACAGAAAAAAATCGACATCAATATCAAGCGCAACAACAGTCTCAGAGAGAAACTGATTCCAAACAGAACCCTGTGATTTCTCAGAGAAATGTAGAACCCTAGCTAGTTTAGGGGTTCTTAGCCAGGCTAAATAATCCGAAGAAGATCCTTGCACACTGTTCACTTCTGTGATAAAAAGGTTACCATAATGAGCTAAACATAGTTTCTCCTTGGAGGTAAGCCAAAGAGATCCTTCTTTCCCTGAAAATGTGCACTTATCCTTTCCACGTTACATGATATAGATGCATGTCCTGGTATGCTAAAGGTACAACCACAAAATTCATTAATTGGGAGAACACCCACTTTCAGAACTTCCTGTTTTAAAGGGGCACTCATGAAATAGGACAGAATAAATTGGACCATAAGGAGCTGTAACCCTGAACTTGGTGCATTTATGGCGGGGAAAAAAAACTTCTAGTTATTTGTATTATGTTTTCGATATAAGGAGATTAGAAAATAAATGTAGTTCCACTTTTGTTTTGTATGTGTGGCAGGCCGAAGGAGGGCCCGGGCGGGGACTTGAACCTCCAGACTCCCCGATAATAGTCACGCGCACTGACCACATCACCAAAGAGTCAGGCTCGTTGGCAAGGTAGCCAGGGCATGTAGTTATTAGGAGACACTTCCAGTGACAGGACCCTTCAACTGTCACATATGCATTAGTGATGTCTCAGACAACAATCCACTATATGGCATTCGCCAGCCACTTGACAGCAGTACACCGCTGAACATAAGCATGTTATTTTGACTCATCGGCATGCATAATGTCAATTGTAGTAATCCTTTAGAGAATACATGAGGAATATAATATTTGCAAATGCCAAAACCATAATTCATGTGATTGCATTCATATAATTGTAGCATAAGTAAATTACACTAAGGTAATGTTGCCAGCTAACTGAAGATTCCTGGTGCTGTCGAGGGAGGGTGTTCAACGAAAATCAGTCATAAAGCAATACATTAGCAGAATGCTAGCATTTTATGGGCACAATTGCCTACCCCGCAAGAAAAATTAAAGGACACTGATTTTATTTTTATTTTGGATATTAATTGAACTATATGTGCCAAAACTTGAATAAAATTTTGGCTTTTCTGTCGAGAATCAGGTGTAAATAATTACTCTATTAGTTTAACACTATTCGCTCCCATTCATTGAGGACCATCTTGCGAGTGCTCTCTGGGAGAATTGTAGCCAACTTCGGAACAATGGCATTGCTAGGAGTAGACAGGCCAGACAGGCTCTCTGTAGAAGATCTCTGGTACAGCCCAGGCAGCAATCTTGTTTAAAATAAAACAAAAAAAATGTACTCCATAAACTATTGCCTTGAAACCCCACAGAGAGGGTTAATCTGTGCGGTGGTTTGCCCTTGACTTGTGCAGTGCACTCTACTTAACCAAAACGTAGTCTGTTCCATCTGCCCTGCTGACGTACAGTATCGCTGATCAGCAGAACCCCCGGCCTTGATACTCACATCTTGCCACTCCTCAGCTATCCAGGTGTAGGGGCGTGGGCAGTCCGGGAGCACGCAGGCTTGTTTTACGGGGGGACGGTTTAAGGGGTTGCACTGCAATTCGTCCAAACGCCCCACCCCTTTCAGCCTGCAGTACACCCCCCTCTGCTGCAGTCCTGACCCGCACGTCACGGAACACTGAGAAGAACAACACCAAATGGAGGTCAGAGATTGGAGCAAACACAGGGAATACAATAGTTTTGATTGGCTGAATTTCAATTCCTTAGAGGAGGAAAGATCCTGGAGTGTATAAAAGATAATCAACTGGGGAAACAACAGGCAGGGCTAAATGGAGTATAATGCAGGGGTATAACACATTCTGTAATCAAATCTCAAATTCACATGTATGAATGAAGCAAGCGTCCAATAAAATGACCACAAACATATCTAACATATCTAACATATCTAAATATCTAACCAGGTAATCAATAGTAAGATAAACACACATGCTCACAAATACACTCACACAATCAAAAATAAGCGAGCATTAAGCAACAAACATGAGACAAATGAATGTGCTTTTTCAGTACAGTGGTCTGACGCTCTAATGCCAAACTGTCATAATCTCATGCGCACTAAATGATTGACGCAATCGTCCTTAGATCTCCTCCACTGTATGGCGCGTCAGACAGACTGCAGATGCTCCCCCTCCATATCAGCAAGCCCTGAACACATTAAGCAACAATAGCTGCAGTGATAGCCATTTTGAGACCTTAAATTCATCTCCATTATGTAGCCGTAGCGTAGACAGTGCAAAGGTTTAATCATGTCTCACATCTCTTTGAAGGCCCTTTTTAATCAGACCCGCATGGTGAGCAGCCGACCGCCAACTGATCAAACGGTGGGATTTTTCGCCGTGACTTTCCGCTCCCCTTTTCGCTAACTCGGCGCATGCCCCAGGCTTTTATTCTTTTATTGCTGGCGTGTGTGCACACATCTACATTTTCCTCTTCGCACTGAATGCATTGCTGCCATTTTGTGGTAAAAAATGAGCGCAAGGGCGACGTTATGACAGCGTGTACACAGAATAAGTCACACTCGCCAACTTCCCACATACAGCTCTGGTATAATGGAGAAACAGCTCGGCAGCAGGGGACATCATACTATATTATTGTAGCGTCCAAACAAAGTCGGGCGGCTACTATTGATTCGCGCTTGTCGTCTCCGCTACCGCTTCTGCGTCCGTAGACACTTCATTGTGGACGCTCTGCAGGCTGTAAATTTTGACCAATTACTTTCATATTTGGTATAGACAAGTGTTATACTTCAGTTATGACGGCCATCGATTAAGGTTGCCGTGGCGACAGTATTGGCTGAATAACGCACAAAAAAAGGGAGATGCGGACCTTCAGGGGCTACACCCATGCAGTTGCACTGGACCGTCTAGTTATTTCTGCATTTTCGAAGGCCTTTCAAGGCTTTGCTTTGGGGAACTCTCCAAAGAGACGTCAAGGGACATCTGGCCTTGACTGTAAAGTCTAAACAAAGCAAAAGATGATGAATGCAACAATCCTTCTTTCTTTCTTGTTTTGTTCTGCTGAGTGTTTGTTCCCAAACACAATGAGTCTTCCAAGAGCAGCGAGACAGCTGTTTATAAGACAAAGACCACAAGTGCTACTGCCCCTTGATGGGGGGAATCCCATACCTGGAGGGCAAAATCCGCTTATAGATTTCATTCCAAAATCAGGTTTTAATTTAAATGTAATTTAGCAAAATCTTTGAAGTGAACTGACATTTATTGATGTAAGGAACTCATGAAAGGTAGCCAAATAACAGGTCTTGGGTCCCTGCACGGAACAATTCGCGCAGGCTGAAGTGCAAGCAGAGCGGGCATCACTTAAACAACAAATATGCATTGCTGTGTAACTGGCATCACTATATTGCAAACTGCTATCACCGTAACTGCAGTCTTTCCAAAAACTACCTTGTGTTACTATTTTAAGTGGCGTCATAGTGTAATTGATACGAAAATTAAAAATAAACCTGTAATCAAAAAAAAAAAAAATGGCCGGAGGAACAGAAATCTCCCCCTAGGATGTCCGTACCCTTACCATGCAGCATCTAAGGCTGAGAGCTCTTGGGGTAGAGGGTGGAGAACACATACAGCCATTGTAAATCCACTGAAGGATTATGGGACAGCATATACCTCCAACAGATCCCCCCCAGCCCCCTGGACTGAAGCTCAAACCACCAGGAGAACCCTCTTAAATGGTTCTAAAAGGCTAAAAACCTGGTTAGAAATGTATCTGAAGTTTTCGTAGGCGGCGATGCCGAGACATGGAGCGCGGCTGCGTGGAAGATTTGTATGATTGCTTTCAGGGTTTTCAAGCAGAATGCAGAGGGGGCGGAAGGGTGGCAGAGATTGTTCCCGGGCAGGGAGCCCCAATTATTGGAGGGCTAAGCAGAGCCAGATAGGCCTGTTTTGTGTGTCTAAGGCCTGTATTTGAATACTTCCCTACATTTGACTAAGCTCGCCTGATGTGTTGAAACAAATAAAATAATCCCAAAAACTGTAAATCCCTCCCATCTCTTCCACATCAAGGCTCAATGCACCAGGTCAGATCAATAAAGTCCAGATTTGAAACCAAAACGAAGACTATTTGAACCAAGGTCTGCTTGGGTCTCATTCACACTACAGACCTTACTGAACAAATTCTGCTACTTGCAGAGTTAAAATTTTGATGTTCACAAGCATGATGTAAGTGTCCCATATCTGAAGGCAAGTGTGAACAGACCTTCGACGAGAAAGACAAAGCCTACACATATTTACGTCAAAGAATTAGAAAAAAGAAAACATTGAAGACAATGATTTCTACCAGCATGATGAAGTGTGATGTTCTTTTAAAAATGAAATCTGAATTAATATTTCTCACAGTTGTCATATGGTCAAAGATCAGTCTCATATGGGAGAAATCCAAATGTCGTGTGAAATAATAATACAAAGATGTTTGTGTTCACCGATCGGACATGTATCCAATTGAGAATGGCATATGGAAGTGATCAAAATGTAATATGAAGATGATGTGATTATTTTTGTGTTCATATGACACAGAAAATGATCGGAGACACAATGAGGCAAAAAAGATCTATATACAAAAGTATTTTGGGCATTTCATCGGTTGGGACTTAAATCGGTGCTCATAATTATGCGAATGTCTGCGTATGATTCTACAAATGGATGAAATAGAGACACTTTTACTACACGTCCCGACATTGTTCCAAAAATACGCAGGAACTTCACTGTGGTTTCTGGCATGGTCAGAGCAATAAAAGCCAAAATAATCGTAACTGCGAGCTTCAAATGTGTTTCTACTCAGGAGTAACCAAGTGCATTGTCATGTTGAAGAAAAATGGCTCACACTGATGCACTTTTTATATTATGATGGGTCAATACAGTGCTGTGAAAAAGTATTTGCCCCCTTGCTGATTTCCTCTATATTTGCATACTGTATGTCAGCCTAAAATGTTTCAGATCAAACTAATTTTAATATGAAAAAATGGTGACCAAACTATATACAAGCATTTTAAATGATGAAAGCCTACAGTATATTGAGGGAAAAAAGTTATCACAACCTTCCTGGCCTGATGTGAAAAAGTAGTTGTTCCTTTCCTAAATCAACCAATTAAACAAATATAGTTGATAATTGGGTTCAGTTTCAATAGGCACATGCAGGCATGATTACTGCCCGCTCAGCTGAATCGGAACATGACTTAAACATTGTTTGGCAATTTGAAGTAAGCAAAAAGCAGCACGTCTTGGCAATCTAAAGAAATTAAACGGATGAGAAAAATAAAAATTATGCACCCTGCTGAAAAACATTATCGACAAATCGAGAAAACTTGGAGCAGCGGTGAATCCTCCCTGAAGTGGTCAGGTTACCAAAACTACACCAGAGCGCATCAACAAATTATCCTAGAGGTCACAAAAGAACCCAGACTAACATCTGAAAAATTGCAGGCCTCATATGCCTCAGTTAAAGGAGAATTCCGGTCTGAAATTGACTTGAGGTGTATTGAAACCTGATAACGAGTACTAACTTTTGGTCGAATACACCACTTCCATACGCACGCAACAGTTCGAAATACATGGCTTTTTAGCCGAAGCTCCCAACAGGCTAACAATGGTAGTGAATTGGGCGTAGCGTTGCTATGCAAAGAAATCGCTATTTTTTTCATCATTAACAAGGCTCAAAATAGCTCCACACTTCATTGGAAGAATTCCAAGGGCCCTGACATTTAAAACGAGGCACTGAGAACTTTGAAAATGCGCAGGTAATTTATTAAAAAAGACTGTTTATGCAGACATTACCTTGAGGTAGTTTCCAGTCACCTCCATCTTGAAAGTCACAATAAGTCGATTGACGAGCACGAAAAAATAGATTGCAATCTGTTACCCTATCCCTCCTATTCGTTCGTGCTCGTCAATCGACTTATCGTGACTTTCAAGATGGAGGCGACTGGAAACTACCTCAAGGTACTGTTCGCATAAACAGTATTTTTTAATGAACTACCAGTGCATTTTCAAAGTTCTCAGCGCCTCGTTTCAAATGTCAAGGCCTACATCTTCATCTCCTACATCAATCCTGCCTTTCACTGTTTTGGCATCCCATAGCGCCAGCCTGCACTGTCAGCACGCCGCCATAGTGATCTCCCGGTTCTCATCAGGACTACGTCCCTACGCACGTGCCTTCAATCCCTTTTACATACAAAACACACCTCATATCTGACAGAGCAGCCTTTAGGGAATGATGAACAGACGGCGCTGTAGAACTTTGACTCGCTTCCCATGTCTAGTTGAATCTCTCCCGCCCTCCCAAAAACAACCCAACGCACAGAAAAGGTCAGATACGCGTTTTACTCCCCCATGAAAGTGTGTAATTTAATGTGAAAAGACAGCTGGGTGACGGCAGACATTCTCAACCGTATTCGTACTTAATCAATTTTGGAGGGACAAATTTACTTGAACCCCTCAACATAAGGTAGACATAACAATGTCAAGTACACACCACAAGAGCAGTCACACACTGACATAACAGGTTAAGTTAGGTTATGTCAAGTGTCATAACTGCCAAAGCATTTTTTATTTTTTATTTTTTTGCAAATGAAAAGTCGGTAACATATATTAAGACTTTTCAAAACATGACAGTGCTTCATCACTTGGCAATAACTGACTTCAGCATTCATGCAGTCGTCTGACGTGTGCGTATGGTAGTGTAAGCCTCAGGTTGAGGAGTTCAAGTAGAGGGTCATTGATTCCTGCACTGTGGCATACGATAATCATTTTGAAACTTCCAAATATCTTCCCAACCAAGTTCCAAAACAACCATCTGGGATTCATTCGCATCCTGTGATGTTCTTTTCCAGGAAAACTGCTATCCATAGTCTTTCCAAAAGATGCACAGTTTAGAGTAAAAGGTGCAAGTGATGTTTGGTACATTTGCAAACGTTTGGTTGGAGCTGGACTAGGAAGCTACAGCAAATGTAAACATTTTTTTCCACTTTCATACACAGGACAGAGTAGACCTTCCAAACTAGCCAAACACACTATAAATCTGACACGCGATAGCAATTTACTCAAGAGGCTGAAGTGAGTGGTAGAGTGTATTTTTTTTTTTTTGTTTTTGGCGTGTGGAGAACGCGTGTTGAATTGCTGCCAAGCAGATTGTGTGGTTAGAAAAATCACACCTGTTAGTCAGACAGTCAATGAAAAAACTGCATACCTCTCTAACTGTGCATATCTTGCTCTGTCTGCACACACGGTAGGTCTTTTGTTGCATTGAGAGCAGTTCATTAGTATTTGGACAGCGAGGGCTGCAATTTCTATGTGGTTTTTTTTTTTACAATATGGGCTTGGTTCCGGCTAATTTAACCCGACAGAATCCACCTTAACCTCATGATCATATGTATACTCTAATCAATTCCAATGCACAGGTGTACAGAGCAAAAGAGCAAAAAAGAACTGCCTCTGACAAAATGAGCTGCGATGCCCTTCTTGCTACGAAAGTGACATGAATTGAAAGACCATATAAAGTGGGGCATTCATGTTCACATGTGCATGCTGCGGCCTTGTCTGAGCACGTTCCTGTGCTTCTTACTAGTGATCTAATAGACCTAACCCTACTACACTTACTTCTTCCATTAACAACTTTTTTTGCAGCATACACCCAGGTCAGCAACCACCAACGTTGCAAGTTAAGTAATTTGCAAAGTCGTAGGAGGGATTTCAACCCCAATATCAAACTCGGACTGGACAGTTTAGAAGTTGAATGAGTTACCAGTTGGGTAGGGATATAATTGCTCCTGGCCAAAATCAGCACTGTTAAATTAAGAGCGATGTCACAGGAGACTTTGTGTACAGGCTAACTTACTACAGGCTTGGATTCATACTTTTCTATATATGAAAACTGGTCATGAACTAACCACGTGACAGCTTCTGAACAGTGAACTGGCCAAGCTAACGCCCTTTGACTCCATCACGATTTTTAAAAGTCAACAGCAACCACTCTCTCTCACAGACTTGATCAATGTCAACAAGCACCAGTGTTACGAGTCAGGAAACAGGGCTAACCTCGCTCCACCAGCTCCTCCACTTGTGCGTGAGTATCATACCTGGCTCCACCTGTGGGCCTTCCACCCAGGGCAGCTCCTGGCCCTGCATTGCTTTAGCACCCGGGGTTTCCGCTGGTGGCTACAGCGCTCTTCCTCCACCCTCTTTCGAGACTCATCCACGCAGGTCACCTCCCGCTGCTTCGTCCCTCTCCCACAGCTCACCGAACACTGCAGAGAAGGACAGAGTATGTGTTAGTGCCATGCTAATGCCTTCACAATGTTCAAGAGCATTTGTGTTAGCGCCATGCTAATGCCTTCACAATGTTCAAGAGCATTTGTGTTAGCGCCATGCTAATGCCTTCACAATGTTCAAGAGCATTTGTGTTAGCGCCATGCTAATGTCTTCACAATGTTCAAGAGCATTTGTGTTAGTGCCATGCTAATGCCTTCACAATGTTCAAGAGCATTTGTGTTAGCGCCATGCTAATGCCTTCACAATGTTCAAGAGCATTTGTGTTAGCGCCATGCTAATGCCTTCACAATGTTCAACAATGTCTATGTTAGCGCCATGCTAATGCCTTCACAATGCTCAACAATGTCTATGTTAGTGCCATACTAATGCCTTCACAATGTTCAAGAGTGTTCGTGTCAGCGCCATGCTAATGCTTTCACTATGTTCCACAGTATCTGCGTTAGTGCCATGAATAAGAACTCAAATTGTTCATCAGAGTCTGTGTTGGCACCATACTCATATACTCGCACAGTGTTCAACAGTGTCTGTGTTCGTGCTATATTCATATGCCCACACAAGGTTTAACAGTCTGTGTAGGCCTCATACTAATGTTCCAGCATTGCTCAAACTCGCATGTGATACATTCATATTTTTGTACCCACAACTCCCACTCTGTTACAGCCACGTCAACACAATGCCCAAGTGGTTTGGTTCATACCCATGTCTCCACAATCCTCAGTAGTCACATAAATTAAGATAAATTTGAAATAGATTGAACAAGTGAATGAATAAATAATTGAACAAAAATGAAAATGCCAAACTGAGCAACTCAGTGCACAGTTCATTCTCACTGGAAGGTGCCAAAATGTTGCTGAGCTACCGCCATGTTGCTACGTCCCAGTGTTTCAACAAAGGAGCCAAGAATGAGACAAACACGACTCCTTGGAAAACTTCCAGTCACCAAGTCATCAAACTGCTCACACAAGGTCAGACACGGAAGGGCTAAAGTTTCCAGAAGGTTGTACTCACAGAGGCTGTACCTCAGCCTCTGCTTAGAAAGAGAGGGAGAAACAGGGAGGGACACTGAGAAAGATACTGTATATTGCGAGAAGAAAACGACAGGGGGACAGAGAAAGAAACTAAAGAGAAAGAATATTACTGAGTACAGACAAAGAAAGGAGCTCGGAGAGCGGCACATTTGATCAGTAACCTGAAGAAATCACCTGGTTTCAATAACACTAAAACACTTTGAAAAATGTTCAAGGTAATAATAAAGGTGGCAGCTTAGAATCTACTCCAGAGCATAAAATGAAAAAAAAAAATGACATTTCATTCTAGAGAAAAGGCAACATTTTACACAAAAACTCAAAAAAAAATCTTCAGAGGGAGAATATTTTAAAATATTTAATGAGAGAATACCAGGGGACCTCTATGCAGGCAGGATGGAAAACCCCACTGGCCGAAGATTGACCTTGGAAAAACTCTGATTTGGCCCTCAAGGAACAGTAGTGCGGCTGGATCTCATTGTTCCTCTTCTAATCAGTGGCCGATTCAAGCCTGACGCACCAGGTGAGTGTAATCTCTGGCCAATCAGGGACATCACAGACTGAGGAACTTAAAATGAAGAAACCAAAACCAGCCCTGCTAATGACATTGAGGTCTAGCATTCGGTATCCCAGATTGAACTCCCTGTGGAGGGCTATCGCTTCATAGGAGGTCAAGCTTGAGGCAGCGACCTCCCGCCTACAGATAATCAGCCCAAATGTTGGTGGTCTGGAAGCACTGAGCTACGAGCTGGCACAAAGGCACGTCAAACTAGATTTGCTATCAAACACCACCCCCACTCCCCCTGTTCATGCTTTTACCAGCAAACCATCCAAATTTTTAAATTATTTGGCTGGCAGTATAGTCAGTAGATTACAATCAGTTACTAGGTGGTCTTCCCCAGGGCAACCACAAATGAAACACCAGAGTTAATCTCCAGAATACAAAAGTGCAGTATCACCGAGAACTAACATTTCCAATCAGTATGAGACAAGTTAAACTAACAAATCAAGAATTAGTATTGTAAACAAAAATTAAAATTACAGCTAATCTAATGCTGACACAGCTATTCATAACATTATCCCAAAAGGCTCAATGAATATATACTAATCTGGGGGGCTCAATATACCTCCTGATACGTATAAGCTTCAGACAAGTATTAAGCCCTTTAAGGAAAAACCTACCTGTATTTGCTTTGTTTCTCTTGTTTTTTTTTTGGGGGGGGGGGTGGACCTTTTTGGCATGTATTCGGAATTCAGACATGCTGTAATTTTACAGGCATTTTTTAAACACAGGCTTAAGAAGAGGGTGGGATATGGAGGGGTGGGGTGGGGTGCCTCAGCTGACTTGTGAAAATCAAAGCTGTCCCTCCCCCAGAAACTAATCATAAATGCCAGGGACAGCAACACACCAATGCTGAGGCAACAGCAACTGCCCTACCTAATGCTCTCTCTCCCCTCCGAGACTAAATCAAACAAGCCCAAGAACGTTTAGCTCCTCCTTTCCCGCTGAAACTGAAGAGAGGAGAAACGGAGGGAAGCAGGAGAGAGAGAAAGAACGAGGGACAAAAAGGAGGGGGAACCACAGCCTTGACTGAACGCACTCTGCTGTGAAACGGTAGGACTGGATGTCAAGGAGGGAGTGTTAGCATTGCAAGTCCCACCCACCCCCCCCCCTCCACACTGAAAGGAAAAAAAAAAAAAGTTCTCATCTGTGTGTCGTTAGGGATCGTGAGTTGGAGTTGCGCTGAGCGAACTGGGGTACAGGCTGCAAGCTCGGGGTTGAAGAGGACGCCCAAAACTGCCACCACGAAGAATTGGACAACGTCAGGTCCAGGATGTCCCAGCAACGAAGCTACGACACTCGAAGGTAAGATTAACGCCTCTCAAAACACACATCACACGGGGCTATAATCTGTCTGCATGCACAAGATGCACAGAGCACACCGCCTCTAACTATTTTCCCAGGCAGAAATAACTGAAATGTTTGCATCTGGCACAGCAATGAGTGCTAATATTTCACAGAAGAATGTAAACTCCGCGAACTTGTTTGGTCAACACAGGCGCTATAATCAAAATATTACCTTTGGGAGCGACGAGCACTTGCATGTTGGAGAGTAATACAATAATGGGATAATGCTTTATATTGTGTATGAATGAAAGCCTCCCTCTATTTACAGCAACATAAAAAAACACATTATATTGTATAATTTACAGTAATTTGCTTGGAAATGAGAGTAAAATGGATTAAATATTTCAAGATTTATTTCAAGTAAACTTGAAAAAACTGGCTTTTATGAATTATGCCCAAAATACAGATTTTTCTAATGATATTCCCATAATTCCCTTATGTTTGTATTTATTGATACCTAAAAAAAAAAAATCTTGTTCTGCTTCATGGAAAAATTATGTACATTTTGCTTAATTAAAATAAGAATTGCTGCAATACCGTGTTCCCAGGCCAGTTAGATAACCAGACTCCTCTCTGAAGGACGGCTCCTAAATCTCTCCCTGGCAGCACCACCCTCCAAGTCGTTGCATCAATTAATCCCACATGAGCAGGCAGGTTAAAGTCTAGTCTAAGCTAGAGATCATCATCTGGAGTTAATATCTGTGATTAAAGGAGTAACCACATACAGGAAAATTTCTGTTTCAATTCAAACCCCAAATACCACACTTGTAACTTTATTCAGGAAAACTATTTGGCCAGAAGCAAAAAGAGGTAGATGTTAACGTCATTTTGCCTGACATAAATTTTCCTAAAGCTACAAGTCAAGAAACGGGCAATTTTTTGTAGCTCAGATCGATGATAAACCAAAGATAGTCCTCGAGGTGATGTCACTGACAAGAATCAAAGTTGATTTCTCTATTTTAATTCTGAACTTAAAACAACATAAGGTACTACCAAAAACAACATACTTTTAAACTAAAAACAAGATATCACGCTGAGGCCATAAACGTAAACACATGCTTGGCTTCTGGGTAATCGTTCTTTATCAACTATTAATATTTTCTGCAAACATGGCTGTGCTTTCTGTGGCTGCATGCGTTTTCAATAATTCAATAAACTAACTTCTTCAATCATGGTCCTCATAGAATAATAACACGGATTGAATATTACATTTCGCAGGACAGAAAACTTGATGTTTAAGGCTAACTATTGTGACGTAGTGATGATACCAACAAACCGATATAAATTGGAAGTGGAAGCGCAGATGGCCAAGCATCCACAGTTCCCTTTGCTCCACAGGATCCCCCTATCACATGACCAAGGAAACCCAGCCGCCTCTAAAAATATTCAGAAGTGGCAAATAACGCACAAGTTGGAAAACTCCTTCAATTTCCTTAATGAGACATGAGGGTGTAACATGAAACTAAATGGACTAAGAGCGGCTATGCCCTTAAAATCAGATCAGCAACCTTCATCGCTAAAAAGGCGATCTAAAATTTTTATCCAAAGCAATTTAGAAGCAATATAACTAAATAGACCATTCTCTACCACAGCAATGTGGACTTACGGGGCCAACTCAAGACCCCAACAACTGAACTAGTCTTGTGGCTACAGTGAGGTTTGTACCACTAACCCTCAGAGACTCAGTCAAACATCTTAACCAGTAAGCAAAGACTAAGCCCAGTTTTGGGGGCTAGCTTGTAGTAGTTGAAAAATTACATGAATCAAGGTACTGTACCTTTCTTATGCTTTTACAGGCCTGTAAAAGCCGTCAAAATGGCTCAAGGGGACCGGACATCGAGGTAACCCACTTCTCAACCTCTACAAAGGTAAGCTACTGGCATAAGATGCAAGACAGTGATATCTAAAATTCCTCACAGAATTTTACAACACACCTGAATACCAAGGCCACAGTATAGTATTTTATCAGTGAGAGATTTTTTCAAGGATGCAAAGTAATCTAAATATATATATATATATATATATATATATATATATATATATATATATATATATATATATATATATATATATATATTTCTTATCCTTTACAAACTAAAATTTAATTTGAAGGGATATCCTTACATCACAGAGCAAAGAATGTACTTGAAGACCACACTGAACATAACATCCAGCGAATGAGCACGCCTGCGCTCATCGAGAGACTGGAATCAAAAGTCACACTCATTCTCTGTTGGTAACCGAGGTACCGATGGCCTTTGCGGTGTTTGCAGGATTTACAGTAGATGACAGGTTCCATTCAATTCTACAGCACACGTTCAGCCAGGCTTTCAGTTACCCCCAGAGCACAAAAGCTTCAAAGCCAGTGAGTTACAAATTTAAACCCAAAAAGACCTCAGTCAGCTGCTTGGACCTGGACAATGACTGCAATTGTAAAGAACACAAGATTCTCTGACATTCCTGGTTTGTAAGAAGAGGATACAATGGCAAAAAATAAAAAACAGGAACACTGTATTCATTCTAATGTATAGAAATTTCCATTTTAAGCAATGGCAACAATGTGGGTAGGAAAAAAAAAATTACACACTGGATTTACCAAATGTAAAGTAAACTGGTGCCATGCAGCAGATTTAAGTATAATGGTTGAACTGGGCTTAGAGCCTTAGATGTAAACAATTGTGTGAGAATTGTGTGTCAAATACTGAAGTAAACCCAACTTTATCTTTTTAGAGTAAATTTTCACCAACGCAGTATTGTACAGGAAGACCGAACAGCAAGTCGAGTCAGGCGTAAATTCCAATCACATGACAGAACGCAGGCAGACGAGTGACGGTAATGCCAAGCATATGGTAATCTCAGTTCTATCGTCTCTCTTCAAAGGAAAAGATCAGGGCTGTTTGCACGATCACAGTATCAGCACAGCACTACAGGCCCCCTTCAAAAAATGTGCAGCTGTTATCAAGTAAACAGTGCACGGGCAATAATTCAGTGCTCACCTCTCTTTGTCTCACTGACACACAGAAAGCCACGACCAAGTAAACACGCAATGATTCAGTACACCTCTCTCCCATTCACACAAATGAACATAATCTCCATCACGTAAACAAAACATTTCCATCTTACTCTCTTCGTCTTAGTTTGCCATCCACACAACATCGAGTAAATTGTTTCAGTCCACACAAAATAGTCATTCTAAAATGGTTTTTGAGCAGGCAGAGATGTATATAAATCCTCTATGGGCTAGTTTATACCAGTTATGTACGGCTAGACATTTTCATTGCATTTTGTTTGAGTTTCTGACTGATTCAGTGGACATACTGTATACCTACCAAACACTCACACTATTTTTGCACATACATAGCCACCTGTTAAAAAGCCATCGTTTCCAGCCACAAATGTGGCGTTTACATCCTTAAGAACCTGTGTAATTTAGGTAAACAAGGGTATAGAGTGCTGGTTATTATGTGTTGGGAGAAGGCAGAATAAAGAAGGTTGATTAAGTGTCTTAAGAGAAGAGAAGCATTGGGGAGGGGGTGGGGGGATGGGGGGCTGTGGAGGTTCCTTATTGCTGGCCTCTGTGGTATTCAAGGTTCCTTTTTGCAGGAAGTTTTTCAAAGACACAGAAGTCAAAACAACATGTGTTGCGGACGTGGGAACAGCTGGTAAGTTCAGAATTGGGGGTGAGGGTGAGGTGGGGTAGGAGGATGGGATTATGCATGCCTTTTAGAGTAATAGATCTTCAAGAAGGTTTAAAAAAGAGATTCTGAGAGTCTTGTCACCACAATGTACTCTACATGACAGTACAACAACAGGTAACAGGTGACCACAAAAGAAGCAGGAACAGATCTCCTTCTCCCCTTAATTGTCTCAAAGCATAAAAACCATGACTCTAAAGCAAATAAGATGGACATTTATCAACCAAATAAAGGCCATAACCAAAATCCATAACCATAATTCTCCCTTTCCAGCCGAACGGTAACTGCAAAAATCTTAAGTATTAAACTCAATGTGTATTAAAATGAACTTGCATTTTTCCATTCAAAATTAGACTAACACACCCAAAGGAAAAGTAATAACAAACACGTAGATTCAACTCAATTAGTTGAGTTTATTACAGCGGCTTTGAATCAAAATTGGAATTCAAATGAAAATTTCGAACGGTTTTCGGGAGGTTTAAAATTCTAGCTGCTCATAGATGGTCTCTGCCGGGTCAAAGTTGGACCCTTGCAGGACAAAGCAGGTCAATGCTGAACTGGAAGTGTATGCAGGCAGTTAAATAACAGACCTGCTGAATGGGTGGTTGACCAACTAAAACCTCAAAAAAAACACAGCGTAAACTAGCCAAGCCAGCTTGGCCTGGTTTCAGCCGGAACTTTCGGCAGGGGAGATCGATAAGAGTGGATGACCCCGCAATGACCATGGTCCTCATCACTCTCTCTCTCTCTCGAGAAATAGTCACAGAGAACAAGATGGCGGGGGCAAGCCCTGCCAGCCTCTCACTTTAACAGCCAAGAGAAAAGACAGATGGAGATGGGAGCTGTGAGGCAGGACGGGGAGTAACCCTTCCTTTCATGTTCAAGCCAAGCTGAACTCCTCCAGCTGACTTTCATCAGCGCCCCTCCAGTTTTGTTCTTTCCTTTTTTTTCCCCCCTCAGAGTGAGGAGCATTGCCCATCCCCCATCTGCCTGCCTCTGTCCTAACCACTTTAACAGGACCCCAGACGTGGCTCTGACAAGGCCAAGTCAACCACTCATTCAGAGGTGAAGTGACCTGCGCTGAAATCAGCTGTTTACCAGCCAATGTGAGTTGGCCACTCAACAGCAAGCTTATTGACAATCATTAGAAATGAAGGCAAATAAAATCAAATTTCAAATCAAATTTATTTATAAAGCACATATAAAACAACTCATGTTGAACAAAGTGCTGTACAGACTTTAGCAGGAAGTTAACATCATAAATCCTAAGGTCACAAATATGAACATCACGTGACACCGTACATAGGCACACACAACACATTAGGTTCGGGGAAATAGTTTGAGTTGTATGAGGGGTGTCCTTTCTGACTCACAAGGACTGAGAGATGATTTCCTTTAGGGAAGCAACGATCTGAATTTTTCAGTCCCAATACGGATACCGACAACTGGGCTTTGGGTATCTGCTGATACAGAGTACTGATCCGATACCGAAGTTTAATGTATAACTCTGCTCACTGTGTAGAGCAGACTTGAATCATTCTTTAATGTCTATGCCAACATCAAGCTTGACTTAATCAATACTTTCCAAACTTTGTAAAACAACATTCTAAAAATGTTAAGAACTGTAATTTATCAAAATAGAGGTATTCGGCAGATTAGACCATTGTCACTGATGCCCGATCCAGGTGTTTGAGTCAATATCTGACTGATATCCAACGTCAATGTCTGTATCAGTCCATTTCTAGTTTTGTTTTAGAGTCCAGCAGAGGCACCCAAATCAAGTCATAAATACCTTATGGTGTAAAAACAAGGCCTTAAATGCAGAATCTTGCATCGAAGTCAGTCCTTTAGGACAGTGTTGGACACCCCTACCTTACTGGGCCAATGAAAACACTGATTTTGAATTCCAAGCTGATCCTATCTTAACGGTAGACATGTCACAGCATTATTGCAACATGAGACATATGTGCCAAGGATGCTTTTTCCACTAGTAATACATGTGTGAGCAATTGTAGCTCACATACAAATTCAGGTCGAATAAAATTTTGGACTGTTTAAATAATCAAGCAGGTGGTAGAATGAAATCCCACACTGACTTGGACGTTTGACGTTGCTGTGAACTCCTGAAGGAAGTGCTTGGTTTAGAGAGTGTTTAAGGTTGTGCTGAATTATTTCTGTCAGCGAGGCGTGCCTTTCATTAACACATTCCTACAAGCAGAACACAATGTGCATGCCAAGAGCCCTTTACTCGTTTACACTGACCGTTGTTTTTTTACGCCCGGAGTCTTACATTTGAATACACTGAGCATGGACTATAAGCCCAGAGCGTTTTATTGGGGTACACGAGCACTGTGTCTTTACCCTGAGATTCCGTTATTGGGGAACACTGGGCATGGTCTTAAAGCCCAGAACCTTTAATTGCGGTACACTGAGCACTGTCTTTTGTCCTGAGAAACCTTTATCAGGGTACATTGGACATGGTCTATGAGACCAAAGTCTTTTACTGGGGTACAGTGGGAATGGTCTTTAAGACCACTGCCTCTCATTGGGGTACGCCGAGCACTGAGTTTTTACGCCCAGAGAATTTAACCACTTGTTTCCCATATATTTACAAAACCGCAACTCACGCCTGCCCGATCTCTTTTCAGTTGGCTTATCGAACTTGCCCGGAAACGTGTGTACACGACTCGTATTACTGCCAACCGGGCTCAAGTCCCGGAGGCCGGAGCTACGTCTTATCACATTGCTCGCTTGGCATCTAAACACGCAGAACTGTTATCATGAATGCTTTTTGCCACAGACAATGGTTCGAGTTCATGTGACATTATGATTGGTCTTAGGTGATATAAGAAGTAACGTGCATACATTCCATTACTTTCAGTTTGTAAATTTTGCTTCGTTCATTTTCACCGTGATCACATCGTGACAGCCAAACGAACTGATGCTGGTCCTGCTGCGGCAGGACGAAAAGCTTGTGAAGATGCTGTCAACCCGCGGGCCACATGTGCGGAACAGTGAAGAGAAATCGTCAGGGTGAGCGAATGGTGAAACCACATTGTATTGTTGATAACAACTACGGTATCAACTGGCTAGTTCGCACCCGCCGACTGCGAAAAAGTTGAGACGTGTGCGAATCCTGTGAAGTTTGCGTCAAGAACGGTGTAAGGAAAGAGTCACGCTACATGTGTGTGAGTTATGAGATTCCATTATACGTCAAACCGTGCTTCCAAACTTACCATACTGTCAAGAATTTTTTATGTAAGTTTTTTTTTTCCATGTCGCCATCATTCTGGCACTTCGCAATCTGTTTCTTTGTAAGTAAAAGATTTATACAGCGTAATTGATTGCATATTTATCATATATCGCATGAACTCAAGTCAGTGTTTTGATGGTTAAGATTCTAAACAGCGCTGTTCTTATCACCCATTACGCCAACGATCATCAGTGGAAATAATCCTGGCCAGTGGCATGGCAGCACTCGCTGCTGCCCAGTTAAACACAACTCGCATGAGCCATCACTCGTAGACAGATCCGGGACTCAGGCCCGGCGATTGTTTGCAAGTGAACACGGCTCCGAGCGCCAAGTAGTTAATTGGGTTACCATGGGAATGGTCTATAAGCCTAAAGCCTTTAATTGGGGTACACTGAGCACTAAGTTTTTACCTCTAGAGACTTTTATTGGGTTACCATGGGAATGGTCTATAAGCCCAGAGCCTTTAATTGGGGTACATAGACCAGTGAGTTTTTACCCCAACGCACTTTTATTGCAGCACAGTGGGAGTGGTCAATAAGCCAAGAGTCTTTTATTCGGGTAAGCTGAACACTGAGTTTTTGCCCGGATACCTTCATTAGGGTACAGTGGGAGTGGTTTATAAGCCCAGATCCTTTAAATGGGGCACAAAGAGCACTGTGCTTTTACCTCTATAAATTATTATTGCGGTACAGCGGCAGTGGCCTGTGCGCCCAGAGACTTTTATTGGAGTACACAGAACACAGGGTTTTTATCTCAAGAGACTATTATTGGGGTACAGAGGGAATGGTCTATAACCCAAAGTCTTTTATTGGGGTGCACAGAGCGCGGTGGTCCCCCCCCCCCCCCCCTTTTTTTTACAGGGGTGGAGTGGGAATGTTCTATAAATCCACAACGTTTTATTGGGGTACACAAAGCACCGTGTTTGAAGACCATAGCCTTTATTTGAGTATGCCACACAGTACATTTACACTGTGTGGGCTTGTAGGTAACCACTGTGGCAATGCAGGCCCACAGTACAATGCAGAGCAGAGCTGCAATACCTACTTCAATACTTTCGTAGATTCAGGTTACCTAGTTTATAACACGAGGATTTCTCCCACTTTTCCTTCAATAGTAAATGTAAATTGTCAGTGCACAAGAGGGTGAATCTCTTCTGGAGGTTATGCGCCAATATTCTGGTTTGGGTTGCTAAGCCAGCATAATGTTAGAGGAGAAATAAAATGAGACCGGACACTTCAGACAAGCTGAAAACAGCCTCGGGGAGGAAACTGAAGCCAAACGCAGCCACATACTACCCAAAGATTACAGTCAATAAAACATATTCAGCTCAATTCGGTTTTACGTACTTAACATTTCAACACCGGCGCTAAGACACTTAACAGAAAAACAGGAAATGAGGAAAACGGGAACAGAAAAAGTCTGAACCCCAAGCCAAAAAAAGGAAAATCTTCAAAAAGCAGTAAGAAAGAGCATTGTCTCTACATCTGATGGCCATATAAGCTCTTATCCTCACCCCAAATCTGACTGATCAATCTTCAATTGATTTATCTTCAATTCCTTTGTATGAAAAGCATTAGGTAAAAGCAGTATGCTCTAGAGACATTTTTATTTTTGACTGATGCCAGACCCAAATACTGACCTGACAAAGAGGCATATCAGCATGCAAACACGCTCAAACTCTTAAGCACACAACAACATAAAGACCCATCATTTCATTGGAGATTTTTTTTTAAAATTATAAAATGAGAAAGTGTTTCTTAGCCGTTCTAAAATCTTACGAGTTTCAAAAGAAGGGTCGGGGGGTCGAGTCCGTTCCTGATCCCCCTACCAGGCAAGAAAAGACCAGATAACAGTTTCCAGATTTCGCTCAGTGTCTCCTTTCATTCTGACCAAAAAGCACAGACACAGCTGGCCAGCCCGTCAACAAACGGGCGAAGCAATCAAGTCACTACGATAGGAAAGTAACATGCTAAATATTGCCATTAATTAATTTAGAGGAAAGAAGCCATCAGAAAATAGATGAAATAATCAAGCACTCATTTATGGATGTCTAGAAAGTATATGGAGAGTTATTTATCCTGTCAAAATAAGATAAAATAAGGTTCCATTCATGATTGTGTAGCTCTTTGACTTTGAAAAACCAAATTATAATTTTCATACTTGGACAAAAAACAACTTTCCCACACTGCCTTGAAAGATTTATCTGAAAATTTTCACCATGACAGACAATGCTTTTAACTAAAGAAAAATGTTGTTTACGAGAGCAGTAAAATTTTGGGTTGGAATGTTTTTTTTTTCTTTAAAACAGCTGTCTTGATTACAGCGCAAGTCAAAAAGACATAAAAAAGGAAGAAGAACCACATCAATATGTGAGTATTTTCGGACAGAATGTGGTGAGATATTTCCAATGTGCGATAAAAAATGTTGGGAAATCATGCCATATGGGGGACACGCAAAAATAAACTATAAAATTTGTGTCCATGGGACTCAGATGCCCCCGCTAAAGAGAAAACACTGATAAAGATTTCTGGCCATAATGAATCATGTCAGTATACACAAACACGGCAAGAAGAATTCTGTCGGCCATGTTGGAGAAGAAGTGGAAAGACTACACCCCCCACTTACAGCAAACTGAGAGGGAAACTCAACCAAACTTAACTAAGATCAAACAAACAAACCTGAAAAATTGTCAAAATTTTTTAAAAATTCAGAAACAAAGTTTGAGATGCACATTTTTTGGGTCCCAACAAAGCGTGGGCGTCCTAACAATGTGTAAGCCCACTGAATTCTGTTAAGCAGTTTTTGATAAAAAGCGTATAGACTGCACTCCCTATTACAGCAAAAGCAGAAAGAAACTTGACAAAATATTCTGAATTTCTACCAACTGAAAAATAAAAAAAAAAGAAAAATTCAGAAGGAAGCTATGAGATGCACGCCCCTAGTGTCCCAGTGTCTGCTGACCAGTTTTAGAAGTGGATAAATGATCAAACTCAAATGGATGCAGAAGGGTAAACTACATGCCTCCGAGCCGTAAATAGCAGGGGCATAAAAAATGGCACAGCTTTATCGCATTTTAAAAAACTGCTGGGCTGGCATAGAACACTTTCTCACATTTGACATGATAAATACTTGATTTTTGAGGCGTTACATTCTCATTCTGTTCTCTATCTTCTCTCTAATTCAAAGGACTCAAGGCGGAATTACGCAGAGGCGGGAAAATCTTGTTTTCCGTGGAAAGCAAGCCGTGGGGACCCACCATCAAACTACCCTGACCATCGTAACTTTAAAGATGAATAAATACATGCAGAAAAGGTCAAAGGTAATTAAGGTTACAATTTTCTCTCAGACTCTCCTCAGCTGGGTTCCATGAAGGAGGTTAGCACTGACCCCAGAGGGAAAGGAGCAGGGAAGGTAGGGACGGCGACGGCTCAATGGATCGAACCCTGGGAGCAACACGCCAGGAGAGTGACCTCCTCACCATGGAACCAATTAAAACCAACAGAAATCATGCGGTTTACTTTCCAGACACGCTCATTTATATGGAGCAGAAGTCAATAAACTTACTCCATGAAATCTACCATCTTGTAGGTTCTCACTCCAACACAAATCAAAGCCCACTCATCCTACAGCAATAGATCTGTGCTTAGCTGCTAATTATTTGAATCACATGTGCAAAATCGGGGTCAGGGTGAAGGCCAACATGATGGTACATCTCTAGGAACATGGTTGGTGACCTCTGCCATAGAAAAACACTTAAGGGAACCGTCCATCCAGGGAATGAAAGAAGCATGACAGCTCCCAGTTTGCACCAGTGCGTCTGACGAGGAACCTTAGAACTAGATGGAGTTCCTCAACAGAATTAGAGTTTTGCTCACAGGAATTGGTGTTAAAAATTGCTCTTCCCTGTTTTTATCAATTACATAAAAATTATATCAGGCAACAATGGAAAAATATCCAATAAGACCACTAGGATATGCCACAAAGGCACACGACATTTTAAATTCAGTGTGAAGATGGTAAAAGCAGTTTGATGAGCTAATGACTCAGAATAAAGTTAGGTTCATAAATATTTGGACATTGACAATATTATTATTCTAGAAGTGAATCAAAGAATACTAAAGTTTAAACTGGGTAATTACAAGAAGTTCAAAGTGCAGACATTCTGCTTCAAGTTTAGGCCATACCCATAAAAAAAGGTGAATGAAGTAGGAATTAAGGCCCTCTTTTGAGAGGACCAGAAGTATTTGGATTATTGGTTGCTCAGTCGTTCCACAGACAGGGATATTTTATTCCCTCATAATTTCACTTAAAAGTGATAATTAAGTGCTGCATTTGCATTTGCATTTATCTTGCTGTTAACTCTCAATATGAAATCCTAAGAAATGCTACCGCCAAAGAAGCAAGCCATTATTAGGCAGGAAAATCCAAACAAATCCAACAGAGTAAGAGTAAAAGTAAAATCAATTTGGTCTATTCTTGAAAAGCAAGTGAGCTGGTGGGCTGAGAAATACAAAAAGGCCAGAAAGACTGCCAAGATCATAACTGATGGATGGCAGAAGAATTCTTCCCCTGGTCAAAAAAAATAAAAAAACCTTCACTACAATTGACCAAATCAAGAACACTCTCAGAGGTAGTTGTGTCAGTGTTTAGTCAGCAATCAAGAGAAGACTTCATCAGAGTGAATACAGAGGGCTTATCTCAAGATGTAAACTAAATGTCATGCAAAAATAGAAAATTTGCTTAAAAAAAAACACCTAAAAAAGCAGTATAGTCCTGGAAAAACATTCTATGAACAGATGAGACAAGGATGAACTGGTATTAGAAAGAAGGGAAGTCAATGGAGAAGTGGAGGAACTGCTCATGAGCTGAGGCGTACCACTCAATCTTCGAAAAGTGGTCATGCGTTAGCATAGCTATCAATGCAGCTGGTTCCCTTAAATCTTCAGGTGATGGGATTATTGAAAAAAGCAGGAGCATGAATTCTAAATTGCATAGGGCTAAAAATATGCCTAGATTTAGTCAAATTAATCAGAGCTGGTTGGACAATGCTTCACAATGCAGGTGAATGATGTCTCTGAGGAATACTGCAAAAGCAACCCAAAAATTTTTGGGCAAAGAGGGGCAAATTTTCTATACAACGAGTCAATCATATGACCTGAATCCAACTGAGTAAGCTTTTCACTTGTTGAAGGCAACACTGCAGGAAAATATCCCAACACCAAAGTGAGCGCATAAGACTGTTAGAATGAAGGCCTGGCAGACCATCATCAGGGAAAAAACCCAGCGTGTGGTGATGTCCAAGGGTTCCAGACTGCCTGGAAGGGTTTGCAACAGTGTATAAAACATGAATATTTAATTGATGTTTACCTAAGTTTGCCCAATTACTCTTGAGCTCATGAAACTGAAGGGGCGGTGCATAAATTGGGAGTAATTCCTACAAGTTTCATACAATATCTTGGACAAAACCCTTGAATTTCAATTAAAAGTCTGCACCTAAAGTACATGTAGATGGTATCCTTTAACATCCATTGTGGTAGTGTACAAGGCAAATGCAATGAAAATTGTGTCACTGTCCAAATATTAATGGACCTGACTGTCTGTACAAACTGGATTACTATTTATATAAAAACAATACACTGAATACATGCACATGTAAACACGCAAACACACGCACGCACGCACGCACGCACGCACACGCACACGCACACATACCCCACATGGATAATAACCATCAGCAAAATATCAGCACAGCAATGTGTACTAAGCCAGTGCCAACATATTTATTTGACAATTAATTTCATTTACAGCAGTAAAACACATCCATCACGACTAAGAACTGATCATAAACTACTATTGCTGGGGTCTACGGACCAAATATGTGCCAAAGTTCTTTCTCAGTAGGGGGCAAAAGAGCGTTAAACCGCCAAAGTAAAAAGGATCGCAGCAACAATCGATCACCAGGTATGTCTACGCCGTACAGCAAACTGTTAAAAAACAACTGTAAACCTGTAAGATCCAGCTTTAGATTGTTTGCACTGTTAAGCCATAGTTAATTACAACCCCAATTCCCAAATAGTTGGGACAAAGTGTAAATTGTGAATAAAATCAAAATGCAATGACTTTTTAGATCAAATGAGCCAATATGTAATTTACACTAGAACATAGATAACATTTCATATTTTGAAACTGAGACATTTTACATTTTTATCACATAATTTTCAAATTTTCTGGCTGCAACAGGTCTCAAAAAAGTTGGGACACAGGCAAAAACCGAACATTCTGCGCATAATTAAACGAAAAGTCAGTCAGAGGAGACCCAAAACTCTAGAGCAGCTGGAAGCCTGTACTAAACAAGAGTGGGATCAAATTCCAATGGCTAAACTCAAGAAACCCGTTTCCTCAATGGCCAGACGCCTCCAGTCTGTGTTAAAAAGAGGGGATGCTGCATTATCGTTACCAGGCCCCTGTCCCAACTTTTTTGAGACCCATAGCAGCCATCACATTTGAAATGAGCTCATTTTGTGGATAAAATTGTAAAATCTCTCAGTTTCAACATTTGCTATGTTATCTCCTTTCTATTGCGAATAAAATACCGGCTGGTGTGATTTGAAAGTCATTGCGTTTTGATTTTATTCAGTTCACATTTCATCCCAACTATTTCAGAACTGGGGTTGTATTCAATGCTTAAACGTTTTATATTGTTTGCTTTACGCTATCCCATTGATCACCATTAACTCGTGTGGATGTCTGCTTCGAGACTTTTTGGTTTGTTTATAGACTGGAAATGTTCCGAAACTTAATATTACAAACATATAAGGCATTTTTTGAACAATCTAGCGGAGCAACATTTTTCCCCAAATAGCGACCTGCATGATAAAGCAGAGCATGTGGCTTTCCCATATATTTTCCTAGCTCCAATGCAATATGGTGACCTAATAAAGCATTTTGTAAGCTGGTTGGTTAGTTGGCTGATAAATAAATAAAAACATCAAGACAAATGTTGACAAAGTTGCACCATAGCTAGGCCTGAGGCTAAGGGAACCCTATGCAATGGCAATTGAGAAATATTTTTGTGGTTGTAAACACACTAAACTGACGAGGATTGTTTTTGTTCCTTGTCTCCAAACAGACCACAAACCCACTAATCTACATTTGGCCAACCACAGGACACTAGACTGTTGCCAAAATTGGATTTGGCCCTGTTTTTAAACATGAACAAAGAGGAATCGAAACTCATTTGTCATATTATATCTCAGTTGCCGTCTCATTTTGGGAAAAGGCATGACCCCATAACGTCTAAGTGAACATGATATAACAAATAATTGAGGTTATTGTTTCCTTGTGGTCATAGAATCTCTGCCAGAAACTTAAGTATATACTAGCCGGAGACAGTCAAGCTGGCTTTTCTGCATTTTTGATTTTTTTGATGATCTACTACAGTTCACCAGATGACCAGCCTATTTAGTCAGCTAGTCTACCAGTTTAGTGATCCTACTCTATTAGCATTGATAAATTTGAGACTGTTTTTGACCAGGCGCCAGCCAACATCGGGTAGAGGTGTCAAAACCACATCTTAAACAAGGTTCGAACCCCTCGTTTTCTGTACTGGAATTTCAAGACCAGCCATCTCACACAAAACATGAGAACAAAGGAGATCAAACCCACAAAGTCGGGCCATATCGCCAAAGAAACAACTAAAAACAAAGTGAAATAATTGGTTATTTCCTGCAGTTAAGAACTTTTAAAGCACATCATAAGGGTATGAAACTATACATCTACTGAGATGAAGAGATGTACAAAAAATTACTAACAAATTTCTGGGTGTGATATTGGGTTACCCTGCTTCAGGTTCAACTTTGGTCTTTCAATATTGATTAAATCCAATCATTTACTCCATTGGATTATTTTTTACATAGGCACAAGGTTTATCTGGAGACAGTTTGTTCTTTATGAAATATTGAGCTGTGGTTTGAAGACAAAAGCAACGATTTTCGGAATATTTATTTTTGAAGGACTAATTTACGATTCAGCTGGTTAACATGGCCAAAACAGGAAATCTCACAAAGCCGAACTGTAAAACAAAATCACAGTTTTTCATGAGTTTTCGTGGTGTATTAACTTGAGCCAAATGTAACGTTTGAGCAGCTCCAAAACTAGGATTTCTTATACTCTGCCATTATTATTACAGAGTATTGCTTCTGCACCAACCATATGATCAAAATACAAGATCAGGTACATTATTGATTTTTATAATATTTAGGCAAAGAGTAGAATAACTATGTGCAGGGTATCGTAATTAAGAATTGTTTGCAAATATAGTCACATTACGGCTAAACACACATGGCGCATATTTATTTAACCAGTCTTGGTAAGATGTAATCCAGAAAAATAAATAAATTAATTGGAGCGCTTGCGTACGTATGGAGCCCACCCCCCACAACTACTGATCTACAGAGAGTTCAGAAGACCAGAGGGGAAAGTCATTACCTCGATTAGAACCTCCACTCAGAAAAACTTGAAACGGTACAGAAATTGCACAGAAGAACAGAAAGCAGTGATTTCTTAACTTTGACTTGCAGAATGAAGACAAGACATTTAATATTTTGCTCGGTGAATTTCAGTTAATTTGTAAATATACATCCACTCCTGCCATTCAGGCCTTCAACCTATTCCAAAAAAGTCAGAACGGCGTAATTAAGAACTAGCAGTGAGGTTAAAAAAAAGAAAAAAAAAAAGATCTGATTTACCCAATTTGAAATAGTGCCTGTAATCATGGTTTGATACAAAAGTTGCATCCAGGTGAAGCCCTTGTCCTTAAGATGGCAAGAGAATTGCCAATTTATCCTCAAACGTGTGAATTTATAATTGAAGGGTTTAAAAATAATGTTCCTCAAAAAAAAACAGGAAGGAATTTGCATATTTCACCCTCTACAGTGCATAATATGATTAAAATATTCAGATGATTTGGTGAAATGTCTATGCAGAAAAGTCAAGGATGCAAGCCTAAGCCGAATGCCAGTGACCTCCAATCACTAAGGCTGTGCTGCATCTAGAACTGTCATTTATCCATCTGTGATGTAACCACGTGGGCTCAGGATTACTTTGACAAGCATTTGTCAGGTACTGCAGTATGTAGTTACATCTACAAATGCCAGTTAAAACTTAATGGTGCAAAAGGAAAGTAAACAGTATTCAGAAGTGCCGTCGACTTCTCTGGGCTCAGAGGCATCTACAATGGACCACCACAAAGTGGAAACCATAAATGTTTTTGGTCTTTCTTGGAAGAAATGGACACTGTTAACTCCACTCCAAGATAGAACAGGATCACCCAGACTGTTACCACAACAAGTCCAAAAGCCATGCCCTAGCATGGCATAGGCTAGTGTCAGTGCCCATTACAAGGATAACTTGCATTTCTGTGAATTCACCATTTCTGTGAATTCAAGACAACATCTTTTCCAGGGCATATTTCATAAAGGCAGTGCAAAATCGCATTCTAATCGCATTACAAAGGCATTGCTACATAAAAAGAGTGTAAGGGTGCTGGACTGGCCTGCTTGCAGTCCCAACTTTCCCAATGGAGAATGTGTGGTTCATATGACATTCAAAATACAACAACAAAGACCCCGTACTGATACACACCTCAGACTTGTTTGCAAGAAGAATGGAACAAAATTACACCTGAAACATTTGATGACTTAGGGTGCTTTCACACTAGGGATTCAGGCATAGATCCTAGTACGCTTGACCCCAAAGTCCAGTTCATTTGGTAAGTGTGAACACAAGCGTACTGTACTGGAGCAAGGTACGCAAGTCTGCTTGAGAGAGTGGACACGGGCACGGTTCATCCGTTCTTGGCCCAAATGTGAATGCAACCATACTTGAGCATGGAAGTGGACTGCTACTTGACGTCTTGACTATTCTACTCTTGTTCTAACAAACATGGCAGCAAAAGGATCTCTCTGGTCAAACAAAGAAAATAAATGCTTGCTCTAAATCCTTGCAGACGAAAACATAGAATCACAACTAGATATTACATATAGAAGCGCTGAGATTTATGGAATAATTTGGAAGTATTTACACTTGCGTGGTTATCACTGAGCAATAAAAGTGTTGTGACAAACTAAAGAAAATGTGGCAGCAATATCTTAAAAGTGCAGAGAGTCAGTACGAAAGTCTCGCAGTTTAAGAGATGAATAAGATAAATTTCCATGGCTGCTTCTTCTTTGTGTATATTTCTTTATTTCAAAACCACCCTAGATGCATGCTGCCACCTACTGCATCGGCATTTAGAAAAAAGCAACCATACTCGAACACGGTGCGACGTTGCTAATATGAAAGCCGACCAGCGCGGTGAGAGGGGAGGGGGGACAGCCGTACCTTGACACAGCTAGTGTGAAAGCGCCCTTAAACATCCATAAACATTTATTAGCTGCTCTGAAGAGGAATGGCAACATTTCAAAGTAGGAAATACTTTACCGTTCCAACTTTTTTGAAATATGCTACAAGAATCTAAATTTAAACTTATTTTGAAAAATCAATAAAATTAATGAGGTGAAACCACAGATAATGTGCTTTTGTAACATTGTCTTCAAAGTAATACAGGTAAAAGAATATTTTAAAATCACTGCTTTCAGTTTAAATTTTAATTTAACACACCAGTGCAACATTTTTTCTGACCTGGGAACTCAAGAAGGACTTTACAATTGTCAACAAGTGAATAATAGAAATGGAAATTAACTAGTGGGGTCGCAAACAGAAATAAATGTAATATCAGCATAATCATTTTGCAATTACATTAAATGAGCATTATGGCACAAACATGATAACAGTGAATGCAACTTGTTCAGTGCCAAAATCCATTTTATTTTATTTTATTTGCAACATGCTTGATGAGAGTATTTTGCCAGCACTGATAACTCCAGCAACTGCTTCCATGAAAGACAAATGTTTTTAAGGTTCCTTCAAGATTGACGGAAGAGTGTATTTGCAAGTATTTTAAACTGTGTGTATACTGTAATTTTATTTCTCCAGATGTTTACCACAGGGTCTGTTTAGGGGTGGGTGGGAAAGGGGATGTCCTGTTTTTTCTGTTTGTATTTTCTTTGCTATTTGTATTCATATTAAAAAAAGAATAAAAATAATTGGTCACAAAAGATTCACGGAAGAAAATCTCACTGAACAAATGTGCAAGCAGATGTCTCAGCGTGTCCACAAAAAACTGTACATAAATAAATGATTAACGCGGAATTTCATAGTCCAGCGTGTTTTTTTTGTCATTATGTACATGTATGCATTGTTTCTGCAGTTATTTTACAAATGCATGACGAATAATCCTGAAGAGGTATGAGCAATTGTTGTTACCCCCCACTCCAGAATTAAGTTACAATAACATTGTTTGTAAAACATTCAAAATAAAATTAGATGTGCAAAAATACATAATACAAAAAAACCAAAATGAATGAATGAATCAGCTCCAACCAAGTGCAAACTGCAATGCATAGACTAAATACTTAGTGAAAATCACTTTCTGCTCCAAAGTGTTTGGTGTTTTTTTTTGGGGGGGGTGTACTGTCACGCTGGGTGGGGGTTGGTTCAGTTTTGGGATGGTCAGTACTGACATGATGGTCCAGATGCCAGTTTATGCACATTCTTAGGTGCTTTTCATCTTCAGCCATTCATGAACATAAACTATCCATTAAAAGTCCAGCTCCCTGATTAGATAAATATACCTTGCACCATTCTAATTGGATCACCTCTGCGCTAGCTACCAATCACTGTCATCCATCTAAATCCCCACATATGCAAGCCATACCAATCACACAAAGCCATAGTATGGTTCTAATTTTTGCTGTTTATCTCATTTCATAAAAAATATACTTTATTCCACGTGCCATCTTCAAATTAGAGATGTTTATGAGGCTTCAGGATAAGCATCTTGCAATGTTTTAACAGAAACACAATTCTCACAATTTCACTTTAATATTTTGAAAGTATGAAATGCTGAATGGCACTCTGTAGAAGAGGGTCTTGCAACAAAATGCAAATTTGAACAAAATTTTTTCCAATTGTTCAAACATGGAGAGAAGTGCAAGACAATTTAAAACTCTTTTAAATAGACAACAAAGCCTTCAGTGCTTGTCTTTCCAAACGCATTGGAATTATGCACATCATCCATTTTGACCAAAAAAGCTTTTTGTGATACCACTCAATAAACAAAACAAAGCCTAACTCTAAGGCTAAAGCTTGTCATTAGCCATGTATGAGTGAACAGTCAGGGCCGACCGCGTCCTATTTGTAGGACATTTACAGCATAAATCTCAACTTCCCCAAAAGCAAACCCTAAAAAGGGAAGATTTAGGAAAAGGGTTGTTTCATGCGGCATATATTATGTGTTCAAATTTATTTGGAATGTGGGCATTTGAGTGGTAGAGACAAGAATCCATTAGTTGAGCAAACCCAAGCGCCAAAAACCACAGCGCGATAACGCTATGAAAAACAACACAAATGATGCCACCTTTAAATTCTCTTTAATATTTTACACTGGGAGAAGTCATTTCAACATGTTTACGTGTTTTTTGTATGTGCAACAATTAAATATATATATATATAAAAACCACTGAAAATGGACTAAAATAAATACATTTCACAAAACAAAAGAAAAAAGAAAGTCCTCTGAAGTTAATCGCCACACACTCCCATCGTTACTTAGCATCTTGGGTAAAAAAAATAAAAGCAACAGACAAACTGAAAGCCCTCGATTGTGATCAAGTGAAGCTTTGATGTTCGGAGTGCCTCTGGATTGACAGACGGACAGAGACAGGGGAAAAGCGCTGTGGGGACAGCAGACATGCAATAGGAGGCAGACAGAGGTTCACAAACAAGTCCGCCGTCGCCAAAAAACGGCCACCAGCTGAACTTTGTAACAACACGAGGAAAGTCAAAGCTTGAGACTCCAGCAGACAGAAGAATACCCACAATGCAACAGTGGCTTTATTCCCCCACCCATTCACCTACTGTAAACAAATAAATAAGTTTTCCTTCAGATATATCATAATTAAAAAATAAACCCATTTATAAACAGAAAAATATTTGTGAAAACAGCAACAAATGACTGTAAAGTCACATAATAGAGGTATTCGTGCATTTCAGTGGAGGCATGGCATTCATAATAACTGTTGGCATTCTGTCACTTAAAGCTGTTTGAAATTTGTTTCATTTGTTGAGCTCTCAAATTTTCCCATAAGAGCATGTGCCTACCATTAACTATTCTTACAACAGTCACTGACCATACAGGGGAAGTAGAGTTTTGCAGTAAAGGCTGGTCCATTTGTGCATTAAAAGTAAAACTTAATTAGTTTATGGCCCCCTTTCACCATAATGAGTCTCCTATCTTTCTGTTTGAGAAAGAAGCACTACTTTTTGTTCATTTTGTCAACATGGGATAACGAGGATAGCTTTGAAATTTTGAACAAGGTTGCAGAAGAAAACATGACGCACAAATGAGTTAAATTAAGAGCAACAAAGTTTGTCTGAAAAGATGACTTGAAGTAAAATGAGCAATGTCTTTAATCCAGGTTCTCCTGTAAACTTGACGTCAATTAAGCGATTGCTTCTTATCCGTGACACACCCAGACCAAAGACGATAAGAATTCAAGATTTCGACCCTCGCAACAAATTCCTGTAGGCCTAGACTAAAATAGCTCAATTTTATCAAACTTGCTAGCAAGGATGCTGACTTTAGCCGAGCACCACAACACCCAATTCAAGAAATTCAGCAGTCAAGCCTTTCAGTCAAATGGTGTTAAGACCATGGGTACAGACAGATTAGAGCTAGACTGGATCATTTCATTCAGTGGCCTACTTTGTGCATTTATGGCTGTTCTGGGTATCTATGGCCGATCTCCATCACAACGGGGAAGACTAATATACTAATTAGCAACTGGACTTTTCTGCCACACCTATGTACAGGTGACAGGTTTTTTGGAGCCCGATGCCCGCAAGGCCAAATCTTAATTTAACCAGGCATAAAACACAGCACATCCATAAAAAATGCACAGTTATAGGGTTAGCTCCATACAGCTGAAATTGCATCTTAAATTTCCCCACTACTTACATTATAATACTGAACTAGAGGATATCAAATATACGCAGGCAGCAGAATTATTCTCTTCAAGGTTTTGGAAAGTAACAAGTATTTGTTTTTTGTTTAAAATACCAAAACCAATGCTACAAGAATTGCTATTTTCCATAATATCATCATCTATTTGCACTAGCCAGATAAGTATGATCATTAAAGTAGAGGAATTCGATTCAATTCCCATCTTTTCCACACTTCATAGCATTTTCTAAAGGCAAATGGGCTAGCAAAATAGGAAAAAAAAAATACTCCATATTTCCTGCATTCATCAATCAACTGATAAACAAGGCCTCAGCCCTGAGTTAGCAGCTAAGTTAGCACCTGGTTTGAAACTGTCAACAAAGGGCGAGTAACTTGCATTTCCAAGCCCCAGATAGCACCCTACAGTCTTCATAGTACTGAGCAGGAAATTTAATCTCCAATTGGCATGCTGTTAGAGTGAAGAAATAGATGCAGTCATATATGCTACAGACCGCACTGGTTTCCGGATTCTTACCTGGAAACCCATAGATTCCTGAGATGCCAAGATCAATAGTATGGGAGCAAATGATTTCAGTGCATAGCTGTATTAGCCAACGCTGGTGAGAGATAATGCGGGCTTTCATGTTCACCCCCAGGAGAAACACAACAGTGAAGCCAAGTCGAGACATAAAAGGCAACTTCAAGACTTTTTTTTTTTCCTGAACTCCCTTTAAGAGGGGACTTCATTTTTCACATGGTTGCTACAGCTCAAGCCAAATTGAGCCAACAGTTAAATGCAGCCATTCACCATTTCGCCAATGCTCAATTGCAATCATCTTCCGAGCAATCAAATGCTCTCTTGCTTTTTTTTTTTTTGTTGAGTTTGGATGAACTAATTTGCTTGTTAGCCTTGCAAAATGATAATCCAGTCCATGATGTTTCAGCGGCCATTTTCTGTCAACCGGGGGCGCTAGCATTTCAGTTATCAAGGTTGAAACGTCTTGCCTTGCTTTGTATGTCTGCACTCGAAAAGTGGGAAAATATTCAAAAAATCCCAACTGTGTGCGCATTCCCACATCTGCAAACCTTTACAGAGCAATGCAGCATACGCTGCCGGGTGCCAGAAATGCACATCATACTTCACTTTGCAAAGGGTAGTTCAGGGAAATATGGGAATTAAATGGAAATGCTACAATATCAATGCTCCTACACCCATGAAGTGCCACTGAAGTTAACAAAGTAGAATTAAATTAGCTGCATCAATCAGAAAACTAGCATGCAGTGGAAACTAATCAATTGCGTTTTCCGTAAATAGTGTTATTATTTTCATATTTCATTGAGGAAAAACTGCTATGTAAATTACATTCTGAGAAAGCATAAATAAAAAAAAAAAACTATCAAATGACGCACAAAGTGCATTCATTTTGACACAATTTTTAGAAACTAGTAGTAGAGATACTTTGAATTTTGCTGTTGGCTCAAAACTGTTTACCGCTGTACAATCTGGAGTGTGGATATGAAATAAACCGTGAGACCTGACCATGAGCACCAGTTGAAAACAAACATAAAAATAAAATTAAAAATTAAATATCACTATCATTGTGCTGACTACAATAACGCTGTACAAAAGTTGCATATACAATATACAAAACTATCGTCATTTGTTGCTGTTTTTTTTTTTTTATAATGGCAACGATATTTAAAAACTCTTATACACAAATTTACACTTGTGCACCTTGATTACAGGGAGAGACCCCTCAAAAAAATGGGTATAGTTCACACTTCACGTATCAAAAAAAACACAATTTGTGTATTTTTTTTAAAAAACAACAATGTAATATACTACGGAAATAAAATTGCAGCTCTAATTCGTTGGTTCAATGCTGAACCCCTTGCACTGAACTGGATGGAATTGAGTGTAACTGTAAACAGCGAACACTGTTTTCACAAGCACCATGTGTAAGAAAAATAAGGGGAGAGAGAGAGGGAATAAAGGAGGGAGGAAGGAGGAAAGCCATTTGGTCCCCCAGGTAGATCCAATTCCCAACCCCTCCCTGGTTCTTTTTACCGCAGATAATTTTCTAAATACATATTTAAATGGCCTGGCCAGGAAAGCACTCCCCTGTAATCATGCATAACCAATATTTACCGATTGCTACCAGACAGCACTGCGGAGGGGATGTAGAGAAATGAGGAGGATGAGGAGGGTAGGGAGAGGATGAAGGCTATCGTACCGGGCTCCACGGGCGTCTGTGCCAGGACGCATGACCAGGGCAGGGGTGTGTATTACAGGGCTCCATGTCCGGTGGTTTCTCCAGGATGTCACAGTTGTGGTCGTTTAGTCTCTGGCTGTTGGGGAGTTGGCACACCACCAATCTGGTCCAAGTGCCGGATCCACAGGGCTGCGTGCACTGAGGGAGGGCAGGGGAAAATGTTCAACGAGTCATGCATCAGATGCTTTTTTTTCTTCGTCGTCTGCCGACAGTTTTCTTTGCATTATGCCACAGGGTCAAGCCCAGCATGATCAACTGGCCTGAATAACTTAACCGCAGTCCCAACAGGCTCTGTCCCAGTCCCAACCCTAATGCACTCAAAAAGTTAAATGTGCATTTTTTTCCACCCTTGAAAATTTTTAGATTTTTTGAAAAGGATGTGAATAATAATTTCTTTTTGACTTCTTTCAAAACTCAGCACCCCAAACACATGATAAATGAAGGCAGCAACGTTGACTCTGCAATAAAGCTTTTGTGGCATCAGAAATGGGCTACTTGGGTGATTTTAACCCAACATTCTAATGCTGTCGTCAGTAGAGGTGCAACGGATCGAGAAACTCACGGTTCGGATCGAATCACGGATTTGAGTCACAGATTGGATCATTTTCGGATCCGCACAAAACAAAAGACCCCGCACCTTAGGGGTATGATGATATCTTCTCTCGATTATTTAAAAGTGTAGTAAGGCCACCTGCTGGCATGGGGCGAACATGCAAGCTTCATCGCTTGCTTTAATTAACCCAATACAAACAGCTGCTGAAAGTGCCAAACATCAGCAGTCATGAGAATGCTTCCGGGGAAAAAAAAAAAAAAACTGATTTAGGCTAAATAAGCATTTATTGGCGCCGAGTTTAGCTGAGGTCTGCAGAATCATCTCCTTTTAACGAAATACTCTGATCCTGTTCCTATTTATTTTGCTCGATTAGCAATAAAATGGTTAATCTGCTTAATTTATTCGTATCTGTAGATAGCGCTATTAAGATGGCCTGGTTTTCTCGCATTTATGAACTCTACGAGCCATTGAACAGCACAGATTTTCATTAATGTGATTCAAGCATTTTTTTTCCAGCAGTGCAACCTAATTAGGCCCGAGCCTGGCCAAAGCCAGCGAGGGACTATTAAAACCGCATGGTTCCATTATTATTATTATTATTATTATTATTATCTATTTATTTATTTATTTATCTATTTATTATTATCATCATCCTTTCCCCCTTTAGAATGCAAATTTGACCCCTTGAACATTAACGAAAAGACAATTTTATTCAGCCAAAATTTTAAGCCCGGTGAAAAATTTCTTTATTTGAAGTCCCCAAGAAAAAATATTGAAAAAGGACTTGGAAAATGACCGCTAATTGCCGTTTATGCGATCTCATTGTAGCCCTCCACTGACGCAAAGCTTTATGTATTAATCATTAATGGTAATTGGTAAAGTATCATATCTGTAGCCTACGTGCTCAGTTATTTAATTCAACTAACTGTCCCATTCTAAATTAGAAAGAGGTTGAGGGTTAACCTGCATGATGGTAATGTCACTGGCTGTAGACAGTTTTGTTTTTACGTAAGCAAACTTAACGCTCGGACCTCAGTCGGTAAAGCCGCATTTAGGCAAACAGAAATTTTTCCTAGGCATATTAAGCAAGACAGAAAAAAAATATAGGCCTACATGCCATTTAGTGAGCTGCATGAATTCAGAAGTTTCTAAAGACATTGGCGATTTATGTCACAATTAACGTGGATGGGGAACTGCTTGACAATGGCAATGAACATTGCAGGATGAGGGGAGCGGGACAGTAGTTCTACTGACTGACCAAGTTGCTAATTGGGAAACATGAATGGGAACAGGTTTGTAGAAGGTATGTTGTAAGCATGGCGAGATAATCCTCCGAATGCAAGTCCAGGGTGCAAGAGTTTAAAAATCAGCTAAACCGCTACAATGACAGATGGAGTGTGTACAAGATTATTTTATAATTCTTTAGATTAGGCCATTAGCATTTTTTCTATTTAACATTGTGCCGCAGTCACATCTTTCAGCTCTTCTCCATCACTTCATAATCATTATTGGCAACAGGCTAAATTGCTTGATTGTCATTTATGCTCATTATATGGGAGCAGATTTAGGGTTGGCCAGTTGAGCCTTAAAAGTTGCTGGAAGCTGCACAACCTCGGGGACAATTAAAGGAGTTTAATCTGAATTATCTTCCCGGAAACACTTCAAATGACTGTCGTTATTTCAGACCCCTTGCATGTTCGAAGAAGAAATGGGACGCAACTGTGTACACAGTTGGGACGCAAGTTGTCTCATTTCACTTCACGATCATTGTGATTCGATAACGTCACACCTCTAGACAGCCGATTTTTTCCACCAACCAATCCGCGGATCATGTGCGTACCGAACCGTGAAGAGAGATCCATACAAATTGCAGATCAACGATGATCTGTTGCACCACTAGTTGTCACGTGAGAACACTGCCTCAGAATTCCATAACACTGCTGTAGAGCATTAAAAACTATACTGTCCTAGAAAGGCTAAGTGCAGTAATGGAAAAATAAATTAAGCAGTAAAAAATTACTTCAGAGTTTGTTTGCAGTCCCAACAAACAAATAGTTGGCACATCTATTATAGATTGTGGTCGACTGACTTGCTATGGTATAATTTCTATCCAAATAAATCCTGACCTCCATTTACCATCAGGCCCAGAACTGCATCACTCGCATTTTTTCCAGTGTGTAGTTACTGCACTTAGGCTTTGTAGGGCACTATAAGAGAATATATGAGAATAACTATATTCCTCAAAGGGTGAAAGACAGAGGACAGCCCGCTTAAGACCCAATCTCCCCTCCTCCGCACCTTTCCCCAGACGCCGTAGTTCCAGTGGGGGCAGGGTCCCGAGTCGCAGCTCTTGGATTCGGCAGGTTTCACCCGCTCATCGCAATAGTGGGTGGGGCTTCCCTCGCGGTCCTGACACACCACTACCCGCCGCTGGAACCCCCCCGCACAAGTGCTGGAGCACTGTAACACAGGGGGAGGGAAGTTCAACTTAATCCTGACCCCCTAACTCCAACCCTTATCTCCCCATCCCCGCCTCAATGGTCCTGAACATCACAGCAAAGCCTTACCATCACATAACATGGCAGCAAACCCTAGCGCCAGCTGATCCAGCTCTATATACGCACAACAGACTAGCCACAGCAATATATTAATGACTTCCCAAAAAAAAAACTGGTCGAGGGGAGACCAAAAAGTCACTGGCATCTCCATGTGACTAGACTGTGGGAGTCCAAGTCTCTGTTATCTAGTTTAGTTTATTTAAGTCTTTTACCTAGCACTGTCATCATCCATCCATCCATCCGCACTTTCATCCATAGGGAGACGCATTCATGCATGCTCAAGCGCAAACTTATACACTCATTGAACATACACACACGCACTTCGGCACAGGGCTCTATAACACATCGCAGCTGTATTACATGCATTTCTGTATGCACTGGCAGCAGACAGCCAGGAGAGGGCACTGTGCTTACCGCTCCCCAGGGCCCCGTTCTCCACTGGTGCTCAGCGGAAGGAACGTTCCAGCTGTTGTGGCCCGGGTGATGCCCGGGATGGGCTCTGGGGTGGTCTGCATACGGCTGGTCGTTGGGCCTGAGGTCGTATCTGGTGGGACAGGCCGCGACGACGCACTCCTGCTCCATTTCGGGTCGCTTTTCAGGGTCACAGTACGCTTCCTCCACCTGCTGGTGGTAGTTACTGCACATCACCTGCCGAGTGTATCGCCCCCGGCCACACGTCTCCGAACACTGCGTAAAAAAATAAATACAGAGCAAAGGGTTAACACTGAGAATCCAAAGTTCAATTCTTAAACATTGCACTTAGTCCCCAGATAAACTCCTTAACACTCTAAAAACCCATCCACCAACCTTGAAGCTTCAATACTAACTTTATATGAAAAAAATAACCTAGCTAAACACTTCAACAGTAAGTATGATATGTCTCAACTGATATGTCGTAAGATTTAAACCCAAAACGCCAACCAAGCTCAATTCTCAAACACTAAGGCCAAAACTGAGCCCAAGTCTTTAATGTTAAAGTTCAAACTGAAAAAGTTAACTCAGCTTAGCCTCTCAGCACTAAGGCTGAAACAAAAAAAAAACCCAGCTTAAACTGAACTCCGCAGTTTAATTTTTACTCCACCACAAGTCAACGCTACAACGCCACAGTAAAAAAAAAAAAAAAAACTCAAGCTGGCTAAACACTGGAGTTAAGCTGTAAAAATGTTTACAGCTTAACTCCAGTTTAGCAGCTGGAGTGGACCAAGTGTAGATTACGAGGGGTGACTGTACCACTAGAAAACCTCAAGATGATTCAATCAACTCTAAAACACCCCAACATGCTGAAAATACTGAGGCCGCAACACTGCAAATTCGATACACCCCTATTCAAAATAACTGCGTTTTAACATTCCGCCATAAGGACTTGTGACTGAATACGTTTGGCTTTGAATTCTTGGGCGGTTAAGATGACCATTTCAAGGCTTCAAGAAATAAATAAATAAACATTTCCCTGGCATTACGGATTTCTGCTCACCGGAGACCAGGGTCCGGTCTGCCACTCCCCACAGGCACTGAAACACTCCATGGTCTCGGCTGGGCGGGGCAGGTGCTCACAGTAGGACTCGTCCGCCACCCGGCCTTGTGAATCCCGACAGCTGACGTAGCGTGCCTTCTTCCCCTTCCCACAGGAAACAGAGCACTGCAAAGGAACAGTTCCACAAAATCATACATGAGGACTCATTTATAATCATTTATAATAGCATTTATAATCAAATCAAAATCAAATAAAAAAAAAATACAGACAAGACGTCAAGACATGACCAGGCAGACAAAAGCACATACTTCCTCTATGAATTCATTGATTATGCAGGAATTAGACTTGCACTTTCAATGGTCTCAAATGCGTCAAACTACCAGCCAACCGACCAAGCTGGTCACATTGGCCATTTCTTTTGTTTTCTGTGATGCCCACATTAAAGTTTACATGGTGATTTAAAAATAAAAGGGGAAAACCACACAAGCTTGGGTTCAGTTACACCATCTTACCATTGCACTACTTGTTCAATGAAATGCAATATTTGCACCGCTGACCAAAAACATCCAAATCACTCACAGGTGAAGCAAACAACGTTGATTCTCCTGTCACAATGGCATATGTCAAGGTCTGCAGACCGAACTCTGACCATGAGCAAACCATTGGTTCTCATATTCAACATGTTGCATGTGGGAGATATGGAATCTGAGAAAGCTTAATACAGGACCTAATCATTATGGCCAGGCGAGTAGGTCAGAGTATCTCCGAAGCAACAGGGCTTCTGGAGTGCTCCCTGTCTGCAGTGGTGAATACCTACCTACAGTGGCCCAAGGACAAACCATGAACCTGCGGCAAAATATTGGCCACCCAAGGCTCATCGATGCGCAAGGCCAACAAATGTTATCCCATCTGGTCCTTACCAAAAGAGGATTATAATGACAATTATGAAAACAATAAGTCACAACACACAGTGCATTGCACCCTGATGCATACAGGGCTTTGTACCTGAAGACCATTCAGAGGGCCCAGCCTAATCTCAGTCCATGGCCAAAAGCACCTACAATGGGTACTTGAGTGTCAGAACTGAACCACGGAGAATTTAAGAAGATTGCCTGGTCCAGGGAGCCCTATCTTCTTTGACAACATGTGCATCGGTCAGGTATGGGTGCACCATTTACGTGGGAAAAGATGGCACCAGGATGCACTGTGGGAAGAGGACAAGCTGGCGGATGGAGTGTGATGCTATAGGAAATCTGGAACAACCTGGGTCCAGGAATTCAAGAGGACCTCAGTTTGACAGAGCTGTTTTGGCAGCATGAGGGTTACTTCCACAATATTAGGCCGGTAGCTTTAATGCTGTGGTTGATTGGTATTGCCCAACTATACGAATGCATAGTTATTAAAGGAGTTAAAAGGATGTCACAGATATCAATCGTATTTTGATAAGCAGTGCAACAGTAGAGTTATCACAGCAGCATGTTTCTTAAAAATGTAGCGGAGGCAAACCTATTGCATAATACAAGGCAAACAGCAAAACAACTCCACGACCCGGAACCCAGTTGTTCTATGTTCGCGTCAAGCGCGTCATCCAAGCACACCCAGTCCCCTTGACACAGGGTGTTCTTTTAATTGCAGAGCGTGTCTTTCGGAGAGGAGCCACCATTTGGTCACAGGTCACCTCAGAGGTCACTTCCTGGAGCATTAGCCCGCGGAGTTTAGCATTGAAGCTCCACTCGGAACTGCAGTATTCTTTTGAGGAGACTGGAATTCCCACAAAGCGGATGGCAATATTCAGAAATCATTATGTTAAAACCTGGATACAATCACGAGGTGTTCACAGCAGAAGTACCTTTACATAAAGATAAAAAGGATTATGTCCACACACAGCAATGTAGCCAAAAAAAGGTCTTGTGGAGATTCCTCTCTTTCTGAGATCACTGAGCAATTTTTGGACATTACTAGTTTCCTTATATGTGATTCATCCTCTGTACCAAATGAAACACATATTTTATATGCGCACAACTTAAACTCAGTTGACACAATTTTCCCAAAGCGGGTGAATGTGTGTCTTTATTTAAAATATGTGCACAGGAACATATTTTAAATAAAGAGAAGGAGCGCTAACATGAGGGAGACATCATCTTGACCATAGGCCTCACACGGCTACTGCAGAGGCTTTGAAATCAGATCCTGTGTTTAGAGGCGATCTGGATTTCATTTAAAACTGGAGAGGGGGAAACAATGCAGAGCATAAGACGGTGAGAGGAGGGGAGGGAGGCGGGGACAGAGAGAGAGAGAGAGACAGAGAGACAGAGTGGGGGAGAGATAAAGTCAGAGAGAATGAAAGAGATGAAGGAGGGGACAGAAAAAATAATGAAGAAAGGGGAAGAATAATGAATAAAGAAAAGGTGAAAACTCATGAGAGAGTTGAGCAGGCCTTACAGTGGTCCAGGATCCGTATCTCCACTGTATGTGCGGTTGGTCCGGGTCATGAGGCTGGGATGTGCTGGGGGCTGGAGGGGCATGCGGGCAGGGGCTCAGCTCACAGTCCTGCTCCGAATACACAAATATAAGGATCAGCTCAAAGACCTGCTCCTGAATACACAAATATAAGGATCAGCTCAAAGACCTGCTCCCGAATACACAAATATAAGGATCAGCTCAAAGACCTGCTCCCAAATACACAAATATAAGGATCAGCTCAAAGACCTGCTCCCGAATACACAAATATAAGGATCAGCTCAAAGACCTGCTCCCGAATACACAGATATAAGGATCAGCTCACAGTTCTGCTCCTGAATACACAAATATAAGGATCAGCTCACATCCCTGCTCCCGAATACACAAATATAAGGATCAGCTCAAAGACCTGCTCCTGAATACACAAATACAAGGATCAGCTCAAAGACCTGCTCCCGAATACACAAATATAAGGATCAGCTCAAAGACCTGCTCCTGAATACAAAAATATAAGGATCAGCTCAAAGACCTGCTCCCGAATACACAGATATAAGGATCAGCTCACAGTTCTGCTCCTGAATACACAAATATAAGGATCAGCTCACATTCCTGCTCCCGAATACACAAATATAAGGATCAGCTCAAAGACCTGCTCCTGAATACACAAATATAAGGATCAGCTCAAAGACCTGCTCCCGAATACACAGATATAAGGATCAGCTCACAGTCCTGCTTCTGAATACACAAATATAAGGATCAGCTCACATTCCTGCTCCCGAATACACAAATATAAGGATCAGCTCAAAGTCCTGCTCCCAAATACACAAATGTAAGGATCAGCTCGCAGGCCTGCTCTTGAATACACAAATATAAGGTTCAGCTCACAGTCCTGCTCCCAAATACATAAATATAAGGATCAGCTCAAAGACCTGCTCCTGAATACACTAATATAAGGATCAGCTCAAAGACCTGCTCCCGAATATACAGATATAAGGATCAGCTCACAGTTCTGCTCCTGAATACACAAATATAAGGATCAGCTCACAGTCCTGCTTCTGAATACACAAATATAAGGATCAGCTCACAGTCCTGCTCCCGAATACACAAATATAAGGATCAGCTCAAAGTCCTGCTCCCAAATACACAAATATAAGGATCAGCTCACAGGCCTGCTCTCCAATACACACATATGAGGATCAGCTCACAGCTCTGCTCCTGAATACACAAATATCAGGTTCAGCTCACAGTCCTGCTCCCAAATACACAAATATAAGGATCAGCTCACAGCTCCGCTCCTGAATGCACAAATATAAGGATCAGCTCACACCCCTGCTCCTGAATGCACAAATACATGGATCAGTTCACAGACCTGCTCCGAATACACACATATAAGGATCAGCTCACTGTCCTGCTCCCGAATGCTCAAATACAGTGCTGTGAAAAAGTATTTGCCCCCTTCCTGATTTCTTCTTTTTTTGCATATTTGTCGTGCTTAAATGTTTCAGATCAAACTAATTTTAACATTAGACAAAGACAACCCAAGTAAATACAAAATGTAGTTTTTAAATGGTGAGTTAATTTATTAAGGGTAAAAATCTATCCAAACCTGCCTGGCCCTATGTAAAAAAGTTATTGCTCCCTAAATCCTAATAACTGGTTGTGCCACGCTGGGCAAAAACAACTGCAATCAAATGTTTGCAATAATTGGCAACGAGTCTTTTACATCACTGCAGAGGAATTTTAGCCCACTCTCCTTTGCAGAATTATTTTAATTCAGCCACATTGAGGGGGTTTTGAGCATGAACAGCCTGTTTAAGGTCATGCCACTGCATCTCAATAGGATTTAAGCCCGGACTTTCACAAGGCAACTCCAAAATCTTCATTTTGTTTTTTTTAAAGCCATTCAGAGGTGGACTTGCTGGTGTATTTCAGATCATTGTCCTGCTGCATTACCCAAGTGCGCTCACAGTGCAAACACACAAATATAAGGATCAGCTCACAGGCCTGCTCTCCAATACACACATATAAGGATCAGCTCACAGCTCTGCTCCCGAATACACAAATATAAGGATCAGCTCACACTCCTGCTCCAAAATTCACAAATAAAGGATCAGCTCACGGACCTGCTCCCCAATACACCAATATAAGGATCAGCTAACAGTCCTGCTCCTGAATACACACATAAGTAAGGATCATACCAAGAACCTGCTCCCTAATACATGCACATACACCAGAATGAGCATGCAGTCCAGCACATAAATACACACATATATAGATCAGCTCACAGCCCTGCTCCCAAATACAAACACACACACGGATTAGCACAGAGCCAGATCCCAATATGCATGGACATAAGGATCAGCTCAGAGCACTGCTCCCAAATACAAACACACACACGGATTAGCACAGAGCCAGATCCCAATATGCATGGACATAAAGATCAGCTCAGAGCACTGTTCCCAAATACAAAAACATACACAAGGACCAACTCACAGCCCTGCTCTCAAATACACAAATATAAACAAGGATCAGCTCCCAGTCCTGCTCAATACACACACATACACAAGGAATACTACACACACAAGGATGCACTCACAGGCCTGCTCCCAAATGCACACATTCATCAAAACTTCAACAGTTTATTACTTTTATTTTACAATAAAATGTGCCTCAGGTCAGACTTACTTAACTTCAGAAACTTGCTCTGAATGTTTTTATTAGCGAAATACAAACTCCATGACAGGAGATAAGTGTACAATGCAATGCAAAAATCTACAAGAAAAGCTACATCTGCAGCCACCTAGTCCCTCAGCACAGAAACAGCCCCAAAAACAGGCACGAGACATTTAATAGCTTCAAGCACGAAAATGATTTTTTCTTTCCTTTTTGAGTGGAAACCAAGCAGCGCCGGAGACCCATTTGTTTACACGGGATATAAACGGACATTTAGGTACAATTAAAACGAATAATGATGAGTTAGAGGACAAAAAATGGATGAAAAAATATAAAAATTATTATTTTAAACATTATTCTACATTAAAAATTTACGGCAAATTTTGTTATTTAAACCATAATTGTAAATACATACACGGTGGGAAATACACTCCTTTCAGACTGAAGTTGAACAGGTACGATTTAATTTTGCGACAGCAATGACACTATTGACAGCTGCGACAAAACGAGCCAGGTAGTGTCCCAAAGCCTCTCTTCCCTCTGCCCATGAGCGCACTGTATAGTCACCTACATAGTGAGTGCCTTTACAGTGAGTAGAGAATAGTGAATGAGTGAGTGATTTTGGACACAGCCCAAGTCATCACTGGAGAAGGAATTTGTGTCCTTGTGTAGTCTTCATATTTAAATGATATTTCAGGCATTTATCAGACGTGATGTACAGAACACAGAGCACTAAACACCATGCAAAAGCAATAAATAAAGGAAAGAGTATATAATTAAGATGGAAGAAGAAACGATTGGACAACCATCCTAAATTAATATTACTGTTACAAGCCCAATACTCCGGAATTACCTGTGCGCAACCAGTTATCTCCTTTCGTTTAACAGTTTGTTTAAACCACACCAACTCCAAAGCAGGCACTCAAGTGACAAGTGCATCAGCCAATATTCAACAGTTGAACCAGACATGATGCTCATGGCTGTGGACAACAGACATTTTAAGCAAACTGCACCTTATCCCACCTGCATTCTGAATCTTCTCTGGGGATTTTCACGATGAGCATATTGCGCACCATTTTTGACAAAACAACCTGCCGAATGAATGTAACTTCATGCAATGTAAAATTTGCCGGCTATCCCATGTTCTTACCTGGCTGTCCCGCGGTCTGGTAGCTGCATTACACGCCCAGTTTTCAAGAGTCTTCTCATGCACCCCAGAAACACACCTCACTGCCCGTACCTGGTAACCATGGCCACAGGAAACTGTGCACTGCAAAGCCCAAGAACAATGTTTCTGGTGAGAGCTTGTCAAATACACACACCTGAGAGAGGAAACGCATGGAAACCGGTAAACTAGCACAGCAAACAGAATGGCATTCGTTCAATTTCAGTCCGTAGACACCTTAAATACCATGACCTAAAGGTCTTAAGGGGTCAGTTTTCTTAGAAATTCCTTCTTCCAGACTTTTTTTGGATCTTATATATTCAACTGTGTGAAGTCAAGTGGGCAGAAAATAAATGTCCTGCCACAGGTTTCTTCACAGAAAGTTTCACGAGAACTGAGCTCACTAGTACACTGGGAAGGATTTTTACACTATTCACTGAACCCTGGATTTTTCACCTCTATGCAGATTACTCAACAAGCCTGTTCAATTTTGAAAAATCATTGTTTAACATCTCCAATTTGCAAAAGACACATTTAGCAGATGAAACCTTCCTGAAAATGCCCCTAAATTCAATGAGATCAAACTCACTTTTCAGGCAACAAATGAAAAGAGGCTCCTGGGTGGTGATCAAAAGTGCCTCTGTTTTATTGGCTGAGTAAAAGTGCTTGTTTGTTTTGAGTATGCGGCAAGTTAATTGGATTTATGGGGGGGGAGTCTGTTTTTTGGAGGGGCTGGAGAGGGTTGCTTGGTAGTGTGATGGCTGCTAAATAATGGCTCTTTGTTAAACTGTGTGTTTGTATAAGTGGGTGCCTGTGATTGTGTTTCTCTGTGATAGAATGCGAGTGTGTACATGCTTGTGAGTGAGTGTACGCGTGCGTGTGTGTGTTCGCGTGCTCCTTCTCTACGGTCAGGAGAAGCTGATACAACCCTAATATCCACGGATTGTAAATCCCAGCTCAGCTGAAGGGACACAAATTTGCCAAACAACCCATCTGCCCCCCTTCACCCACACAGAGGAGATTGGCATTACTGCTAGTCTGAATACCGTTAGCTAGACATGCTAGCATGCTAGTGTCCACACAGCAGCTCAGGTGAATGTACTCATGTTCCCTCTCACCATTCCCTGAATGAGAGAGCGTGTTAAATCTATTGCGCTATAATCTAAAGCACCCCGAACAGCCTCCTGGGGAATTTTTACATTGTCACTAAGCAGCGCGAATGAACTTTGAACAAAAATAGGAGATCTACCTTACTCAACTAACCAATTAGTTGTAGCGAGTAATGCTAATAATACTGAAACATTTTGGTGTCTATTGTTCCAATTTTTTTATGAATATATTTTTCAAATGATTAATTTATCCATTTTCAGACCTGCCAACCTTGAAGAAAATTTATGAGTACAACCTGACCCCCCCCCCCCCCCCCCATCCCCTCCCACCCGACTGGTAAATAAAATTGCATAGAGATACAACTTACTTCAAACAGCCGGCAAATTTATTGTCAGAACAGCAGTAAAAATGAATTTGAAATGTAGTACTTTGCTTTTCTTAGTTACATGTAAAATAACTGCGTAATCCATAGTCAATAATACCTGAAAATGTTGCCAGAAAAGCAAGTCAACAGAGGACATTCATTGCAAATCAATCAATTAATTAATTAAATAAATGGGCAAAAATACCAAAACAAATACAATTTGCCATGCATTAAACACTTGCACTGTTTAACTTTCCAACATTCTCATCTTATGGCCCTTTTCCACTACGCGGGACCGGCTCTACTCTACTCACCTCTTTTGCTTTTCCATTAGAAAAAACTGGTACCATCTTTTCTGGTACCTGCTCTCCCGGGGTTCCAAAAAAGCCAACCGGGTACTAGGTACTAAAAAGTGATGTGACACACTAAGGCCTACTGATTGGTCAGAGTGTATCGTCACTGCGAAAGACGACTCTGTCGTCGACCTCTCATTCAAGTTAGATTGAGGAGTTATAAGATTAGCGCAGTTATAATAATCATCGAATTATACCGTTATAGGCATCTTGTTCGATACACTGTGCGTTGCCTTACCTTTCAAACACGGTTTCGCTTATTCATCAAAGCTACATTCATGAAATGTGTTTCTCTTTGCTTGTGGCCCGCTCATGGCGAAATTGAGTCTTGTGTCCAGTTATGTTCCCTAACTAATTCCCCTTAAGAAAGTTCTGCTATCAAGACTCGTTTAAATAAAATCGCAAAGAAAAAAACATGACGGATGTCAACGAATCATTTTTCTCTTAAAGTTATCACAAATGAGATGACGCATAAGCGATTAATTCTGATGGCTGCCATATCCCGCAATTTACAACGAGGAACTCTGCTCTGCAATGATCACTTAATTATCCCATATTTTAACAATTCGTTTGTTTTGCCGTGAACTTTAGAGTGAAATATACATTCGCTTTCCATGCCTTTTACGGATTTCACTGCTTTGCGTTGTGGGGTGGCACGCAATTTTACGGGCAACTGAATTGGGCACGACAATGTCAAATAGAAAATGCAATTCAATTCAGAAAATACAATACCGGATTTGAACGCAAAAATCTTTAACAAAATCGATGGAATAAATGTAAACTTGATATAACTGTAGCAACATTGTGTGTCGTATTGAGGATGACATCGCAGAAGTTTCGTGCTGCGCCACTATGATGACCAGCTTCACAGAGGCAGTACTATCCACTCAAGGCAAACAACCTCCCAGAAAAATATCCGGTACCGAGTAGAGTAGCGTGGAGCCGGTACCAAGTAGTGGAAAAGCGCCATTAGTGGTGCATTTGAAACAGCGTATCAAACGCTGCCTTTGGAGGCAATCATGTGGAACATAACACAGAATGTCAGAAAGCCTTTTGCGAACTTCGTCATTACATTTCATTGTTTTAGGCCGTTTCACAGTATTTCTGCAAACACAAACCCAAATAAAAGCGAAATTATCTCAAACTAAAGTAAATGGCGTTCGCTTTTCGTGACAATGAGATTAATACGCAGTGAAACGGCATTATAATCGAACGTCAGCTCTTCAAGCAGCGCCAGGTGTTCTACCGTAGGTATTCTACTGATCAAAATACAGGATTCGCTGCATCCATAGTAGAATTTACCATTTCACCGATGTTTGAATTGGGTGTATTTTCAACATATGATGACCCAGAGGTGTGGCGAAGAGGGTTTGCAGCCAATAACTTGGGAATGAGACTAAACTCAATTCGATGCGAGGTTTTTTCCGAGAGGGCCGTGGTTGAGAGGGCAGGTGAGGCACACGCACTCTCTGACTGGTCAAAATATTTTCGTAATGCATACGCGCCTCTGCTAACCGGACATCAACTGGTGAGTGTGTCAACTTAAACTGACGCATAAACTGAAACTGGAGAGATCCAGCGATATGCGTACTCAAATAGCATCAACTCGTACCAGCGTACTTTGATGCCAAAATGCGTACATGTTGGCAGGTCTGCATTTTTGTCCATAACTCATCCAGTTCAATTCAGATTTGAAATAGCCTTTTTGATGGGGTCCTGGATAATCATGAACAAACAGATTAATTGGGTTCCAGGCAGCAGCTCAGCACAATGATTGGCAGTGATGCCCATAAGTATTTGAACTGTAACACAATTTTAAAGGGCTGTGGTTCTTGCTCTATTCACTCTGCATGCATGTGAATAAGCTCAAATTTAGGGTAACAGTCCACATTTAAATTTGAGGACAAATTGAGGACACACACCCGCAAGGAGTCAGTAGGTGTTACAGATGTTTTTCTAATGTTTCATTGGCCAAATACTTACGAAAGTCACCATTAGTTCATGTGCAGGATAACCTACCACTCCCGGCTAAGCATCTGAAGTCCAGGGTACAGTGTACTGTTTTGACATTGAAATGATGGGCCCAGAAGGCCCTTTCAAGATGTAATCCTCATAATTTTTCTGCTAAAACCCAGTGAGCCACAGGAAAGCGAACACACTGCGGTAACCAATGGTGTGGGGCACTCCTGTCCAGCTAAAGTCACATGCAATGCTTTCCAAAATATCCAGAGGCAGTCCACTACTGTTCGAACCACATGACATCACTGGACCGATGGTGGCACAGTTTGAGTTCACAAAGCTGGCGTGCTTAGGTAATCAGCCACATCGAACACAGAATTGCCAAATTTTCTTTGAATCGCACAAAAAGTTTGGTCAGCGAAGCTATTTTGGAAAAATTGCATCCAGTTCTTTAGCCATTACAGCCACCATAACGCTACTCACCATGCCCCAGGATCCGGCCTGCCAGGAGGGGCACTCAGGGAGCTGGCAGCTGCCCACAGCGGGAGGCCGCGTGTGGGGGTCACAGAGGTGATCCGGCCGGGTCGCCTGATTCAGCTGGCACTGAACCTGCCGATGTCGAGAACCCTTACCGCAGGTCGCCATGCACTGAGAGGGGGGAGAGAGGGAGAGAGGGAGAAAGGAAGATAGATAAAAAGAGGGAGAGAGGTTAGGAGAGGAAGAAGAATCGAAAGCAGGAGGGCGGGAGAGGGAGGGGATGAGAGAAACAGTAAGAAGATAAATAGACAGAAAGAGAGGAAAAAGGAGGAATGTCACCAAGAGGAAGAGGGAGAGCGGTAAAGCATGACAAACTCACACAAAATATGTTTTTATCAAAAATACTGCACAAAAACTGGATTTGACAATTCATTCCACAATTATCCCGGCTGATAAATAATTTCATTTCCTAATGAGAACTTAACTTCCTCATTTCAAGACAATTATACTCCTTTCTCATATTTATGCTTATAAAGCTATGTGGCCTTTTTTGTTTCATCCCAATAAGTAACTCAAATTGACCTGCATAAAAACTGAGGCACAGAGAGAGGAAGAGAGAGGGATACAGGGAGGGACTGAGAGAGAGAGAGGGGGAGTGAGACAGACAGAGGCAGACAGGATGAGACACAGACCATGCAGAGCGAGAGAATGAGGCAGATTATAAAGAGGATTACAGAATGGATAAAGACCTTGAATGAAGTCATACCAATGAAGCATTCTCAATTGAACTGAAACTGAGAATATGAGCAAGGAAGTAACATTAACTAAGTGAGAGGGGACGAGGATATTGAGTGATTGATATTGAGGCAAAGAGGGAGTGAAAGAGAGAGAAAGAGGCGCAGAAGGGGAGAAATACCAGAAAAGGCTGAGGAACAGTTCAGATGTGCCATTCAATACTTCCCTCATTTAACAGTGAATTTTCACGCTTGTTTTCATTGCATTTCACGGTGCCCTTGGATTTCATTTCCTGGAAAACTAAAGTGCTCTGTGACTGCTCTTTTGAACAGAACAGTCAAACAGAAAGACTGCCCTCATTGGCTGTTTAGATAAACTGGGCAATTGACAGATTACACAGCTGTCTGCCTGTCAGAATGATTAATTAATTGATTGTATAACAGATAGCCTGTTTGGCTGATCGCCTCATTGACTAATTACCGTGTTGGAAAACTGCCCTCCTGGCCAAGGGCCCATTGGCTGACTGCCTGTTTGGCGGACTGCCTGATTGGCTGATTACCTCGCTCCACTCGCTGGTGGCCCAGTCCGGGCATGCTCCATTGCTGCAGCTTTCTATCGCCACCCTCTGGTGATCACCGCACTCGCGGTCTGCTAGTCGCCGGCCCAAGTTGTTGATGCAGTAAGACTCTCGAGTTCTGGAGCCTGTACCACAGGTCTGAGAACACTACAAAAAAAAAAATCAACAAAGGAATTCAACACGACAGCAACATGATATCGTAACTCAGTCAGGCAGGGTAAGGTAAGGAACAGACAGATGAGCTACGGCAAGGCAGGCAAAAATTTGGCAAACTCAGATAAAATTAACTGAAAAAAGTAAAATAAGGTAAAGTAAGGAGGAAAAAATTATAAGTATAATTATCAGTCTAAGTTTAAGTAAGGAAAAGTAAGGTAAACTAAGGAACTAAACTATTGTCCATAATGCAACGCAGTAAGGGAAGATACTATAGGGTTAAATCAGACAAAGTAAGGCAAGGTATGGCAATTCAAGTGAAAATTAGACAAGGTGAGAATACCTCAGAGGAAGCAAGAAATAAGAAAAGGAAAAGGGAGTTAAAGACAACTTAAGGTATGATACAGTGAAGTATGTAAGGTAAGGGAAGGTAAGGGGGCCTCTAAGACAAGACTAGGCAAAGGCAGATAAGATAAACAAACACAAAGAGGTAATTTAAGATTATCCAAAGTACAATACAGCAGGTTATGGTGGACGTTAAATCAGGGTGATGGAAGGTAAGGTAAAGTCAGGTTACTCACTGACCTCAGACCAGGGTCCATAGTGCCAGGTCTTGAGCAGGCAGTCCCCAGAGCAGGGCTCCCTCCCCGCAGGTTTCGGAAGATGGGCGCAGTAGCTGCCATCCACTCTTTCACTCTGGCTCTTCTGCAGACTGTACCGCATGCACTGGATATCCAGAGTCCGCACACCAGGGCCGCACTTCACCGAACACTCACTCCTGCCTGCCACATGCCACCTGAGGGAACCAGGGAAAATACAATCATCAGTGCCTTTGCAGTACTAACCTCTCACCACTGGGGGCAATCTAGAGTCAGGCTGTTCCCCTTACTGCTCAGTTCACATGTTCACTTTTAGAACATACAAATGCCTTCAGTGTGTCATAAAATCTTATGTTTTCTTTTACAACAACAAGCAACAAACAAGCAGTTTTATTTTAAAATTGAAAACTAGAGGCTAAGCTGAGTGAGGCTGCAGTGTTGAGTAATTATGTGGACTAGAGGACCATTTCAGGCCAGGTCAGAGCCCAGCTAAACATCTACTTATATGTTAAAACCCATAACAGCCTGACAAGAACTAAGTAAATATGTATTCATGAAATATATACCATGTAAAATCTAAACAAGGAAATGTATGCAATGTATGGCAGTGAAAATAATGTTATACACGGTTAAGGTATGATTTCATGGAATCATGTCCATAACAAGGATCAGTCCATCTGTCAGGGCCCATGAGCAAGGCCTCAGCTTAGTCAAATCAAAGGCGAGCCATTTCAGATAAATGCAAAACCGTAATGCGGCTATGCAGCAGTATGGTCACCTCAGCTCACAGTCAGTGTTGCAGGGCTCTGGATCATCCCCCGGGCGGGGCAGGTTTTCACAGCGCTGGTCCGACACGACACGGCGGTCGCTCTTACGAACACACATGGCCCTGCGGCTCCGCTCGCCTACACAAGGAGGGAAATGTACACCAGGCTTAATTTAGCTTTACTCATGTACCGTTTCTCAAGAAGACTGTAAGCAAGACACTGCTGTAGAGCAGCCCAACGCTGTTCCTGGAGAACAACTGTCCTTAACATTCTTAACGCAATTGGACTTTAGTACACCTGACTGTACCCCAGGCTAGCACAAAGCCATCTCTAACTGTTTGATGTGGTTTATTAGTATTGCACTAAAAACCTACAGGATGGTATAACTCAAGGAATAGGGTAGGATACTCCAGCACTACCTGTTGAATGAGGTCTGCTTTGTTATATCACAACCAACAATATGGTAGATCTCAAAGCACAGGGTAAAACAGTCCAGCCCTAGCTCTTCAGTTCAGTGTGTTTTGAAGGCTTGGAATGGACACCAGCAAGATGCTAACTCTCCACATACAGGGCTGAGGCACCCAGCTAAGAGGAGAAGATATGGGAACACCAGACCTCAAATTCGAAATCACAAAAACATGACACCCAAAGCTCTCCAGAAGCCTGAACAAACTAAGCAATGGGAAAAAACTCTCAGGAGGACTATAGAAGGAAAGCCTATCCTCTACTGTCTGGCTTGGTGCAAAGCAGATGTAGAATGGATATAACAGAAATGTAATAACAAATCTATTAATGGTTTGAACAGGCTAAAGCTACGAAATACGAAAGGATGAGAAAGGAAGTGAAAGAGCAATAAAGAACACAAAACATCTGGAAGTTTATCTAAATTACACAGACATGAACATAGCCTGGTCACAAAAGAACTCCTCCACCAAAGGAAAGACTGGAATGAATGGAGGTTGAACAAATAAAGTTTTATAGATGTCCTTGGGTTTCCCCTGGGAAATGCTGTGCGAACCTCAATGGGTGGAATTTAGCAGGCAGCAGGTTCATAGACTGCCTGTGTGTGCCAAGACCAATAAGGATTACTCCCATTCCATTGGACAACTGACACCTGTGCAGCCGTCTCATTGGGGGACTCCTGGGTATGTGCTACAAATGGCACAATGCTGCCTATTTAATACCCTCGACCTGAATTCAAATCGTATTTATTCTAAATTCAAATAATTTCCTGAAATCCATTGATCTTGCCTGAGGAATTTCACCAGGGATGGGCGATTTGACCAGGGTCTAGGGTTAGGTTAATTTAATTTTGTTCCAAAACATGAGGCATGCTGAGTCAAACAGAGAAAAAAGTATTTGAATCCATTAAAAATACAATGTAAGCCCAGCCCTTCCAACCCCCTCCCGACCCGCACCCTCTGCTATTCCCATGAGCAGGTGTGGAATTGGAAACGGACAATTAACCCCGAACATTCCCCTGCTCAGGGTTTGCTTTCTGCCTGTGAACCGGAAAAGGGGCCGCTTCACAGTGTGAACAATTTTCTAACCCATCACGGGGTATGTACAAACACACCATTCACTCACACTCACTCTTTCAAGCAATTTCGAGTCTCCAATTAGCCTAACCTGCGAGGAAACCCACACGAACACATAGACATGTAAACTCCACAGAGTACCTGAGTGCAATGTTGCTAATCCACATGGGGAACAGGTGCAACACTGTATACTGCACTTGGGTACATAGTAACAGACTGAGGAGACATGGGATGGAGGGGAGTTCGAAGATACCACACCTTGACACACTTGACTGCACTCCTCCCAGGCACCCGAGGGGTCCCACCCAAACTCCTCATTGTGCTCCTCGATCGGGATGTTAAAGGAGTAACGAACATCTGGATTGTGCAGGTTCCCCACACATAAAACCTGAGAGATTGGGATCGGGAGACAGACAGGGAAAGAAAGAGTTAGTGGGATAAACAGAGGCATGGAGGGACGGCAACACAGAGCGAGAGGGAAAGGAGGACATTTCAGAATGGAGCAGGCCCGTACAGGATGGGATTTATAACTGCACTGACTGATCGTTGTTTGCCAACTCAGCAAAGAAATACAAAACTTCTCATACTTCAGTAAAGAGAATGGAAAGACACTGCTCCAGTAGAGTGGAAAGAGGAAACATACCAAAATGTGACAATTGCAGTGCCACCACAAAAAACTTCACAAAATCATTAGATTTTGAAGAAATGTTCAGTCAGCACTGAAACCGTCAGAGAAGTGCTGTCAGGTGGGACCTTTCATCTCTGAATTTTGTCAACCTGTTTCCATGTACCATGCCTGATTGACAATCAATCAATTTTTACTTTTTATTCCCCAAACAATTAAGACCTAGCCTACACGTAGCATGTAATGATTAAGCGTTGACAATGGCAAAAAGATTTGTTTACTTATACGCTTTCATTCAAGATTATTTTGATTTGCAAGGATTAGAAAAAATATGAACTCCTGGTAATTCTTTGTACCATTTTAACCTTTTGATTATTGGATTATGAAAGAAAATTGAAAATAAACTCGCTATTTTTTTTTTACGGCATTAAAAAAAATACATATTTAAGGAGAAAAACATTATCGCAAACATGCTGACTAAGCATCGAGTGCTGCATAAGAAAGGTTTTAATATTTGTTAATGGCATTGCGTTAGATTCCTGTTAGCAAATTTTAGCAAATTTACCATCATGAGCATTTCAACTTCAATAATAATTCCTTGGAAACTGAAATTTGTCCGTCGTTCTGCCGATTAGTCTTAGCAAATTAGTGAATCAATCCTGTGATTGCTAATCAAGCAAAGTAACAGGGAGTTATCATTTGTTTAACGGAGAGGATTCTGCCTCACCTAGCATACCTCTGACGCCACGTCACTGGAGAAAGTTGATTTTAAAATCCCTAAGGAGGACTGGAGATACCGAATGCTCAGCTTACTGGGAGGAGGGACGCAGTCTTTGGTTCTGGAGAGCCCGAGGGCCGGCAGGTTTTTGTCATTACTGACCACTTAATAGGCCAATTAAAGCAGCTGATTACACAGTAAACTGACCTGACCTCCTCACTCGATTCTGACCCGGTTTTAAGGTGAAAACAACAGCTGGAAGGCCCATTGTGAGAGGGGGCTTTTGAGCTGAGCTAGCTTTCTATGTGTGCTAGCAAGATCCAGAAAAAAACATGTGCGGGCTATTAATGTAAAGAACTCCTTTGCTAGCCAAGTGAACTAAACGTATGATCATTTAAACTACGCAATTGCTTCAACATTACATAAAATTCTGTCTAAATGGATGCACTGCTCATTTCGTGACTCTTTTTTCCTCTCGTGCAGAAAACATTTGTGTGCCTTAAGCTTGACGAATGCAATTTTCTTAGCTCATTGAGAAATCTTGCAAATGAGCCGTATCTTATTATGGGCTGCATTTTTTATTAAGGTGTAATTTTTTATCAGTAGAAATTGGATTTAATTCACAGTTTATAATAAAAGAATGCTAGTTGAGAATGACTTGCTCTGTGGTTTACATAGTGATACAGCCTAATAATCACAAAGCAGGCCAACAGTTTGCAGTCCTGATCTGCTGAAATGCTGAGAGAGTAGTGTGAGATTACCTTATTTTACGTTTTCATCCTGAAATGAGAGCAAAACTCTAATTCTGCAGTATTTTAAGTGCGGCAGGCGTGCAGCTTGAACTCTAACCTGTAGGACCAGCTCTTCTTCTATCCTCTCAGTGCAGTTGATTCGTTCCTCTCTGGTGTCTGAGCCACTGTACTCGATAACAGTTCCCCTGAAGTTGACCTCCCTTTTGAACATGGACACCACCATGTTCCCGTTGAGAAGAAAGTTTGACTGGCTGTCAGATAATGCTGAAAAAAGCAAATGAAGAAAGGCAGGTCTGCGTCAGTGCAGAGAGTGGATCTTCATGTTCTCTGTGATTATTTTAATACCAAAGTAGTGTCGTTCCAAGCTCCCTCTCTCTCTACTACAGGCAAGCACACGCGTACACATATACAGACACACGCATACAGGCACACGCAGCCGCCCACGCACACACACACACACACACACACACACACAGGCGTGTACTCACACAAAATATTGGCAGAATACTTCTCTCAAAAAACTATGCAGTAATTACAATGTCAGAGACCATGTCCGTGCACTCATATGTGTTTAAGTCTTGAGAAACATCTTGTTTACATTCAAGCCTCCACACGATGAGGTTTAGAGTTTCCCTCAATTTTTTTGGACTACCCTGATTCTTTTTGGGCGGACCCAGGGGGGTCCCTTGTGGCACTAACTCCAGAAGGGCGAGCAGGAAAGACCCTACTGCGTCAGCGCACAACATCGCTAACAAATTTCCACATAGGGGCAATTATCACCAACCATCGCCTCGAGCCCCTATGCCCTTTCATCTGGTTCATGCTACACATGTCCTCAATTACCACCTCCCTCGCTCTCCCCCTCCTCCATACCCTGGTCGCTCAGTTCATTCGTCCGATCGTCCCCATGACTGGGGAGGCCTCAAGCCATACCCGAGGAGCTGTCAGAGAAACTCACCAGAGAAACTGCACAAGCCAAACTGTCTCAACTCCATGGCTACGGGCTGGACTCAGTCAAAATTCTGTCTAGAGCATTTCGCTCAGATAAAATCAAATTAAGCATCAATTTTGACAGAGAAATTCAAGCAAATTTGAGTTTTCTTTGTCTGTTTTTCAATGCAGTAGCACTACAAAAAATAATCATCTTTTAACAGTACTTAAACCAGTATATTCATTAAATAATTAAGACTCTGTGTGAGGTTAATCAGGGCAAATGCACATAGGAGTCACAGTGGAGTTTATAGATTAAAAATCCTCCATGTGCTGGTTGATCCTACGCCCTGTACGAAACGTGACGATGCGAGCGTACCATCCATATTTCGTCCTCGAGTTCAGACCTTTCATATAAGCGTGTTTGGTTACTGAGGCACCACTATGCAAACTGCGCAAAACACATCACAAAGGCAGTGGAACTCCATCCCTGACGGACAGTGAAGAAACCTCACCGAGGTAGTTGTCATCTTCTGGTTTCCCCGAGTAGCTGACTTGCTTCACATCGATGTTTGTCGCTCCAGCCGGAATTCGCACGACCACATTGTAACCTGGACAAAAAAAGTCATAAAAAAAAAAAATCTAGTGAGGAAATCCTGGAGCAGAGCAGAAATTTTCACACCAATATCAACCTAATGTCTCACTCCAAATTCACATCAGTAATTCGACTTGCGTTTATACTGAAAATAATTCAAATACAAAGGCTTGTAACTTAGAGGTAAATTCCAGGTCTATTATTATACATTTATCACATAGTTATTATTTACTAATATGGTCGCAATTTACTGACAAATGTACTTTCTGTTGATTGTTATACCAGTATTAACCACTTGGGGGAGCACTTGTAAAGCTTGCACCTCATGTCCAACAAATGTCATTACTAGATAACACAATCATAAATTAAAATAGAGAAATTAGAAAGTTTTTCAGAGTTTAATTCGTTAAAATCCCTCTGAGTTAGTTGGAAGTGACTAATACTCTTAATTAAAAAATCATGCGGAAATCAAGAGGGAAAATGTGTGTTTCAGGAAGTACAGCCTCACGCAGGAGTCAGATTGTGTGGGAGGTTCTGGCCTTTATTTAATCCAAACACAAACCAGTACTGACAATATTACATGCAAGATCACAGGAAGTTATAATGGCCAGACCAAAGGCCTGCTGGAGCAAAATTCCTCATTGACAAAACCACGGACTGTACACTTATCAAGACCCCAGACAGGCCCATGACCACACACGCACCGGAACACACACACACACACACACACACACACACACACACTATTGAATGCACACACAGTACTCTAAGAGATCAGGGTCTCCAGGGAGACCACAGACCTCAGCTCAACTTCTCTCCTATCCTGCCGACCCTCCCGACCGTCATGGGGATTATTGGGGTTACCTCTGGAGGTGCAACTGCTGCGAGACCCCAGACGCCCCCAGGAATTTTAGGCCTCCGCAGCGGCACAGGCATGCTTTCCTAATCACAGTGCCTACATGGGACAGGCTCGGTGGATGCAGTAGGGGGGCAAGAGCACCCAAATTCCCACCATCCCAAACAGGAGGAGGCTTCCTCATTCAAAACCTGATCATCTTTTCCTGCCGCAATTCAACCACAAACGCCTCAATCAATTGGTCAAGAGGGTGGTAATGAAATTAGGAAGCAGATATTCGGCAACAAAGCAAAGCTGCTGTAAGGACAGACATCCAGCCCACTGGAATCTGGGTATGTTGAATAAAAACCCATGGATATGCGGCTGAAGCAGAGACAGCCAGCTCTGACTTGCATTTACATCCATACTGCATAAAACCACATAGGAATTTCAGCCCATTTTACACAGCATTACCGTACTGAATATTTATGGACTGCAGTATAATAACTCAGGGGAGTTGAGAGTAGAGGGCATTCGACAGACTGTGGTATCAGCACTTTCAATTTTCAACACACAGCATCTGTGAGGGCATTATGGGAGCAGTAGTTTAGTACATCAGTCAGAGAAATGGAACAAAGAGGCTACTGGTTAGACTCCCAAGAAAAGTGTAACTGTAATATCCCTAGTTCAGAAAAGTGAGTCATTGATTAAAAACAACTCTATACATACTCAAAGAATCAAGGACACACACACACACATTTAAAGCACAGCACTATCACCTGGTGTCAGCTCCATCTAAAGCTTCTAACTATTCCTCTGAAAAAATGTAGCTTGTGCACAAACACACGCAGCACACGCACGCACGCAGGCACGCACACACACACACACACACACACAAAGAAGCATTCAAACACAAAAACACATACAGATGAGCCCTTTCATGCATACACAGACACCCGGCCGAATACTCACCGTACTGAGCGTTATTGAAGGTGCCGGAAAGCGTTTTACAGGAGGAGTTGTCTCCCCCGCACACTCCGCACTTGTCGTAGCGAGCCTTGGAGTTCAGCACGTGATCGCAGCCCGCTTGCTGAGAGGAGAAAGAGCGAATGCAGAGGCCACGAGGAAAAAGGTCACATTCAAACCAGACCTGGATTCAAACAGCATTCAATCTCAATTTAAATGCCTATCTGCGCTCTATTAATCATTCCTGGAGTATTTGGACAGGCCTGAAGAGGCAAATGAGTGGGGTTTCCACTACTGGAATAAATGCATTTGTCCCAGTGCACCAGGCAAAAAATGTATTTGAATCATAGCTAATGCTAAGTGAACCCAGCCCTGAAAAGGGCAACTCAAAAGCAGTGCCAAGAGCCAAGAGCCGAGAGCCGACAGCTGCAGTTGTACCGACTAGGGCGTCAAACCTTCCCTACGGCCTTCAGCAAGGACACACAACATGAGCACGTTGATGACGCAATACTCAGATACCGCCTCTCAATCTTAACATTATCCATATGTGATGACACACAATCACTATGCAGTAGCACTCACAAGCACACAGTAATGCACACAGCCTCTATCTGTGTGACGCAAAACATGTCCATGAACATTCCCCCCCATTTACAAGCCTGTAGATACGAACTGTCAATAAGTGTAAAAAAAAAATGCATTGAGGAGGACCAGACACAAATAGCACCTCTGGACCCAATTATTCAGAATGGACACCAAGTTTGCATACAAGCGCGTGCAAGATTGAAAGCGTGGACGTGTGTGTGTATGTGTGCCCATGCGTGAGTACGTGTGAGTGTTTATGACTGCAGTCATGTGATCATACACTCATGCTTGGGAAAAATTACCCTGCACAGGCCCTGCACACAGATGTCGTTGGTGTCGGGTCCGCAGGGCGTTCCGTCGATGACGCGGTCCTTCAGCTGGTAGTACGCAGTTGTTCCGGCTGCCCGACAGAACAGCTTACAGCGGTCCTTCATCAAAACTGCAGAGAGGGTGGGAGTCAGTCAACTTGGTCCTTGCAACAAAAAAAGAAAGTACTTGAAATAAAAATAACAAGTGTAGAAGCGAGCAGAGCTCACATACCCCCGCTTTATGTTTGAACGAATCCGGACGCACAGACACACGGACAGACGGACGGACGCGCGGAGCGCTATATACCCCCGACTACGTCGTAGCGGGGGTATAATAATAAATACAAGCATATTGTCCTCAGATGATGACGGAGTCTCAGTGATAACATGAGAGAGCTGGCAATAGGATTTGAGATCTCAGAATGTGAGATGTCAGAGCAGGTCACATGTAATTGTGAGGGGAAAAAGAAACTAAAACCAAATGCGAAGGACTCGGAGATGCTCTTTGCTTCTGGGGGAAAACAATTTACTGCATTCTCAACCAAGAAGTTGGGGGAAACCAATGGAATTTCAGGGGTTTTTCAGGGAGATACTCCGCCCACTGAATTCTGTGATTTAATCAAGAGGGAAGTTAAAAAAAAAAAAAACACCATCGCTGACACTAGGGAAAATGCGGAAGCCAAAGAGCAGTATAATGGTCAGGGAGAAAATGTAAGATTTACTATCAGGAGGGGTCCAGCTCCGGAATCAGTATTTCCCTAATGCGTCTATACTGAATTGAGATGAATCATCATTTCCTTGAATAATATATAGGGATGAAAGAAGAGGAAGAAAAATCATCATTTCATCCCATAATCTTGTGGGGAGCCATTAGTTAAATCAGAATTTCCAGGAATTATCTTGTGGTGCGGAATCTGGGGAAACACTGTTCATTACTCCAGGCAAATATAACCGGAATAAGCAGCATTTCCCAAAATTTGTATAAATTAACAAGTTTACTTATCAAGTAAACATTAATGAGCAATGCCCCAGAGTTAGCCCTGGGGCTAATTTTCACCTTTTGACCAAGGGCTGCACATCTTTGAGTTATGGGTGAAGACTGATGCACCCGGAGGAAACCCATAATGACTGGTATAAATCTGTAGACACATTCTCACTCATGCTGCACTCGTGGTTGGGGTGGGGGGGGAGTCCAGGACAGTGTAAGGTAGCCGAAATCACTCACTGCCACTGTACTTTGGCACCCAGCGCACAGTGGCCGTAAGCCCGTTGATGTTGAAATGGCGGCCGTCGTATCGGGCGCACTGCTCCTCCCGGAAATCGCGGCGGTCGCGCGGACACGGCTCCGTGTTACACGAGCGGAACTTCATTCGCCGACCCACACAGAACCTTCCGCCGTTTCTGGGCCTGTCACAAACGGGTCAAGGGTCAAATGTCATCAATTACAATGGAATTGCCAGGGACAGAAACAGGCTCCAAACGGTGGCAACCATAAAATCTGTCAGTTCAATAAGTGTAAAGAGTAATAGTATTGAACAGAGTCAGAGATTCAGGAGTCATAGTCAGGTGCAGATTTTTGGAAGGTTTATGCCATGCAAGAGGATAAAGAAGTGTGACTCAGAGAGTCTCCCTCAGAGATTCAGCAGTATTTATTCATTTGATTAGAGCGTACTGGGAAAAGGCAAGTCTTACACAGAGAGACGAAAGATTGATTTCTTTGTTTCAGAGTGAGGGAGATGGATAAGTTTGTTTTAGAGAGTCAAAAGGATTTGGGAGTCTTACTTAGAGAGATGAAGAGATTGATGACTGTGTCAGAGAGATGGATGAGTTTGGCTTTGAATGTTACAAAGATTTGTGAAACTTACGCAGAGAGATTAAGAGATTCATTACTTGCTGTTTCAGAGAGTCAGAGGGATGGGTGAGTTTGTTTCAGAAATTCACAGGGATTTGTGAGTCTTAATCAGAGAGGTGAAGAGATTCATTATTTGGTCTAAGGGAGATGAGTGAGCTTGTTTCAGAAAGTCACAGGGATTTGTGAGTCTTACTCAGAGAGGTGAAGAGATTCATTACTTGATTTCAGAGATATGGGTCAGTTTGTTTCAAGTCACAGGGATTTGTGAGCCTTACTCAGAGAGGTGAAGAGATTCATTACTTGATTTCAGAGATATGGGTCAGTTTGTTTCAGAGAGTCACAGGGATTTGTGAGCCTTACTCAGAGAGGTGAAGAGATTCATCACTTGGTTTCAGAGATATGGGTCAGTTTGTTTCAGAGAGTCACAGGGATTTGTGAGCCTTACTCAGAGAGGTGAAGAGATTCATCACTTGGTTTCAGAGATATGGGTGAGTTTGTTTCAGAAAGTCACAGGGATTTGTGAGTCTTACTCAGAGAGTCTGTGGCACTCGTGACTCTTACTCAGGTTGGTTGCAGTCTCTCGTTGTGCTCCTGGTGCCTCCTCCGCAGGACCTGGAGCAAGCAGTGTAGGGCCCCCAAGGGCCCCACTCGCCATGAATGGGCCCCATCTCCATCTCTTTGTTCACACACGCCCCGTGTCTGCAGTGCTGGGATGGAGGGAATGCACAAGGGGCCTAGATGAACACACAACCTGCCACACCACCTGCAATGTACAGCTCAGAGTACATGCTGGAGAGCACACAGAATGGAGTACACTATTTGAAGCGTTCAGTATTCACAAAGCATGCCATAATGAGAGCAAACTTTTTGAAAAGCCTTCTATTTGGAGTGAAAAGTATTTAAGACACAAACAATTTGAGATTTCAAAAGGGTAGAAAGACTATGACGTGCACACCATTTTGCGGCCACATAGTTTAGGGGCACAGTTTCCCATGCACACCGTTTGAGGTACATATCATTTACAGAGCACACCATGTGCACAATATTTAGGGTTTATACCATTTGCAGTTCAAAATGTTTGGAGTGTGCACTGCAGGGAGTCTATAATGATGTTTCAGACTGAAAAATTTTGCTTGTCAGGACGAGAGGTAAACTGTTAAGAGCCAGCCCCTTCCTTCTGCCCCTCATCATACCCCCCACTACCCCACCTCCATTCGCTCAGTGCCAGTCTGCAAAGGAACCCCCGCACCCCCAGACCAGAATCGCAGCGCCCGTTCAGGGGTCTCCACGCTACGGGACTCAGTGAAGCGGGACAAAGTGAGCAGCGTCAGAGGCCTGGTCACGCTCTGCCAAACACGTCAATCACCCCCCCCCCCATGTATGCTTCTACACAATTTACAGCTCCTTTCCCCCGGATGAAAGCATTCTGCCAGGAGCTCTGCATTAGAGCTGTCCGACACTCGCCCAAAACACATGACAGGAATTATCATGTGGATGATTATCATGAGTATTTTATAAATTAATAATGTCAGTTAAATTTCAATTATTCTAATTCTTAGAATAATAATAAAAATAATAATAATAATAATTATTATTATACAGGAAGTGCACGACTGTCAGCCATACTCAGAACTGTCAGCTGTACTCATGAGCATCTAAGCTGCAGGATGGAGCTGAGACATGATATTAACAACCCAGCTTAAACATCAAGATGCTGGGGAGATAATAATAATAATAATAATTTCACATGGGGTCAGGTGGGGTTGGATAGATTTTTTTTCTCCAATAAATGAAATCATCATTTAAAAAGTGTATTTTGTGTTTATTGGGGTTATCTTTGTCTAATAATTACGTTGTAATTTATTGTGATGAGTTAAAACATTGAAGTGCGACAAATATGCAAAAATAGAGGAACTCAAGACAGGGCAAATACTTTTTCACAGCACTATACGGCATACATTGGCACAAGTCGCATATTTCATGTGCAGGGATTTCATTGGATCCACATGGACAGCTGCCAGATTCTGCCAATGTATTATATTTTCTTTTGCTCAACAGCCAGTTTATGCATTGTAACTATGGTGCCAGGACTCTTCATACAGTAAAAATAAATAAATAAAAATGGTGGTGACGCAGTCAACTGTCAAATCAACTTGAAGTCAAGTTGTAATCTTCAAATCATCTAATTTGTTAAGTCAAATGGTCAACTTGAAACATATTCAACAATCAAAAAAAAAAAAAAAAAAATTTTTTACTCCATAGCAAATCAACGAGTCAAATTAAGCGCTTACGAGTTTATTAGATTAATTACATGATTACACGCACGGTTCTGCTGATAAGCAGTAAAAATCGGCTTGCACCGTGACCCTCCAGGACCAAGCCCAGACTTCCCATATACAGGGTCAACAACATTGGCCATGGCTAATAAACAGCTATTCAGCTGGCGGCCAATTTCTCCCCAAGTCCGGTCACAGAGTTAAGAGGAGATCATTCTATCTGACAGGGGCAAAGTGTGTAGAAGCGTAAAGGAAACTTCCAGACTTGACTAGCGCTGCCATTTGCCACCCAACCCCCTGTCTCCATACCTTTTGTGATGTAAATGTGAACATTTGGAAAAGAGTTCACAGACGTGAAACAAACATACGGTCTGAAACAGAGATCACGCCCGGGGTTAAGGACTTCTTTTTTCACTAAATCACCTCGGAAATCCTCATTTTTCCCCGGCAAAGGTCAAATTTTAGAGGTCGTGGGGTGAATAACTTGTTTTGTCACACTTAACAAGAAACCCATATCCCTCAAGCACTTATAAAGTATAAAGTGGGGCTCTTAAGTATGTAGACAGGGACTACATATATATATACAAATGGCTGTAATTCTTAATAAGATCACCTAATTTGGATACCATCTAATACCATCTAATTACAGCTCACTTTAACCTAATATTCATTGTTTTTATGTTTCTTTTTTTTATTAGAGGGACTACAGAGCAAAAAAAAAACAGTTTAGCATCTATCAAAATATTTGGCTAATTATTTTTGTAGATAGCAGCTTTCTAACAAACAAAATTGCAACACATCCCTTATGCAAATAAAGCATAGCATCTGCAATACAAAATGTCATTCCCAAACATGACAATAAGCCTGACATTGCCTTGCCTTAACAGCCTACATCGCACGGTAAAAGACACACTTGAGGCAAACCTGATAGGAGTCTACTCAAGCCGCCACTGCACAGGTCCTTGACCAAAGGAGGATCTTAAAGAGGCTCCCATTAAGGCCCCACTCAGTAAAAAGCGCAAATTACAGGCTGCCCTGCTCAAGACACTACACTTCACATTCCTCCTTAAAGACAAACTGAGGATAAGTTACAACGCCCCCCCTCAAGAAACTCCACTGCAAGTCCCTGCTGAAAGATGAACGTTGAAGATGACTCACAACCATCCCTACTCTAGGGCACAATAATGCAGGTCTTTCTTTATTCAGAGGACAAAGGGTGACCAGAGTACACCAGAATGCAAATATTAAAAAAAATGAACACCTAATGCAAGACAATGAAAGGAAACAACACTGAGGATAATTTGACCCAGCTGAAGAGGCTATACAACAGCAGCCTGATAACGACACACATCAAGTTTAACTAAAAGGGCACCCGCTCAAGACAATGATCTGCAGACGCACACAGAGGCTAATTTGCAGGGTGCCTAATTCAGTGATGTACCATTAAGACACACGGAGCCAGAGTGAAGACAAACTCCAGAGTGAATTATTCAAGATGCTGCAGTGCAATTCTCTGATTAAGATGCACACTGAGAAAGATTTTACTGCGGTCGGACTGATGGATCCAGGGTGGGGGGGTTGCACGCACATAAAACTAAAGATGACTCACCTAGAAATACCCAAATCTATGACTGTGCCTCCGCAAGTCACTCATCTGCAGTCATTCCTCTTTAAACTCCTTTTGAAGAGTCACACGCGAGCAGAAAGCAAAGCACTCAGCCTATCTATCTCATAAACTGGCATTACAGTCACACCTCATTCGCTCAATCTCACCCGGACACACATTACTTACTGCGAAAGCTACACATTTAAAGCGGTCACATTACTGGGCCTTCAGATCATTTGCCAGGCCTGACAAAAAGAGCACTTTGTCCAAAGGCCGCTAACTCAGCGAACCTTTCTGCGTAACCTTCCATTTAAACAGCTGGATGTATTTACCAAGGCAATTTACGCCAGGCCAGGCCTCGCCCGTTGGCGCGGGAATGGCAAGGAGCCACACCCCAGCAGTGACCGCGAGAGTGAACTTTAGGCACTTTTATAAAATAATGACATCAAAGATGCAGGGATTTTTTAATCAAAGCCGAGCCCACAAGGGCTGGAAATCTTATCAGGTTGGGGAAATACTGGAACATTAACCGCTTCTGACTGAAGGCTAACCGGAACATTGAGAGAACAGCTGTGGCACGGACAGAGGGTTTATGAGCGAGTGCAGTGTACACATTCCCCAGTAAATAATAATTCCACTGCCATTTTGAGCTTGTTAACTGAACTTAATATTACCTGCAGGGCTCAAATGAACCTAAAAGACTCTTTTTATGTAACATCATCAGTCCAACATTAACAACTCCAAATCAAATGCCAGCATTTAGGGTCTCTCAGTGTAACCATAACCACTGAAAAAAGTATGCCAGAGGTTTTCACATTCAAATTTTTAAATCTACTTTTTTAACTGAATTTCTGGCGCTGGGCTCGACAGTAATCCAGTTCTGAGGAACACAGTAGACTTTTATATGTATACAAGCAGTTTTAAAATTAAAAGTTCAAACTTTAAAGGAGCTGTGTCAGGAATACTGTGCATACTCAGAATTTACATCCCAAGAAAGTAAAATCTGCTTGACTGCAAGCCATAATTTGACTCCATCCTAGCCAATTCGTCTTTATTTTGCAGGGTAATTGTATATTTTAGTATTCCAGCATTACGCTTTTTATAATAAGGAGCTTTCTATGGAAATTTGAGGATTCAAAGTGCAATTTTCAGCTTTAGGAAAGGGATACGAAGAACGTGAGCCGATTGACATCGCCAATAATCATAAAAGAAGAAAAATACCTTCTAGATTGAATGACGTCAATCCATTCAACTGCAAGTCAAACAAAGTCGTGAGCACAGTAACCGCAACACAACTCCTTTAACATCCATTTGCATCCCATTCTTACAAATAAGATCTCAAGGATCATGAATAAGTCAAGTCAGGACATTGATTGAAAAAAATTTCAAATTAAATTAATTTACTGACTGAAGAAAGCCCCTGCATGGAGCATCATGAGCAATGAATTGATAGGTGAATCCACTGAAATTCGGTTCCTCCTTCAACTGAATGGAAACATAATTTCCCCAACCACCTGTCACACATGAGAACCCCTTAATTAAGGAGTACCCTACCCTCATTAAGGAAAAAGGTACAGAAATTCTTCCGCCTCTTTCGTTCCTGGCGGCTGAGCACTCGCAGTGATCCTGTATGGATTACAGACCCCTGTCACCGGGTGAGGAAACAGGAATCCCGGAACAATGCACCAAAAACAGCAGGCCCCCAGCAGGATTAGCGGTTAGCGCTCGGCAGGGTTAGCGAGCGGCATATCACCCCCCCATGCCTCCACACTGGTGGTCCCAGACACTGCGGCCGAGGCACAGGACCACCGGCACAGTACCCCCACCCCAGGACAGACCCCCGAAATAACACGGTCCTTAAGGGAGGCGCTGTCAGTCACAGGTGAAGACTGTCCGCCGAGAGAGAGAGCGAGAGAAACAGAAAGGCAGAGAGAGAGAGTAAGAAAGGGAAATGTGAAATGTTGTGATTATTGCCATTTTTCATCTTGCCATGTTCTTTTCTCATTCAACACACTTTGGTGGTCCAAATTAGTGAAAATTTGTCATGGCAATGAAGCATATTGAATTGTGTAGAGACGCACGCCAACACAAGCACAACACTCAGATACAATTGCTCACTCTGCTGAAAACCTCTTCGTAATTTTCTAGTTTTTGGCCTTGAAATGCTTGAAATCATACAAAGGAGATGGAAAGAGTTAAAGGCCCCACACAGAAGCAATTCCCCTAGCATGTGGCGTGTGTTCACTCATGTACACGATTTGAACTGCAGTCAGCTCCCAGTCATCCGTACACTGTTCAGAGGTACTGAGCTAACATAGACCACATAGCAGGGTAAAGACCTGAGGCTGAGGAGGACGTACCCAAACTAGGAAGTGAAGTCTAAACAATATTCAACCATTATAAAATGAACACGGATTGCCAGTGCAATCAATACTACTTCCACGCTCTTTGAATGCCAATCCACACTGTTTACCTGTGACACAGCCCCCCCCCCTCCCAGTTACTTTGCTGAACACAGGAAAATCAACACCACACCGAGGCAAATTTGAAGAATGAGAGCACATTTCATTGCCAACGCAAGGACGTTTCATCGTTTATGCAATCTATGCCTGATTGATCGCAATGACAGACCTGTAAAGTTTTACAGTGATGGTCTTCCTAGTGCATTTACTACAAACGTACACACTCAGCCTGCGGCTTCTTACAGCTTACGTACGCACTCAAAAGTAGGCGTGAGCACTCACTAACACGTTTGCATCAATAAAACTGATAGTCATTTTCAATGAACGCCGGCAATCACAGCAGTGCATCAAATAAAATGACACAAATAGTCCGCAAATCAAGTCTGATTCCTCTCAAAACAGAAAAAAAATAAGTTTACTGTAGCTGCAGTGAGGAGCCCAGGAACAGCAGTGCCCTGTAATTGGGGTAAACACCTCCACCCTGATCCCCAAACTCGCATATCACCAGTAAAATACAAGGAAGCACCAGCTTGGTTGGACAACTCTCTGAGATTGAGGGGAGGAGGGCAAATTAATTTAATTCTGTCAAATCAGAAAATAAACCAAATTTCTCTGAAAACTTCTAAAAGCTCTTCCCAGTAGACAATTACGATTATTTTTAAATGAACAACTTAAATAATAAATTGGCAATGTTCCCCAGTTCAAACTCCGTTCAATTCATTCCACAACAAAGCTTCCCCAGATATCAAGCCATTTTAACTCAATTACCTTCCCACTGGGACATTGGCTTGGACCTAATGTCAGAACCTCCTTTGATAATGGCAGTGGTAACATCACCACAGTCACCACAGTGTCTCATAACCACAGGCTTGTAGAGTTAAATCCCAAACTAAGTGCAGCCATTGTATTCTTGAGCGGGGTGCTTAAACGTCGCATTGCACCCCATTCCACAGTGCTTTCATTTAGCGCACACTGACAACCAAAAGAGCTTATAACGCTAAGAAATTTAAGTGTACCCAATTAAGAGGCACGAGGCTGACCACACTCTTCAACCAGAAACAGCAAGTCAAAGTTTTGGAAACAATTATCGTGGTAAACAATGACAACAGGATAACATATAGCCATCATTACAACCCAAAAAAACAATATGCGAGAGACATACCCTCTAGTAAAAACTAATTCCAACTACTGTGAATGGAAATTTAAGAATGTGCAGATAAGTTTGCCTGTTAAGCTCAGGAACACAATTACTGTACTTTAAAAGCAACGAACCAAGAACCCAAAATTCTGTGAAATTATTGTTTTCTTAAAACAAACCTAGCATTCTGGTACGCTTTGTGCCCATTATGTTGTTTGTACACCCTTCAAAATACTACTAGCGAAGCTTAAACTATATTTAGACAATTTCACGCAAGTACACCGCGCACACTTTTGAACACTGAGGACACAGTGATGAGGTGAAAATGCATTCACTGGGGGAGGGAAAAAAAATGGATAAAACAAATGGCTTCTTTAAAAACGTGTTTTAAGTAAAGACCCGAGCGCAGAAGTGGGAAAGGGCCGCGAACCTGACCCGTTAATTTTCGCGGTAATGATGGCCCTTGAACCTCAAACAGGAACCGCCGGGTGGCCTCGCCTCGCTCAACATTGCATCAGCCCACGCTGCGTCACCACAGAAACGAGGGCAAGATGTCCAAAAATGACCAGCATCCTGTCACAACCCTCTATGAATGTCTTCCGTGTCTCCTCCAATTCAGCGACTTGCGTACATGTCTATTAGAAGTAATTTCTCCTTTGATTGGTTTGGGTCTTGTGCATTGCCTTATCCCAGGCTGTCTCACCCCTTGTTCTCTGTGATGTATACACTTTTCTTGGAGTTGCAAGATGCTGGGACTGTAATCCACTATGTGTGCTTAATTACAGCAAGTATCTATGAGTTCAACTCTTCTTCTTTTGAAAGTAAAATGTAACCTTTGATGACTGTAATGTAGGGACATCATCTTCCTTATTTAGCTAAAACCCTAGTCACACTAGAGGCGGAATGAGCCGGGATGCCTTAAGAATGAAAATTCTTTTATATTCCTGGATATTCGAAGTGCATTCTGAAAATTCCGACTGCATTCTAAGTGCATTCCAAATATTCGGGCCAATTCTCGTGGCTGGCCCGAATGTTTTGCTCATGCTCAAAACTTTCCAGGAGCAGTCGAAGTGGAGAAATATCAAACAGCATTCAAAGTGTATTCTAAATATTCTGACAGCATTCTAAATATTCCTACTGTGTTCCAACTACATTCGAGTTGCATTCAAAAGCTAATACACCTAGAATGTGTAAGAATCATTCAAGGCTGGTTCGAAGCGCATTCTAAGTATTCGAGCGGCGTTCTTTCAAAGCTGTAAGAATTTTGGTCAATTTGAAATTCCCGTCCGAATGTTAAGCTAATTCTTCATTCTGACTGGTTCAGCTGGATTCCTGCTGATTTTGAATAAGTGTGACGGGGGCATGATGAAGAACAAGCTCATAAGCCTCACTCAAGGGTACTGGGCCCGAGAGCGCATTCTCGCCAATTCTAGTCCAGGTCTGCTCCTCTTTCCAGCTCTCAACTCCTTCCTGCTCTCCAATAGTTCAGCTCTGGTGAAGTGTTCACTCTAACTGGCTGTCATCCCTAAAGCCACGAGCTGGCAATGGACATGTAGGAACACTCCTACCAGAACCCCTGACCAATGAACTGGCTTTAGCACTGGAGCTGGTACCCGGGCGCCGCTCTGTGGTTGCCCGCAGCTCCAAACTATAGGATGGGTTAAATGCAGAAGACACATTACCCAACGGGGTTCAATAGTGTGCGTGTGTGTATATATATATATATATATATATAAATATATATATAATCAACTTCTATTCTCTCTTGGGTTCCATCGCATTATTACCGCATTACTATCAATAAACCTAACCTGAGGATTGTACTCTGCCTCTGCACTTGACTCCTGGTCTGGATTATACCAAGAGACTGAGACTGAGTCAGCCAACCTGAGGCCAGGGTAGTCCAAAATTGAGGCATAAAATACCATATTTGGTGAGGGCGATGAGACAAAGATGTGTACTGAATGTAGTCTAAATTTCACTAGTGGAACTGGAGAAGTCACACCTGCATCAGCCAATCAGAGTCCACGGCATCCATGCTGGATGACAAATCAAGGCGAAAAACAACATCAACTGGTCAGGACCGCGAGACGAATGAATGCACCATGTCCGATCTAAATCTGACCAGTGCAACTAGTAAAGTTGAAAATGCATCAGCCAATCAGAGGCCAGAGTGACCATATTCGATTCCAAATCGAGCCGAAAATTAATACTTGGTCGAGGCCACAACCTAGAGATGTGCACCAAGTCTGATCCAAATCTGGTCAAAGGAATTGGAGAAGTCAAGAATGCATCAGCCAATCAAAGACCGGGGCGGCAATATTTGATTTCGAATCCAACCGAAAAATAACAGCACTTATTCAGGACCATAAGAGGAACATTTGTACAGAGTGTAATCTATATTAGCCAGGTAGAACGAGAGAAGTCATTTGAATAAAAAGTTGACGGACAGACAACAGACAGACAGACAGACAGACAGACATTTGGACAGCCGTCGCTGCACCATGGCAATAGCTCGCCCGTGATCCTTTGAATGATCAAAAAAGACACCAGTCTCTAAATTCTTATTGCCTGCTCTTCACAATGGAGACACTATACAAAAATGCATCAAAAACTAATCTGGGGTGCGTTTCCCTAAAGCGTAGATGCTGACTAACTTAGTAACTTACATAGTTCAACCAGTCACAATCAATGGGTCCAACTATGTACGCAAGTTAGCATCTGTGGTTTCGGGAAATGCACCCCAAGTAAGTTTAGACATTGTATTTTACAATTTATGTCAATTTACTCTCAATTGCCACTGTAAAACTAACCACTGAAAACTGTACAAACAATTGTTATGGCTTTCTCTCCAAGATAGAAGGCAATTGCAAAGGTACCAGGTTCTTTTCATCAAATTCAACTATGTTATCCTTCTATGCGAGCTGCTCATCTCACCAAATTCTTCATATTATGTTCGACGCAAAAATTATCTACCTTTTTATGTCCCAAGGATTTTGTTTGAACCAGTCAAAAAAAAAAGCACATCAAGGTCTGCCGACAGACATTAGATGGAAAACAAACAATTCAATGCGTTGGATGTGGGGAGAAATGGGAATGGAATGATTTTGACTTTGGGCAAAATCATTAGGGCCTGTCGGGTGAGTCAGAGCATCTCTGAAATGGCAAGACCTCTGGGGACCTCCCAGTCAGCAGATGTGAGTACCTACTGACAGTGGCCCAAGGAACGACAAACCACAAAACGGCAATAGGGTTTTGGGTTCCCGAGGCTCATCGATGCGCAAGGGCTATGATGACCGTCCTCCTGTCTGGTCCAATCCAACAGAAGGACGACTGTGGCACAAAATTTGGTAGGATGATAGGTGGCAGTGCAAGGATGAGTTGATTCAGTTTCGGAAGTGATCCAAAACTTATTCTGGATTCTGGATCCAGAACAATTAAAATATACCTGCCTAATGCGGGTTTGTGTCATATTTTTGACTGGATTACTCAAAAAGTTACGAATGGTTCGGCACGAAATTTGGCAGGATGATAGGAGGTGGTCCAAGGAAGAGTTGATTTAATTTTTAAAGTGATCCAGAACATATTCTCTAACCGAAAGAACAGATATATGGCGTGGCAGAGGTATGCGCTCTAGCGAGTGTCCTCTAGCTGAATATGGAATGGGTCATGAAACACAGGGCATCATGCACTGCAGTATATTGCACTTTTTGACTTGCAGACCAGCCAAATTGCCCATTTTAACCCCGGTCCACCACTAAAAGCACCCCCAATGGGGACCTGAACTTCAGCACTAGACCTTGGAGCAGTTGAAGAAGGTCCTCCGGACCAGAGAGTACCATTTTCAATAAAATTACCTGCTTTGGCTGGGTACATGTACACCAGGGGTGGGCAACGACGGCCGTATCTGTCCCCGATTTTCGCACCAACTTCTGGCCGTTAATTAGTTGATTATCTAAATTAGCCAAACTATTCATGAAATCAGACAATTATGGTTCATTTCTTTAAATTATCATGAATGACCACCAAAGACTGTTCTTGTGTCCCTACATAAAACATTTTTCTTTGATCAAACCTTTGCACAAATCTATATTTGTGTATGCAACCAATTAACTAAATTAGTCAGGGTAATTGAGAGAAATATAAACCTGTAAGCACACCTTCAGGGCCGGAATTGCCCACCCTCGATTTAAACCATTTACCTGGAAGAGACGGAATCAGGACGCACTGCGGGAAGAACACAAGCTTATGTAGGGAGTGTGATACTCTGGGAAATGTTCTGCTGGGAAACCTTGAGTTTGGAATTCAAGTGACATCAGTTTGGTGAAGCTGTTTTGGCAGCACAAGCGGGACCTTCACTATACTGAGCAGGTGGTTTCAATCTTGCAGCTGATCAGTGCACATTGTTTCCTAACTGCAGCATACTGTGTTTTATAATCTGTTGTGTAATTTCTCCCAAAACTCGCTCCAAAGCAAGATGGTACATCTCAAGGAGTTATACCCTGAAGATAAATGAAATTGTCATAGTTTAAAAAAATAAAAAGATGGCAAATGTTGCCAGTGCCCAAACAGTAAAACTATCTGGAAAGAAGAACCTCATAATGGTCTGACTGTTTTTTTTTTTTTTTACCCTTCCTCCGAAAACCTTAAGAATTTGACAAGCAAACCATGCATTCACAGCCAATATTATCATAAAAATCTAAACTGCACGCAAAGTCACAAGTAAAACCATATTCAAAACTGCGTGGAAGTCACAGATGAAATGCACATGCGAAAGCACTGCGCAAAGGACAAACAGCGACCATGGAAGGACCCTGACGAATTGAACTTAAATACCACTTGCAAATCAGGAATGCCAAACAGCAACTGATCTGTTTTTCAGAATCTATAATTCAAGCGTGTTCATAATCAATTTGCATAGTTTGAAATGGACATCAGCCATAATTTTGAGCAACTTCCAGGTCAAATATATGAATCATGTGCCACAGAAGTAGTTCTGACTATTTTATTTAATGAAATCATATGACAATACTACGTAACAAACACCTAATGAATTGTACAATACAGTAGGCAATTTCAAGTTTTACTTAGTATTTCAAGTATATATGTGGGCAAAAAAAAAGATTTCTCATCAATGTATCCACCATAAAACAATAAAAACAATAACTTTTGCAAATATTCAGAGTACAGGATTTTAATTTTAGTAAGGTATCATTCTCCATGGATTTCCACTGGCAACAACATGTTGCACATTTGGCCCTTAAAATGGGCAAAACTAATGCATTTGAAGATCCAAGTGATCCCGTAATAGCTCGATGGCGTTTTAACCAGGTGATTGCACCATTTGCTCTTTATTTTGCCATTTTGTTTAACAAGTCTCTGAAGAGTTTGGATGTATGCATTAGGTCACTGTTTTGCTGCAACTTGAAGTTCAAATTAATCAATGCGAAAATCAATAGTGTTTGAGCGATAGTGAGCATACTGTACAGCTGAACAAACCGTGGGAAAAAGTGGGCCCAGAATGACCCTCAGCCAATCGAATCACCTGACTAGCATGACCTGGCGTGAACCTGGGGCCAAAAGGGAAGACTGCAGGGCCGTTCTTACTGGAAATAAACCACAGCCAAAGGCCAGGAAAAACCGGCCACAGGCCTGTAAAGCACTACAGCCAATGACACAGCAAGACAGAGCTGACCTGAGATGAACCGCGAATCAGGGCCCAGGAGCGAAACTGAGTCTGGAATGAACAGCAGCCATGCGAACAGCAGGAGGGCTTGCACTGGAATGTCTTTCAGCCAGAAAATCGTCTTTTCAAATTCCACAAACGACCCTCTGTAATTGGCTGAAAGCAGAAGATTAGGAGTAACCGGACTCCATAACGTAGGCTCTTCCGGACAGTGCATAGGGCCTTTACTTGAAGCAACACCACTGCATCCATAGCACAGTCAGGGTGCCATGAATGCTGAAAGGATCCTGAGGTTATTTTGAACAAAGAAAGCACTCTTCCCTTTTCTAAGCTTGTTTGAGACTCGTTGTAAATGCTCCCCCCAAAAGACATTTTCAGAATTTGAAAGTAGTCGGTTTTCAAATCCACATGTCACACCCCCAGCAAAAAAAAAGTATAAATAATAATAAAAAAAAAACTAAAAATTTGATTCAATTCTGCATTCCAAAATACACCCAATTCCAAAATAGTTGGGACAAAGTGTAAATTGTGAATAAAATCAAAATGTAATGACATCCAAATCACACCAGCCAGTATTTTATTCACAATAGAACAGGGATAACATAGCTAATGTTGAAACTGAGAAATTTGGCAATTTTATCAACAAAACTAGACCTACGCTGTCGGCGGCCGATAGCAGGGGGTATATCCCCGAAATCCTCCAATCCTCATAGCCCCCTTTATTAGATTCCCCTTTACTAGAGCTATAATATGAAATAAATTTGAGGTCTGTGTAAGTAATTGTTCCACAGATATGATCAAAAAACTGATTTTTCAATATATAGCGCCACCTGGTGGCAAACCTAACAGTGCATACCTGCTCAAAATCTAATCAGTTCATCCTCTCTACCATGTCTACCAATATGCAAGAAATGAGAAGTCAATGTAAAATATTTTCTGAATTATCGCGCTAATGGCTAAAATCTGCAGACGCGGTGGCGGCGGGTGGGGCGAAACCATGATATGCACGAAACTCGGGGATATATATTTCGGGGATATAATGAGGCAATTTCAAATTTTATGGCTGCTACAGGTCTCAAAAATGTTGGGACAGGGGCCCATTTACCATGGTGTAGCATCCCCTCTTCATCTCGACACAGAGTGGAGGCGTCTGGGCATTGAGGAGACAAGTTTCTTGAGTTCAGCCATTGGGATTTGATCCCACTCTTGTTTAATACAGACTTCCAGCTGCTAGACAGTTTTTGGGTCTCCTCTGACAGACTTTTTGTTTAATTATGCGCCAAATGTTCTCAATCGGTGAAAGATCAGGACTGCAGGCAGGTCACTTCAGCATAGGGACTCTTCTACTACGAAGCAATGCTGTTGTAATAACTGGAGTATGTGGTTTTGCATTGTCCTGTAGAAATATACAAGGTGTTCCCTGGAATAGATATCGGCTGGAGGGGAGCATATGTTGCTCTAAAACCTTTATATACCTTTCAGCATTCATGGTGCTTTTTAAAACGTTCAAGCGTCCCACACCATATTCACTAATGCATCTCCAAACCATCAGAGATGCTGGCTTTTGAACTAAACACTGATAACAGGAGGGGTGGTCTTTCTCCTCTTTAGCCCGGAGGACACGACGCCCATGATTTCCAATAAGAATGTCAAATTTGGACCCGTATGACCACAGGAGTTTTAGGTGGCATCTGTGGATGGCACAGCGGACTGTGTTTACAGACAGTGGTTTCTTGAAGTATTCCTGGGCCCATTTAGTAACGTCAATGACGGAATCATGCCGGTGAGTGATACAGTGGTGTCTGAGGGCCCAAAGATCACGGGCATCCAGTAAAGGTCTTCGGCCTTGTCCCTGACACACAGAGATTTTTTCCAGTTTCTCTGAATCTTTTGATGATGTTACCCACCGTCGATGATGAGACCTTCAAAGCCTTTGCAATTTGACATTGAGGAACATTTTGAGACGTTAAACCGAGGTCCTGACTGACAGTGGTCATTAAAGATCCTATGTCACTCCTCGATAAGAGTGGCTCTTTCGATCTGCAGCCTAATCATCCCCTGATCTAATTGGCTGTGCAATTCCTCTGTCCCCCCCCACCTCTTCCCCCAGGGCTCCCTTGAAAAAGAGATTTCAATTTTAACGGGACTTCCCTGGTCAAATAAGGATGAAATAAAAAAATTGTTTTTAAAGTATTCCACAATTTTTTTACGCAAGCCTTCACAGGTTGGAGAGCGTCCGGCCATCTTTACTTCTGTCAGACTCAGCCTCTCGAAGACATCCCTTTTATAGCCAATCATATTACACACCTGATACCAGTTAACTTAATTACTTGCTAAATGTTCTTTCAGCTGATTTTCTTATATGTTAACTACATTTTCAGCTCTTTTTTTGCCTGTGTCCCAACTTTTTTGAGACCTGTTGCAGCCAGAAAATTTGAAATAAGCTCAGTTTCTATATAAAAATGTAAAATGTCTCAGATTCAACATTTGAAATATTATCTGTTCTATTGTAAATAACATATTGGCTCATGTGATCAGAAAGTCATAGCATTTTGATTTTATTCACAATTTACACTTTTTCCCCAACTAATTCGTAATCGGGTTGTAAATGAATTTATTTGTTTTCAATTATATGTCATTAGAGTGATAAATGATACCATTTAATCACAACAGAATCGGTTACTGAAGTGCTTCCAGTGACATTACATTCTACAACATTTTACAGCAGTTACTACAAGCATACTGCATATACGACATTTCCTTCATCTTCTGCTGATCTTTTACATTCAAGACTTTTCTGCAAACAATGTTTTTTGCCACCAGCAAGGACCCCTGAAAACGACTGCTCACAAACAGAAAACCAAATATGAATGCAAAACAGGCAACACCCTCAACCTACTACAGGAAGCCCCAGTGGATGAAAGAGGCTAAATACATAATGGTCGATGCTGCCGGTCCATTGCAAAGTTTTTGAAGAGTGGCAGATGAGGAGGAGCAGGTGAGACAAAGAGCATGGTGGTGGTGTTGCAGACTACAAACTTTAGGCCGCTCTCGTGAGCCAGTAGTGCAGGGGTTTGTTCTAACAGTCAAAAATTTACCCTCTATTGTCTAATTCCAAACCACTTTTCTTTTAAAATCAATGGACAACGTCATGAGGTAAAGGAAAGGTGTGAGGGGAATTCATAAGGGCTTACGGAGATAACCACGCTGCACAGAGAAGCAGAATGCACTCACTCTAGGCCACGTGATCTCTTGTTCATCATGTAAGTTTGTTTACGTGATTGGCTGGATGGATGGTCTTCGCTATAAATATTACTGCTGCACATAATTGTGGGATGGCGTCCAGTCCTTTCTTTTCAAAGAGGATGGTTCAGTGTACCCTGTGCTAAAGTAGATAAGCTAGGAAGCAATGAAGCACCTTTCCTTAACTTTCAGAGAATTCAAACATACAGCGCCCTCCATAATTATTGGCACCCCTTGTTAGGATGTGTTCTTTAGCTTCTAATAAATACAGTTGTTTTCTAAACAATATAGGACCACAATGAAAAAAGAGGCAAATCTTTAATTCAAGTGCATTTATTCAGTGGGAAAAAAAATCCCACATTAAGAAATAATTCTTTCACATCAAATCATGTGTGCCACAATTATTAGCACCCCTGATGTTAATACTTTGTACAACCTTTTGCCAACAAAACAGCACCTAATCTTCTCCTATACTGTTTCACAAGATGGTAGAATACAGAGAGAGGGATCTTCGACCATTCCTCTGTGCACAATCTCTCTAAATCATACAGCGACCCGGGTCCTCTCCTCTGCACTCTCCTCTTCAGCTCACGCCACAGGTTTTCAATAAAGTTGAGGTCTGGGGACAGAGATGGCCATGGGAGGAGCTTGATTCTGTGTCTGGTGAACCATTTCTGTGTAGATTTGGCCACATATTTAGGGGTCATTATCTTGCTGAAAACCCCAGTGACGACACATCTTCAGCTTTCAGGCAGAGGCCACCAGATTTTGATTTAAAATGTCCTGGTATTTCAAAGCGTTCATGATGCCATGCACCCTAAAAAGGTTCCCAGGGCCTCTGGAAGAGAAATAGGCCCACAGCATCACCGATCCTCCCCCATACTTCACAATGGGCATGAGGTGCTTTTTTGCATACTCATCTTTTGTGTTCCGCCAGACCCACTTAGAGTGTTTGTTGCCAAAAAGCTCTACCTTGGTCTCATCTGATCAAAGCACACGGCCCCAGTTGAAGTCCCAGTACCGCTTGGCGAACTCCAGACGTTTGCGTTTATGATTCTGACTGAGAAAAGGTTTTTTCCGTGCATGCCTCCCAAACAGCCTGTTGGCATGTAGATAGCGCCTGATGGTTGTTTTGGAGACTTTGTGACCCCAAGATGTTGCAATTCTTTAACAGTGAGCTGTGGAGAACTTTTTATTTCTCTTACCATCTTCCTCACTGTGCGTGTTGGCAAAATAACCTTGCGTCCTCGCCCAGGCTTGTTTACCTCAGTTCCAGTTGTTTTAAACTTCTTGATGATTCCTCTGACAGTAGATATGGGCAGGTGCAGGCAAGTGGCTATTTTCTTGTAGCCATTGCCTGACTTGTGAAGGTCGACACACATCTGCCTTGCTTGAATGGTGTGTTCCTTTGTCTTTCTCATGTTGAAGAGTGGATAAGAGAAATGGCCTCTGTGTCATGTCATATTTATACTCCAGGGAAACAGGAAGTGATGAATTACTAAATGTTAAATGTTCCTAGATACTCTGATCAACATTGTAAACTACTGTAGAAATGACAGAAATACTTCAATTGCATTTATTTCCTAGGAGTTGTTAGGGGTACCAATAATTGTGGAACAGGTGATTTTATGAAAAAGAATTATATCTTAGACAGGGATTCCCCCCCCCCCCCCCCCCCTTACAATTCCCTTGAGTTGAAGGTTACATTCTACTACAATTTCCAGTGTGAGAGTATGCTTCTGCAATAAAAATTGAATTTATTTTAAGGCTTTTAACACATCTTAACCAGGGATGCCAATAATTATGGAGGGCGCTGTACATATCATGGCTGCCATGTAAATACTTCCACACCATTTTCTAGGAGTTAGGAAACATCCTCGGCAAAAAAGGACTATTTGAACACAGCCCAGTCAGCCAGGTAACAGGAAGTACCAGCCTAGCAATGTGACAAGTTCACTACCAGCAGCCTGTGACAAGGGGACTGGTTGATACAGTGACTAATAGCAGCCCACAAAATGCAAAACCATTCATACACAGCCAATGGCAAAACAGGAGATAAGTTTACCCTTTTATATCACGCAAAGGAATACATTATGCAATTATATGTTCAAAAACAATTTTTATTGTTTAAAATAATTTGTTGTAAACAGCTGTAGAATACACGTCATTGCATTTGAAGTGCTTTAACCAGACAGATCTAGGATCGATCTCTTACAAACCAAGTTCTTGAGAATTGCAAAAAATACTCTAATGAAGAGGGAGGGAGGGAGGGTGGGGAAAGAAGAAGTGATGGAAAGAACAACCTTTTTCCCCCAACCCTTTCTGATGGAGTACATGGAGGCAAATATTTACAGGAGTAAGATGTTAGCTTTTTATGGGCCGAAATGACACTGGAAGGCAGGACTAAGGAGAGATTCATGGAGAGCACTTTAAAAAGGGTGTGGGGGGGGGGTTGCGAAACAATGCCTGGTTCAGCTTTCATCACTGGGGCTTTCTCAAGGGAAGCCACTTCACAGAAGAGTCGGATTCAAGCGGAAAAAAAAAAACCTGCTTCTCTCCCTGAGCCACATCACTGCCACCTGCCAGCCTGAACCAGGCATCGGACAACAACAGCTAGACTGCATACATACACACACTTACACAAAAACACACACACACACATACAAACTCCAGTGTGATAATGAACAAAAAAACAAGGGTAAAAAAACAGCCCCTGAGAAGCAGAGGAGATCCCAATGAAAGCAGCCCATTCTCAGTCTACCCACATAAGAGAGCTCTGCTGAGGCAGGTGAAAGAGGCCCCCCAGTGCGTACACACACAGACATATATATTATATACACACACACACACACACACACACACACACACACACACATTCCCTAAACCCCTGTCAGTTTCCTCCGCATCAAAGCCCTACAGTAGAAGGACAGGGAGTCTCCAAGCTAAAAACAAAGGTGGCACATAGCGGGGGGAAATAAGACCATCTCTGTGTGTTTGAGGGGCTGAGAGAGATGATCGAGAGGCTAATGTGGGAAACAAAACACTCCTCAGAGACACCCATTTTCTATCTCAAACAAACCCTCAATCTCAGGTGTGAAAAGAAATTTCCAGAAAAAAAAACCATGGAACCAATTTTCTGAGAGTGTACGCACTTCAGGCTGGGTGGGGGCTTTCTCTACTATGATATTCATGGTTTTCAGTCAAATTCTTTGAATGCATGTTGGCATTACTCCAAAAATGTCACATCAGCTAGTTCTACGCAACTGTGTTATTCAATTTCTAAGCCCTGTCAATGAACCAAGCCAAAACACACAGTTGTGAGGGACCGCAAGACATAACATTAAATAAATCCAATATTTCATTAGCTAAGAGTGTAATACAATTTGGACAGTTTTAACCATTAGGACTTGGCTTTATTCTAAAAAGCTTTTAAAAGTGGATGTCCAATTCCCAGTATTATTTTTCATTTGAAGGCTCATGTTTAGTGAGTGTGATTATCTTACTGAGCAAAATGTGCTGGTGATTAATAGTCACTTTAATTTCAAGATGTTTACTTGGCCAGGTTCTTCGACTGCCCATATCCCACAGTTAAACTCTTCCAACAATCATTTTGTGTAGAGAGGTTTTCATCTTCCGCAATCAGTCCAAGTGGCCCAAGCTTTCATGATGAGAAATGCTATTAATGTAACTATGACCTGAACACTTTTCTTAAGACTATCTGCTTTTCATTGATTGGCATAAGGTTGTCATAGCGACATAGCAGACTGGATCGCACAGCTTGCCTTCATGATTTGAGGGATGTCCCTCAAAACAGCTTTTACTTTATACCCTGTAAAATCACAGTCAAGACTATACAGTGAAATCTGTGTTTGGACAGAAACACTTTAGACAGTATTCTTTAGCACATTAGATTTGAAAAAAAAAAAAAACTATCAGGTTAAAGTAGAATCAGCAAGCTGTAATGTATAGGTATTCATATTCAAATTGTGTGATTTTTGTGGTTATAACTGCAGCCCTTCCTTATACAAAGTCACTGTCCAAATATTTTCGCACTTCACTCCAAACAGTTGTGTTACTGCCGACTTATTTTGAGCTCAGCACTGAGCGAATACACAACACATGTTCCTTGTACAAGGAACAGGGAACCTTTTCCTAGTATCCAGATGAGGGCTGTTTAGTCTACATTTTGAAGGTCAGCACTGATGAGGAAGAGTAGGAATAGTACTGATGGAATACAGACCGCTGACAATGGAACAGTATGCTTTAGCAAGGCTACCGCGAATGAAAAACAATGCATAGGTGTAAAAATACAAAATGGAATACAAGAAAAAATTAAGTACAGCGCGTGTGCATGAGGATGAGCGTGTTTGAGTGTGCGTAAGTGACTGAGCGTGCCTGTGTGTTTGTGCTTTTGCGTGACAGCGCAAGATTGTAGTAAGAGAAAGAGTGAGCATTATTTTATCACATCCTACCATTCCGTGTCCGCAGTCAGTTCCGTCAGCGAGCGGCATGTGCTGCGTCCGACAGCCTTTGTATTCCCCCTCGGCACTCGTGCACCACAAGCGCTTGCACTGTTTCTGTCGGAAAGACAAAGAAGAGAGAACATCAGCTTTTCTTTTCCATCCGAAAAACTCAGGCATTTTCTTTTTTCTATAAGAAAGGCTCAATCACTTGATGGTCAACAGCACAGCTTAGCAACAGCCCCCAGTGAAGTGAACCAGGAACTTAACAAATCACTAAATAAATGTAAAGAAATACACAGAAAAGCCACAGACTTCGCTTTGCCGAAAAAGGCAGCTACCGCTAATCAGCCAGGGCGCTACTTCAACCTCAAGAAGAGAAATGATCGTAAAACATAAGGAGCCGCAGAACGACAGTGTACCCACAGAACCTTTTCAGCCTGGGTTTCCCGATGCAGTCAGGCAGAAAAAGCACAAAGGCTCTCTGCCAGTAACTGTACCACCACAGAACAAGACGCAAAAATTCATTTCCAGAGAGCGTAAGAATCATAAGAATGCACTTCCTGCTCAAAGAAAGTTTAGAGCCACCAGTGATTCAATTACATGATATACCTACATGATATACACATTATAGTGTCAGTACTCACACACACACACACACACACACACACACACACGCACACACACGCACACGCACACGCACACACACGCACTTCAGAGGCATAGACACACACGCGCACACAGACGCAGATACAATAATCGTTTCAATCTGTAGAGCCTTGAAATGTTTAGTTTATCGAAAGGCTGGTTCAGATATACACAAATGGTGAATAAGAAGAAAAACAATTTTCAAAAATGCCAACTTTAAAACATGTTGGAAGGACACACTGTTTGGCATGTGGGAGCAGGTTTTATAAAACCATGCTGTCAAACTGCCACAGTTTTCCAACACTCAACATGTCGAATTCAGAGGTAAAGTCGAAACAAGATCTGTACACCCCAGTTTATTCTTAGCTCACCCATATAGAAACTGACATTTAATTAGAAAACCGTTGTTAGTCTTTTTTGAAGTGGGCTGACCACTAGACTTCACTTAGTACTGTTTAAAAGTGTTGAAAGCCATTTTTCTAACATTCTGAAACACCATTGTTCAAACAATCCTATACATCCTAACGTTACGAAATAAAACTGAAACATTCCAAGGCATTATTCTAGCAGTCAAAAGCAATCTTAACCCACATTCTTTCAGTGGTGCTTTTTACTAAACAAGTATAATAAGGACAGAAAATCAAACGTACAACAAGAACTGCCACTTACCATGAAACCACTAGAAAAAACTGGTAATGTTACACTTGCGTTCCAAATAAAAGAAAGCATAGCTGTGCATCACTCCTGGGTCTAGAATCTCCAAAGGCCTCCAGCACTACGATACAGCCGGTATATTGAAGTCTATTCCCCATAATGACTCAATATGACGCCAATGTACGATACGACCGGTATATTGAACTCTATTCCCCATAAAGACTAAATAAGACGCCTACGTGTATATCAATGGACCTTTTCCTTAGCCTCCTCGTTTGTCATCTTATGTAGTCATTATGCGGACAGGGCAGGGATAATCTATGGGGAAAAGATGTAAGAGAGCAGTTGTTCGATCGGGAGATGGGATTGAGGTAAAGAGGCGGTGAAGCCAGCGAGTCCATGACACACGAGAGATCATTAAATCACGGCCCTGGAGCGTCAGAACTGCTGGTTTTCCACCCTCCCTTCCCCCAGGAGTGAGTTGTGAAGCCAATCTGGCCAATCAGAAGCAATGACTATTCAGATAACTTCCTGTCAGAAACAAAACACAGAAATGTGTCTGGACTTGAGGGGCAGAATCAAAGATCCTGGCTCTGTGGTGAGCTGAGAAAACCAATCACAGACATCATTCAGCATGAGAGCCAGATCGAGACTCCTGATTGGTTGGACGGGGGGCAGACTGTGGTAATGGTGCCTAACTGAGGCTCAGCGGCTCGTCTCAGTGCAGCCACAATCGAATCAGGGGAGCAGTCGGGCCCTTGAGCAAGGCCCGCTTACTGCTACAGGATGGGACTTGATTGTCAAATCAACTGCAAGTTGCTAAAAAATATGTTAAATTGCTGCAATGTTACATGTAATGTAATGTAGCATAAAACCTTACCATATATGGGCAGACTTGGGACCCTGGTCCGAACATGAGCTCACACTGTCTGTTCGCGTTGTACAATTGGCCTGGCAGCAGAGTAGGGAGGTCATAGGTTCCGCCGGTCGGCTCGTCCAATAGGCACTCTCCATATCCCGTACTGAAAGTACATGAACGAGGATCATCAGTGCTTAACCAATATCCATCCATTATCTAGTCCGATTACTTCTGACCAGGGCTGTGGGGACTGCAGGAATCTATTCAAGAATATATTTGACCCAAAGCAGGAAGATGCACAGGACCGTGCACCAATCTATCACACACAAATTCACACATTCATACCTTTGGGTAATTACAGTCTCTAACTGGCATAACATGCATGATTTTGGACTGGTCACCAGAATTCAAGAGCCACAGCAACACAGAAGGAACATTCAAACTTCACGCAGTCATACGGTCAACCAATATTTTACCGCAGTATCTCCTGGGGCCTGTCGTCATCTTCTTACCATTTCAAGCCACAATTTATTTATAGCTAGAGCACTCGGCAACCGAGTACATGTATCCCCCGGAGGCCCCCCAGTTGGGCCCAGATGTTCCCAGAGTACCCAAAATCAATAGGTGTCGTGAACTTACCATAATGCATGTCCCAGCAAAATTTGAAAAGAATCGGTGCATTATGAGGGCTGTAGAGCGTTCACAAGAAAATCTCTGCGGACGCGTGACGAGGCCAAATCTATAGTATCCTCCGAACTCGTTCAGGGGATACAAATAAACAGAGGCATCCGCATTGGTGATTTCATTGCTTATGTCCTCTGACAGGGATATCAAAGTCTCCGATTGACCTCAATTGACCACAAGGCATTATGACTTAAAACTCTCAGGCAAATACCTGCTCTTATACCTTACACAGAAAAATCACAAATCTGGCCGTCAATACTTCCAGTGCCATTATATATACTCAAAGGCAATGAAAATGCAACACTCTAAATTTTGGTTTATTTTTGCTTAGGACCTGAGTAGTCCAATTTGAATGCTTAAATGACCATTGTGGTCACAATGTGTGCCTCGTGACACGTTAATGATCATCATCATGTAACTCAATAGTGTGAGTTGGACTCTCATCAATCCATATTGAGTACAACATATGGGATTAGGAGTTGTGCAAGTACAGTGGTTGAAATAAAAGAGGGGTTGTCTTCCCTATATAAAGGCATGATTAAAGCCACACAAAAAAACATTTTTAAGTGTCATAATGCCACGTCTGTCGACTGAACAACGGAATAGGGCCCTGGGTATGCTAGAGGCGGGAGTAAGTGTCCAGCAAGTGGCTCACCATTTTGAGCGTAGTACGTCCAGCATCAGTACGTTTTGGGTGTAGTATGTCCAACTGGGACGAGCTCTTCCAACAAGAGTACCCAGATCTCAAACCAGGCAGCAACTCCAGAGTGCACTACAGGCAGAGTGGAGACAACTACCCCAAGACAACCTAAGATGCTTGGTCAGGTCCATGAGGAGACGTTGTACTGCCTGTGTGGATGTTCGTGGGGGTCACGCCCGATACTGACTGTTCTTTTGAGTTCATTTTTAAATGTCTGTTCCGTTCAGTCTTGTTGTGATTTTTCATTTGCAACTTGTGCTCATTATGTGTAATGCATCTGTTAATTATTGTCCAAATCGGCCGATTAACACATTTAATTCATCAAAGTCAACCCACCCACCATACTTGAATTGTTAAAATAAGAAAATAAATTTGAGTCACAAAATTATTTCAGTCCAAAGTGGTGTTGCGTTTTCATTGCCTCTGAGTATATTTACGAAGCTCACCAATCATTCGGAAAACATGGAAAAATGACATAACTTATGAATAAAAATCGAGGTTCAACTGCTCCAGCACTGCACGTTAACTTTATGCAGCCCACTAGGGGGTGCCGAGTAGCACCATAAATAACAACAGAAACACCCTTTTCCTTACTGTATGACTGAGATGTTAGAAGACACAGCAGAGTGAGTCTCACAGTACCTTCAGCAGAAGAAAAAAGAGGATCAGTAGGCCGACATGAAAATGATTAATCGCACTTTTCTCCTGTTTTGACTAGTCTGCTCTGTGTAAATCCCTCATAAGCAGAGTAGAATTATCCCGACTTCAGTCCTTATCCCTGGCCTCTGTTCCTGCTCGTCTCAGCTTCAGCTGATGAAGCTGTGATCGAGGGTCATTACTTCAGTTCATCGTATATTTCCCATTATACTTTTTATTGCATAAATCATTCCCACTTCCTGTCACTTCCTCCTTCTAAGCTTCACTGTCGAGTCGTTTTATCTTCATTTCCACCGTGAGCAAAGCACAAATATCCGGGAAAACATCGTTTCATAGTGGGTGGCCTGATTTATGATCACAAGGCGAGCCTGAGAGATCAGAACTAGCAAGCGTTTCGGCTGCGGCGATACCAGAGCTGTGGAAGGTCTAGCGAGAAAGCGCTTAAGAGTCAGTTCCACTATCACTGAAAGGCTCTGCGTTTCTGCCAAACCTGCCCAGTCTAAAGGAAAAGCCCGAAAGGAGGATTTGGATCATGATGGAATGTGCAAATGCAGCAGGTTAATTATGTTGGCAAGTCAGCCCTGTCAAGATTAAATGGCTAATTGTGTCTAGAGTGGACCACACCTGACCTTAAACACACACACACAAAGAAAAATTGCTGACAAAAGCAGAGTTTTTTTGTGGTTTTAACAGAGCATTCAGGAGGATAATAAAGCCCTTGGGGTTCAATCTTCCTTAAACCAGAGAAGTCACACAAAAGCACAGGAGAACGCTACTCACCAAAACACACAAGGAATGACTTCCTATTCCTTTCACAGGGCAACAGAAGGAAAAAAAAATGTGTAATTATGTGACATGTTGCCAACGCTTTTACAATTTGTCCATGTGTCAGGGCAGGCCACCTGCTTAATACCAGCTGAGCCGTCAAGCTCAACAATTACTGCGGCTTAACTTCGGCCGCTAAAAAACGCAGTTATCTCGTTTCTGACCTAAAGTGTGAGAAATACTGTTTTCAGGGAAGAGTAACGCTTCGTTCACATTTTTCCACTTCTCTAATAACGGCAGAAAAAAGACAAACGTTGAAAGACAAGAAGCAGCCCTTTGCCGTGGGATATAAATGAAGAAACACGCCGCATATCGAATAGTCTTTCAACAGCCTGCAATCGGCCAATCAGACGCGAGCCATACATTGTGGGGCTCTTATTAATAACAGAACAGGGAGTAAAAGAAATAAAGGACACCAACACAAAGCCTCAACTTTGTGATCATCTTTTTTTTTTTAAAGCACAATAATGCAGGCCGACAAAGAGGATTCTATACCCAATCCTGGCAAGGTAACAAAATGTACACCTGGCACATATTGGAGGGAGGTACACTGTCAAAACATAATGAAATGAACTAGGTAACATAGAAGTTTCATTTAGAAATGACATTACACCACTGACCTCAAAACTACCATTTTTTCAGCTAATGTTCATTTAAAGAGACATTTTGAAGACAGCAATAAATATAAATTATACGTTTTGATAACATTTAGCTTTCTACAAATCCTGGGACAAGATTGAAATGGGCAAGTATTCTAAAACGATAGGGGGAAAATCCCAAAAAAAAAAAGAATCCTATCAACAAGACAGAAAAACTTTCAGGGCCTGAATGTTTGAAAAGCCTATGATTTGTAAAACTACACTGTGGTTAAGTACATTCATAGAATGCGGAGAATAATGTTACAGAGCAAAATTACAGGCTTTCGTACTGGAGATTACGAGGTTGAAAAACACGTGTAGGCTTGAGCTACTAAGCGTCAGTACTGAACTTTGTTATACTTACGGCATGTCTGTTGATAAACAAGGCTTTGCAGACCGAATCTATGTTCTAAAGAAAAATCTTAAAGAGAGGACATGTACAGCTATTCACTGCATCAGAGTAATGGCCAGTAGCATTCACTGACAGAGTAAGATCTCAGGTTGAATTGACAGAAACTATGTGCTGACAATAAGACTATTTAAAAAAAAAAAAATTAGCTTTGCCTTTTATAAGAAACAGTGACAAATGTAATAATGTCATAAATGTAAAGCCATTAATAAAATACAAACCAGCAGCTTTTAAGGTAATGATCCCATAAGCCATTTGGGAAAAAAACCGTCAATCCTGGGAACTGTAGTCGTTATTATGTCTGTTGGAAATTAACTTTCATGATTGTGGTAAGCAACAAGAAATAAAACCAGTAGGAAACATTACATCTGTGGGATCACTACATTAAAGGCTGCAAATTTGTATTACATTTGTGAGATGTTATTACCTTTGCAGGTGTTACAACCATTACCGCAAGAAACCCATTACTGTATTGCTGTGCAAGTCAAAATGTAACTCGCCTTCCCTCAAAGCGAACAGCATGTTTAAGACGCTAGTTCTTATGTTTGCATGGGAACAGCCATTTAGAAGAAATATTTTCCAGTATCCACACTGTGAAGAAAGCTGTTAGACATTTCAAAGGTCTCAGGGTACAGCCAGTCAAAACATGGATGCACTTGACCACGTCACCTAAAGCGGGGAGGGCGGACGGAGGAATCGTGTAAATCAATGCGCCTCATTGTTAGCCAAACAGACTTCAGAGGCTGTAGGCAGACATTTCATTAGCTTTTCACCACAGCGATGCTACGCTATGTGTGAGCACTCTCCAACTGTACATGTTTATAAATATTCCCATTGTTATGCGAATCGGCTCTGATCCCAAAGGTTAGCACGCTCCCAGTCGGCATTTCCTCAATGATCTCAGAGTTACGCACATTAAATTAGTCAGGCGCTCATTAATGGATGCTTTTCATATGTTTTTAAATTTATTACAAGTCATTGTTTTTGGTCGTTCAAAGGAAAATACAAACACAGCCAATTCAGGACATGGCAGAGGAAAAATTAACGTGCTGCTGCATTAAACTTAGAACGGTGCGCGACACAATCGGAAGAAGCAAGCCTCAAGACGCAGCCAGTCAACAACGCAGCCTTTTGTGAAAGGTTCACAATCGACAAAAGGGAGAATGAAAGATCAAAGGGTCACGTCCAGGGAAAATCTAATTATAACTGACATTTCCCATCTCGAATGGAAACACCGCGCCGGAGCTGGTGGCCACGGCTCTGCCTCCGCGACCAATGAAAGGCCGGTTGCCCCAAGTTACCGTTTTAACGAGGAAAGCATGCGGGAGGCCGAGTGACTGTTTGTCCAGTATCTCAAGAGTCACTCCACTGGAGAGCAGTCATGGAGGGCAAGAGGGAGGGAGGAAGATGGAGGGAGGGACAGAGAGAGAAACATATAGGGTGGGAGTGGTAAGGAGGCAGAAAAAGACAGAAGAAAAAAGAGAAGGAGAGGAAACGAGAGAGAGGCAGAGAGAGGGAGAGGAAGGGAAAAAAGAAAGGCAATGACCTCTCACCTCAAAGGCTCGCACACTTTCAAAACAGCAGGCATTAAAAAAAATCATAAATAAATCACTACATCAAACTTTACGTTCCACTCATTTAATCTTCATTGTCTGCAGGACAAAATAACATTATTACTGTCATCTCCAAAGAGTACAGTTTAGACACGCATAGACTGGACTTCACAAGAATACGTACTCGAGGAACTCGGTGATGTACTTGCGGCTGCATTTGGACCAAGACCAGGGGCTGGTGTCATAGTTGAGTGTTGGCGCCATGACATGGTACTCGTGCTTCGATCCGGCTTCTTTGCATTTGTTGTTGTCGTCATGAGGCATGTTGAACCTGCAGCAGGAACAGGCAGACACACATAAGCAGGCAAATGCTTCTGTTGTAACATCTCATGACAACTGTTATGCCTTTCATATTCCAGTGTTACATCACCTTAAACATGTCAAACCATGACACAGTTTATTGAGGTGGTGATACAACAGAGGTAGCCTGTTGACATTTTCAGGTGCTGTCAGATTTTTAACCAGAATACTATCAGCAGTGCGCACCACTCAGTTAACTATAGGGACAAAATTCGGTCACACTTTATTTGAAGTGTTGCTCATAAAGGCTTTATAGAGCATGTATAATGCCTTCATAAATGAGACATAAAGTCTTCATAAATCATACATAAGCAAACGTCATGCAATAAAGGATGACATTGTAGTGCAGTGGTCAAGTAGGCTTTACTTGAGATCGTAAGGTCCTGAGTTCAAGCCCCGGCCACGGCCTTCGCGGTGTGTTCTTGGGGAAAACACTTTACTCCCACACTCCACGCCTCACTCCACCCAGGTGTATAAATGGGTACCAGCAAACAGGCAGGGAAACTTGTCTAAGTACCTGTGATGGACTGGCATCCCATCCAGGGGGAGTAGTAATACTCTGAGTTGCTTCATGCCATGGAAACCGGGGTTAAGCGATGGGCCACTAGGCTCGTACAGGCTTACTTACTTCATTTCACCCTTTACAAAGCATGACATTTGCTTATGTATAATTTATGAAGACATTATGTCTCATTTATGAAGGCATTATACATGCTGCCTTTATGAGCAACACTTCAAATAAAGAGTGACCCAAAATTCTAGTGCACGTTGGAAAAAAGATGCAAAGACAACAAAACTCCGGCACTCATTGAAAACCGAAACGCTGATGCTGATGACGGCTTATTGCTGTAATGCCTTCATGTTGCCAACAATCAATAGTTTTTTGATGAGTGCCGAGGATTTTAATCCAGAAAATGTCTGTCTGTGGGACACAGATGACAGAAACTCGACAAAATTTACCTAAGTTCAAACGACAAAAAATGTTCAAAATTTTGCAAAATTCTGAAACAAAGTGTGAAATGCATACTATTTGGGTCCCAACAAAACACCTGTAAAAGCTCAAATTCTGTTGAGCAGTTTTTGAGAAGAGGAGGACTGACTACACCCCCTCTTACAGCAAAGGGCGAGGGGAACAACAAAATTTATCAAAGTTCAAAAACCTGAAAAATCACCAAAATTTAAAAAATTCAGAAACAAGGTATGAGATGCACACATTTTGTGCCCCTATAAAACACATGAATAAGTTGAAGGAATCCAGTTGACCAGTTTTTGAGAAGAAGTGGATGAACAATATCCTCCAATGAACATGCTAAAGCCCGTACAGACAGACAAGGCTAACCCTACATGTCCCGAACCGTATTTAGCGGGGGCATAAAAAATGTCAAATAAAAATGACTGAGCTCCGGCCATGTAACACAAGTTAACTATGTCAGATATAGTATATTTATGGAGTTAAATTACTGCCAAAACCTAGTATACAAACCGAACATGTTTTACAAATGCACAGAGATTCACCAACAAATAAAATGTGATTTGCAAATATAAAAATGATTCACGTGCAAATAAAGTGTGGTTTGCAAATATAAAAACGATTCACGTACAAACAAGGTGTGATTTGCAAATATAAAAAACGATTTGCAAACAAATACAGTGTAGTTTGCAAATACAAAACACCATGAACAAACGAATGTATTCAGCTTTACAAATACAAAACGTACCGAATGCAAGTATACGACGAGAACCATTTCCTACAAGTACAAATCACTTTTGGCAGTTTTCTACCGCTGACATTTCTACCGCGTAAAGGATTTTCTCACAAATGTCCTCACTGTTATTGTCCCTGTTAAACAGCAGGTGGGGCTATGACTCAATATCCTAGATCTCTACACCGTGAAGTTGAACAGAATAGAGAACGGCCGCCAGCGACAACCGTGGACATGAGGATGATGTCTGAGGCTAAATAAAAACGCAGTGTCTATGTGTTCGAAATAACTCTGTGTCCGACAGTGGGATGGTGTCAATATAACTCTGTGTCCGACAGTCGATTATTGTTTTTAATCTCTTGAAGTCTACTGAATCTTTTAGGTAGCCTATTAAACGTGAATGTTTAATCAGATGGCTCAGTTCTTCAAGATGGGTACAGAGAATTTCAATCAATGTTTCTGTTAAGCTCTGCTCAATAAAGTTTTCTGATTGTTAGTGATATATTTTTATTTTCCATTTCATTATAAATCTGGGCCCGTACTCACAAAGCATCTTATCTTAGCGCTAGGAGTACTACTCCTAAGTCGCGCTAAAACATTTTATGTCGGAGTAAAATCTTAAAAGTAATTCACAGAACCGCTGAAAGCAACTTTTAGCCATCCGAGACACCGAGGGTAACGCTGCAACGATCTGTAGGCTGATATTATCCCACGCATACCGCTTGGATTTGGGGTTCACCCCCGAGCCAATTTTCCCTCTGATTAGGCTACATGCTTTCGCTCCAGCACCAACTGGCCCAGCAGCAGTAACTGGTCCTGGCTCCAGCGGGGCTTTCGCGTCATTTTTGAACTTTCATCCATGACATTTTAAGGCAAACAGACTTGAACGGCTCGACATTTAAATGATCGCAACATATTGTCATTCTTATTGGGTAACAAGTAGCTATTGCGGCAAGTGACGCGTTTCATTAATAACTCGTTTAATGCTATTAATGCTTTTACAATTATCTTTTTCCTATGTACATTTATTTGCCTAGAGCGTGATATGTGGGGACCGTGCACTGCAATTTTCAAAAGTGCTCAATATGTTATTATCTTAAGCCGAATCTAAAAAAGCCGACATTTTGTATTTCAACAATAGCTTGCACAAAAGGACGCTAGATTTAGATTTATAATACATGACAGAGAGAAGTTTATTTAAATGTCAGTGTTAAAGTTAAGGTTAGGCTTAGGGTTAGGGCAGTGTTTAAAAAGGGGATTGTCGTACCTCTCTACTTTGAATTGCATTTGAAAACTGCCGTACCCGTAACAACTGCCATTATTTTATGGGACAAACCAGCCCCTTGGACTATTTTCAAATTTTTTCCTCCATGGGTTGTACATGGGATATTTTTTTCAATGGGCTGCCCTGCCACCAAACAACCAATCACCGTGCTCATTGTCCCAAGACTCGAGCATGAGAATTGATGTCAGCCATAGCAACGGAGATTACTCCCACCTATCTCAGAGCTACTCCTATTCTAGGAGTTACCAGTTTTCTTCACTAAAAGTTGCTCTCTGCGGTTTTGTGAATTTTAAGATTTTACTCCTACATAAATGTTTTAGCGTGACTTAGGAGTAGTACTCCTAGCGCTAAGATAAGATGCTTAGTGAGTACGGGCCCAGATTTATAACGAAATGGAAAATAAAAATATATCACTTACAATCAGAACACTTTATTGAGCAGAGCTTAACAGAAACATTGATTGAAATTCTCAGTACCCATCTTGAAGAGCTGAGCCATCTGATCAAACATTCACGTTTAATAGGCTACCTAAAAGATTCAGTAGACTTCAAGAGATTAAAAACAATAATCGACTGTCGGACACAGAGTTATATTGACACCATCCCACTGTCGGACACGGAGTTATTTCGAACACGTAGACACTGCGTTTTTATTAAGCCTCAGCCATCATCCTCATGTCCACGGTTGTCGCTGGCGGCCGTTCTCTATTCTGTTAAACTTCACGGTGTAGAGATCTAGGATATTGAGTCATAGCCCCACCTGCTGTTTAACAGGGCCAATAACAGTGAGGACATTTGTGAGAAAATCCTTCACGCCATGTCAGCGGGAGAAAACTGCCAAAAGTGATTTGTACTTGTAGGAAATGGTTCTCGTCGTATACTTGCATTCGGTACATTTTGTATTCGTTAAACTGAATACATTCGTTTGTTAATGGCGTTTTGTATTTGCAAACCACACTGTATTTGTTTTTAAATCGTTTTTTATATTTGCAAACTACACCTTGTTTGTGCGTGAATCGTTTTTATATTTGCAAACCACACTGTATTTGTTTGTAAATCGTTTTTATATTTGCAAACCACACTTTGTTTGCACGTGAATCATTTTTATATTTGCAGATCACATTGTATTTGTTTGTGAATCGTTGTGCATTTGTGCAACATGTTCGGTTTTTATATTAGGTTTTGGCAGTAATTTAACTCCATATATATTTAGTATGCAGTAGTGGGGGGAAAACACTGGCACTTACTTGGAGCAAAAGGTTGAGAAAGTTCTCAAAGTTCATCCTTCTATACACAGCTGCCAAATGCAGAGGTCACCATAAAGCAGTGGTTCCCAAACTTTTTCTGCTGGGCCCCCCTTTGGTACATTAAAAAAATTTTGCGCCCCCCCCCCCAAAAAAAATAGGTAATACATACGCACATTTTGTTTTCAGAGACGATTGCAGTTTATTCCACTCATTGAAATTTATATAAACCTCAACCTTTTTGGAAAAAATGTAAGTAAACGGTCATAAACTGTAGATTGTCATAAACTAAAACTAGGCTACTTTTAGAATTGGAAATAGCAAAATAACAAACAACCACGGTGTATTCATTTTAAGTGTAACTGTTTCCAAGCACCTTAACTGTGTAATTATGTTCAGTGTAACAGGTTTATTTTTTTTAATATACAACAACATTGCTATTTACGCATTTTCCGGACACCAACAGAAACTTACTTGCATACAGCCAATCAGCAACCTTGTGCGGACCGCTGAAGGAGTGTCTCGAGACAGTTACATGTTCCTCTCTTCACTGGCCTCGCACTTTTAAGTTAAAATACGTTAACCGAGATCGCATCAGCTTATTCTAGAAAATATGAATGCTCTGCACAGATGATTTTTGTCCAGCCTAGCTGGGAACATTAAAAATGATTGGCACGTTTGGAAACGGCCACAGTTATTTTCCAATTAAGGACACGAAAATTTAATAATGCAAAATCTCTTTTAAAGTATAAAATCATTAGGCTGTATGACACTCCTCTGCCTGAGTATAGCCGTCTACTTAAAATTATGTTTCTATGATGCAGAAAGACAGCGAAGTACGAAAAAAAATTCATGAACACCACTTGCCGAACCTGCCGATATGTTTGTAACGTTCAGTTGGCGGGCTAGATAAAAATAATCTGTCGGCATACAGAGCATTCATATTATCGAGAATAAGATGACGCAATCTCGGTTATTTCTGCTTTGTATTCATCGGATTTTTTTCGGTGTCACTTACCATTTTATTATCAATATGCCAGATCAGTGCAGGATAAAAAGCGGCGAGTTGGGTATCGCGAGACTACATTACTGGCTTCAAATATTTGAACAACTACATTCATAAATTATTTATGAAAATGGCAGGCTAGATGAATGATTTGGCGAACAGTTATGTTGAGAGCAAGGCGGGCATTTACGATGTAATCGCAGAATTCTGGGCAGCGAATGGACTGTATGCAAATGATTTTCTGTTGGTGTCCGGAACTCCCGCACCCCGCGCCCCCCCTGCAATTGCTCTGCGCCCCCCCCTAGGGGGCGCGCCCCCCTCTTTGGGAACCACTGCCATAAAGGATCCTTACTGGCATTTATAGCATCCAATATGGGATTTGGAGGACGGTGGAGGGTTGTTGCAGGATATGTTAATGAACTCAAAAAATAGGGAACAATATGCAAAAAATGCTCTCCTAAAATTCTCTTCACTTTTTATTTTTTTTTTTGTGGCCGGAGATATTCTCGTGAGAAGTTGTGCTAATTTACAGTACTACTAACACACAGTACAAGGAGCTCACTGGCAAGACCAATCATGAATATGCAGATTAGAAGCACCCCATTGGCTGGAAGAGTGAAGACGTAAACCTGACTGTTAGATATTCTGTGCCTGAACTCTTGCCCTGATTACTCAGTCAGCGGTCAAACGTGCAGGGCAGCGAGGGAGTTTCCCAGTGGATTGTGGGTAACAGTGAGTTAGATGCTGAGGAATTCTTCCCAGTTGCACGGGGGATGGAAATAATTGTCATTCTTGTCTTCCCGCCCAAAATCTCTTTTTTTTTCTCTTCTTTTTTGGCTTGTACCCTTGGTAGAGGGCCGGCACGGCCAGGACAAGTGCGTCAAAAACGATAGCCTGCCAGTACCACAGCGAATGAGAGAGGAGATTGTTCCCTTCCACGACCCAGCTGCTTCTACCCCCTAAAGCCCTCACTAAAAAGCCCGTTCTCCCTACATCAATTTGGCCGTCTGTCAACAAAACTGGCATTCACACGCATTCTTATGCCAGCTTCCTGCTCCAACATCTGCCATCTAAGTCCTCACCACCTGCCTGGAAAACACTCCCCTAACAAAAAATTTGTAATAGAACCATTAGTACATTGTAATAACAATGTAATGCATTGTGTAATTACAAAAGAAATGCGTCAAACAAAACTGACGCCAGTCATGACATTCTTTCCCTGCTTATGAACAAATGGAGGGATGCCAAATTTCTAATTGTTGTCACTATACGAATTACAGCGTTGAAGAATACACTTTAAGTGCAAGCACTACACTCCACTTGCATAATCTGTGATTATATTTAGCCCTCAATAAATACTGAAAAGAATCTAATCTTGATGGGCAACTGCTCAAAGTTTTGGTTCCAACTGTACATAATGTGGTTATTTTCTCCATGCAGTTACGTCCAACTGAGCAAATCAGCTTATGAGCATTAGAGCTCTCAGAATTCATTCCAGCATTCTAGGATCCAAATGCAAGCAAGAATTCCTCACAGAAAGGTTGGAATGCCTCCGCAGAGTTCTGGCCTACATAAAACTGTTGACTCAGAACCTGTAGCCGCAGGAACCTGGAATAAAGAGACCCATAATCCACAGGGTTAACTCCTGCTAAGCGCGGAGCAGCACGGCGGTACAACCTGGTATTAAAAACCTGCTTCTGATTACGGCTTTCGGCCTTTTATTGCATGGTGGTGCACCTGCGTTCGCTTCGCCGGGAACCTTGGATAAGAAGGCTTTTGTGTACCAGGGGGAGGCACTCACACGTGGCCGAGTTCGTGAGCGATGGTGAAGGAGGCGCTGAGCCCGTTCTCCTCACTGATTGAGCAGCTGCGGTACGGGTCGCACATGGTGCCCAGCTCAGCCAGACCTGCAGAGGGATGGGGGGGGGGGGGGGGGGGGGGTATTAGGAGGGAAGGATGGAGGGTGCAAAGAGGAGAGGGATTTAGGGGGCAAGGTAAGGAGGTATGTAGGGGACAAGTAGGAGAGGGATAGAGGGTGATGAAGGAGGCGAGGTTTGCAGATGGCGAGGAGTAGAGGGATGGATGGTACAAGGGGATGAGGTATATAAGGGACAAGGAGGTATATAAGGAGAGGAATATATAAGGTATATAAGGTATATAAGGAGGTATATAAGGAGAGGAATGGAGGGGACAAGGAGGAGAGGGATGGAGGGCGCAAGGAGATGAGGTTGTCAGATGGCAAAGTGTAGGCGGATGGATGGTACAAGGGGATGAGGCATATAAGGGACAAGGAGGTGTATAAGGAGAGGAATGGATGGGACAAGGAGGAGGGGGATGGAAGGTGCAAGGAGATTAAATATATAAGGGACAAGAAGGAGGGGGAAGGAGGGGAAAAGGAGATTAAATGTATCGGGGACAAAAAGGAGGGGGATGGAGGGGACAAAGAGGAGAGGGATGGAGGGGACAAGGAGATTAAATATATAGGGGACAAGAAGGAGGGGGATGGAGGGTGCAAGGGGATTAAATGTATATGGGACAAGGAGGTGAGGGATGGAGGGGACAAGGAGATTAAATGTATAAGGGACAAGGAGGAGAGGGATGAAGAGGACAAGGAGGAGAGGGATGGAGGGGACATGGAGGAGAGGGATGAAGAGGACAAGGAGGAGAGGGATGGAGGGGACATAGAGGAGAGGGATGAAGAGGACAAGGAGGAGAGGGATGGAGTTGGACACGAAGATGAGGAATGCAGGGATAAGGAGGAGAAGGAAGCCTCAAGTCAGTTGAGATGGAGGGTCAATATTGCGGCTGAAAATGTTAACATTCTAAAAAGCAGCTTTTTTGAAGGTTTTCGTCCCCCCAAAATCCAAAATCCTTACATCAGTGTTCTAGAACTCTGCTGGTTTATCACTGGTAGTGATTGTATAATCCGCATTAGAATTTTCTGGTAACAGCATTCTAAATCGCAATGGAGGCGTTGCACTGGTCACGTGATCCCCGAAATAACTCAGGAAGATGGCTTTGATGGGATGGGAATGCAACAAATAATTATTATTTATTTAAACAAAAAAATTTACTTCCTTGCTCTGAAATGTTGCATGTATAACCGGATATTGAACCTCGGGTCCAAACGCTCTGCCTTATCCACGACACTAGCTCAACTGATTATATATTCACTGGTCAATTTAGCACTTGTATAGCTGTGCTGTGTTTGAAGTTGAGCAAACTGGCGCAAGGATTCTCAGTCATAAACCAACTTTGAGGACAACAGTTGAATAGTGAGTGGTTAATTATAGCGAAAATACAAAAAAAAAAAAACATTTAAGTGATTATATTGCTGAGGTCTTCCAGTGCATATCGTAATGGCGAGAGGACTCTCAGATAGACTGGCTAAAATATCAAGCGCAGATTTACCCACGAACAGCTTTTATGACCAAATAACAATGGTAAGAAAAATTTCTCTCATCTCTGTAGCATTTAAAGTGTATGCCTGCTGTTCTTTGAGTGTGATGTCGGTTTAAAATGACAGGGCTTATATTGCTGGAATTCGTGGACTGTCCTTTTTCATTTGAGGTGTCGTTTGTATGCGCAGCACAAATTCAGTAGAAATGTTTGCGATGGATCACTGATCTTATTTTATTTAATGTTTTGCTAGATGCGTATTTACTTGCTTGGTACTTGAATTGTGTTCTGTTTAGGTAAAAACGCTCATCACAAACTTTTCACCGAGTTTTTTCGCCTTGAGACAAAATGCTGCATGACGAGGTTGCTATTAGGAAATATGCTGTATTTATTATGCATTGCCCCGTTATGGGGATGTTCAGGGTTAAGGTTAATATTTGTATTGAATATACATTTTCCACTAATTTCTTTAAAGGTGACCTATTATGCTATTTTTCCAAGTTTATATTTTGGTCTTTGACTCCCCTGGAGTACTCCTGATCGTGCAAAGTAAAAAAAGGGTACTTATTTCGTTCATACTGCCATCCTCAAAAAATTCCATTTGTAGTCCATAGTCATCCCTGCCTGAAACGCCTCATTGGGGTGGCTCTTCCGCTATGGCACCCACTCGCCGTGTGCCCACTTTCTTCTGAGTGGCCAGCTCTGTGGAGGGCGGATCTAGGCGGGATGAGGCAGAAGAACGCAGTTTTCCAGGTCCGGCTCTAGAGTGAAACTGCTGTGTCTCCCGAAGGAATCGACGGGCATAGAGAAAGCTTGGTTATGTTATGAACATAATACAGGTTTTGCAGATCGTAAGTTCCGTTAGCGCGGACAAGTTGCTTATGTGGAGCTAGCGAATTGATCACTTCTACAGGAAAGAATTATCTATTTAATCTCCGCCTTTTTCAGCTTTTTATTAGCCACAACAATTTCTAAAGGGGGATGAAATTATGTCAAGGTAGTGCAGAGAAATCATTCGTAAACCGGTAGAGCTTTCGCGTTTCACATTGCTTTCAGGGTAGTACCAGAGAGCTTGCTCAGACATTTGTGAAGTATCCAGCTGATCCCAGTCAAGGATAAGTGAAGCAACCACTAACTGTAGTGGCTACAGTTGGGCAACGCTATGATGAAACTGCCATTGATGCTTACCGAAGTAACACAAGCATACTGATCAGAATTACTGCATATAAGTTAACCAGGAGTATTTTTAATTAGCACGGCACGCAAACTAACATGCACTAGCTGGTAACCGAGCGGTCATAACCACAGAGACAAACCCTTGCAATACAGGTTTACAAACAGCCAGTTCTGTTTCTGTTCACAATTGTACCAAGCATCCAGATTACAAACAAGTATTAAAAGTTAGGTTCTGTAGAATGGGATAGGATCTGTAGTGGGGGTCTTTCCTAAATTCACTTCAATTTCTATATATGAACAGAATTTAAAAATTTTTTAACGAACTTATAACACACCTGTTCGCCTCCGGAGAATGTTCCCTGACACCTCCAACCTTTGTTATAAATGTAAAATGCATAAAGCAACATTTTTTCACTTGTTCTGGTCATGTGATCATATCCAGACTTTTTGGAAGGGGGTACATTCTGTAATTCAGGAGGTCACTGGTAAACAATTTTTGTTGACTTCTTCTTTCTGTCTTCTTAATCATATCCCAGATAATCTTTTTGATATGGACACCAAAACTTTGCTGATAATTCTTTTATTCCTGGCTAAAAAATGTATATTGCTGAGATGGTCAACTCCTCAGGTCCCTACAGTCGACATGTGGAGAACACAGATTTCTGCTGTTATTCCCCTTGAAAAGCTGACTCATGATCTCAACCACGAATCGGACAAGTTTTGGAAGATTTGGAGACCATTGCATTCTTTTTTACAGAAATTATAATTCATCGTATGTCCTTGAAAGGGGAGGGCTAACTGCCCTTCTATTTTATTTTATTTCATTCTACTTACTTCATTTATGCTTTTCATTCATTGTCTCCTGTCATTTTATTGACTCTGTTTATATATGTAAGTATGTATGTATGTGTGTGCTAGTATGTATGTATGTATGTATGTATGTATGTGTATATATATTATATTTATGCATATGTATATATATGTGTGTGTGTGTGTGTGTGTGTGTATGTATCTGTGTACATATATATGTGTGTGAGATACATATTGCAGCGCTAACCTTTAATTTGGGGTGGGGTTTTTTTTTGTGAAAAAGAAAAAAGAAGAAAAAAAAAGTTAGCTTCAAATGAGGTTTATGGCTAGGTCTGTACTAACTGGACGGCACAACCTGACGTAAGGTTTTACCCAGATCTCGTGAAGATCTCAGGAGGAGCTGTTCAGAGAGGAAATCACGCTCACGAAATCACGTTCTTGGATTACGGCAAAACTCCTGTATCTTATATTCAGAATTTTTTCAGAGATTGAGCATGGACAACCAACATATAGCATTACTAATATGTATTAAAAGAAGGATCAGCATAATAGGTACCCTTTAAATCTTCACTTTAAAATCAGTTTTCGTTGTAACAAAACCGTTGACTTACTTGTGAACTTCTGGTACATGAAGCAGCTTTTCGCAAAGTACGCTGAGCAAAGAACTGAATGTTTTGTTGGTTTGTAAGGCTTTCCACGGTCAATTCTTCTTAATTTAACAAGAAAATCTTTCAAAAGGGCTTCATTATTTTGAGGAAATCGATGGAACCTTATTTGCCTTATTTTCCGGATAACTGAATGGCATTATTATCAGTGCAAACAACAGCAGCACAAGATTTCCCCATTTTCACTATGCTACGATCAACCTTTGTGAACATTTTGCTTCGAGGATCATGTGACCACCTACGTAACTTGCAATGACCTCATCGTGACCTGCACCATTTTAAGCCCCAGAAGACGTTCGGAATTCAATATACTGCAGATTTAATGAGACTCAGAACATCGGATCGCAGAGTTTAATATATTTAGGCTACCTCCACAAAATTAAGTTCATTTTAAAACAGCATTTTAAAATGAAAACAATCTCTGTCCACACTAGAGTCTCTGTATTAGGGGCTTGAAAATGTTGAGAGTAGTGTGAACGCTATGCAAAAAGGTAGCAAAAGTTATGAGTTTAAAATTGCAAACATATCAGTGAGGATGTAGCTTGGGAGTCTGCTGAGTGTACAGAATCTGAACTTTCATTTTGTCCCGTATACACCAGTCTATCAGCACCTAAAATTCAGAGCATCATCACCTGTCAGCTGCTCATAAATTCAATCCTGGATCTGGCCTCATCTCTGACTTTCAAAGCCTTTTCCCCCCCATTACAAACAAAACTCGGCAAGTCCAACATTCTCCTATGAACAACTCAATACTGTATTTTTGAGAAGAAAAAAAAACACTGCACATTTACATGTACTTGTAAATCAAATTTTGACCTGTGCGGATGGTATCCAGTCCTCAATTAGATGAGTCAATCCTTACCACAGACAGTCACAGAAGGTTGAAAGACCAAAAGAAACAATGGAGGTGAACCAGGGTAAAGTTTTTTAACATTTTTTTTTTTTAAATAGTGAGTCATCTTACCTAATGTGTCACATTTGTCTTTTGCCCTGCAGATATCTTCCCTGCATGGAGGGAAAAAATGAGACAATGTTTTAAATCTCTCAAGAATCGAAAAGTCTCCACTTTTACAAGATTTATAAGAAGATAGGTCATGTCGGGAAAAGATGAGTTCAGACTTTCATTGGAAGGCAAAGATTTCGGCTTATTTTATAAGAAGCATCTGTCTTCGCAAACTCCAAGATCAAAACACTTATGTGATGGTATGCCACATTGGCTAACATCAGACTGAGAAGAAATTCCACAGCAATTCACACAAGTGTCTTCAAATTTCTAAGGGCATGTAAGGATCTAAGCATTTCAAATGCATTATTTGACCCAAGTCTGACCTTAACTTCATAGGGATGTTAATAGAATTGACCTACATGGTCAATTGCTCCCCTTAGCACAAACTGGCCCACATGACAGTGTGCTTAGTCAGGTCAGAGATCCATGAATAAGAGACACCTTTAAAAAAAAAAAAAGCAGTTCTTACATGAACTAGAGACCATCTGTGATTGCGCCAGCCACGACAGTGAAACTGGTCTTGTTTTCAGTATAGCGGCCCTCACTATGATGTGTTCAGTGAGTGCATACTCAGACCACACCCATCTTGAAAATAAGCCTTCCTTTTTTATTGCAATGCTACTGTGTTCAAGAAGAGTTTTCAACTAACAGACGCACCCACATGCATTCAAATACCGGCAAAATTAGCTGAAAACAATACCAGCATTGCTATTGTGGCTGATTATAAGTTTGACATGAACAAGAACAAACCAGAACACATGACATCTCGTTGTTCCATCCTATGCTAACATAACGGAACATTAGCACCGCCTACTGTAAATGAACGTTACGCTGTTTACCAGCAGTGATGGCGATGGTGGTATTGTTTTCAGGCGAGGTGTTTATTATCAAGTTGTAATGTCTGTTTTCGTACTATTCTCGAGCAAACAATAACATCTCAAGCTTTTAAGATGCAGACACAAAGCATAACAAGTAAGTAGTTGGAATAAAAAGGAAGGCCGAATTTGAAGATGGGTGTGGTCTGAATTCGCACTCACTGAGCACATTATAATGAAGACTGCAACCCTGAAAACAATACCTGCATCACTGTCTCGGCTGGTGCAATCCCAGATGGCCTCCAGTGTTATCCATTTTATCTGCTCGTGTTCATTAACGCATTTGCAGTATTAGGTATCTCCAGTCAGATAGGAAAAAAAAAAGAATGCTGCCAGGGGTCATAGGTCGCAAACCTGGTGATAAGGAGGGCAGTGTCGTGGTGGGAGGGGTGACTGTCGTCGTGGACGTTCTGTCTATGTTGCCAGACACAAAAGTTGTGGAGGGTAGTAGCAGCATTAAAGGAGACTGAGGGTCCTTCCTGTGACAAAGTAAAAAGAGAACAGTCGGGCTTGCAGGTTTAACTCTTCTTTGCCCCCCCTCTCCAAAAAATACGGTAACATACACATCAGGCATACTGCATTTTCAGTACTGGACAACCTCCAAATGAAATCAATTCATTACTGTAAGTGAAGCAATAAGCAATAACATCAGTGGGATAAATGTTCAAGAACTGGTCAGTGATGAAAAGTCTCTTCAGAAGACCGTGAGTAGCATTTGTTTATATTGAATGTGCCTGGACTGTCTGGAAGAAGCCAGCAAAAACACAGAGTGAAGCATCCTCATATAACCTCCTGCATTTGTACCTTGATAATGGGCTTCCCCACTATAGTCAGATTCGTCCTGATATTTATTCCCACTGGGAGGATTTTTTCTACCACTGTTTGAGGATTTCTCTCCCAAATGAAGGTCTTTTCACCTCTTAAGCTATTCTGGGGGCGAAGGCCAGGCACCTGATCTACCACGGTTCTGCAAAGAGTTTTTCTGACAGTTCTTCCAGAAAACGTGCAATACAAATAAAAATGAACGGAACTGAATTTAATAACAAGACAAAGCCAGCTGTCTCACAGAGTTTGCATGAAGCACAAAGATGCCTGCAGGATTCTTTTGAGAGCTAATAAGCCGTAAAACAGGTGTGAAGCTCAACACTTGAACTCAACAGACAAGTTTGGCCTTTAAAACTTCACACCAGTCAGCAAAGTCAACTGACTCTTCTCAGTCTCAATTCTCAGAAAATAGCATTTTACCCTATAAGTTACTTTATATTGATTTCATCATGGAATAATTTCTAATCAACAAAAGAAATTTCTCACCTGTTCATTGTGGATGACAATTAATTTCACAATCATGATGTTTATGAGGTTCCCCACGCTGGGGTGTCGATACACCGCAGCAACCTGCAAATATCGGCAAAGGAGAAAAAAATTCCCAGCTTCGCAAAACACAAAAAACACTCAACGCAGATTTAAACAGCCTGAGAATATGAATAGACCTGCATTAACATTTACAATAAAATGATGTAAAAGTAAAAAAAAAAAAAAAAAAAACAGGTAAAATATCACATTGCTCAGAAATGTGTGCATTTAAAATCTGTATTTAAAGCAGGGAAAGGCCAGTTGAGTTCAAGGCACTGTTTTACAATGTTGAGTTGAAAATGCAGAAATACAAGGAAGACACACACAAAGATACATTAAAATACCACACAAATAAAGAAGCAACACAAAAATGCGCAAAAACAAGGTGTGTGAAAAAGGAAAAAAATACTCTGAATATCGTGTCCACCATTTAGCTTTTCAGATTTTGCACCTTATTGATTTATCATTATTCGGTAATCAGATTCAGGCCCCATTACTAACTATTGCAGGTGAGTTTTTTTTTTTTTTTGGGAAAAGCCACTGCTCTTGAGCAGGAAGTTAAACCCTCTTCAGTTTTTACCGCCTGAGCTTGGGAGCCATTTTAGCCACAAAACACAAAGCCATTTGCCCTCTATAAACATTTAACCTGTCCCTCCCCCCCCACAGAGGAAACACAACACCTTCAGAGGGGGGTCAGTGATGTCGAAGAGGGTCAGAGAGGAAGAGAGACAGACTGCCAGTTAGAGAGAGAGGAATGAAAAGATGCAGAGATAAAGAGAGAGGGAGAGCAAATAAATGCACAGGGGCAGGGAGAGGGAACCGAAGAACTGATGGGGCCATGAGGACAGAGAAAGAGGATGAAATAAGGAGAAGGAAGGAAGAGAAACACAAAGGGTGGGTAAAAGAGGCAGATGGAGAAAGAATGAACAGAAAAAAAAGTGATGGAGGGAGACTGTGGGGGTGAGAGAGAGAGAGTGAGAGAGAGAGACCTGACTCTTGAAGACTACACAGGCACTTCACACACACTGCCTCTCTTGCAACTGTCGTCTCCACTGCTCCCACTGAAGCGTTTCAGGAAACATACACAATAACATTTCACACTCTAAAAAGCAATGACCCTTGCTAACAAAAATCCTCACAGCCCTCAGTTTTTACGAAACAACAAAATTTTCCTTTTGAGAAGACACCTTCGGTAACGACACCATATAAAATTTTCTCACAGAAAATATCTCCTTTGCACATATTAATGTTTTTAAAGCATTGTAATGGCCCGCTTGCCATGTCGAGCAGCTTGTGAAACTGGACATATTGGCACCACTTGGGCCTTTATTGGAAGATCATGTGACTCCCAGAGCTGATGCAGCCACACTGTACTCAGGTCGTAAACCTCAGTATCACCCCGTAGGTGAGCCATTCAAACAAAATAGGGCTGTAAATTACTGAGGCCCAGTCTTCAACCGAAGCTGCCCCTTATCACACGAATCTCAGGGCCCTGCTGGTACAGAGACTGCTAGAGTCCTACACACAGGGGGCCTGATTCGCGCTTTCAAAACCTCCGTAATCACAGTCAGATGGTTTGTTTTTCTTTTGCGTTTGTTTTGGAAGGACAGAATTATCGCACACGTCACCCTTTCTCAGGGGCATTCCCTCGACCGCTTTGGTTTTTCAGACGCAAGCGAGAGACTGAACGCACGTCCTGTCAAGCGAGCTGATTCAATCCAGGCCCAGGTCTCTGACCGTGGTTATGTGAAACAGAGCTAACTTCGGAGCGTCATAATTAATAAGCCATGTTTAAAAAAAACGAAGTAAAAACAGTGTGTAAGCGAGAGAGTGTGTGTGTGTGTGTGTGTATGTCTATGAACGTGCACGTGCGTGTGTGTAAACAAGAGCATAATTATGCTATGATTAGATGATTTATCACACAAAGTTGTAATAATGTCAGCTTTAGACTAATAGCATTATCATATTCCGAAGCACAACACGCTCAAGAAAAAACCCAGAAATGTTGAGCAGCAACGACTACATCTGCAAGATGGAACACATCGAAAAAAAAAAGCAGCACAGTGGTACGACTAAGCTCGGAAGAGCAAGGTCAGCAATTTCCTGGTGCGTGGCAGGAACGCAGTCAGCTCTAGGCTACAAGTGTGTTACACCTGAAACACCCATAGTGCACAGCTGCATGAAAGATCCACTCTCACTAAAGATACTCCTCACTGATAACGGTGTCCAGGAGAGACCCAAAAAATATGTCCTAACAACTGGATACACGCTTCCTCATCATCCATCTCATATTGACCTTTAACCTGACCTTCTGCATTGGATTTGACAACAATAACGCAATTTCATAAAAGAATCTCGACAGATGGCTTGGTTCTATTACATCAGACATGACGGTAGATGGTTTTAATAAGTTTGTTAAAAGATAGCTGTAGAGAAGACAAATGACAAACTCAATACTGACATATTGTGTGCAGATCATGTAAAAATCTGCGGTAAAATAGAGAGAGAGAGAGAGAGAATGAGAGAGAGAGAGAGAGATACAGGCACACATCAGAAGGCAATGGATTACATTTGGTTTCACCAAAAAACCCACTACTTGGCAACTCCACCAACCCCACAGTTGTCAATGACTACAAAAGCTACCAGCTTACACTACACAAGGCAACCTGAATTCAATTAAATGCACTATATAGCCAAAAGTATGTGGATGCCCAACTTCCAGCATCTCAGCAAAATTTATAGCAAAAAAAAAAAGGTAGCACTCTCTGTTGCTATATAACTCATGTGGAAAGGCATTACACACATTGTTTGAGCACTTTTGCCGGGATTTGCTGCGATTCAGCTTTTGTCCACACTAATACATTTTAGTTTTAAAACGCATGATTTTTGTTACGTTTCCGCCTAGCTTCCACACTACTCCAGCATATTAAAATACCTAAATCAGAGGCTTTTAAAAAAACTCTGCTTTTTAAATTTGAAAACTGGGATTCCATTTTCGTGTGAAGAGAGTTCATTTTCCTTCTAAAATGCCGTTTTAAAATGAAAACATATTAGTGTGGACAAAACCTCAATCACAAGAGCATAAGTGAGGTCAGGCACAGATATTGGGAACAAGGCCTGGCTCACAGTTGATTTTCCAACTGATCCTAAATGTGCTGGATTAGATTGAGGTCAGGGTCTGGAACAGAGCGTTCAAGTTCTTCCACTACCATTATGGACAGCATCATTTCCATATGGGTCAGGATCACATTGCCCGCTGCATTATCATTTTGAAACAGATAAGGGCATTCCCCAAACCGTAGAGGAATGTGATTGGATACTGTAGTGTTAAGATATCACGAGAAATGAGAAGCCAACTCCAAACCATAAAAAACAGCCCCAAACCAAGGAGTGTCCAGATACTTTTGGTCTAGTGTTCATCTAGTCAATTAAAATAGTGCAGTTTTTAGATCCAACGCTAAAGAGTCTCAAAAATATGAAGTTTGTTTCCAAAACACAACATAGGTCAAAGTTACTCATTTTGAGAAAATCAGATTTTTCTATGTTGGTGCCTATTGCTTTTTATAAACTTGTTCCATGAAAAAATACACTTTATTTATTTTCTGAATTTCAAAAAACAGATTTGTTTGACCACATGTAAGAAGCACAGGGGTATTGCTTTATGGTATTATCTCAAATTTTGCCATTTTGGCACTTATTGCATTTTGGACACAAACCTCTCATTTAAAGAAACAGAAACTAGCTATTCCAATTCAGCAGATAAAATAGCAATACTACACATGGTAACTGCGGTAAATGGTATATGGCAACAGACAGCTGCAATAGAAGCACAATATTGCAAGAACAGAGTGACAGAATTTTGGTAAGTTGTAAAAAAATAATATTTTACTTACTACTGACATGATTGTTAGGATGTAGTGCTCTAAGTTCGGCCCGTGGTGTCTGACCATTTTCGCGTCTGCAGTCACCATCAGCTCCACAAACCGAGGGTAGGACAGAAACCTCTTCTGCCTGGAGTGCGTTTGGTTTCGGCTGTGAGGAGAATACAGCCCTGGATGATGCGTTTCGATGGTTTTCTGAATGGAGTGCAGTTCTTCTCCAATGTTCCGGTCACCCCGAAGAAGGATCTCATTTTTCAAAGGTTTATCTGCAAAGGCAGAGGTAACGATATTGGTTATCATTCATTTATTTAATCTACAGTTCGCACTTAACAAAGATAATGTTTTGGAGCATCAGAGCAGCAAACCATTGAATGAAACGTGGCACTGCAAGTAAATTATTCAAATTTTCCAAGGGCAGGCACAGACAGAGAAACTCTTCAAGAAAATCCTTTTTTCCCTTTAAAAAGCAGTGTAACAGAAAAAAAAAAAATCACTGTTTAAACCTCGGAATTAATACTTCCCAAATAGTAATTAGCAGCATTTACAGTAACAGAATAGGTCTTTGGAAAAAAGTTTGCTGCCAGCCAACTAGAGTGAGCAAGGATTCGTGTGAAAACAAGAGCCTTTAATGTGAAGTCAGCCGTGCAGCAATGCACACCTGAGAGCAAAATATACTAACAAGGCAAAGCCACACGGTGAGAAAGGCTTCCACACACGTCTGTGCACTCACACATACACAAATACACACTCACACACACGGTTGCGCACATAATCGCGCACACATACACACACGTGCATGCACGCATGCACACACGAGCGTATATAAATACACACACACACACCCGCACGCACGCAGACACACACTCACAAACACATGCATACATACATACATACATACATGCACACACGCATGCGCGCACACACACACACGTATATAAATATACACACACACGCGCAATCATGCACACACATGCACCCACACACATACACGCGCGTGCACACACACAGATGCACGCGCACACACACACGCACATACGAGAGCATGCACACACACAAGCACAGGCAGGTGCACGCACACTCACCCGCGCACACACACACACACACACACACACACACACACACACACACACACAAACAAACACAACTGCTCACACAGAAGCAGGGTACAGCCTCAGAGCAGGGCTCGAATTTCACAACGGCATCGACTGCTTTGCTGTGCTGCCCACCTATAAAGGCCCCAATTCACGGCAGGAGAATGCCGTACCCTTTCCCCACACTGCCATAAGTGCCCCTCGGCCAAAACACCTGCCTAAAATAAATGAATCACACAGCATTTCCCATTTTTACCAGGGGTGGTTCATCGGCCGTAACAGAGGGAAGCCAAAACATCGCCCTTCAAAGCTTAATGACTTAAACCTTTCGCAGTTTACTTTTCTTGATCAGCAGTCGCTCATACGAATTGGTAGAAGGACAGTCAAATTTAATTTCGATAGCAAATGACGATGCAAATTATCAATATCTCTTTATAATTAGTTTGCGAGGCTTTTTTGCAAGAAGCCGCGACAATCAGTTTTCTACAATCTTAATATAGGAGTAAAGAATGCGATGTTGCGCAGCTTATTGCTTAATGAGCCTCACTAATCAATTTGCGAATCTATGCCAGTTCATAAGTTACTTGAGTGCGGAATTTATAAAGATGTAGGCCTATGGTAATTTGCGTCACAATTTATGTGTGAAACAAAACCCCTCATAATTTTGCGGTGCAATGTATAACAATGCTATTGAAAATAAATTTGACTGTCCTTCTACCAATTCGTATGAACAACTGTAGGTCAAGAAAAGTAAACTGCGAAAGGTTTAAGTCATTAAGCTTTGAAAGACGAGATTTTGGTTTCCCATTGTTATGGCCGCCGAATTGCCACTGGTTTTTACAACCGTCTTTTTCGCCCTTTTCTTTCGATCGTGGGCACAAAATTATTCTTGAACAATTTATGCATTTCCTCTATTTTTAACTCCGATAACGATGCAGACAGATGAAAGGAACAAAAAAGAAAAAAAATGACGAATTACAGTCAGCAGCCGCAAAGTGTGGCAAATTGAGTTATGGAGGTACTGAAGTTATCTTAGGTTGCGCGTTGTGTGTTGATAAAGCTTGGGAAGTGGTCTCTACAGCCAGTATCTAGCACTGTTGTCAGTGTGAGTGTTGGAATGACAGGAGAAAGTCCTAACTTTGCGGGTGGCAGACCATGGACAAAATGGCTAAATATGATTTTTTTTTTCAATGACCCAGCGTTTGATTGGAATGTCCTTTGCTTGTACTTGCATTATAGCAATGCCCAAACGATGTCCCAGTGCAATACAGAGCCAATTTCCAAGACAGCAAGCGGGGAAAAATACCGGAAACGTTTTTCTTCAAGAATGATTTTGATTTGGATAGTGCACGCGGATTGGTCACTCTATGTGAGGAACATCTGAGACTACGGACCTTGAAGTTTTATTAGATAAAGTGATGACCTAAAGCTCCATGGTGGATTTACTGCTGTGCCTCCAAGGTAGCGGCGGACTTTGCTGTGGTGCCCCTTATATGGAGACACATTTGCCGTAGTGCCCTTATATTTTCAGCATGGACCACAGCAACTTTTGCTGTGCCCCTTATCACCTGTAGTTCGAGGCCGGTCAGAGGAATGAGAAAGGTGTCCACATGAACACACGCACGGATGCACGCGCACACACAGAAGTGCAAGCTCAAGAATACACACTCACATACATACAAACACACACTCACACATACAAAGGCGCGGTCACACACGTGCACCAAAACCGCCCCCGGTTTCTAGCGAGCAAATCCCTCGCCAACAGAGTGCATCTGAGGCTATGTACACAATGTGCGAGGATCAGTGTGAACCGCACATTACACAAAATGAAACAGTGTTTACACGCCAAACGCAGCCTCTAAACAGTTTACAGTATTGAGCATGTAAAGTGAAACGTTGCAAAGCAAAGTGCTCCCACGTTACCATACCACCAAGAAGAAGCGCATGTAAATGCAAACTGAAAGGGAATAACTATGAACATGCTGAACAAAAGAATACGAATAAAACAAAAATAAAAAATTTGGGTGCAACTATGCCGACTGAGCAACCCGTGGACAAGACTAGACACACATGGCAAACGGAAAGATACCTTCCCCCGTGGAAACAGGGCGTAAAACAAGAGACAGTGAGTAAAATAGAGGAAATTGGCCCCGGGGTGAGATGTAGGACATCATTACCTGTGTTTACCTTTACGGCAGGGCAGCTCTGTCTTATTATTGCCAGAATCCTCCTGCATATTTTCCACAGCGTTAAAAAGCCAGGGCAAACAAGACCGAGGTCGAACGTTCAGTAAACCAGCGGGGGAAAGGAGGAGGGTGCGGTTTGAGCACAAACATCCTCGTTTGAGAGACGTCATAACACAGCTGATCCAACTCACCAAAACACAGAAAATGTACGTCTTGTCACTTACATATAAGCACAGACGTCTCCAGAAAATACAGAGGTGCCTTGCTGGGTTAATTATCCTATATAAGCTTTGCTATATTAACTAGATCAATACTTCCATATGAAACCGAACAATTTTATTTGCAGTGCTTTTAACCAAAATCAAAACCATAAAGGCATCTTACAGCTTCAAACTTACAGCCTTGACTTACAGGCAAGTGGTTAACCACTCAGGCAAAACCAGCCCCAAATCAACAGCCACACTGAGACATCCACACACAAGAAATGCTGAGGTTGGATTGAATTTAAAATTTTACGTCAAGTAGTATCACACAGTCGGGTCCCGTCACGTCCAAGTAATGCTATTAATACGGCTTCAATATTAGAAGCTACATCAGGGTTGCTTAAAGTATTTGTGTGGAAAGTGGTTGCAATAAAATTTTTCAGCAAACTTGTCCAACACATTATGCCTCAAGACACAGACACAATACCAAAACCAAAATGGGGGGGCCACAGTAGAGACCTGACCAGCATTGTCCCACAGTGGAAAAGGTGTAGCGGAGTACAGGCCTCGGTCAAACACCAGCCTTAAGCTGTCCTCAGCGCAGACAATAAAACCACTCTAATAATTTCCCCGTCCTCAGGGCCTGTAGCCATTCACAACGAGCCTCATCTCCCCGCACCCTGTCACACAGGAGGAATCTGTCCACCCCTCAGGCCCTGGAGCAATGGCTTTTAAAAACCAGCCAGAGCGCTGTGAAACGTTCCCTAAAAATACGTCCGCACCACCGCCAAGCAAGAAAAAAAAAAGAAAATCACAGGCTACGAAGAATGTTAAGGAGAAGCATTCGCTGAGTGAAGAGTTGAGTTGAGTTGGACTTTTAATATTAGCCTAAAATTGGACAAACTGAAGGGTCCCCGAGTTCAAGACCTCGCCACAGCTTTTGCGGTGAGTTCTTTGGTAAAATACTTCACTTCCACAGTGCCTCACTCCACCCAGGTGTATAGTTGGGTACTTAGTCAGGGAAACCTGACTAAGAGCTGAGCGGGTAACCTGCGATGAACCGGCATGCCATCCAAGGGGAGTAGCAATATTCCGAGACACTTAATGCTACTGAAACCACGGTTAAGCACCGGATCTAACGAGCCACTAGGCTCGGAACAGACTTTCTCTCTAAAATTGGATTCCTATGAATCTTTAAGAGAGACTACCAGCTTTTGGTCATGCACAACCATACTGTGTGACCCGCACAAGGATAGCAGGCCTTCTTTACAATGTTTTTCAAGCAGTATTTCGTTACTACTACAGTACTTCACAAATATCAAACCTTCTATTACGTCATTACTGACTCATATCGATGCTATTGATAGAAGGGGGGGGATGCATTCCAATGGACCGGTCTCAAGAACAGGGTGTGGCGCGGAGTTATTAGCAGTTTTATTTTTAGTGACATGCATGTAGTAATGCCAGCTGGCCGCGTACGAGTGGGCTTGGTCTGGGTCCGGTTTCCTCCGATACCGAAATACATGCATGTTTAGGAACGCTCATACCAGGCCCCCTACCATTGCATTGGCCCCAGACATGGAGCTGGTACATGAGCACTGCACTGTGTCCACGTCTACACTAACACATTTTTTTCCTTTTAATATGGTGTTTTAAAAACAAAAACGATCTCCATCCAAATTAAACGCAATATCTGAGTTTTAAACTAAAACGGGGTTTAGACGCCTCTAAAAAGTCTCCATTTAAGAGGTTCGAAAATGCCGGAGTAGTGTAGACGCTAGGCAAAATTAAAATGTATTAGTGCGAACATATCCTGTGGCTTCCCACTGCTCCTAAGTAGCTAGGACGGATTGAACGCTGAGGGCAAATTATCACACAGGGTTCATTTAAGTGTATCTTAACTTTAAAAAGAAAAATGATATTTTCCAACGAGAGCACCTCGGAAATATCAGATGTAGGCCATTTCAACACATTCAGGTCCTGCAGGGCCAGTTTACTGAGCAAGCATGTTTCTATAACATGAACTGTGGCATTTATTATGTTTGCTATTCACATATGTCTCAGTTGTTTCTTCAGTGAAATAGAGGACAGCATTCTCCTTCGACCTTGCTCATGGTTCACAGAAAGTTTCGAGGGCTTCAAGCCAAATATACCTGTGACCTCCAGGAATACATTTTAGCAGTTCGGTGCAAAAAGTTCTGCAGCAGCAGACACAGGTCAGTTCCAGTGAGAAGGACATTCTCGGGATCCTCAGATCAGTCAAGCAGCTTTCACTATAGTTTCAATTTTAGGGATTCCACGGACTTCATCACGGTACGACAAACAGAAACATGGTGCTCAAGACCTTGAATGAGAGAACATGAAGTTCGCGAGGGCCTGATTCTTAAAGGGATATTTCAACATTTTGGCAAATTGACCGATTGCCATAATCCCTATAGTCATCTGAGTAGGTATATTACCTTAAGTTATCCGTGTCTATTGTTTTGGGATTCGGGGGAGGGAGACGCGAGCTGCTCAGGGAACATAACGGAAGTGAACGGTACAGGTCTCTCGCTCCTTCAAAACTCATCAAATACACATCCTGGTAACAGCTCCAAAACGCTCTCCTAGACTAGTTGTCACCTGCACATTCACCACGCGATAAAATAATAATGTATAATTATGAGACAGAGTTATTTTCAAGTAAAATGCATAACCGGAACTACATTCCAGACATACCGGCTGGGTGGAGTGATTTCAAAAGCGTATGTTTACTGCAGCTACTCCAGAACACAAAACAATACTTTGTTCCGAAAAAGAAAGTAGTTCCAAGTATTTACTTCATGTGTCGTAATGTTACATAATTATAAATTATTATTTCATAGCCTGGTGAATTTGCAGGTCACAACTTTTTGGCATTTTGGAGCTGTTGGATTGTGTATTTGATGAGTTTTGAAAGAGCGAGGGAGGTGTACCGTTCACTTTTGTTATGTTTGCTGAGCAGCTCGTGTCTCTCCCTCCCCCGAATCTCAAAACAACGGCCACGGATAACTAAAGCTAACGTACCTACTCATATGACTATAGGGATTATGGCAATAGGCCAATTTGCCAAAATGCTGAAATATCCCTTTAAGATAGATAGATGGATAGATAGATTTTATTTCAGACATATGACGTCCATATACAAAATACATGGCAGAATCGAAACATTTAAAAGGAACAAACAATGTGATACAATAAATGAGACTTTAACAACACAGTTTCTCTTCCCATAATTGTAAAATTGGTGAGGATAAAAAAGTAGAGTTATAAATGACAGAGATTACAGTTATTACATTTGGCAATCCGGTTTTTCATGGAATACATAAAATGAACGCCACAACTCACCAAACGATTTGACAGAGTGTGATGCAAACCTTCCACTTGCGCTGCAGCGCCAAGGGAGAGACATTAGACTCCTGAACATATTATTATAAGCGACCGTTAGTTTTTGTATACGTTGTTTAGTAAAATTACACCAGAGTGGAGCACAATACAAGTTACTACAATAGGCAGAAAATAGCTGGAACTTAACATTTATGCTACAACTACTGAAGTTGCGGACCAAATAGTTACATCTAAAGTACAAAAAACGCATTTAGCGATTAATATCAGCATTGTCAGAAAAATCATCACAATTGAGATACACACCAAGATATTTTAAATTTTCCACCATGTTGAGCTTTCTACC